>CM076407.1:26601607-27201607 GCA_038363315.1 Mugilogobius chulae
CTAACAGGTTCTGGCTCAGGTAGGTCTGCAGTGGCAACAGGGAGGAAACTGCAGGGAAGCAAAAGGTCTCTATGTAGAGTTCGTGAGGGACCTTGTTTTGACTCTGGTTTTACAGTGTAAACTGGTAAGTCACCTGCTCGTTTTACAACAACATGGATGTCTGCCTCCCATTTGTCAGCAAGCTTATTCTTTCCACGCAACCTCACATTTCTGACTAAAACCCTGTCCCCAGGTTCAAGTTCAGACACTGTGATTTTACGATCAAACCTGGCCTTGTTTTTGTCTGCCACTTTCTGTGCATTTCTCGAAGCTAACTTATAGCTTTCCTCTAGACGAGTTTTAAGACTTTCAACATATTGTGAATGTGACACTTTCTGATCTTTGTTTAAGGGAAGTCCAATGCAAGATCGACGGGCAATCTGGGTTTTCTGCCGAACATTAATTCATAAGGACTGAACCCTGTCACATCGCTACGCGTGCAATTGTACGCGTGTACCAAAGGCATAACATACTCTTTCCAGTGGGACTTTTGTTTAGTTTCGAGTGTCCCTAACATACTGAGTAAAAGTTCTGTTAAATCTTTCCACGGATTACCCGTGGGTGGTAGGGGGTAGTCCGTATTTTCTTTATGCCTGAGATTTCACACAAGTCTTTGATCAGTTTTGCTTCAAAATCAGGACCCTGATCGCTATGAAGACGTTCAGGTATCCCATAGTGGACAATGAACTGGTCCCACAGGCACTTGGCAACCGTTTTGGACTTTTGATTCGGCGTTGGCATGGCAAGAGCAAACTTAGTAAAGTGATCGGTCATTACTAGGATGTTACTTGTGTTACTGCTGTCCGGCTCTAAACTGAGAAAGTCCATGCAAACTAGCTCTAGGGGTCGTGTGGTTGTTATGTTGACCAGACTAGCGGCTTTCTCAGGAGGACATTTTCTGCGGATGCAGCGATCACACGTTTTAATCTTTTGCTCAACGTCTGTTGCCATACGAGGCCAATAGAAACGGGCTCTAACCAGATCGAGGGTTCTGTCAGTACCTAAGTGGCCCATATCATTGTGCAAACTGTGGAGGACAGAAGTTCTGAGCTCCTCAGGAAGGACTAACTGATAAGTCTTGATCTCCGTCTTGTCTTTTTCTGTACAACACCTCGTTGTGAATTTCCAGCTTATTAAATTCTCGGAGTAAGAGAGGTAAGTCTGGGAGCTCTTTCCGGGAAGTTGGTGGAGGTGTTTGACCAAGTTCGATTTGAGCAATCACTTGACTAATTGTTGAGTCGGCTCTTTGTTTGTCTTTTAGCTCGGTGTTGGACAAAGCAGGAATTGTTGGTAAGCCATGCTGCTCCTCGGAAAAGTAGGTATCTGGAATGGCATTGGCTGAAAGAGTGAGTGATTCTACTAGAGTAACACCACTGTCATTACTATCATCTCTGATTTTAACAAGATGGTTTTGACAGATTGCTTGGACAACATCTCGATCTACAAGCTCTGTGGTGTCTGTGTCAGCTAAGTGACGTTCAACAAATCTGTTCACTCGCTCCTGCTCTTTCCTTGACTGTGCATCATTAACAAGTTCACCATGAGGGCGTCTAGAAAGGCCATCTGCATCTAGATTCTGTCTACCGGCTCTATACTGCAACTTAAAATTGTAGTTAGACAAAGCCGCAAGCCACCTGTACCCTGTGGCGTCTAGTTTTGCAGAGGTCAAAATATATGTAAGCGGGTTACTGTCCGTTACTACAGTAAAGTTACCACCATATAAATAGTCGTGGAACTTTTCTGTAACTGACCATTTGAGCGCTAAAAACTCTAATTTATGAGCTGGATAGCGTGCTTCACTTCTGGATAGCCCACGACTGGCAAAAGCTATGGCCCTAAGCTGACCCCCTGCTCTTGATAGAGAGCCGCACCTAAGCCGGTCGTACTGGCATCGGTATGAACTAAGTAGGGAAGCTTTGGGTCTGCAAAACCTAAGATAGGAGCTGTTGTAAGCTTTTCAATGATGGAATCAAAAGCTACTTGACAGTCAGGGGTCCATCGGCTTTCAAACGGCAGTTTGGGATCATAGTCAGGTTCTGATTCAGGGGCATTCTTTTGGACTTGGAACTTTTTTTGCTTAGACCCGGCAGACTTTACAGGGTGGTTAAGGGATAAAAATAAACTGCACACGCCAAGCGGGGTAGTGTTGTCTCTCAAGTCATCTGAAGATGGGTCGTTCGCTTCAATACGAGGCAGTTAACCATTTATAATATTGAATTAAGGTGTATAATCTTTACTAATAGTAACTAAACACTAGTAAATAAACACCATTATCGGAGAGAGACACTCGCACCCCTTTTACCAAGTTCTAGTCTGTTAAAACTTTCGAAGGTTTTTGCAAGGGCTTCGTTTCTTTGGTCCAGTGTTTTGAGGGCCTGAAATTTTTTTTTTTCCGGGTGTCAGGTCTTCTCGGGGGGACTCCGTAAATACAGAACACAAAAACCGTCTACTCGGGAGGCCCTGGACCGGTGGATGACTATGTTTAACTGTGCACCCACATGGTAAAACACCGGTACCCGACTTGCATGTGTACCTAGCAAACCTGTTCACCATTTTTTCTCCCGCCGGTGCCCTTGATCTCAAGCTTTTAGCCGAGCTGCGGCCCACTGCTCCTGGGATAGTCCTCTAATAACTCCTTGGTATAGACGATGGACAAGCGGAAGCTACACTACTCTGTGGTGGAGTTCCACCCATCAGGGAGACGCATTTGTTCGTCACGTTCCCGTCCTGGGGAGACTACTTTGAGAAGATGGGACAAGATTCATCCTATAGCAAAGACGAGACACTCTCTACGTTTCACAATTCTCAAATATCTGCCAAAACAACAAACCGACTGCCCTCAACAGATGTCTTCTGCGGAAAATAAAGTTGCTCGAGGGCGTTGGTATAATGCTCTAATGATGTGGGATGAGGCGACTTTAAAAAAGGGAACTCACCCACAGAATCCACGGGAGATAGGGAGTTTCAGGGAAATCTGCGGGGTTTCTTATTGTTCCCATTTAATGTGGCTTTGCTATCTCCAGCTTTCTGGACCGCTCATACAATCTGGTAATTGGTAGCACAGATTTTTTAAGATTCGAGGTTACTCTGTTAAATTAGCTCACTTGGCAGATTCGTGCTTAGCCTACGCTTGACGAAACGTTCTGTGCCGGGATCAAAACATGGGATTCTGTCGGTGAGCAACGGGTAGGAGTCCCTTAATACTGTCTTGTTGCTGTCAGGAAAGTTAATGTTTAAACGGAAAATCTATCACAAAATAGGGGCATCAGTTCACACCTCGCCACAATCATTTGTTTTCGCTTTCCCTCACAAACACAATCGGGGACGCGTAGTGGTGACCTGGTGACTCTCTATAACACCGGCAGCGCAGCAGCTCTTGTGGGTGTACTTTCGCGCACCTGCTTCCGAGTCTTGCCACGGGTGTATAGGGTTCCGATAGCGCAAGCGGCTTGGAGTTGGCTTAAAGACATTAGGTGAGGTATGGGTCCAGAGGCCCTCGTGAAGTTTTGAGGGTATAGCAGTTGCTTCACTTCTGCTCTCGTCGCACGGCAGCTCGAAAATTCAGGGAGAGGAGGTAACAAGGGGTCGGGGGTCGGAGGACCACTAATTTCATTACCGAATCCTGACTGTCTATTGAGGGGTGGGGTTTAGTTATGGCACGTCATCCCACTAGGTCTTCATTCCCACCAGAGGTCCTTCCTGGGAAATTTGGAAAGACTATTCCAACCAAAGCTTTGAAGTTCAGTTTGGTCTCTTGTCTTGCATTTGGCTCATCGTTGGCAATACTGTATTGCATCATTTATGCGCTGGGACAAAACACAATCGCAAATGACATCCAATGATCTGCAATGAACACATGAAGGTCAGTGAGGTCGTCGCCCGGAATTATCGAACATTTCTTGTGTCCGTGTTTTAATGCATACCATCTGACCAGATTTGTGTTCGATCATCCGCTGGGAAGACCAGGCGACTTTCTGTCAGGATCTTGGAAGGCTTCGCGACAGCAGGCAAGCAGGGGTATATCAAGACACGGAGCTTGTTTATATTACACGGAACAAGTATGAGGCAAAAGAGCCCGAAGCAAGACTTTAGGCAAGTCAGAGTGGACAGTGGGCTTAAGACTGGATTTTTGGGATGGTGATCTACCTATAGCCTATCTAGCGCTGCCTATAGCTCTATGTGGGAGCTATGACAATATAAGTTAACCCATTAGCAGATGGGCTTGGCTGCCTCTTAAGTAGATACTACGAGGGTTTGGGCTAGCGCCTTGGCCCTGGTACACAACAGGAGGCACCTGCGACTGGTCTACACCCGCACTAATGTAAACTAAACCCAATGTTACGCAAGTCGCTTTAAGTAATGGATGAGTGGGTACCTAACTTCAACGGCGGTTGTGGGGAAAAGTGGGGGAGTGCTTTCTCTTCAACAAGCGAAACCAACAGGCCCTTGTAAGCGTCGCAGGTACAGTCGTATACGGAGTTTGAACAGGACTCAAGTGTTCCTTAAACTGTCTTAAAAATAATTCTCATAAATAAGAATCAACATACACAATGGGGACAGTGTTTTTAGTAAGTTGGCTCCGTCTGGGGAAATCTGGAGGCACAACGGGTTGTTTTGACTTGTTAGGTCTTTGGTACAGAAGTGAGACTTTGCTTTGCTGGCAAACAGATGAGAGGCATAAAAGTTCTGTAGGGTTGTCTAATATCGGGATCCATTGTGTCTATAAGCTGTCTTTAATGGAGAACAGTAAATTACTAAAATATCTACACATTTCATTCATAAATGAATAAACACTGAAATAAAGAGACTCATTTGGGGGACCTGTTTGGCCTGTCGCAAGCGCCTTCATAAACCTCTAATAACAGGTTATAGAGGTGGATTTAAATCTGGTCTGGGAAACGTTATTGTTTGGTAAAATGACTCTTTGTGACACGTATGTCCATCTCTCTTGGTCGATCTCATGAATCAAGAAAGACAGTTAACATTAACATTGATATGCCTGAAATGCTAAACCTTTCACGACTGTGCATTTTTTTAGAGCAAACCAAACTTTAAACCCTTTAGGCAGACTATAAACTTTTGATGCTTTGTAATAGTACTGTTTACAAGGTTATGCTCGAGTCTTGTGCTCTTCGGCAAGGACATGGTTCTGGTTTAACTACAGTCCCCATCTTTGCCGCCTATAGGAGACTGTTTTTTAGTTTAAAAAAAAAAAAAAAAACCGTTTCACCTCCCGGCAAGCAGTGGGGTTTTTCAACTCAGCTTCCCACTTTAAATCCTCTTCTTTATGGTCCGTTAGCTTCCTTGGGCTGCGCTCTTTAAACAAGTTTGTTACGCTGGTTGCTCTTCTTTACTCTGTAAACTAAAGTTCTGACTTTATTCCATTGTTCGGCTTTGGATTTCCCACAATTTTTTTGGGGCTTTACGTTGGAGCCATGCTTGTCCGACCACAATTGGAAGAACCAGTCAACCTGGGGACAGTGGACGGTTTGGGGTGGGCTCGTATTCTGAGTTGTTGCTGCACGCTGCATAGGTTTGGTTCTGTGGATTCTATTGGTTTGTCTTTTCCTGACTTTTTTGGGTTTTCACTTTTGGGTCTCAATTACAGCGGAGTGTTGCATTTTTTTTGAGCTTTCTGTAGTTTCAGTTTTATTTTGGATCAGGTTTGGTGCAAGTGATGTTTTACCAAAACTAGCTTATGATCTCTGAGGATTTCTCTAATCTGAGACAACTTGATTTTTGAGAGTGTTCTGTTTTGTGATATGTTGCGCTTAAAGTAGACAACGCACTCTATGATTAATCGGTCTTCCTTTCTGCTACACCATTTTGCACTCGTTTGGCCATGTGGAGAAGTCACTCTGTTTGTGCTATTGCACTGCTGTCGCTAAGCAAGTTTGTCTCATTGCATGGTCTTAAGGGGCTGGCCGTTTTCTGATCATGTCTTCGGGTGCAGCAATATCAACAACAGATCAGTTTAGAAATATAAGTGTGGAGGACACTGTGTTTTCGGGCATTTTCTTTAGATTTTACCTCAAACTGGAGCTGCTGTTTAGCATAGAACGGAATATCGTCGTTCTACCAACTAAACAACCCGTACTGACAAAGACATGGTGTTTAGAAAAGTGAGAGCGTTGCTGTCAAAGTCGGTTGCTTGCGCAACCCACCTCGTTGTTTTATAAAAGAATACTAAAACAAGTGATTGGAAGTTAAAAGCGAGCCTTTGCGAGCGCGTATAGCGGAAATCACGATGGGATGTTGATTTTGTCTCTACGGGGCACTCCAGTTCTCTCCTTTTACTCTTGGACCCAAACGTGACTAGTGATTTGTAGGAATGTTAGTGCAAGAACTCTTTATAGCAAAGCTTCAGGGTCTCTCACGCCGTTCTTCGAAACGGTTATATAGTCAAGGATACGCACAGATATGCTATAGCAACTTGAAATTGATTACTCTCAAGGTGAAACTGTTTGAGATCCTTCACAAATGTGTCTCATGAAACGCTTAACATGTCAGCAGCTGGGGTGTAAGAGATCTCAACATGATTTTTGTCTGTGACTGTGGTGCTCAGTTCGATGATCATTGTAGAAATAGTCATCATGTACATAACGTGAGGAGACAGATAGGAATGTTGTCTTAAGATCTATGGAATGCGCCAAGTATTTAATTACATATAAGTCTGGAATCGCTCGTAAGAAAGGTGAGTTGTGGTGGTCTTTATCTATCTGCGAGAGTCTATTATATCGCCAGAAAACCCGCACTCATGAGGCATCTTATTGTGGAAAAAAAATAGTTGTGCCTCTGAGTATTTCATCAGTCTATTATCTCCACTGTGCCAAGGTCTTCGAGCACTGGATTAATACAATATGTTCAACCCTTACCTGTAATCGGCATCATAAAAATTAAAAACCAAATATTCGCAAATTAGTCAGCTGTCTGGGGATTTTAAGGTACATTTTCCAAGATTAGGGCAGCTAAGGTCTAGGGCACCCGTCTGCCTATCATATGGCACACTGGGGGTCCACGTCAACACTGGTTTAACACACATACCTAAGGGGCTGTTGGTCCAAGACTACTTTGGTCTAAAGCATTTTATTGCTTGTGCACGCTGGATGAGGATAGGACATGGGAGGAGTGCTCATCTATATCTTAAGCCATGATCGTACGCGGCAAGTTTCTAAAGTACAACGAATGCTGTTGGAGATTTGGCAGGGCTCCCGACGGCAGCTGTCAGGTTTTACTCAAAGGATGAAGTCCTCGTCTGCTATGGTAGCACAGAAGGAGATTTGCTGAGTCTACTGGTTCAGCATGCGTAAGTCCCTTATCACACAGTTCCTTTGGATGGAGGCAATTAACAAATCTCCGCTTGACACATCGACTGCCTCGGTTCTTAGCGACCATTCTGGCATAATTTCTACCCACCCTTCCATCAGGAGTAAGCTCAGGCTTTTAGAATTCCTCTGTCAGACTACGGTGTATTCGTCGTGTTATTTCCGTGGGTCCCAAATCANCGTGTAAACAGCCTTTCTCATGAGTGTCCAGGCGCAAAAGACCGAAAAACTAATGTGAGAGTGAGATCGCGTCTTGAGAGGCGGGACTTATTTGGTCTTGACAAATAAGAAGGTCATTATCACCCAACGTGACTAATAAACAGGAAGTCAACTTAAAGAGAGAGGATACACACTTCCTCTTATCAAAATAAACGTTTTTCAAAATAAAATGAGTACTTTTAAACAAGGAGAGAAATAAGGCACGTTTTCTCTACTGGGTTACACCCTCCCCCGCTAAATATCATGCACGTCTCGTTGCATGTTCAACCAATACTGTCCATCTTTAGTATTGAGGGAGTCAGTGAAAGCTGTACTCAGTCCTTGAAATAATGACTTCACAACTGTCACCAAGGGATTTCCAAGATTTGGATAGTCCAATCTCATTGGTGGGTGTCTGTTTCTCTCAGATCGCCTTATTGGTTGAGTAGTGATAGGATGTTTCTGTCCATTTCCTCTGTAAGTCTTTTCCTTGTCCTCAACTGAATTTCCTTGTTCCTCAACTGAATCCTCAGGAGTACTTTCAGGTATTCGTTACAGTGTCATTTTCCTCAGATTTGTCCATTTCAGTATTTTCCACATCCAATAAGTTTTCAAAATGTTCATCCTCATTTGCATTATCCTCATTGCATTTTCCTCATTTCATTTTCCATATCCAGGTCTGCATTGGCAGTGGTTTCAGGTAAATCACAATCAGTAAGTTCAAATCCAGTGTTTTTGTCATATCCAGTGATTTTGTCATTTCCAGTGGGTTTGTCACA
Organism: Mugilogobius chulae; assembly: GCA_038363315.1. Lineage (NCBI taxonomy): Eukaryota > Metazoa > Chordata > Actinopteri > Gobiiformes > Gobiidae > Mugilogobius > Mugilogobius chulae. The sequence goes on from CM076407.1 coordinate 26,609,949, forward strand.
TCTGGTGGTTTTGTCATATCGGTGGGTTTGTATATGCACTGGTTGTAATCTGGTTATTTCTTGACATGGGGAATCCTCAACCCATGGAATCAAAAAAGTTATTGTCAAGTTCAGGTTCAACACATTCATCATGATCAGTGATTTCTGTGGCAGCAGTTTGACGAGTCTTAGGACGACTAACAGGTTCTGGCTCAGGTAGGTCTGCAGTGGCAACAGGGAGGAAACTGCAGGGAAGCAAAAGGTCTCTATGTAGAGTTCGTGAGGACCTTGTTTTGACTCTGGTTTTACAGTGTAAACTGGTAAGTCACCTGCTCGTTTTACAACAACATGGATGTCTGCCTCCCATTTGTCCGCAAGCTTATTCTTTCCACGCAACCTCACATTTCTGACTAAAACCCTGTCCCAGGTTCAAGTTCAGAGACTGTGATTTTACGATCAAACCTGGCCTTGTTTTTGTCTGCCCACTTTCTGTGCATTTCTTCGAAGCTAACTTATAGCTTTCCTCTAGACGAGTTTTAAGACTTTCAACATATTGTGAATGTGACACTTTCTGATCTTTGTTTAAGGGAAGTCCAAATGCAAGATCGACGGGCAATCTGGGTTTTCTGCCCGAACATTAATTCATAAGGACTGAACCCTGTCACATCGCTACGCGTGCAATTGTACGCGTGTACCAAAGGCATAACATACTCTTTCCAGTGGGACTTTTGTTTAGTTTCGAGTGTCCCTAACATACTGAGTAAAGTTCTGTTAAATCTTTCCACGGGATTACCCCGTGGGTGGTAGGGGGGTAGTCCGTATTTTCTTTATGCCTGAGATTTCACACAAGTCTTTGATCAGTTTTGCTTCAAAATCAGGACCCTGATCGCTATGAAGACGTTCAGGTATCCCATAGTGGACAATGAACTGGTCCCACAGGCACTTGGCAACCGTTTTGGACTTTTGATTCGGCGTTGGCATGGCAAGAGCAAACTTAGTAAAGTGATCGGTCATTACTAGGATGTTACTTGTGTTACTGCTGTCCGGCTCTAAACTGAGAAAGTCCATGCAAACTAGCTCTAGGGGTCGTGTGGTTGTTATGTTGACCAGACTAGCGGCTTTCTCAGGAGGACATTTTCTGCGGATGCAGCGATCACACGTTTTAATCTTTTGCTCAACGTCTGTTGCCATACGAGGCAATAGAAACGGGCTCTAACCAGATCGAGGGTTCTGTCAGTACCTAAGTGGCCCATATCATTGTGCAAACTGTGGAGGACAGAAGTTCTGAGCTCCTCAGGAAGGACTAACTGATAAGTCACTTGATCTCCGTCTTGTCTTTTTCTGTACAACACCTCGTTGTGAATTTCCAGCTTATTAATTCTCTGAGTAAGAGAGGTAAGTCTGGGAGCTCTTTCCGGGAAGTTGGTGGAGGTGTTTGACCAAGTTCGATTTGAGCAATCACTTGACTGATTGTTGAGTCGGCTCTTTGTTTGTCTTTTAGCTCGGTGTTGGACAAAGCAGGAATTGTTGGTAAGCCATGCTGCTCCTCGGAAAAGGTAGGTATCTGGAATGGCATTGGCTGAAAGAGTGAGTGATTCTACTAGAGTAACACCACTGTCATTACTATCATCTCTGATTTTAACAAGATGTTTTGACAGATTGCTTGGACAACATCTCGATCTACAAGCTCTGTGGTGTCTGTGTCAGCTAAGTGACGTTCAACAAATCTGTTCACTCGCTCCTGCTCTTTCCTTGACTGTGCATCATTAACAAGTTCACCATGAGGGCGTCTAGAAAGGCCATCTGCATCTAGATTCTGTCTACCGGCTCTATACTGCAACTTAAAATTGTAGTTAGACAAAGCCGCAAGCCACCTGTACCCTGTGGCGTCTAGTTTTGCAGAGGTCAAAATATATGTAAGCGGGTTACTGTCCGTTACTACAGTAAAGTTACCACCATATAAATAGTCGTGGAACTTTTCTGTAACTGACCATTTGAGCGCTAAAAACTCTAATTTATGAGCTGGATAGCGTGCTTCACTTCTGGATAGCCCACGACTGGCAAAAGCTATGGCCCTAAGCTGACCCCCCTGCTCTTGATAGAGAGCCGCACCTAAGCCGGTCGTACTGGCATCGGTATGAACTAGATAGGGAAGCTTTGGGTCGGCAAAACCTAAGATAGGAGCTGTTGTAAGCTTTTTCAATGATGGAATCAAAAGCTACTTGACAGTCAGGGGTCCATCGGCTTTCAAATGGCAGTTTGGGATCATAGTAGGTCTGATCAGGATCTTTGGACTTGAACTTTTTGTGAGCGGAGGGTAACCGCGTGTCAAGTCATTGAGTGGGCGTACTATAGAGGAGTAACCTTTAATAAATCTTCTATAGTAACCTGAAAAACCTAAAAACGACCTCAGTTCTTTGAGGTTTTTGGGTCGTGGCCAGGTTTGAGGGCCTGAATTTTTTCGGGGTCGGTCTCTACACCGTTCTCTGATATTATGTGACCAAGGTACCGGACTGTTGTTTGACAAAATGTACATTTTTCCGGCGATAACTTTAGCCCATACTCTTGGAGACGATGAGTACTCCCATGAGACGTTGTTCGTGTTCCTCGAGACTACTTGAGAAGATGATCAGATCATCTAAAAAGACGAGCACTTGTTTCAAATTCATATCGCCAACACAACGCTCCATTAATCTTTGAAAAGTGCTCGGGGCGTTGGTTATGCCCTGAGGCATTCGTTGAACTCCCAGAATCCAAGTGGTGTTACAAACGCGGTCTTTTCTTTGTCTGCTTCCTCGACCTCAATCTGGTAATAGCCAGATTTAAGATCGAGTACTGTAAACCACTTGGATCCTGATAGCGCTGAGAACGTCTCCTCAAGATTCGGGAGTGCGTAAGAGTCCTTAACTGTTTGCAAGTTAAGTTTACGGAAATCTATACACAGACGCACATCATTGTTTCGCTTTCTCACAACCACAATCGGGGACGAGTAGGGTGACTGTGACTCTCTTATAACACCGGCAGCGAGCAGCTCTTGTAGGTGTTTCCGCACTGCTTCCAGGTCTTGCGGGTGTATAGGGCGTGCGCGGTGCTTAAAAGGAGTTGGGTCGTGAAGTTTGATTGAGTGCTTCACTTTGCTCGTGCACCCAAAATCGAGGTCGTGGTGGGCAAATACCTCTGGCATGTCATTGAGTTGTTTAGTTATCCTCTCTTTCCACTCCTGGGAAATTGGAGAATCACCAAAGTTGAAGTTCAGTTTGGTCTCTGTCTTTGCGTTTGGCTCGTTGGCATTTGTGACATTATGCTGGGACAAAACACAATGAAATGATCCAAGCTCTGCAATGACACATGTGGACGGAATTATGACATCTTGTTCTGTTTCATTTGTGATCACGACAGGGACTTTGTGTGGAGCTCGAACAGGAAGGTTATCAAACAACTTTTTACACAAAGACCGCCTGGCAAGGAAGACTGATGGGATGTTCAACTATAGCGCAAGTATCGGCTGAGATGCAGTTAACATTAGCAGATCCCTCTAAAACTACAGTTTGGCCCGCTGGAACAACAACTGCTGTTTACCCACTAATGTAACTAACCCAATGTTACCATCTTTGTTCTGTGAGTGTCTAACTTCAAGGGTTTTAAGGAGTGCTCTAAACCCGTAAGGTCCAGGTAAGTGTTCAGGTGTCTTAATGTCTAAATACTTCTCATAAAGAACATCAAGCGTGTTTGTTCCCACTAACACGGGTGTTTGACTGTTAGGGTGAGCTTCTGGAACAACGAGAGCTAAAGTTGGTATGTCAATCTCTGTGTCTAAGAAGTCTTTAGGGAAAGTAATACACATCTCTATGTAACCTAAATAAGGAACGGGCTGTCCTGCAGCGCCTTCTACCTCTAAAAGGTTATAGAGTGGATTAAGATCTTGGTCTGGAAAGTTTTGTTTGTAAAATGACTCTGTGACAGTAGTCACTTGCGATCCTGAATCAAGAAGACAGTTAACATTAATGCCTGAAATGCTAACTTCAGCTGTGCATTTAGAACCAACTAACCCTTTAGGCAGACTATACTTTTGATGCTTTGTAATAGACTGTTTAAGGTTAGCTTTGTGCTTGGCTCTGGCGGGACATGTCTGGTTAACTACAGTCCCCATTTGCCCCGTAATAGAGACTGTTTTTAGTTTAACCGTTCACTAGCAGCAGTGGGGTTTTCAGCTTCCCACTTTCTTAGCTTCTCTTTAAACAGTTTTCGTTTCTCTGTAACTAAAGCTGCATTTGGTTCGTTTTCACAATTTGGCTTTATGTGGCCATCTTCACCACATTGGAAACAGTACCACGGTTTGGGTGGCGTATTCTGAGTTTTGTTCGCTTGTTCTGTGGATTCTTTGGTTTGTCTTTCTGACTTTTGGTTTTCTTTGGGTCTCACAGCGAGTGTGCTTTTTGGCTTCTGAGTTTTCAGTTTTGGTGGTTTGGCAGTGAGTTTACTAGCTGACTCTGGATTTCTGCAACTTGTTTTGAGAGTTCTTTTGTGATTGTGCTTAAAGTAGCAACATTATCGTCTTCTTCTGCTACACATTTGACTGTTTGCATGTGAGAAGTCACTTTTGGCTTTGCACTGCCTAGATGTTGTCTCATTCGCATGGTCTTAGCTGCGTTTTGATCTTCTTCGGTGCGCAATATCAATAACAATTCAGGAAAAGTTGGAGGACTTGTTCGCTTTTGTTTTAACTGGAGCTCTGTTAGCAAGGAATCGTTCCAACAACCTCGACAAAACTGGGTTAGAAGTAGCTTGTCAAAGTCTTTGCTTGCGGCACCACCTCGTTTTACAGTGAGAGTTAAAGCAGCTTGGAGGCGTTGCAAATACGATGATGGTTTCTCACCTGTGTTTTGGAATGTGTCAAGAAACTTTGCAAACAGCTCTCCGCCGTCTTGAACGGTTCCATACGCAGAATCTAGCAACTGAAGATACTCTGCAGGTGAACTGTTTGGATTCAAGTGTCTCACAACATCAGCAGCTGGGGGTAAGAGACTCTCAATGATTTTGCGTGACTGTTGCAGTTGTGACATAGATGTATCAGTCATGACTAGTTCTACACTGGAGCGCCAAGTATCATAGTCGGGCTCGTAAGAAGGGCGAGGTTCTTTGCCAGAAAACGCTCTGAGCTTTTGTGAAAAATGTTGCCCTGAGTATTCATCTCGCTTTACAATATGTTCAACTACCACTCGCTGCACTTCTGGAGGATTTAAGTCATGTGCAGCAATGGTTGGCCTACTTGGAACTGGGCCACTCACAATATTAGCTGTTCTGTTTGTCAAGTTTTGTTGTGCACCTGTGATGCTGGGCTCATCAACAGATGACTGGGGTTCAACAATCGGAGATGCGGGTGGGTTATCAGGTAAGTCTGTCTGTTCAGATGATCGTTCACAAGTTCTTGGATGGAGTCATTAATCTGTGACATCATGTCTTTCAGGACATCTGCATAATCTCTACCACTCATCTTAGCTAGGTTTTGAATTTCTGTCAGATACGTTTTCGTCGTGTTATTCCCAACACTCTGTGTGTAGACACTAGCAAGAGACTGTATCTTTAAGCTAACCCCGCTATCAGATACATGTTCAAATGGCAAAGGATCAATAGAATCTACAGCAACACCTGAGTTAAACTCAACAATGAGACTCTGATGTAACTTGGAAGTACTGTCATCTACTTTCATCACTCTTGAAATTGACCCATATCGCTTTAAAAGTTCAACCACCTCATCACATTGCTCATCTCCAGCAATTTCATTCACTATCACTGAATTTGGAATTTTCACAGATTCTTGTTGGATAAAGTCCATTTTGGGTATATTTACGTTGCAGTAGACAAAAGAAATAACTCCTGGCTGGCTCGCCAAGCTTTTATGTAACCCCTGACTCAAGGACTGTAAAATAGTAAGCTACAATGTTTGGACCAGATGCTAGGCTCGCAAGGGATACATAAGGAAAACTATGGTGAGTGTAGGAATGAATTGGCTGGAGACAGAAATGAGCAACAATTATTGTTGTATTAATTTGAATGAATGAAATGAAAATAAAAGTTACATTTTAACACAATATGGCCGGCATTTGTTCACAATATTTCACATCAAATCAAAATAAAACCCCAAAAATAGTCTATTTGAATTGAGCTCAGTTTCTTTTAGTCGTTTAGTCAAAGTCAATGTTCTTTTCCGTTTAGTTCGAGGAAAAGTTCTTTTTTTTTTGTGGTAGTTTGTGTTGTTACCACAATGATGGTTTTCGAGAAGAGAAGTAGTTGTTCTCAGTTCACAGTTCTGGGTTCTGGGCTTAGGCTCGCCATCTCCAACGGAGAGAATCCAGGTTCCAGTTGGTTGTTGACACCATATAAAAAAAAACCTAGCCTGCATAACAATAACAAATATTATAGTATACAGCTAGCAAATATCTGTTTCCACTCTCTAATCAACATATTAGAAGCAGTAGCTATAGCTTTTAACTTTCTTATCACAATTAAATCAAATATCACAATATACATGCATGTTTTTAAATCAAAGTACTGTTCTTACACATGAAATAGTTTTTAACCCATGTAATCTCAATACAATGAATTGTTCTATTTATCCTTTAACTTATTTAACCATATGACTGTGATTAATATGTTTTTAAACAATTAAATTATTGAATTAACTTTTTTTAGTCTTTTACATTTCAGGAAATGAAATAAAATAACTTATTTCCCATTACCAAACAGGTAATAAAATATTGGATAGATCCCTTTAATATTGGATCAGTAAACCAAATAGGCTTAGCTTAAGAATGCATTAGCATCAGAATTTACAATATAATTTGACCACAAAACGGTCCAAAAAGAAATACAGTTGCACTGACATGTGTTGTCAACTTAAATATTTCCTCTAAAACCCATAAAACAAATACAAATAACTTTTACATTGACCTAAAGTAGTAAGTTACCACTCGCGATTAGCATTAGCATCGCGCTAGCACATTTTTTCACCATGTTACATTTGCAAGCACATGTTGACTCACCAAGACGATGTTTTATCCAGAGCACGGTAAAAGAACACCGTCATGGACGCTCTGGTTCACACTCAGCATTCACTTAAACAACATACAAAGATTTCCCAATTAGCATTTGGATTTTGTATCAATTTTACATCAGTTCACATTAGCTTTCACTCACCGAGACGATCCGCTAGTTTAGCTTGTTACGAGATCGTGTAAACAGCCTTTCTCATGAGTGTCCAGGCGCAAAAGACCGAAAAACTAATGTGAGAGTGAGATCGCGTCTTGAGAGGCGGGACTTATTTGGTCTTGACAAATAAGAAGGTCATTATCACCCAACGTGACTAATAAACAGGAAGTCAACTTAAAGAGAGAGGATACACACTTCCTCTTATCAAAATAAACGTTTTTCAAAATAAAATGAGTACTTTTAAACAAGGAGAGAAATAAGGCACGTTTTCTCTACTGGGTTACACAGATGTGATAAAGAAAAAGGAAGAGATTTAATGCCCTTGTCGTAAAACTAAAATGGCAAGCTAAACTTTAATACCAAGAAAAAGGCACAATGTAGTGGTGATTTGGATATTACAAGGTTAGACAACATGATCATAGTTATATTATTAACAACAGTTTTTGTGTTCCATTACCAGCTCTGGAGCCAAAAATCTATTAATTATTAGATGCGCTTACTTTGTTCAGTCTCAAAGATCAGCTTGCAGTTGAATCAACACAAGTATCAACCAATCCTGTGGCTTTATTTTTTTTTTATTTTTTCTGCAAAAGTGTACCTGTGCAGTAAGATTAAATCTTGGACAAAAACATTGTCCAAGGTTGATATTTGAATTTCTCCATGATTAATGCTCCTGTCAAGACAAAATCAAATTTTAGTAATCCATTTTTATCTGAAGTTTAGCCTGCTGTTTGTGTTTTCAATGCGAGGGAAGAAAATTGAATCAGAAATCGACATCAATCATTATAATAACCCAGTCTTAGTTCTTATATCAACATTCTATAGCCGCCTCTCTTCAGTGGCTTCATGTTAGGTTCAGGAATTATTTTACAATTTTAGTTGTTATGTTCAGAGTGCTTTATGACAGGCTCTCCAAAACATCGCAGATCTGTTGACCCCATATCCTATGTCTCAACTCTTCGATCCTCCTCAGAACCTACTTGTGACCCCAAAAGCTAAATAAAAAACTCAGAGACCATCCAGGCTCTGCCACAATCCATCCCTGAGGCTGACTTGACTCTTTTAGGACCACTAAGGACACTTGTATTCAGGAAAGCTTTTAATTGTCTCTGTTTTATGACATTTTATAACTATTTTGTTGTAAATTTATTGTAAAACACTAAGTGATTTATATCTGTGAAAAGAAGTAATGTTTACTTACTTACACTCTAAGAAAGTCTGAATGTACTCTTTTTGGATTTTGATGTATTCTTATTTGTCCAAAAATCTTTCAGTATAAAAATGTTATAGTTGATCTAGTACACTGTTTTAGAATCTGTTAAAGTTACTTAAATGCTAAATGTTGAGCTACTCTGGTTAGCTTTGTTTGTATCTTAAACAACACATAAGAGTATTGCGTGTTGTATCTGTTACAGACTAGTCAGATATCAAATGTTTTATGACAATAGCCTTTTAATTAGTTCATGATGGCAACTTTTCTTATGTTGCAAGTTTGGTTTTTCATGAATTATCATAACCCGAGCTGTGGCAGTCTAAATGTGGCACTTTGCAACGATCGTGATGAGAATTACATCCATAAAACTGCGTTTTTCTCCTTCTTCTCTTTTAATCCATTAATGGCGATATAGCCCCACCATCCAAACTTTGCATGCGTACTTTGATTAAACACCGAGCTGCTCAACACTTTATTACCAAGGATTTTGGTTCATTTGTTTTTATGTTTAGCTTTTTTTTTTTATTATTATTTTTTAATGAATAAATCCAGTTTGACTGGAAAAAGATCCATGGCAAATAGTAGAAATGATTTAGTTCAACTCTGAAGATAAAGTAGACCACAAAGTCATTATGAATTCATTTACATTCAGTTCACAGACACAAACACAGACGTTCACACAAGACTAGGATTACCCATGCACATCTGCTTTTGTTGAATTATAGAAGGTAAAATGGAAGCTTTACAGACAAGTATATATAAACATGGACGATTCACATGGAACTAGAAACCTATTACAGTTCATCTGAAGTCCCTATAAAACTAATCCTTTGAAATTATTATAGATTAAACCACACATGGTCGCAGTTATTTCCTGATTTCTCCAGTTCTTGCACCATTTTCAAGTTTCTTCACCTTGTTCCTGCAAACTTAATTTCTGTTTCCTGTTCTATTGATTTTGAATGCTTGTTCAGTTGTTCTGGCTCAATCCTTGTGCAAACTCAACCAACCTTTTCCCTTCTGTTTTTGTCTGTTAAGTACTTAAGTGCATTTTTACCATCCCTGCTCTTTAAACCACTCAGAAACATAGGGCTTCACAAACTATTTCCTTCGTAACCATTTCTCCATTGCATTGCTCAAATCTCTACCCATCTACTTTTTATCCTGCAAATGTGTGCTTATTGATTGTCGTTTCAGCCACAAAAAGAGCATGACATGGGCTGATTCAGTGAAATTCTCTTCACAGATGCAGAGGCAGGTGTGATAGTGGTTTGGGTTGAGTCACACATGCTTTGATATGAGAGGGTTGATACAGCAGAGGCCTCTCTTGGCTCTGACCATATGCTCTAACACCTGATTTCACATTCAGCTTGTCACCTGCTCGTTCTGTGTCTGTGACAGTGAAAGATCAAGTGGGAAGTTCAGAACAGCGTGTAAAAGCCTTCTTTCCATTGCACTGAAACTGTTTTGTTTCTGACTTTGTTTGGATCTTAGCAAGAGCTGATGGGAAATGTAGCTGCAAAATTAATCACAAATCAAATTAAAATTGCAATTTAAAGGGATGCAAATGGCAAATTTGACTATGTTGTTAGTATTATAATTATGTTCACAAACAACAAAATATTCAATTTTCTGCATAGAAATTGTCAATGTTGTAGTTTAGGTCTGTACCACCTTCCAAATAGGAAATCACTAGAAGCACGAATCGGCTCCCTTGTTTTTTTTTTTTTTTTTTTTTTTTTTTATGTGTTTTTCATTCATTGTGAATGAAATGTCTGCATGCATTTATTTCTCCATAATGGCTGTTGTCAAACTTTTTATTTTGCCTTACCCCTGCCGAGTGTGAGTTTGGTGCGAGTCTAAAAAGTGCTTAAAACCAATGTGCTCTTGTACACAGACCTCGGAGTAGTGCGGGCGCATGCCTGAGAGTTGTGTGATTGTACGAAAATAATCCGAGAGAGTCTATTTTTTCTAGATGATGCAGTCGTCTGATAAGGCATTCAAGAGCATTCTCGCAGAAATCCATGTGAATCCGCTCGGCTTTGGGCAAGTAGAAACCACAGTAGACTGCAGCTGGTGTACAAGGTACTTTGCAGGAAACTCGCAAGTGTCACAAACGCATTCATTCACTGTACGAGAGTCGTTAAAAAGTGACACTGTAACTTTTTTAAGGAAAAAAATCAGTGCATAGTTCAAAAAAAAAAATTAAACTTTGCTTTGGAGCAGTGTTGATAGAAAGAAAAATGTTTTAAAGATCAGTGCCTATACCTGTTAGAAGAGAAAAAAACAGTATAGTTCTTTAACCTCTTGTAGAGTCTATGATCAGTGCAAACATGTTCCAAACTAGTTTCGTGAAAAGTTGAACAGTTTACAGTTCTTACATTACAGTCTTTACGGAGTATGGTCTTTAACCATGTCTCTCTTTATACTGATGGCTGATTACAAGCACAACAAAGCAACCATGCAGTATGAAAGCAATCATTACATTTTACAAGAATGAAAGGTGAAGCAGTGACTTTTTAATCTGATGTAGACCAGAGGACTGGAAATGGAACACTTGTTTGACATATTTTTTCACATCTCAAATTAAAAATTGACATTGTGGCAGTCAAGCTTTTTTTTTTTTTTGGAACTGACAAACAATGTAATTATTGAATTCTGTTCACTGTGCATATTTAAACTTGTCAAGAAGGAAAACATTTGAGAGAAGACTGAAATATGATATTCAAGATTCTTATGCATTAAGATGGGCATTTTGTCTGTACAGATCTGGCTAATTGTACCCTGCAATTAAAAATGTGATTACGATTTGACTGTGATAATCTTGCAGCCTTACGAAACCATAACTATTGTAGAAAGACAGGATCTTTTCACCATTCATTCATAAATTGCTATTTATGGCATTTTTTTGTCACTTTATTAACTGCATTACTCCATGACAACAGTGTGTGTTTGTTTCTTAATATCCCCCAGGACAGTGTAAATAGCTTTGCTCTTTTTGTCCTGGATTCCACTTTGGCCTAAAGCAGTTCAGTTATATGCCTCGTCCTGCCCTCTGCAACTACTGAACGAACAAATTGGGTAGAAAATTGAAAGTGAATGAATCAATGGGTTTTATAGTTTTGTGGAAAATGGAAGAGGTATACCGTAGCACAGACCATCTCGAAAGAAAAAAAATAAAGGAAAAATGAAGGAGCAAACAATAAAATATGCACAAGTTGCTAAAGTTTCCCAAAGTTCTTAGACCATCTTTGAGCCTGCTGTTTCTCTGTTTGCAGACTGTGTTTTGTGAATGGTCTGGCTGTGTGTGTTGGCCACAGCTGCGCACACAGGAGCAGCAGAAGGCTTGACTGAAAAATCCTCTTCTCTGTTTGTGTCCAGGTGGGCAGGCAATAAGGCTTGACAGAAGATGCGGCGGGGAGGTGGCTCATCTCGTGGCTGGGGACCGGAATGGCGCTCCTCTCTTTGCTCTCCCACAGCTGGGGCCAGGAACAGAACGGAGGTAAGAGCACCACAAATTGAGTTGTGTACTCTATGTTTTGTCATTTTTGGAAGATTGGGTTCAGGATATGGTGTTCCAGCAGTGTTGTGTTTGCATTAAGGCTTTACACTACAGGTGACTAGGAAAACAGCTTGAATTTAGAGCCACCTATTTAACTCACATTAATCAAGAAATACATTTGTATCAAAAAACTTTTAGTATGCAAAAAAATAATAATAATAATAAAACCACCAATTTACCAAATAATTTCTTTATATGGAATGATAAGGATGAAGATGAAGATGATGATGATGGTGATGATGACGACGACGATGATAATGATGATGATGATGATGGATGATGATGATTGATGTGATGATGGTGATGATGATGATATTGATGATGATGATTATTATGATGATGATGATTATTATGATGATGATGATTATTATGAATGATGATGATGATGATGATGATGACGATGATGATTGATGGTGATGATGATGATGACGATGACGACGATGATGGTGATTGATGATGATGATGATGAGGATGATGATGAGGATGATGGTGATTGATGATGATGATGAGGATGATTGATGATGATGATGACGATGATGATGAGATGATGATGATGAGTTGGGGATGATATGAGAATGATGATGATGAATGATGATAATGATACATGGTGATGATGATGATGGTGATGATGATGATGAGGATGAGGATGATGATGAGGATGATGGTGATTGATGAGGATGATGAGGATGATGATGATGAGGATGATGATGATGAGGATGATGATTGATGGTGATGATGATGATGATGAGGAATGATGATGAGGATGATGGTGATGATGATGATGATGATGATGACGACGACGACGACGATGATGATGATGATGATGATGATGATGATGATGATGAGTTGGGGGATGATTATGAGAATGATGATGATGATGATGATGATGATTGATGGTAATGATGGTGGTGATGATGATGATGAGGAGGAGATGATTATGAGAATGTTGATGATGATGAGGAGGAGGTAGGAGGAGGAGGAAGAGGAGGAGGATGAGAGGGGAGAGTAGAGGGGAGGATGAGGAGGATAAGAAGATGATGAAAATGAGATGATGATGAAGTTCTTTTATTTCTTATTTAATCTAACTTTTTTTTTTTCACAACACTTTTTCTGTGAGAGGAAGATCAGCCCCTTACTTTCTCCCTCAAACTTGACTTAATCTTGGACTGAATCGTAACGTAATTTTTCAACTAGATATGTTTATCTAATTCTTTCTATATGTAAACTCCAACCGCCTGAACCTAGGGCCTTCTTGGTTTGAGGTCACACCAACATTTATTTGAATAAGTACAGAAGATTTATAATGATTGCTTTGAAAGAAAGGAAAAAAGTACATAAAGTAGGCCATGTTTGCTTATAGTAAGTCTAGAAGAATCTATCATTATTAATGTATCATTATTATAGTTAGTTGTTTAATTGGTAGATAGTCAATCAAAATTGTTTTAGTGGTTGACTTATAATATTTAGAAATTGATTGATTTATATTGAAAAGCAACAAAATGATTCAGTTAGCTTAAGATTAGTAAGTAATCATTTGTCAATAAGTTTTATTTATTAACATTTGCTTGTATGAATACATGTTTAAAACACCTTTTCATGTGTAGTATTACTGAGTTTAGATCCAATATATGTCAAATAAATCATTATTAGATTAGGAACTAACTAATCAACAGAACCTTAAGTTGATTATAAGACCTAGATTTGTCTTTTCAAGCTTATGAAAAGGAAATTAACTTGGGTGTGAGTGCCATATTAAGTAAACAGTATTTGCATCTACTGACCTCTGATCTACAATATTCATTTTTGAAAATGGCCCAAAGCAAATAAATACATTTAGCCATTTTAAGGGCTTCACTGATGAGTTTGTTAATATTTATTCATATTTGGAGCGTGCTTTTCACAGTTGAAACTATAAGTAAATATACATATTTTTAAGACTGCTGTCATCTGCTTCTGCTTCTGCAGCTCCTTTCACACAAAATACAAACAGAACAAACCAAGAATTTTAAACACGGTTCGAAAGGTTGAAAAACAGTTTTGTTTACTTAAAGTTTTCTCCGCGGAGATTAAGATACACAAGAACTTTCCTCAAATATGCATAGTTGTGTTCAAAGTCTAAATTCAGCAAATTTAGTTTCCTCACAATATTTACTGTCAGCTAATATGGGACTTTGCTTCAGTTCAAATGATATCCCACTTACGAGTCGAATATTCAGTTTGATTGACAGCTCTTTATAGATAGTTGAAGGTGAACAGACACCAAAAGACAATCATCTTTGAAAGTGCCTTAACATGTTTTGCCTAGATGCTTAATTTGAAGAAGAAAGAGATTTATTGAAGGTTAAAGGACGAGTTTGAGTGATGTCTTAATCCGGGGCTGGGGGAACATGCAGATAAGTGTGCTGTGCTGTGCTGTGCTGTACTGTTCTGAGTGAGTGGCAGCTTGTCAGACGCATCACTGTGACTCTAATGGAGGAGGAAGTAATGCTTTGTGCTCCAGTGGCTCTCAGGACATGGGAGCTGTGACGACTGCTGCTCGAGTTCTGATGCATCATTATCTAAAGTTAGGAGGCCATGTTGGAGTTAATGATTGAGGTTAATGACCGAAATGACTAAATTAGCAAACGTGATAAGTAGAGCTAACGGATCAGGATTAGGTCAAGTTTATTTGCCTATTACATGGTTGAGGTTTTTTAAATGGAGAGTTTCAACGTAGTAAACATGTCAGTTCATTCTCTTTAACTTAACAGAGGGGCACCAAGGTCATTAAAAGACTAGTTTTTAAAGCAGTATGTGTGGGGAACAAAAACCTGAATAGGGGTGTGAAATTTATATCACAATTTCATGAAACAAGATTTAATTTTGATTTTGTTATGATTCTCTCACTTTTTTTTTTTTAGCTTATACAAAAATCTCACACTTGTCAATAGGGTGATAATATCAAATCCTATTCATCATGATTCACATTGACATTTTATCTGACTTCATTATTAATGAGCCACAGTAAAGCGCTGAGAGAGTGAAAAGTTCATTTTCAGAAAATTGCTAATTTTCCTAGAAAAAGGATCATACTTTTTCATTTACCTTCGTTTACATCATCAAGGCATTACAAATAAGACAACAGCAATCGTGATGAAATTGATGGCTTTAAGAAATTTGTGATGCAAATTTTTTGGCACACAGAACACCCTTATCTGCTTTTTCAAAAAATAATTTTTCACTTTTTGAAGAAGCAGACTGGTTAAATTCAGCAACCAAAGCATGAAAAATAGTCTCTCATTTAACAAACAGTAGATAAATCTTGGACCCCCTGAAAAACGATGGTCTTTCTATACATTACTTTGAAATTGAAATAAAATGAGAAAAGGTGAATCTGATGTGACAATGTCACATTGTGAATTTCACTTAAAAATAGCACATTGTCTCCGGAATGAGTTCACAATTTGATTTTCATCATAAAATTGCCCAGCACTAGACCTAAATCAATCACAAAGTCTATAGAGTAAAAGCCCATTCAATATAAATGCATCAAATGCAATTAATGAGGGTGTGTGATTAATTGTAATTCAACTCCCTTTTTATAGATTTGACATAAATCTTTCATAGTTTTTATTCCTGCCCCTAGTTATTCTTTTTGGGTTTTTTTTTCTTCTGGCAATCAGATCAATCACTATGATAGAAAAAGGTAATTTAAATTATAATTGAGAATATATTACTTTACTAAATTACTAAATTACAACATTTCTGACTATTGAAATGTGTTTTTTGTTTTTATAGTAAGATAGCATAGTACACAAATACTAAGTTCACAAGCCACATTTTAATCACACCTGAGATTTTCACTTATGAAATACTTTGCCAACATAGACAAACAAGATGCTATCTAACACAATCACATTCAGATGTACTTTTACTGTTATTAGACATTCCAGGAGATCTTGGCTTGAGCATTTCCCCAAAACTCTTTCCTGTTCTCAAACCTGTGCAGAGCAGACACTTTGGCCCAGGACACTGCCAACTGATTTGCTGTCTTTCAGGCTGAAATGAAAAACTCAAGCCAGAATCGTTTGTGAAAGCTGCATTGATTTTACCAGTCCATTTAACTTCCTGTATAGTATATAATAAATAGATGGTCATTTAGCTGACAAACGCTGTAGGAGTTACACTGTGCTATTTGCGTATAAACTCAGATCATTCTAAAATCAATGGGCTTTAGTCTTATTGCGATAAAGTTGAGTTGTTTTACTGCTTAAAGCCTATTACGAGAGCTCAAGCTAGGTACAGTACTCTGCTTTTGGCGGCTTGGCGTGCTTGCCTACCATACGGCTAGTGTTAATTCTATTTCACATTTTTCATTAAGTCAAATAGTCAGTTGATCTTTTTTTTTTAATCTGGAGAAACTAATTTAAAGTTAGAAAATAATGAATCAGAGCAAATGTAATATATCATATCAACAGATTTGGTGCTTAGTCCCCAGCAAGGATAACTATCGATGTGCAGAAAGTGCAGAACTGGGAAAAAATGTGATGGTGGTGGTGGAATAAAAAAAAAAGTAGGTTCTGCAAAGTTGTTTTTGAGAGAAAAGGTGGAGTTCTGTGATGGAGGAGGGCGGAAGATGGTGCTGAATGAGAAAGTGTGGACTGAGTTAAAATGAGCAGGTGGAGTCGGCTGAGCTGAGTCTGTGATTGTGATGCAGTAGGACTGTGTAGAAAGGTGAAGCAGATTGAGACTTTTAAAAACATTGTTCACAGTGAAAGACTGACATGCTTTGATTGAAAGCTTCTAGATAGAGAATATTAATAATTATTCCTTATTGTATTGTTCTTAACCTTTTAGAGCCTGAGGCTTTTTTATTCAAATTAACCTGGGACTCATTCTCATAATACATTTTTTGTATTTTACTAATTGTACGTCTTTTAAGGAGGTGCTCTTAGGCCAACTTTGGACCTCAGCCCTTCTTAAGAATCACTGCTTTAGTGAGTTTATATTCCATGTCTATGATTAGTTTCAACCCCTTCCTACCAGGACAGTTTGTTGTTGTCTCCTTGGGTAACACACCTTGCATTGTATTTACAGTATGTAGTGTTCAAGTGAGTGCAGACTAACAGGAGTAATTGCTCTCTTGTAGACAAATGTAAAAGTTAGTTTCACTTGCAATTGGTTTTTCGATCAGTCAGCTTGTCAAAGAAGTATTTTTTATTGTATTTTTATATAAACAAAGATTATTTATTTAAGTATTATTTTTGATGTTTTGATAGCTTGACAGATTCTGTTATAAAATGTACCACTGTATATCTGTATAAAATGATTTCTGTGATCAGAAGAATTACAATAAATTTTAACCATTGACTAGTTGATTATTTAATCAATAATTGCAGCCATAATTAACTCTATGCTTGTATCCATTCCCAGGGCAGCTGTGGCTTTAGTTTGCCGTGTGGAGAGAATGAATAATTCATTGGAAAGTGCTCTGAGTACTTTGAAATGCAATATTACTATTTAAATGAAAGTCTTTTGGCAGCTGATATTCTTACTGACAAGATCATTCATTCATTCAGTCATATTCTACCACTTGTTCCCATTAGGGATTATGAATATATTTACATGTAGATGCCTTTCATGTTGTAACCAAATTTCTAGTTGCATTGCTCAAGAACACAACAGCATATGCATTTAAACAGCAAACCACACAATGCATAGATACAGATCTACATATGCCCTGTAATAATGCCGTCAGTCACATGGCCATATTGTTATTGTCTTTGTGAAACGGAGGCATTATAAAGCAAAAAGTCTGTTTTACAGAGGTAGATAAATTTGTGTCTACTGTTCAGCGTCATTAAATGGTCAGATATACGCAGACTACGCAAGTTGCATAGGGCCCCGCATCTGTGGAGGGCCCCGCCTCCTTCTGCGTGCTGATAGTTTTTCGAGTTTATGTCAGTTAAACCCTCATGCCTGTTGGCTTCACCCTCTGGTTTGTGCTGTACATAATCCCTGTTTGACCAATCGCACAAGCTTAAACATGATGGACCCTCCCCTTTTCTGTTCTTGAGACACGGCAGTGTCTGGGAACAGGTTGGGCCACAGATACATGCTCTGTATCTCATAAGCTTTCAGCCAATCTTTATTTTCCGTCAATAGGACGAGTATTAGCTGAACTACGCACACAAATAGCTGATAAAAGTAAACGTCTGCAGATCGCCAAAATGACCACGGCGAAATACGGCGGATTTCTGCACATTTATGTTGAATTATTTCAAAAGCCACATAAAACAAGAGGCTATTTGTCCCGAAAAAGTTTTAGATTTCAGTATTTCTGTCCAAAAAGTCCAGCGCGATGATGCAGGTTATCAGCTGTTCCAGCGTCGGCGTGAAGAGGGAACAGAGGCGGAGCTCACATGGAGAGGGACAGTGCTGGTGCCCCATTTGGAAACACTGACACCAAGTGATGCTAGAGGAGAGGTTTAATGATATTAATGATAAAATTATGCATAAAAATTAAGATTTGATCTAAAATAACTCAAAATTTAGGGAAAATGCATCTTTTTTATTCAAAAGTTTCTGGGACAGGAGCTTACATTATCTCTTTATTGTGAGAAATTTTTATTTAGCTTACATTTATTTTTGTCTGTCGCTTTGTGTAAAGTTATAAATTATAATGAAAAAAAGTCAATTTAAATGCTGCTTTGGCTTGACTGATTAAGGTTTGTAGAAAAAGGGCCCAAAGCTGATTTTAGCTTTTTTGGGCCCCCAAAAGGCTAGATCCGGCTCTGGTGATGGTCAAAAAAGAGCGTGTTCTCATCATTTTCATCACGCTAACATGCTGCGATATCTCCCTGAACTGCCTTAATGACGTGTTTCTGATCACAAACATTTGCTGCAGGTATCTGTGTTGGACCGTTCACATCGCTCCCTATAACTCCAGACTCTGCCCCTCACTCTCTTGTTCAGTCCTTGAGAAACTAACTTTACCCACCACATCCCACCCTTCTTCTTCTAATTTTAAACAATATTCACAGCCCCACAAAAAATAAATAAATAAAAAAGTGCAACTGTTATCAAAGACATGTTGTACAAGAGAGACCTATTAGCAGTATTCTATGTTAATCGGTTTGTTCAGTCTGAAAAGAAAGACGGCCTCCAGAAGCAGTCAGTCACGTAAACAGAGCCGACAGCGCTGGGTAAATGAAAACAAAGAGCACATGAATTTCCCAGTCATGTGACCTCCTCTGGGTCCTAGTGCTCACCCAGTTCCACCATCTACTGGTGAATCTGTGAAACTGCACCATGGATTTGACCGTAGGAAGAGTCAACGTGTGCATCAGAGAACCCTCTTATCGCAGTATAATAAAAAGTCAATGACAGAAATATTTCTGTCTTTGGCATCGTAAGAGTTTCGATGTGATTGTGAGCAGAGTTTAGGAGGTTAGCATTAGGAATGTGGGTATGTCAGGTACAAGTTGAAGATCTTTTATTAGATCCATGGTTGGAAGGCAGCAGTCCCCAGAATTTTTATCAATCGGCATTAACATTAGCTTTTAGAATTACCCCAGAAAATACACACGCTGTGAATGATCTTAGGTTAATATGTACAAAATAGGTACAAACCTATTAACCAGTTTAGCAGAGTTTAAAAAAGTAATTGGTCAGTTTATAAACCATTAAGTTAGTAGTTGTCAAAATTACTGCAACTTAAAAATATATACATTTATAAGCGGTATAACTATGGAATAAGATAAGTTACAAAGTGCACCCTTAAATTCAGGGATTACCTAACCTGAACAGCCGTTACAAAACCATGTGCAACACCTACTTATTACAGCTAATCAGAAGTGGCTGCTCTATCGTACCTGTCTCCAGTCTGTCCTTAGAACCCTTAGGCCACATTCATTTCACATGATTAATCCTGATGAGTCGGAGTCATTCTTTCATGTTCTCTTCTCCTCTTTCCATCACCTCAACTCTGACATTACATTAAGTTAGCTTCATTTCAAAGGGATTTTATCATGTAAGATTCTGAAGAATATTCCCAATATTCATTACATTATACACAAGTCACCAGAAATAGAATCAGGACATTCAATATGAGCGCATTATACATACTGAATTATGTATTATGGAAATGATTACTTTGTATGCATTGTAAGTGCTTATGGTGCCATTAGCTACAGCTTGAACTCAACATTTACAACATGAAATTGAGGTCATGTAGTGCAGTATTTATGCTGTTCATTGACTGCAATGTCTAGCCTTAAGCACTTTGACTTTCTGTAGATTTTGAAGTAAATTACTACTTCCAAATGTATTTATTGTTTTTTAGATGTTTTAATAAGTGTGAACATGATTTGGATTTGTTAACGCCTTACTTAACCTCATGGAGTTATTTAGTTGCCAGTTGGAGTTTTGTAATATTTTCTCTTCAAAAACACACCTGATATTCTGAAGGCAGATACAGTTATTTCTCCTTAGAAAGCATGATTCTAAATTTCCCAAAATTATGATAGATCTCTGACATTTCTATGTTTATAAATTATCCAGACTTGTTTTTAGCTTGTATGCAGTTTTAGCATACCAGGCAAGATTGGTTTGATTGTTAGTTATGCAGCCAGTAGGTGGAGCTTTAACTGAATTCTTGATGTTGGAAGCACATCTTGTTTAAAGTATTGCAGGCATTGTATTGCCTGAAAAATTGAAAAATAAACTTAAAAAGCTTGGCCAATGATCTTTAGTACATAAGATGTAACTCATACTAAATACCTTACGTTTTTCAAACTTTTTCCTAAGCTTAGAGTTTGTGGATCATATCACTCATTTCTATGAAAAGTTTTTGGATTCACAAGCAAAATATTGACATTTATTTTGTACATCTACTTTACATATTGTCCAAAGTGAATTTTTCCTTATAGAGACATTAAAGGTCAGTTGATCTAAAATAGGCACATAGTTATCTGCATGATCAACAATGGGAGTTGTAATGTCCAATGAGAGCAATAAAAAAGATGATAAAATAATGATCAATAATTAAACACACAAGATCAAACCAAGGTTCATTGAAAGAGATCTGCGACACAGATCGACCTGAAGTTGAGCGCTACTAAGCACCTTAGTCGTAAAGTGGCCCAGTGACGTCACATAATTGTCTCCAGTGGATGATTTTAATCACGAGCAGTGAAAAAACAGACTATTATTCTACAAAGTGACATACTGTATGTGCTTTTCTATTTGTTTGTCCTCTTGAGTTAAGCTTTGTTAATACGTTTGTAGAATGAACATAGTTAGAAAAAAAATTATTATTATAAACTATTATGCAATATCTATTTTTTTAATTCAATTAAATTCAATTTATTTGAATTGCCCTAAATCACAAGAGTTCTCAGAGGACTTCACATGATTGTTGATTTAGCAAACACAATTTGTCAGAAAATCAAACAATGAAGCCTTTGGTCAATACCAACAGAAGCATTGAAAAATTAGAAACAGTCATAATACAGACTGATTGTCCACCAACAAATAGGGCAGATGAATAATTGTTCCAGAGCATCCCTTGTCCTTAGACACGCCATCTTGGCAAGGAAAAAAAGAGAAACCTCGAGGAGAACCACAGTGAAGGAGAGATCCACTCCCATGGGTAGATGTGACCAGGACTGATGCATATCCTGATGCAATTAGAACTTTAAGTCAATGAAGCCAGAAAGTATGTTTAAACCATAAACAAGTAAATTTTTCCAAGCAAACTTTTGAACAATAGTTAGGTTATTAGAATGGTTAAAAGTTTGCTGAAGTTCCCTCCATACAGTCCACAGTTTGACCTGTTTGTTTATGTTAAGCCCTGATTGTAACCTACTTGGAGCTGGTTGTGTGACTAATGCCTAAAGTGATTAACTACACCATTGATTTGGCTGGAACAGTCCCACATATCTGCGTGGCCGCCTCTCCTGCTGTCTGAGAGCTGATTTATTTCATTGCAGATGATATCACCGGGCATTTACCGACACATCCATTACTCCACAGTTAAAGAGAGAGAGAGAGAGAGAAGGAGTGCCCACTTTAATAGCCTATTACTTTTATGTTAGCTTCAACGTGCTAACAACGTAGCTGTTATGATGCGCTCACAACCATTCATTTGAATTGACCACACATGTATTTCAGCCTTCAAACTCGCATCATAATAAAATGTGTTGTCCTGCTTCCAGACATAATAATCAACCATGGCTCATTAGGTTTAATTTGGTATTTAATTTAATTAGTACATTTACATGTTAATAAGTGGTGCTGGTGGTGCTGTGGGTGAGCGGAGTGGCAAACATTCACACTTCACAGCAAGAAGGTCACCGGTTCGAGTTCTGGGTCTTTTTCATCTCTCAAAAGGACTGGATAATTAGTCCAATCACCAGCCCATCTCTTTCACTTCTGTTAGTAAAAGTTCTCTTGGGTGATCCAGTCCAAAGTACTTCTCAGAGTTACTTCGTAGAAAAGTAGGTGCAGTGTCACGATCACTTTGTTGGTGAGCCCACACTTCAGGTAGTTGTTTCTGTGGGCAACTGATAAAAGTAACTTACTGACCTGGTTGCTTGGCAGTGGAGATAACAGAGAAAACACTTTATGTTCAAGTATATTAAATCTTCCTATGTTTGATTGTAGTTTTACAGCAGCAAAGTTGAAATTCATGAAGAAATTGTCAAGTTAAATCTCACAGCTCACACATTTTTCAGTGTGTATAAAAAAAAAAATATTTTACTAAATTAAATTGTTTCAAGCTGGTATCATTTTCAGACCTATAGTTTGGGATGGAATGTGAAAAGAAGTTATTGCATGGACAAAAAGTCAGTCATTTTTTGCAGCAGGTTTGCTACATTATCTAAGCAGAAAAATTTAAACAAAAAGAACAGAAAATAAGAACAAAATGACTACTGTTAATACATCTTCAGGTATTAACATTTCAAATCTCTATTGGTTCAGCATGAGCTGAACTGAAAAATTCTATTGATGTGTGATATCATGATTCCAAGCTCTATTGTTCCTTTCATGCAGATTATTGCCCTTGTTCATAATATGGTTGCCAGATACTCGTTGTGGAATTGCCAGTGTACAGCCTTAGGGACACATCTCTATATCTTCTTGCTTGGCTCGGTCAGGTCTACGTGCAGATAGAGGGACTTTCCCTGTGCATGTTTTGGCTAGTGTGGGAAACTAGACACAGGAAGAGACAAAAGGTTGTAGAATTAAAATCACATGATGTCACATAATGTAGCATTCAGAAAAAAATGCTTTATTAGAAACAAATCAAGAAGTATTTGTATGTGTCCAACTACTTCATGACTCTTACAAATCCATTGGCACCTGATAATAATCAAATGCATTCTTTTTACTTCTAAGAACAAGCAGCAAAATTGAACTAAAGTGGATCACCCAGCCAATCAAACGCTGCATTTTGTTCTTGATTATAGCTAAAACATGTTATTATTTGATGCCGACAGTACACAGTGGTCTTATTTGTCACAATGTGTTGTAGTTAAAGTATACTTTTTGGTGAAAAAGCCTAATTTTGTTAATTAATAAAGAAAAAAGTCAAGTAGTACCATTTTTAAACAAAACTACATGTAAATATTTTGTAACCATTTTTTCATATGCATACATACTGTGTGAACTGCACTTTTAGGTTGCATATATATTATGATTATAAAGGTAGTTTGAGATCTTTTCAACCAACACCCAAACTAGCCAATATCTTCCCCCAAACAAACACACTTTGTCTCTTATATCCCATTACACAAATCCTTTATTTTCTTTAATCCCACCCAGTTCCTCTTCCTTCCTCCTTGTCTTCCTCCATTACACTGAGCAGTTAAACAAACGGTAATAAAACTTTAATCCGGCGCTCTACTGCACAGATGCACTCCGTCCTGCACGTTCCCAATCCTTTCATGGGTAAATCCAGCGTCCGGCCCACATCACATCTGCAGTTATTATTCTCATGTATTGTGACGTGTGGATGGATTAAACTCGGCTTCTTCCCATAACTTGGACATGTGACTTCAGGCTGACCCCTTCTGACATTGTCTATGACTTAACGTCCTTCTTTCTTCATTTGCACATTCACGTCGGCGACCCGTGGTGCTTATAGTTTAGGATTGTCTGATTAGAGGCCAGATGTGCAGTCCGTGTGGGGGAGGCGGAGGGGAGGGGCAGTGAGGTCTAATCTGATACTGTGTTGTAATGAGGCGATGGGACGAGACATGAGGAGGAAGGGCTTTTCAGTGTAATTGGGAGGTTTGTTTTGATGCCACGTGATGTGATTAAATAGGTATTAGTCAGATTGCAATATGTCTCAAAATTCAATGACATCAATTTATAAATTGCCTTTTGTTAACTGACTGGTCAAAGTAGTGTCGATTCTAAAAACGGTATTTCTAAAGAATATGCTTGATGCCACAATAATTGCAAAGTATTGTTTTTGAAAGCAAGGTTTTTCAGCACCAAATGGTTGTTGTTGTTTTTTTTTTTAAAACCTTGCGTTGCAGTTCTGACAAAGCTCAAGACCACTTTAAGTTTTGTATTATGGTATAAATCGCAAGAACCACTGGAGCCTCATAGTACAATAGTAGTTTATGCCATCAAGTGTGGAATGAATGAATAATGCAAAATTCATCTTTGTGTTTCTAAGAAAGCACTATATAAAGCCAATGCATCAATATTAATACTATAATTATTGGTTAACAACAATACATTAAATATACTTCATGTAACTCTTCTGATAGGTAAGCTGCAACCTGTTTGCCTCTATTGGTAATTCATAAAATGTATGTAGTAAGTGTATGATAATACATGTTAAGAAGTGAGTCTTGCCTTTCCTTCCCTTCAATCTAATATTTATCAGTAGCCACTGTAAGTGTTAAAAGTTGTTTTGCTGCACAGCACCAGCAGTGCTTTAACAAGCACTACTGGTGCACCTTTAGCTAAGACAAAGTCACATCAAAGATGCTGCTACTAGGTTATAGCATGAATACTAAGTTACACTGGTAGTCCCTGAGCAGGTTGTTATAGCAGAATACAGATTAGCTGTTTAAAGGAAAACTACAAAACATACATCACTCAAATACTACATACAACCATGTTTTATTTACATTTATTTCTGGCATGTTTATACATATTTGTACTTGTAGAGCACCTGAAACTTTTTCCATTTGGGATTCTGGAAAGGAAGCGCTCACTTTCTCCTCTACCTATATGTTAAAAACTACTAAAAATTGAAAGCCATTTATCAACACAATATATCAAATTGAGATGAATCAATGCGAGGGAAAAGGTCTTCTATTGAGCAGCGGCTACCTTCAAATTCATAAAACATGCATGTAGCCCTTCCTGCAGACTGTTTGGAAGAAAAAAGAAAGGGAAACACAATGAACCAAAGTGCTGAAGGGATAAGGAAATCACCAAGGGGAGCTCTTTTAATCTGCCACTGTGCTGTAATCAGACTATGGGATGTGGTGAGAGGTGGAGGGGCCTCGTGGTAAGGGGGCGATGCCTGGATCTGCCTTCCATATCACCATTTCTTTCTAAGACCACGTCCGCAGCCAAGTGCTCTCTGAATTTGTGATTGCAACCCTGTGGCCCTCTCGCCTGCCTAGTTAACCCCACAGGGAGAGTGATGTGTGGGCTTGCAAATGCTGGAACAGTGGGGGGTCTTCTGCAAAAAAGAATTTACTAAAGTTGTCCCAATTCTCTCTGAGGTATTGACAAACATAGATCCTTTAATTCATTAATCATATTGTTTGTTTGTTTGTTTGATTGATTGATTGATTAACTGACCATATTAAAAGTTTCGAGTCAAATAGTTCCTGCAAAGGCCAGTGTCATTTCTAGTCTCTGTGTATGTGACATCAGTGTGGATTACACACACAAACTGTGCTGATCACAAACACTTCTTGTCAAGCAAATTACAGTGCTGCTCCCAACTCTCAGCCCCTTATTTCACCCTCTCCTAATGCTTTTCCAGCAGTCTGCTTTGTTTGAAATGTGCTTTTGGGTTGATGGTTAGCTTCTCTTTGATGATCAAATAAATACGGCTCTTGTCTACAGCTTTACTTTACTATTACAAATTGATTAGTGCTAGTATTGTTGCTATGGTGATTGAAGGATGCTCCGATGTAATTTTGCAGTTATTGTAACGATGATTTATACATTATGAATATTAAACCATTTTTGGGAAACTAAAGACATGATGATTAGTTGACTAAAGAAGGCAACAGTTGAAACGTTCTGCAATTTTTATTTATTTTTTTTATGTGTCAAAAGCCGTACACGCTTCCAACATAAGAACATTTTGCTTTTTTTCTCGCAGTCTCATCATATTGCAGAAAGAACAGACACAGACATGCCTTCTACAAGCAGAACTCAAGTATCACATGATCAGTGCAGTGTCAGAATGAAAAGAAATCCTACGAGCTGAGTAGGATGAGCTGATTGATTGAAAGTGAAATAACAACAAAATGAACTCAAGTGGATGACACACAGCTTGCAAAAGTGACATGACAGCAGATGCATAGGTTACACTGATTTGCACAAGCAGGTTTGACTATTTTCTACATTTTATTAGCTGCCAATGCAAGGCAATAAAGCCTAACCCGGTCTCACACTGGATCCGGTTCGTACTCCGGTCCGGCGTACGGAGGCTTCCGTTTCTTGAAAAGTAATGAGAGGCTCTCACACCGCGATCCGTCCGGTCCAGCGAGCCGCGCGGCTCTGCTCCGTACGTCCGGATCGTTTTCGTTTAATTGAAATTTTCCGGACTGCCGGAGCGCTCCGGAGCCCTTTTTGGTAAAGTTGTGAAAAGAAGACACGACAAACAGGAAACCAAGCGCTCGCGGGTGAAGTGAATCCGGTGGTTTTCAAAGTAAAAACATTACGTTTCTGCTACTACAACAAATACAGCAAAATGCTCGACATATACGCGACTATTGAACACGCAGGAGGCAAATAAACGTCCCGTACTTACCCATTATGCGTCGAAAAAATCCAACAGAAAATGACGTGACGTGAAATAAGCCCAAAACACGGCGCAAGGGTTCCTTGTTTACATATCCATGTGCCAGAGATCACGTAAACTCCCTGAAACTCCCAAGTTGAGCGTGAATCCCGTGAACTCGTGGTCTCGCGAGGCCAGCAGAGTCCGTGCATACGCATGCATATTCTGGAGGCAGTGTGAGTGACGACCGGACCCAGACGGATCCGGATCTGGATCTGGAAGCAGTGTGAGCCCGGTGTAACTCTTTCTGGCTGTCCAAAAATGTATTGTATATTTTAATTATGACTTGTAGTACTGTTTGTAAAAAGACACGCTGGTCTTTTTTAGACATGTAGAACTGTCTAACGTGAGGCTGTGCACATTTGTTGGTTCGAAACATCTTATCTTTATTGCAGAGATGTGGACTTGTGCATGGTTGT
Source organism: Mugilogobius chulae (assembly GCA_038363315.1). Classification (NCBI taxonomy): domain Eukaryota; kingdom Metazoa; phylum Chordata; class Actinopteri; order Gobiiformes; family Gobiidae; genus Mugilogobius; species Mugilogobius chulae. The sequence goes on from CM076407.1 coordinate 26,637,359, forward strand.
GATCATGCTCAGTTACATTTGTCCAGTTGTAGACTAAGGACGCCTAAATACATAATCAGTCGGGATTTCATGAGCCAATTGAATTTCCAAAAAACAATTCACGCACCTCATGCACTTTTAACAATCAGCTTAAATTGCAGTTATCCGAGGTTTTTCTATCTATCTATATACCAAGGCTGTGTCCCACCAACGTGGGGTAGCCGGGTGACTGGAGCCTATCCCAGTGACTTTAGGCCTTAGGCGGGAGAATACCCTGGACGGTGGCCAACTCATCGCAGGGTTAGACAGACAAACATTCACTCTCTCATTCACTCACTAAGGGAAATTTTAGTGATGCCCAATTAACCTAAACATGCATGTTTGTTTGGAGGTGGGAGGAAACCAGAGTACCCGAGAAAACCCCGGTGACACGGGGAGAAATGCAAACTCCACCAGAGAGATCATGAGATGTTGATATGGTCCGACCCGGGAGTCGAACCCACGACCTCCTTGTTGGGAAGCCAGAGCTCTAACCACTTGTCTACCGTAAAGTTATCCGGAGGTTTTTGGCCTGCATATAAATGCCATAAGACTCGCGCTAACACCACAGGCTTGATGAGTGATGTGACGAATAATCTCTTAGGAGGAATCTCTACTCTGACCACACCTCAACAAACTCATGGGAGGTGCATTGGGCTTAAGATGGTTCAACACTCCTCGTGTACAGAAGGCTTAAAACTGGATTGTTAACAACAAAGTTTACAATATACATTTTTAATCCGAAATTTGTAGCAACTTGTAGTATATATAATACACTCTAGGTTCAGTTTTTGCATCTTCAAACAACATTAACATACTTAAAATGCAGTATTTCGCCCTCCCCATGCGCTCTCTCTTCTTCTCCCATTAACAGTCACTCATGATTAACACCAAGCCACAGAATCCACCCCACTTCAATCTACCCGACATTATCTCTCCAATCGTCTTTCTTGTCCATTTGCATTCCATCTTAACTGACCCAACTCCCCCTCCAAGTTCTAATCAACCTCGAAAATAAGTGCAATTACAGTGAGGAGCGCCCAGAAGCGGACTACGGGGCCTGATGATTTGTAAGGTGAGACAGGAGGAAGGGAGACAGGGGGAGATAGCGGCTCTGATTGCGTTTCAGTCTGCCAAACACTGCGGAACACGGAAAACGGCACTGTCTATCCGGGCATCCATCAAGCTCTTTTCCTCCCAAGACAGGAAGTAGACTCACAGGACGAGATTATGGTGGTTATATATTGGGGAGAACAAGATGCCTGATGGGTAGGAAGGGCTGTACTCTTCAGTAATTTTGGAAAAAAGTGGAAAGCAGAATGTAGAGTGAACTGGTGCAGCACTAATCAACTGCAAAAGGAAGTCCAAGTCTGTTTAGGAGTCTGAATAAATACATACATATGTCTCTAAATGCAAAAAAGCAGAAGTGGGTAATAATACTGTTTCTTCAAAACATTATACTAAAAATGAGTCAAGTATATTCAGAACAAAAATGACTCAAGTAAGAGTTAAAAAATGTACTTGAGGAAGCAACTACACTGTCTGGACATCTGATTCACAATTTGAAGTGAATGTAATTTGAAGGACACAAAAAAAATTCATAAAAATCTGGATCATCACAATTGAATAAATAAATAAATAAATAAATAAATAAAGGAGCAGTGCAGGAAACATGAGCACATTACATATCATCAGGTTTCGTCAATTAAGGTGTTGAAAAATTACATGAAACTTTAACTTGTTACATTTGTATTATAATATACCTCTTTACAGGTGCTGCACTCTCTGCTGTACTGTGATTTTTGCATTAAAAATGCAAACAAACAATTAATTGTAAACGTCTTACATCAGTCTACATGTTTTTTGCACTTAACTAATCAATTCTGAGCTTCTAAATTGTGCATCACTATGTGTTGCAAATTCAGAACTGTTAGGAACAAGGCGTGTTAGTAAGCCTAATGCTAACAACAACAGACAAACTTTTTTGAGTTTGATGAACTAACGGGACATAGTCAGAACATCACAGACTGATTTTCACTCGAATATACATTAGCAAGATACTGTATTGTGCAAGGAAGAAACTAAAAGGTATAGCGCTTTAACAATTCAATCAGTTGTTACTGGTACCATTTTTAATTCCCAACATCAAGGCAAAGAGAATGTTTTGTTGCAGTTAACAAGAAATGTAGTTTTTCACTCTTATTAAGCCACAGCCAAGTGACTGGTCAAACCACTGTCATCTACAAGAAACAGTTTATTTCTTTGCTGTTTTTAATTTAAATGTGGCTCCTAAATGTTAATTGAGTCGTCAGTATTTGCCTTCAAATGGCAGAAAAGGGTTTCCACTAGCTTTTAATCCTGCACTAAATAAAAACAGGTAGAGATAGTCACAGATCAAAGCACATAAACTAAGTTAATGATTATTATAGCTCACTACCAATGTATTAACGTGTCAGACACATTCAGTATGTACTTCCACTATGTTTGACAGCTACTACGCTAATCAAATGCTAATCACCGACTGGCATTTTTCTACAATCTCTCCTCCTACTATCTGCTGAGATTAGGACTGTCTTTATATTTGAACAGTTTATGTAGATTCCAGTGAGATTAACATTTGCATTTATATTAGAACTAGATCACAGGTGGTCTAGCGGTCACTTGTCTTTCCTAAACTGAATGTAATCAAGAGGCAACCTGGGAAATGAAGCACAAATAGTCCTCAGAAATAAAGAAATCACCATTAAGGACCTCACTAATCAAATCTCTTCAAGCCTAATGAAATCAATAGCAGCAATTTAGCGAAACTGCCTTTTAAAGTGGTGTAATTTGGAGTTTGCAAACCTCTGGATGTTAGAACAGCAGAGTGACAGCTGTGACCACTGTCCACGTGGTGTGTGCGATGTCAAAAACACGCTGTTCAATCACACACACGTTTTCTTATTTCCCTTTGTTGTAATTGCTTAGCTTAAAATAGTACCTTTGTTTCACAGCACCGAGCTTTATTGTTCCAGTGTTTGTCTTGATGAAGAAAAACAAATTCAAAGACATTACCGTGACAACAAAAAAGAACCGGGGAAATAAAACATTGCATTGTTGAAAAGTTGAATGATTTCTTAAAGCCGCATTTATCAATCCAGATGCAGAACTGTGTGTGTAAAAAAACTAAATTAGCGTGGGCTATTTGTGGGTGGGTTGCACATGATTTATTATTGGAATTTGTGCCTGATGTATTGTCTTAAGCGAACTTGAAATGCAAATGAGAGTTCAGCAAGTGCAAATATCTGTGTGTCTCTTATTTTGACTGACACTGAAAATACAACCGCACTGCAAAATCTGTTTTAACTACTAGAATTCAGAATAATCAACTTAATTTTGAGTCATTTGAACCAGATTAGAATGAATTGCACATTTAATTTGTTTCAAGACATTTCATTTGTTTCAAGATATGTTTGCAAAATACTGAGACAAGTGGAGTAATCTAAGTCGATTTAATAAACACATCTTACCTAGTGAAAATTGATTAAAACATCCAGATTTTAGGACTTTTTGGTGAATAGAAATACGCTTTTTGCAATTACAAATGATATTTTTTTAAACACTGTGAGCATCTTGTATTTCTTATTGTAAAGGGCAAGTGTTCATTTTTATTATAAAAAATAGCATTGTGTTAATTGCTGCACACTCTCCTTGAGCATCTGCGCTGTATTTCCAAAAAAGCACGTGAGCTATAGACCATAAAGAGAAAGTTTTCCGCTCAGGAGTGCGTTTTCAGCTGAATAGAAAGTGGAACTATAGAAGGATTATCGGTCGACATTACTTTTTGCTCTACTGCTCATGACCCTGCAGAAAGAGAGGGGGGAAACTTCTTTGCTAGACAGTGGTTTTCTTGCAGTTTTTTCACTCACGTGAATGGAAAATGTATGAGTCATTCAAATTTCATTCACAAATGTTGAATTAGCAGCATAACTTTTGTTTTGGCAGAGTGATAAACTCTTGAAGTTTGCTGACAACAGCACTGGCTAGTATTGCTGCTACAGACTACATTCAGAATGTGTGCACATCTGTGTAAACAAATAATCCCTCTCTAGAATGTGCTCCTCCTGTTGTAAAAGCATCACCACTTAAACAGTACAGACATTAGGCATCCAGCCAACTTTAAAGCCAGAAAAAGTTAATATTTAACTAACCAGTTAATGTAGAAATTAGTTAATGCATTTGTCGATTAATCAAAAAATGTATCAATAGGTTCGATAAAAAATAATTGTTGGTTGCTGACCTCCTGTACACTTTTGAGCCTTCAAAAGCCGTGAAACCACCTGCTTTAGGAACGTTCCACAAAGCAGCAGGAACACTTGACCTCCTGCTTCAGCCTCAGCTCCCTGCTTATACTGCCTGTGTGTGTGCCTGCTTATGTCCCTGTGCAGAACACTGTTTGCCCTGCTGTTTGCCTGGGAGAGCCATTACCTGGCACACAGCACAGTGGACATCTGCCCTTTGTCTGCCTCTGTCCACTTCTGCCAATGTTTGCTGGCTTGACCCTTCGCCTCTGCACTGTAAAACGCCATTAATTCAACAGGGAATTAAACAGTGGCCTGTATTTGCTCTTTCACTGTGCTCATCCTCGTCCAGTCACTGTCATTGTCATTCTACGGATTAGTCAGAACAGTGACCTTGGAACTTGGAAATTCTATGTAAACTTCGGAGGTCAATAAGCTCTTCTATGTCAGGAAAAGTATGATTGAAAAAAGGGAATACAGTATATCTTGAAGTTTAACAAAGTTGTATATGTTTTATGAATTCAAATAGGTCATCAACCTTAAAACTAACTAGGTTCAAGAGATGCATTGAAAGCACACTTCAGGGCAGCACAGTTTTTGTGTTGAGTGATAGTGATAAGCACTATTCCACTACCAGTGGATTTCTACTGAAACACATTAAAAATGAATTAATCTTTTCTGAAATCAAATTTAAAAATATTTTTTCAAACCACATATTTACATATTTTAAAAGTGACTAAGAATAGAAAATGCAATAATCCTAAACAGTGAAACTACTAACGCCAAATTAATCAGACGTGTGACTGAAACAAAAATAATGCCAAGTTTTTGATAATTAACACGATTTGCTGGCAGGGATGGGGGGGATTTTCCATTCCTCTGTCTGCTTATACACTTTCCCCATCCCTCCTTCTGCTTTTATCTTGTATTAATTGTAGGGGGGTAAAAAAACAAAGACCTTCTCCCGCTGCAGCCCCACCGCTTAACAGTCCACTCTCATAATAATAAGCCAATAACGTCACACTTTCACACATACATGCAAAGCAGCGCGGAAATCAAGTCAGAAACAAAGTAAGAGAGACAAGAATGTTGAGATGCGATGCGATTCAGAATGGAACGTAGGAAGTGACGAACTGCACTGCTGCTGTTCTTAGCGCCAGATGCTTCGAGAGCTGCGCTGAGGAACAGGAAACCCCGGGACTCTGCGTGGCTTCATGTAGCCTACTGAATGGATTTAGTTTCTTGTGGGAGGAAAGCATGCCAGTGCGGGCTAGAAGTCTGTTAGTTGCGGGTGAAATGGAATTAACTTGGGGGAAAAAACACAGCTAAATTGTTCATCACCCATCCTGTTTTTTTGACTGATTAACATGACTAAAACTCACTGGAATTAGTTTCACGTAACTTAGGACCTTTTTAATACAAATAATTCTAATCGACATACTATTATGCCCTATGAAGATGTTCACTTGAAGCTTGTATCTTTAAAGATAATTTGTTAATATAACATTTAGTCGATGCTGCAGTTTTGAAAAGGTTACCAACATTGAACATCACATTAGGTTTCATGACAAAGGCGCTATCATTGAGTTAACCAGACTGCATTTTTTTACCAATAATGGATGAGGTTCGACCATCCAGTCCTTGTCTCTCTTTATTTGTATTCTCCCATTCTATTGTGGACTTCGCTATCATTTGACATTTTGCTCGACACAGCTTGAAATGTCAAATAATTAGCGTTTTTTTGTAGGTCGTCCTTTGTCCCGCTTTGGCTCTGATTGTGATATAGCTGTTCCGCTCTGATGCAACTCACTTTTTCACTCGACAACCTTACATTACCTGTCCTTTCGAAAGATTCTCACTCTGGGATGAGCATTTTTGATTTATCGGTTGCTAAAAAGGTCTTTTGCAGATGAAGCCACAGGAAGGCACAAGCTATTGAATAGAGTGGCAGGTAAGAATGGCTTTTGAAACTAAATGTCAGCGAGCAGGATTCGTCTCTGCATCGCCTTGTTGCTCAAGTAATGTAGCAGTCGATGAGATGCCTGCAGAAAGTACGATTGGTTATGAGGCGGCCTGCGTTCTTTCCAAAATATGAGAAAACCCTATTTGAAAGGAGGAAATTACTTTGATGAAAGAGTGGGAGAGATTTTTTGGACAACCTCCTCTGAAAGACTGGATGTGCAGTGGCTGTTATAGACTTTGAGTAGCTGGAATGGAATCACAGAACTACCATAAGGTTGAGTCTATGGGTTCGAATGAAGAAATGTGCTCTCTTCAGCACAGCAGCTGTAAATTGGTTTGAATGGATGATTTTGGATATTGTATGTTCTGACCGATTTCCTTTTTACTACTGAAGTTCTGCAAGTTGAAAAAGTTTTGTGATTTTAGGTTCAGTTTGTCCTTCTTGGTAAAGTGAGGTAGTAAATAGATTTGTTATTTTCAGATTTTTCTTGATGTGTGTCCACTTAACAGTCTTTGAGCTTTATGGAGAAGAATAATGTGCTATTTGTACGCTGAAATGGATTAAAGCCCATACAACAGATTATCATTTTTTTTCTAATTTTGACTTAGTTTGGTCTGATAGTCCTTGTGGTAATTATATTTCATAGCTTTGCAGCAGTGAAGTTGCAAATTATGAAGAAATTGATGAATAAAAGTTGACCCTTCCCCCAGGGCTCCCCTGCAAAAGAGATTCTGAATCTCAGTGGGACTTCCCTGGTTAAATAAAGGTCAATTAAATTAAAAGTTACATGAAGCAATCTGAGTTCTAAAGCAGAATCTCTCCATGTACAGTATGTCATCCAAAAGTGCCAAAATGCAAATACAATTTACTCACAAATGATACTGTGTCCTGGAAGTTTAAACAATCAATTAGACAATTTAGGTTTTACAAAATATTATCATTTGTTAAATCAAACGTAATTTATGTGGATTTTGGCTCATATTCAGAATGTGGTTGTTAAGTAACAGTTGTAGGTTCACCTCTACAGATATTTTCTGGATAAAATACAAATAGAAACCTCATAGAAAAATTCAATCTAAGTGAAAACAAGCAAATTGTTTGGTGGAATCTAAAACCATGTTCATTGTGTTTTATTGAAAAAATGGTCTAACTTGTCATGCACCATAAGTAAACGTGTTTTTTTACGGAATGCATTACTGATACAATTCTTGTTGGGTAAAGTGGGTAACCTTTATATAATTATAACAATTCGCTTTACACAGCTTTTTAACACATTCTAGATCAACCATTTTGACCTTTTATTGACAAACTGTTAAAGATGTAATGTGTACAGTTTGCCATAGATTGTCTGCAACATCTTTTCTCCAGAGAGATGGTGTAGCTTTGACCCTTGTGTGGCTTTAAACTTGGATAGTTTAACATCAAATCTGTGTTCGCTCAATAAAAAAAATACACATGGTGAAAGATATTCTCTCACTCCCATGTGTTGTTGGAAAATTCAACATTATGCATTGAAAATCAACATGTGTTTTCAGAGAGCTGTTTAGCTTGCGCCAACTGAAACCTATGCTCTCTAAATATTCTTAGAAAAACAGTCCTGAGCTAAACTGGTAAAAAAATAAATAAGGGAAACTGTTGAGAGTTTTTCAGTAAGACCACCATACTAGCTCTAACATCAGCTTGTCCCAAATGAAAAATAAACTTCCTAAACTTTATCTATGGACTTGTTGTTCTTGCACAAATATTTCTCTAACATACCCATCCATCCAATTTCTTTCCACTTTATCAAATGTCGTTGTTGAGGCAGCGATCTGACCAAAAACACCCAGACTTTTCTTCCCACACACACCTCCTCTAACTCTTCCATCCTATCTCTAAAGAATGCCCAGTCACCTTGTGAAGAAAACTTTGACCGCTTCGATCCACAACCTTGTTCTTACGGTCATTCCCCAAAGCTCATAGCAAAGGTAGACTGTCCAGCAGAAATGTTAGATAGTGGACCTTTAATTAAAGCAGTACGCGGGAGTATTAAAGACCACATTTTTACTTCTTCACCACACTGTCCTCATGTGCCCTTTATCTCTCACGCTTACCTCCTGCATACTGATCACACACAAAATCTCTTTATCAGTTTGTGTGCAGGGGCAAATTTGCTCTCTCTCTTTCGCCTTTTTTACCATCCTGCCTGGTGTAGAGAAGCATTATAGAGTCACCTGGCAAAACCCAGACTGATACAGTGTTAATGCGTTTAACTTTGCAATATTGATCTGGAATGACGTGCTGCTGACATATTTTTGGGAGTAGGCGAGACTTCAAGTAGAGTTTTAGTCTACGCACGAGCCAACTGGCATTGTTTAATAATAAAACAATAGAGTTTTTGGCTAAGTCCATGTGTACCATCGCATCAAGTGTTTTGCTAGAAAATATACCCCTTCTACTGCAAATCAAAAGTTTTGTGCACTAGAACAGATCAGCCGGAAGACTTTTAACTTTCTCATGAATTTGAATACTCAAGCCTTGCTACAATCCAACTTGCAAGGTTAAGCACAGAGCCTAGAAAGAGAAAACAGTGAGTCAAGATCATTATCACTATCGACAATGCTCGGAGCCCTCTTCCTGCTGAGTTAATGTTGAATTCTCAAAAAGTGTTGGCATATTTTGAGGTGCATTGCTGTGTAACCTAAAACATGTGTCCCAGTTACAGGTGAGGCTAATTTTAGCTTGAAAAGGTTTCAGAAAAAAATTGCAATTGAACAATATTGCCACCATGACCAAGAGTGAAATCTATAACTTACATAGTATTTTCAATTGTCATTCCACTTGAATGTCACAAATTCAAAATACCATCTTACTTGTTTTTTTCATATTGTACATGTCAATAGAGTATGTAGTACTTTGTATTTCTATACAAAAGGAGTGAGTCTATGCTTTGGAAGTGGAGGGATATGGGTTTGTTAGCGTGGCAGTTAACAATTTAAAGCTTTTTCCACGTACAAGTTGATCTATCTTATACCAGATATGAATCTAGAAAATAGTCAACAAAAACACCAATTTGCACCAGTTGCAGCTACACATGGAAGATCTCCTGCATAGGACTAACTTCCAACTCAACCACAGAATACAGAAGAGCTTTGGAAAAGTAATAGCGAAAATTGGCCAGGCCTTAGAACACAATTTAAAGAACAAATTAGGCTATGTGTTAGTTCTTCAGTTACTGGATAGGGGAATTACACAAGAATGAAACCAACCTTGCATGATGCTTATGCTCATACTTATGCCGCAGAAGTGCTAAACACAAGTCTGAATAAGACTTAACAGTGCAGAAGAACATCACGTCTACCTACATCACAGATAGGGCATTTATTACAATATTTTCAATTAGAACTTTAGATGGGTTTTTCGACGGGGTAAAGTGTAACTTAGTTACTGTAATTAGATTACATTTTGAGTAACTTAGTTACTGTGTAAATTTGAATTACAGTTACTAACAACTTGTAAGTTGTTAGTAACTTTTAAGTAAAAAATAAAATAAAATTTACAAAAGTGACTTGAGATAAAACATCTCAGAGACACAGATCAGCAGCTGGAACAGGGCCCAGAATCATTTCTGTTGCTTATTTTACTTATAAATAACCATTTTAAGCAACTCATTTGTTGCTTACCTTTGTATAAATGCCAATAATACAAATATTACACAAAAAGTAACCCCAAAGTAATGTAACCAAGTCACCTTCTTGAGACAGCAACTAAGTAATCCAACTATTTACATTTTTAAAAACTAATTACTTTTTCAATACTTTTTTCCCAACATTTGTTTTTGACAAGGGAACAATGTTAGGTGGTTGAAAAATCAAAAAGGCACTTTTGCTCATGTGTCCTTTGAGGATTTATGGTCTAAATAGCCAGAAGAGGGGAAACAAATACATATTTTGCCCTCAAAATTCACAGGTAATAGTTTTAGCTACTGTTATTTTCACATTTGAATAATCCCAAAGTAGTTAATAGAATAATCGTGACCAGCCCACGCTTGACAAGTTGCAAAAGCAGTGCTCAAAATGAGCATCCCAGTATTTGAACATGACTTTTCAATACATGCATTTGAATGACTTGGCTTGAATTCACATCAGGTGGCATCGCAAATGGATATGCTATTTTTTATCCGAGCTTGCCTCTTTGTTCCCCAGTGCTGCTGTGCTGCCATTGTAACCTCTCCACTCTCACACAGACAGAGGCACATGTAAAACTAACAACACAAGGCGGCTGTGATCCTTTAAAAAGCCTGTCAAAATGAGTGCCACAAACTTCTCTTCCCACATGCGTCGGCTCACACGCTTTACTCTTCACAAGTGTATTTTCTCCCCGCACATTTGCATACTCATTTTGATGTTGCTTGTTGTTTATGTCTCAGATTGCGAGGTGTGACCCACTTGCTCATTTCATTTTGTAGCTATTAAAGGAAAGTCTCTGCCGAGTACAGCTTCCTAATTGCCACAGAACCATAGAACTCAGAGGAGAACACTTGAGGAATTAGCCAAACCAAGCGAGTCAAAATCCATAATTACCCCTGAAGGATTATGGATTACACAAGGTTATGCTTTTTAATAACGCTTTTCATTTTGTATTTGCTCTCATATTAAAAAGTAAGTTGAGCACCATCTGCTTTGTAGGTTAAGCATTTACACAGTGGAGGATCAGTGGTTCAAATCATGCTTACTGTCATGAGTTGATGTAATCCTCGTCCCATCACTGTCATTTTCCCACAATGCCTTGCTCGTTCTAGTTACATGAGTGGGTTTACATCATTTGAATATTTTGGTTATGAGCAGTATCTTAACTATAACTACAATAAAATACTAGATATTTGAGACTTAAATGCACTTGAATTCAGTCTTCTTTTTTCTCTTGGTTTGACACCAAAAACACATTGCATTAGCACCATGCTCTGCTAAACTTGCACCAGGACTGTTGAAGGATGATGTGAGTTCATATGACCTCTCCCAGGCAGTTTACTATGGGATAATGTAACTCAAGTTAATCATATGAAACTATATCAAGGAAATCAAGGAAGTAGTAAATGTCAGGAATGAAAAAAGTTTGATTCATTGCATTATTATTATTTTGTTGGTAATGTTGTCTTGAAGCAGTGCTTGAAGTGTGGGTTATGGTCCAAAAAATAAAGACCAGACCAAAATGTGGATAAATGTTTTAATCGGAACAGTTTATATTCATATAATCAACACATTGATCAACATTTGAAGTTTATCTTTGCTTTTGTTGTCACAGACATTAGTAACAATGCTCTAGCCCTATCAGTACAATAGCAGATGTATTGATAGGGCTAGTGCAGGTTCATAGCCGGTGGGAAGCAGAGCAAAACTCAATAGCACATGTACTATCAAGATATTACCTGTTGCATGTCCGGAGCACTGAAAATCTGACTCTCTCACAAATTTGACTTTTTTGTTTTTTTTGTTTTGTTTTTTTTTTTGACCCACCTCAGCCCACTTTGTATCTATTAAAAGCTTTGATTGAAATATACCAAAGAACAAACTTTTTTAACAAATCATTAGACTGAAAATGTTTTAAATGAAGTGGGGTTTTGCGTTTTTCTTTTGTTCCTTTAGCGCTCTCTCCTCTCGCTCTCTCACACACTCACACAAGTGCAGGGAAGCAAAGCATATGAGGAGAACTGAGACAAACACAACTAAACCAGAGAAACTGAGGACAGAAGAGACATTATTGATGGCAGAAATCTGTTCCTTGATTTTTAAGGTTTCATTGCAATACGCCTCATATTCATGGAGACATAAGCTGAAATAGGACACAAACTTAGACTTGTCTAAATGTAAAGTTACAGCGGGAATATGAGAACACGGCCACGGACTTTTCTTATCATCACCAACCGCAACACATAGCACCAGTGCAAGGATCTTGTTCACATGTACAGTATTTGGAGCACACGACACAAGTTAAGATACAACGTATGGGTTAAATCTAACTACAGAGATCTGTTCTGTTGTTTTCCTCTCAGTGATATCAGAGGGCAACTCGACTCATACAGTACATGATACAACTCACTACATAGAGTGAAACACAATTAGTCATACTACAGAAAGCCCTATTGTATTACATTGTGTAGATTATTGTTCACAGTCAATACCAGGATCTTCAAACGCAAAGTAAACTTACTCATTGTGTAGCCTGGCCAGCCAAAACAGCCCAAAATTTGTATATATGCAAACATAACCAAGACATGATTGACAGGTGGATTACTAAAGAAAAACAAACACGGCAGTACGCAGTTTACAGGCCACAACCTCAAATTGTGTGTTTTGTTGTTGGATTTTGAGTTTTTAAATTATCTTGAAAAATAGCGCTATGCAAAAATATGTAAATAGATTTCCCTTTATGCCAATTGTTGCTGAATTAAATTGTTTTGTCCATATCAAGTTTTTTGTGTATACAACCGGAGCAACCGAAATGAACTCTTATAAGATGGAGTCCAGAGACTTTTGGACATCTTCATATTTGGGGAGAAGAACTAAATGCTGTAGAAATGCGAGATTCAGCTAAAATTTATGAGTGAAGAGCTAAATACAGTGGAAATGTGAACTTCTGCTAAGTCAAGGAGTGAAGTAGTAAATGCTCTTGGTCAGGGGTGAGAGAAGTTCGATTCTGTTTTAAATTATACACGACTGATGAGCTCTTCTGTTTCCCATGTCTGAATAATTCCACTGGAAAAGCTTACAAAGTTTTTCTGCTGTAAAAAGCAGACGCAGAACCTGTACAAGGTCTCTAACTTTCACACTTATTGCAAAACACCGTAAAAATGAATGGGGCAGTTACAACTTAAAATTGAGATATATTTGTAAGTATCATAGCTAGTACATTACGTTCTGTGACTAAATAATCAAAGTATATATTTTCCACCAAATAGTAGGCCTATACATCAAAAACTGAGTGCTGTACAAGTCTAATAATAAACCATTTTAGTTCTTATTGACAACTGAAAGCAGCATTTGATTGGTGGTCCGTCTTAGTTTCACTTTGTAAGATGTCATAGTTGAAGCCAAAACATATATACTGCATAAGGTAAAAGGTATTGTAATCACAGATGAACTTCAGTTTCCAGTGTATGAATTTGTCCATATGTTGAAGATTAGAAGTTACTGACCAATCAGGAACACGATTGTATTTCTGTAATTATTTATTCAAAATTTACCAGGTAGGTCAATTGAGAACAATTTCTCATTTACAATGACGACCTGGCTAGGCAGCAGCACAAGACACAATCAACAGATCAATCAAACATTAAAACATTTAAAGAGAATCATAAAGTGCATGTGTAATCTTTCTGTAAAATTTGCTATGAATCATGGGTAATAACATGAACTATATTTCTCAGACAGCTGACTGTGTCATGGTTCGATCTCAAAAATAACTTTTTCTACAATATGGTTGAGCCTAATGAGAACTGTGTAGAAATAACTGCATGAGCCAATCACAGACTGTGTCTGGATGGTGCAACATCAGTTCAAACTCAAAACATGTTCCTGACAAGAAAAGCGCTAAGAAACTAATGGAAACCCAAATGAGAGGTCACGTGAGGCTTATTCTGCTTTCTGATTGGATAATACTTTTGAGAATCAAAACAGATGTAAACATCAACAAATAAACATCATGTCCATTGCTTTTTTTTTTTTTTTTGATTAGGAATAGCTTTACAATGACTTTCAGTAAAAGTAAGATTATGTTTGAACATGTTTTTTGTTGTATCAGTGGAACATGTGGTCTTGTGTATTAAATCTGAAAATCTTAGATATGGTTCCTTTAATATCAATTAGTAGATATAAGCATGTGCCAAAGAGAGCTAGAAATTAGTTATATTTAAATGCCTATTTTTGTCGTCTGCAAAATCCTTTTTCCTACTTTTAATTAAACTCTGTGACTTGTCTGTCATCTGCAAGTCAAGTTGTAATTACTTGTACACACACTGAATGCAATGTAAGTTGAAACTCTTTAATTACATTGTCAAGTTATAGAAAAACAGATTTGAGTTACTTAGATTATTGACCTCATGACTTTTTGCAGCGGCAATATATGCAGTCATTACACTGTAAAAGTCTTGGCTTAAAAATGCAAATAAAAGTTTGCCTTAAGTAATTACTGCTGTTAAAAATATACAATTTCTTCCTTAAACTTTTATGTTAATTAAGCTCTTGTCTGTCATGTGTAAGTCAGGTTAATCGTACACTTTATCTGAAAACCTTCAGTTCACATTGTCAAGTAATTTTAAAACAAAAACAATGTTAATTTAGCTTATTATGGCTTTTACAGTGAAGCAGCTGTGGGAAAACAAGCAAAAATAAATGGCGCAGAATAAATGTGGGGCCTGAGCTGAAATAATGAATATTTATAAAATGCATTTAATTTGACAGTCGGCATATTCACTAATCACTGGAAACATTTTTCTCTCTCTCTCTCCTGCTACTGGTTTAAATTTGAGAATTAAGCTTCTCTCTGTCAACTTTAAACATCACAAGTTTTAATTAGTTGACGTTGGCTATAGTCAAAACATAATAAACATAATTATAGCCATTATCTTTTTATTTCAGTCCCATCTGCAATTAGCGATGTGCATTATCTTCTCAATAGGTATTAAGAGTATAAACAAACCTTATCCATTTGCACTCCTCAGGTACTGTAGGTTGAAACTTATTCCTAATTTTTAAAATGCATTACTTTACATTGGCAATTAGACTGTATAAGAAGTTTTTCATTTCGAGCCCAACAAACACTAATTATAAATTGCTCAAAATTATCTCTGAGACTATTATGCAAATGGGAGCTTATCACTTTTCATTTAGCTCCTTTTTCGACCATTAGCAAACTCCACGCATCACAATCTAGCAAAAATTCCACCGAAACTCCCACCTCCATTGTTTTTATTCATCGCCCGAGGTTACACACCAAAGTTTAACTCTCAATTGCAGCATTCCAAACAACGATGATTAGAATTTCAACAGGCGCTCCATTCATCTCGCTTTCCCAGAGTGTGTGAGGTGAGCGTTGGCTGACGACTGGCTCCATGCATGTTTAATGGTTTGCTACAGAAGACAGGTGTGTGTGTGTGTGGGACAGCAGCAGGCAGTTGAGGACACGGGATAGGGCTGATAGGGCTGATAGGGATGACTGTTGGTGCGGTGTCATGCTTCGTGCCTCTCTGATTACACGTCATGTAACAGAAGATCGGCTGACTGCAGAATGACACGTGTGTGGGAGACTGGGAGAAGAGCTCTGGTAGGAGGTCCCTGGTTAAAAAGTCTAGAGAGTTGTATTTTGTGTGTGTTGTTGCCACGGTACTAGTCCTATAGTATTTTTCAGGGTTAGATTTAAAGACATTAATTGCTGCAAATTGCTTTCAACGTTTTCTTTATGCCTCATCAAAATAGGAATGTTACAATATTAATTCGTCTTATGATTATCGTGAAAGGTAAAATCACACATTTTGCGATCAGTCATGATTATTATTACAGGGTTAGAAAAGATTTAATTTAAGGCCTTTAAAAGTCTTGTAGGTCTTAAAAATCCTTACACTGGTCTTAACATTTTTAACAAAAATTTTTTTATCAGATTTCCTAATCTATTTCAACAGATCTATAATCTACTTCAACCTTTTTTGTGAGAAAATGTTCAATAATAATAATATACCACAGTTGGTTTGTATTTTTGGTTGATGATCTTTTGGTTGATGAAGTAGATGGAATGCCCAATTGCTTTATAAATTACTTTTTTTTTTGTTAATTTCATAATTGTAGCAAAATAAAAAATAAAATTATATTTTAAGAAGCATGTGCAAAAGACGCAGCAGTGTGAAATACTGGAGATCTTGACTCACGAATAGGTCTGAATGTGTATGTTTTATCGTCCTAAACACGTCTTAAAAGTCTTAAATTTGACCTTTTGATCCTTGCAGAAACCCTTAATGCATTATATTGTTATTTTGTATTTTTTTGTGTGTGTAAAATAATTGTAAGTAAAAATATTGTATTAAAAGACTGCTCTTGTTAGCCCTCTGGCCTCAAAGCAAGAAGGTCCTGGGCTCGACTCCCAGACAGCCCTTCTCTACTCCACTTATGAGGTTTGAATGTTCTACCCATGTCTGAGTAGGTTTCCTCCTGTTCTCAGGGTGCTCAGGTTTTTTCTACCAATGAAACATCCATTAATGCTTCACCTCTCCCCTTCCCCAGAACTCCCCAAATCTCAGTGGGACTTTTCTGGTTAAATAAAGGTCAAAAACTACATTTACAGTGATCCCGCTTCTCTCTTTTCTGAAAAAGTTGCTCTGAACATTCAAGTTCCAATAATTGCATGGATTTTTGGCACACTGGATAGGATTTCAAGGCTCACTATAGTCAATGCACATGATTTTTTTCAATTCAAATTAATCCTACACAGCTCCCAAGAAAGTTGATTCAGCCCCACTTTTCCAGCAGTAGGAGGCACACATTTACACATTTGTTTTCCATAGTGTTAATCATTGAGCTGCCACTCAAGTTGACAGTTGCTAATTCTGCTTGTTTCGTTAAAGAGGCATTCTTGTTATCCTAATTAGCCTCCGTGACAGTCATCAAGACGCAGTTCGCAGATGAGATGACAAAAAACTAGGGAAAAAAAAAAAGGCTCTCGATATTTCACACATCTCTCTCTCTGTTTGCTGAATCTGGTGTAACTTCGAGCTATTGGTTTTCCTCAAATAAAAAATGAGCAGCTTGAAATGCCTGCCAAAAATCAATCGGTTTTAATTATTAAGAATTGTAGCATTTCTTCTGTTTTCCTGGGACGTGCTGAGGTAAAGGTTGTGTCTTAACCTTCCTGCTCTTGTATGTTTGACTGTGTGTTTTCTGTCCATCTCTTTCTTTCTCTCTCTCTCTTTGCTGCACTAACCTGACCCTGCAGACTGGATGTACGATGGTAAGAAGCCATCTGCTCTGTGCTTTTCCCTTTATTCAATGTTTCATACTTGGCTCATCCACCATCTCTGCTCCTCTGCACACATCAGCTTGAATCCACCTTCTGATTAAAAAAGAAAAGAGAAAAAAATCCAGCAGATGTTAAAATGAAACTTGTGTTCAGAATATTAAAGGGCCTATTATGTCCTTTTGGACCAATGTTATGATATCATTTCCAAATCAAAGACAACAGTATCTAAAGTGGGTTCATTTCATTCACATTTGTTTAGAATGAAAATCATAAATGTTTAGGCTGTGTTTGTCACTTGAACTGAAAACACAGTTTCATCTTGTGCTGTTATTAAGTGAGAATAAATGTACTTAAAATTGGGTTACCTGATTTGTAAGTAAGTGTTTAAAACTGTTTAATACTTTCTAACTCTCACATATCCTTCCGCACTTGCAATAACAGCTTAAGAACTTTTTATTTTTACAAACAGCAAAGTGAAACCAGAGTTTACCTCCCAAGCTCAGCCAATCAGAGTACAGATTTGGCTAACAATGAGAACTAATAATTATATTTTATTATGTGGTGGAGATTGTACACAGTGATCTGATTTTCACACAATGTATAAATACTAAATACATGGTGGAAAAGAGAAAGTTTACTAATTTGCAAACAATAAAATCAGTTACCCCACCTGAAAGGTACAGGAACCTGTTCCTTAACCCTTTAAAGCACAAACAAATATCTGAGGTCTTTGTGAAGCTGAGGGTTTGTAGTTTTGGCCTCTGATGTATATTGACTTATAAATCAGAACTATGCATAAGAAAACCAGAAAAGAATTTTCTTTGGTAAATATAATCAACTGTAAAGCTGGTGGCACTATAGAGCTAGAATAACACAATTTTGGGTTTTGACAATTCCTCTTCAAAAGTTGAATGTAATAAAAAAAAAAAAAGAGTTAATTTCAGGAATTTAAAATGGGTTTAAAAGCTTAGGCAGAGACCAGTAAAACAACTAGTATTTATAGTATAGTATTTTTTTATTTTATTTTATTTTATTAGCATTATTATTTTTTAGGAAAAAATTTAGGAATGTTTTTATTCATCAGAAGAGCTTTTGAAGAGACACTGAGTCCGTCATAGTTACATTGAACTTAACTAGGTTACTTATGCTTTTTTCCTTCTAAATGTCAAAAAGATGATTGCAGGTGTCCCCACAATGCCCTAAAGGGATAAAATACACACTCCACTGTGTTTTAATGTCCAAACATCAACACTAGAAGGATTTTGAAAAGTAGCACTGTAACTGTCTCACTTTGAGCTGCTGTTTTAGCTTTGTTGAAATATTATCACTTCACCATTCACTAAAAAACTGCGAAGACCATCTATGATCATCTTAAATGAACAAAAGACAAAATAAACTATGCAGCAACATGACGTCAACTAGTGATCACTGATGTACCAACATTCTAACAAGCTCATTTATATCATAAAGTATATTTATATGCATAATATAGGACCTAAAAATTATGAAAATACAGTATGTTGCCCAAACCTTAATTTTGCTTTATTTGCACAAACATTTGCATTATTCACTGTTCCGTACTCGGCCCGTCCACCATCTGTGTTCCTCTGCACACATCAGCTTAAATCCACCCTCTGAAGAAAAAATAATAATAATACAAAATCCAGCATCTGTTAATGTGAAAGTTGAGTTCTGAAAATTAAATAAAGAAAAGTGGGAAAATATGTTGCACAGACCTTCATTTCGCCTCATTTGCACACACAAACATTTGATGAAATTTCACAAGTGGGAACTGGTCAATTGCAGATAAAACTCTCTAAGAGAGAAACTGTAATATTTGTAATTATAACATTCTGTCTCCAAACCCTGCCAAAAACAAGCACTTATGTTCCAGTGTTTGTCTTATTTTAATCACACCACTTTCTTTGAAATTACTCAGAACATAATTAAAAGACACACTTGAAGCATTTTGGCCAGATTTAGCTTCTACATATTAAATGAATACTTTTCTACCTGTGGTTCTCAAACTCTTCACTCTATGTGCCAATTATGAGAATACTAGGCTCTCCAAGTGGCATCAGACCTAAACCCAAACTACTATATCAGGCCTAAAGCAGTGCATTATGATTTAAATGAGGTTTAAAACAAGAGTAAAACATACTCAAGGATGCTTTACCCAAAGGTGGACCAAACATGATTATTTGTTTCTTAAAGTTACAACCCTACAATTTCAAGCTGACACAAACAACTTTTTTTTTTTTGGATTAAGTTGTGACTAACTATAATGCGGATCTTGCCTCCACTCTTAACAACAGGACTGAGTGATCTACAATGACTGATACCACAAACTACACGACTGAGACCACACACTACACAACTGAGACTACACCATACACGACTGAGACCACACACTACACGACTGAGACCACACACTACACAACTGTGACCACACACTACACAACTGAGACCATACACTACACGATTGAGACCACACACTACACGACTGAGACCACACACTATACGACTGAGACCATACACTACACGACTGAGACCACACACTACACGACTGAGACCACACCTACACAACTGAGACCACACACTATATGACTGAGACCCACCATACACCACTGAGACCACGCACTACACAACTGAGACCACACACTATACGACTGAGACCACACCATACACAACTGAGACCACGCACTACACGACTGAGACCACACACTACTTGAGTGAGACCACACACTACACAGCTGAGGCCACGCACTACACAACTGAGACCACACACTACACGACTGAGACCACACACTACACGACAGAGACCACACACTACACAGCTAGACCACACCTACACAGCTTAGACCACACACTACACAACTGAGACCACGCATTACACAACTGAGACCACACACTACATGACTGAGACCACACACTACACGACAGAGACCACACACTACACAGCTTAGACCACACACTACACACTTAGACCACACACTACACAACTGAGACCACGCATTACACAACTGAGACACGCTACACAAGAACCACACACTACACGACTGAGACCACACACTACACGACTGAGACCACACACTACACGACTGAGACCACACACTACACAGCTTAGACCACACACTACACAACTGAGACCACGCATTACACAACTGAGACCACGCATTACACAACTGAGACCACACATACACGACTGAGACCACACACACACTGAGACCACACACTACACGACTGAGACCACACACTACATGACTGAGACCACACACTACATGACTGAGACCACACACTATACAACTCTGACCAAACACTACACAACTGAGACCACACACTATACAACTGAAACTACACGAACTGTGACTAGCTTCAACTATCTTCAGCTCATCTCGACTAGGCGTAACTAAGTGTAACTGTAAGTAACATGGGAAAATTTGCAAAAAGTTTTATAGTGTGTGACCAGCTTTAATTACAAACAAATATGATGTTCATTTTTAGTTATTCCACAAAATACAAAAGGTTCAAAATGCTTTTACACTGACTCTATTAAAATCTCACAATCACAATTAATGTTCTGAACGTTCAGCTTTGCACTATAGTCATTCTCCTCACCGCTCAGCTCATGTCATCTCCTGTCCACATCCACCACCAGTGTCCCATCTGCTGCTGTCTGTCACACTGCCATTACCTGGTCCCATGTGTGCGGCCCACCTCCGGCTCTGACCCCATCTGTGCAGCTCTTTGTCTGCTCACACTGCTGCACCAAGTTACTGCACCGCTCATCTACCAAAAGTGATAAATACAGCTAATTATGAATGGGACAATATCAAAAATAGTATCAATCGTTCGACACTGGTGTTTCAATTCAATTCTGATGCTGAGATTCTCTGTGTCCCTCCATAACTGTTTAGTCATTTTTCGTGCTGTTTTAGGAAAAAGGTTGATTTCACTGTTATTTCTCTATCAGAGGAAGTAAGCAGCAGTTTTTCTGCAGCTATTTGAGTTTTCTCATTCTGTCTCTATTAATTTCACTAAAATTGATCCAGGAATGACTGAAATATGATTTTATTTTAAATATTATCTTAATCCTGACTTTATTATTATTTTTTTTAAGTAGTATTGTCATTTCTTAAAAAGCCATGTTTTAGTTGGCATCAGAATTTGGACCTATTCATCAAGACAAGAATTGAATTGTTACAAAACAAAATCATTCCATCCCACAGCTAATGCATTGAAACAGCAAAGTGTTCGTCCTTATAAGCAACACAAGTTTCTTCTGAAAAAGTAGGGTTGTGAGAGTGGTTGATTTTACCTTAATTTGGTCGATCAATATCTGTTATAAATATTTACGATAGTTTTTACATTAATAAAGAGAAAGTTTCTGAAGAAAAGTAAAAACAATCATGTTGTAAATACCTGGAAGTAGAGCAGAGTTTTGAACTGAAGCACATTTTATGACCCTGTAAGCGTAAATTTACCAAAAAAAATGTCTTTTATCAAACCACATTCATATTTTGAAAACAAAGCTATTAAAAGAATAACCCTTCTTTTATCTTTTAAAATCACACTTTTTGTAAATAAAATCATAATATTATCTACAATTTGAATTGTTCAAGCCGACTTCTAATTTATTGCATCTGATAATGAAAACGGCAAGTG
Source organism: Mugilogobius chulae (assembly GCA_038363315.1). Lineage (NCBI taxonomy): Eukaryota > Metazoa > Chordata > Actinopteri > Gobiiformes > Gobiidae > Mugilogobius > Mugilogobius chulae. The sequence continues at coordinate 26,659,268 of CM076407.1, forward strand.
GTTGAATTCAAACTAAAACGAAAGTCTATGTTTCAATTGATCTTGCAAAAACAATCAGGCCAGTTACTTCATCAATGGAAGTTAATTTGTGAAGTTTTGTATAAATATATGAATTCATGAGATATACATAATTCAAGCCCAATAACCTATTGGATAACAATTCTTTATAATTAAATAAAAACATGCCTTTGTGCCCTCTTTTTCCAGAATGCACTCTGCTCCGAGGAGGCAATCCTGCAACTCTGGTGTCACTCAACGAGGAAAGCCCCAATGGTAAGTGCAGTACATCTCACTTTGACCACAGCTTTATTAATGAGCAGTTTTTGACTGTGGTTTAGCTTCTTGTAAAAGATTTTTGCTGTTGGTTTGTCTCATAATCAGTATTTCTAGTGCTGTCTTTAGTGCACGTTGATACAGGATGGTTTTGTAGAAGTGACCAGCTTGTTTCGTTGTGTTGAAGATATTTTGATGAGACTTTGTTGTGGAATTTTGTTTGTTTGTTTTTTTAAATCTTCAAAACAACTAATCTGAGTTTTTACTTTGGGTGAGCCTTTAGACTTCTTTGGCCTTAACGAGGGTGAATATTGTTTTGGAGATATTCAAAAATTGAAAATCATGTACATTGTGCTGTAGAATTTACTATGAAAATTGAAAAAAGTACTGCTGCATATTTTTTAATATGAATTTGTACATGAAGTAATTTAAAGTTCTTCATAAAAGAAGAAAATTCATTTGACAGATATTTGTCTGATAATTAAACCCACCGGGAAAAAACTAATATTTAGTTGAGATAGCAAGCATTTTTGCCTGAAATAAGTAATATTTTACATGTTTTGAGAACATTTGATTGGTTTAAACAAAAATTGCCAATAGAACAAGTATAAAAAATATTTAGTTTAAAACGGGAAAAATAAACTTTGACTTGAAAATGCGAGAAAAAACAGAAAAATCTTTTGTCTTGAAATAAAGACTAAAATTACTTCTCTACTCTTTACTTTACTACTCTATTAGGAAAGTCAAAACCTGTTCACATCACTATAACATGAAGTAATTCAGCCATTTTATACATATTGGCATATTTAAGTCCTTTTTCCGGTCTACTAACACATTTGAAGATGTTTTAACATGTTTATGTTAAACTGACAGAATATCGTCCAAATATTATAATCTAGATGCACCAAAAAATGTATTGGAATATTAATTTGTGTCAATATATTTCTTACTTTATGGCTTAAGACGTATTAATAATGTGCCAGAGTATTAACATCCTATTTTAGTTGAATCATGAAGTTGACATGCAGTAGGACTTTCTAATCTCAGTTGTACATTTTGCCATATAGAAATGTGTGTGTTCCAAGCTGTACTTCTTACCCTTTCTCTGCTTGTTGTCGGAAAAAGGGCGCTGTGCTGTAAAATTGCCATTAAAGTAGCTGAGTTGAAGTGTAGCAGGACTTACTGAAGCAGACCTGTGCAAGTCTGGCCAGGTCTCTCACTCTCTCGCTCTCTCTTTATCTCTCACTTTCTCTTTTTGCCCTCTTTCCCTCTCTCTCTCTCTCTCTGGCTTTCTTTTTCTTGCTCTCTCTCTCTTTCTGTCCCTCTTCTCAGCTCTTGCCCTCCATCACCTGTTCCCACTTCGCTGCTTTTCACCATGTTTGCCACCTGCATTTACTCCAGAGTGCAGTGGAGGAGCTTATTTGTGCTCAAAGAGAAAATGGGAAATGCATTTGCCTAAAAACATGTCTTGACACTACTCGTGGACTTTTTAGTGTTCTTGTCCCCAAATGGAGCAGGTGTGCACTGGCCCTTTTCAGTTTGACTATGGTGATGTGCATTGGAAGTGACATTTACATGTTTATGACAATGTAAATGCATGCTGTTGTTTTTGTTACATTTGTTTCAATCATGGGTGTTTTAATAATTTTTCAACTGCGTGCACGGTGGTCAAAATGTTTGCTGTGTTTGTCATTAAGGGTTCATTTGGATCCTTCCAGTAATGAACTAGTTGTCGCAAATTTATCTGACGTTTTGAACGATGTTGCAGCTTTTTGCATTCTTCATCTTGCTTCAGTCCTCAGTGCATAAGGTTAGATGTTATAAAAACTCATGATTATACTGTATAACCCCTTACCCTAACCCTATTATATATTAAAACAAATGCTAATGCTGCTGTAATCAGGTTGGTGTTTTCTGGTGTGACAAGAAAAATCACAAATTAGAAATACAATTGGACAGAAACTAAAAGGAAGAATTCAGGACAAACACAATGGCCGCGATCTTGCCCCCTCAGACCTAGCGTGTGACGCGTGACAGTAACGCGGTTTGGACGCAAACGGGATAATTTGCTGACACTTGGTGGCTGCGCCACTGCTGAGAGCATGAGGCGTGGAACTTTAGACAAGAGGTGTGATAATGCAATACACAAGGTGGTGCGAAGCAGAAGGGCGTGGTGTGGTGCATTCTGTGAATGGGCAAAATCGGAAAGAATAAACTGAAAAAGTAGTGCATTAATAAACACAACATGTAAAAAAGGCATGACTATTAATTGATATGGTGCAATTATCTGTCCGTGTTTTCTCTCGCAACGGATACAGAAACCTTCAATTAATAAGTGAACAAACTCAATGCTTGCTGCTTAAGCGATCATGGACGAGAGAACTCCTCTTGGAATCAGCGCAAAAGACCACTGTTTCCTTGTTAACTTTGTCAGTTGAAGACCTGTGCGATTCATTCACGTCGCCCCAGTTGAAAAAAAAAACAAAAACATTTGGAGCGAGCGCGGCAGCTTCTCACTATATGCTGTCATTTCTCTGCTCTGATTGGCTGCTCATCATGCAGCTCGATCCTCAGTTCACACACCACACCATACACGAATGGGATTTACACTTACTCTTGCTCCTGTCTCTCGAGAACAGAGGCGAGTGAAAAATGAAATCAAGATTTTCTAGCAAACTAAAAATATTAGCCTACATTTTTTGAGGCCTAAAATTATTTCAATCAAAACACTTATTATTAATGTTTAAAGCCAAAGTTAAAAATTAAATAGTATTCTACAATGAAATCTGTAAAAGTATTTAAATGTAAACTAAATAAAACTCAAATTATGCATAGTACATATTTTGAATGTAAAAAAATTATTAATACATGACATTATTTATTGATAATATTTAAAGGTAAATAATAAAGAGTAGGCCTAATGATAAATGAAAATAAATCTTTAGCCTAAAATATTGATTTGAGTAGTTTTAATTACACTGTTCATTTGGCATATATTAAACAAAAATCCAAAGACTTATGAAGACACGCACACATGCACAAGAGCTTAAAACATAAGCATCTGTGTTTATAATAATAATAATAATAATAATAATATAATAATAATAATAATAATAATAATAATAATAATAATAATAATAATAATAATAATAATTAATAATAATAATAATAATACTCCAACACTTGTTTTGTTTTTGTTTGTTTTTATTAATTATTAAAATGTATTTATTTAAACAAACAAAAAACTGTTTCCTCCTTCTGTTGCGAGGTCAACGGGCACGGGAGAGCCTTGGGGCGACGGGACAGTGCAGTGATGAGGGTGAAGCTGGAGGACCAGGCGGCGGTGAAGGTGGCGTCAGGTCTGAGGATGTAGAAGAAGACCGCCACGCGCTATGTCGGTCTGATTTTAAGAGGATTCGTTCCTTTGACCAGGATTGCTTGACAGACAAACACTGATGTTTATTCAGATTCGTATATTTAGCGAAAAGTCGCTCCTGCAGTTTCCTGGTTTGGCGTTTGTCAGACGCGCCTGCTTGCTTCAGAAAAACTTTCCCAGTGGAATGGACTGACTTTTATGCAGAAGAAATGGAAATTACAGGCGGAGTTTGGACTAAATACAGTGTGGATTTAACGGAAACTGCGAGATATGAAGAACTTTTGTGTTTCAGGTAAGAAATGCAGAGTTTATCACGCAGTCACATTGCAACAGTTGAATGTCAAATAGACACTATCATTTTTGCAGATGCACTAAAGGTATCTTACACTATTTAGGCAGAGTTCATTCATTTTGTGTAATGCATCAACGTACGTCTCATCTCTGTAACCCGTGCGTGTTTCGCTATCCGACAACAGTCTTTTCCCACACCGTTTCATGCTATTCCGACATTATTGTTTTTTATTCCATAATATTGCGTTTTCTCTTTGGCCGCTACTGTCTACTCTAGAGGCACCGAAACTTTCACAAACAGTTGCTTAACAGGAGAATTACCAGTGCACCATCATCGTAATTATTGTGTGTAATTTCTTTCTACATTTTTCAGCTTTGGGTCGCACCAACAGACAAAAAACTGCATGTAATCTGGTTTGATTCTGGGGAAACTGTGGCTCTGAGAGCGGTCCAGTGTTCCGCGGGTCAGGGTGTTATGAATATGAACGGTGTGAGGGGCCACAGTTTCCAGCTATAACCTCCCCCTTTCCTTTAACTCTGTTTGATTATTGTAAGTCAAAAACATGCTTAAATCATCCCATATTGCTAACTGTGCGTACAGGACACGAGTGCGCGCTCGCCTTGGCACAGCTTTACACTCTGGCACAAAGTACCATGGATCTCCTCACCGCACTATGAAGGCTAAGATTGATAAAAGATACGTTTCTTTATGTAGGCCTACTAGTCTGTATTAGGCACACGCGGGAGTAAAAGTATAGCAATTAATTTACTGCCGTTTCTCCTCCTCCCCTCTCTGTCTCATCCTTCCCTCTCCGTTTTTTATTCTCTCTCAGCTCACACAGACAAACCGTGGGCAGGAAAACAACTGTACAGGATGCTCTCTGAGTGTTTAGCAACAAAATGACGGGTGTTTTGTAACGATCTGATCTAAATTGACTGAGAAATGAGCAGAAGAAGAAACTGAAATTTAAAGCGTTAAACTTCAATGACGCGCGCGGCCGCGGCGTACGCGAAAGTACACAACGCGCTCTGATTTTCATATGTTCTCCACAAACTGCCTAAAAGGATTATTTCAACCTACTTCAGCCTAGCCCAGCACAGCTTTAAATAGGTTATATTAGTTCTATGGCACGAGCAATCTGAAAGCCTGACGCGTCCAGGCTCATGACGCGCGGCTGAACTCGGCCTTCTTCAAACAACTTTTGTTTATTTATTTCTGTGGTTCTTAGGTTAAAATTCGTAGTCATTTTTTGTATTTCGTTCAGAAAAATAATTTACTAAAATACTGTTAGGTGTGGGTGTAAATTTGTCCCTTATATTTCGTTGTTTTTTTTTTATTTCGAAGGCAGTTAACTCTGTGTGCCGGACTAGGAGTGACACGGGAATCCCACATCCTGCATATCCGCTGCGCAGCGCTGCACCACAGAACACCTCCGATTTTGTGCGCAAAGCCTCTCCTACTGGATGCATGTTGTCCCCGCGGGCTGCGCTCCGCCAGGCTGCGAAGCCTCGAGAGAGCATGACAAGTTTATGAAATAAAAGTTTTAAATTAAAGCCAAAATAGCTCTTTATTGTGCAGCAGGTGTGCAAAAAACGGCCGTGTTTGATGGGATCGCTCTTTGGCTCTCTTCACATGAGCTTATGTGTTTTTCTCTCCCCCACGAGGGCAAAAACATTACGAATGAATAAGTCCGATAAAAAGTATTCTCCTGTCAGTGTTTAAATGACATAAAGTGAAAGTTTACAGCAGACTGAGTTAAACTGGCAAAGCAACTATGCATATAAAGATTAAATACAAGTACTGTGATCAAAATAAAGTCCGTGCCAAGTGTTTTTACCTTGAAATTCCGGACGTAGTTCACGTTCTGTTTCCTGCTTTGGTGCCGCTCTGATCTGTGGAACTTATCCGTCGACCAGGGCGCAGGAAGATTTGGTGAATGCCAGCTACTGCAGACCCGTATGAAAACAGAAGGCACCGGCAAATGGATGGCTTAAACTCATCCTGAGACGGCTAAGACGTCAGCTCTATCTGCCTAGTCGGGGACTTATCACCGCAAGAGTCTCCCACACACTTGGCACACAGATGATGACCTTCAACCGGCATCGTGTGTTACCGCATATGCCAATCCGACAACTTTGTGTCGCGGACAAAACAGAGCTCTGNCATTTTGCGATCAGTCATGATTATTATTACAGGGTTAGAAAAGATTTAATTTAAGGCCTTTAAAAGTCTTGTAGGTCTTAAAAATCCTTACACTGGTCTTAACATTTTTAACAAAAATTTTTTTATCAGATTTCCTAATCTATTTCAACAGATCTATAATCTACTTCAACCTTTTTTGTGAGAAAATGTTCAATAATAATAATATACCACAGTTGGTTTGTATTTTTGGTTGATGATCTTTTGGTTGATGAAGTAGATGGAATGCCCAATTGCTTTATAAATTACTTTTTTTTTGTTAATTTCATAATTGTAGCAAAATAAAAAATAAAATTATATTTTAAGAAGCTTGTGCAAAAGACGCAGCAGTGTGAAATACTGGAGATCTTGACTCACGAATAGGTCTGAATGTGTATGTTTTATCGTCCTAAACACGTCTTAAAAGTCTTAAATTTGACCTTTTGATCCTTGCAGAAACCCTTAATGCATTATATTGTTATTTTGTATTTTTGTGTGTGTAAAATAATTGTAAGTAAAAATATTGTATTAAAAGACTGCTCTTGTTAGCCCTCTGGCCTCAAAGCAAGAAGGTCCTGGGCTCGACTCCCAGACAGCCCTTCTCTACTCCACTTATGAGGTTTGAATGTTCTACCCATGTCTGTGTAGGTTTCCTCCTGTTCTCAGGGTGCTCAGGTTTTTTCTACCAATGAAACATCCATTAATGCTTCACCTCTCCCCTTCCCCAGAACTCCCCAAATCTCAGTGGGACTTTTCTGGTTAAATAAAGGTCAAAAACTACATTTACAGTGATCCCGCTTCTCTCTTTTCTGAAAAAGTTGCTCTGAACATTACAAGTTCCAATAATTGCATGGATTTTTGGCACACTGGATAGGATTTCAAGTCTCACTATAGTCAATAGCACACCATTTTTTTCAATTCAAATTAATCCTACACAGCTCCCAAGAAAGTTGATTCAGCCCCACTTTTCCAGCAGTGAGGCACACATTTACACATTTGTTTTCCATAGTGTTAATCATTGAGCTGCCACTCAAGTTGACAGTTGCTAATTCTGCTTGTTTCGTTAAAGAGGCATTCTTGTTATCCTAATTAGCCTCGTGACAGTCATCAAGACGCAGTTCGCAGATGAGATGACAAAAAACTAGGGAAAAAAAAAAGGCTCTCGATATTTCACACATCTCTCTGTCTGTTTGCTGAATCTGGTGTAACTTCGAGCTATTGGTTTTCCTCAAATAAAAAATGAGCAGCTTGAAATGCCTGCCAAAAATCAATCGGTTTTAATTATTAAGAATTGTAGCATTTCTTCTGTTTTCCTGGGACGTGCTGAGGTAAAGGTTGTGTCTTAACCTTCCTGCTCTTGTATGTTTACTGTGTGTTTTCTGTCCATCTCTTTCTTTCTCTCTCTCTTTGCTGCACTAACCTGACCCTGCAGACTGGATGTACGATGGTAAGAAGCCATCTGCTCTGTGCTTTTCCCTTTATTCAATGTTTCATACTTGGCTCATCCACCATCTCTGCTCCTCTGCACACATCAGCTTGAATCCACCTTCTGATTAAAAAAGAAAAGAGAAAAAATCCAGCAGATGTTAAAATGAAACTTGGTGTTCAGAATATTAAAGGGCCTATTATGTCTTTTGAACCAATGTTATGATATCATTTCCAAATCAAAGACATACAGTATCTGAAGTTGTGTTCATTCATTCACATTTGTTTAGAATGAAAATCATAAATGTTTAGGCTGTGTTTGTCACTTGAACTGAAAACACAGTTTCATCTTGTGCTGTTATTAAGTGAGAATAAATGTACTTAAAATTGGTTACCTGATTTGTAAGTAAGTGTTTAAAACTGTTTAATACTTTCTAACTCTCACATATCCTTCAGCACTTGCAATAACAGCTTAAGAACTTTTTTATTTTTACAAACAGCAAAGTGAAACCAGAGTTACCTCCCAAGCTCAGCCAATCAGAGTACAGATTTGGCTAACAATGAGAACTAATAATTATATTTTATTATGTGGTGGAGATTGTACACAGTGATCTGATTTTCACACAATGTATAAATACTAAATACTTCATGGTGGAAAAGAGAAAGTTTACTAATTTGCAAACAATAAAATCAGTTACCCCACCTGAAAGGTACAGGAACCTGTTCCTTAACCCTTTAAAGCACAAACAAATATCTGAGGTCTTTGTGAAGCTGAGGGTTTGTAGTTTTGGCCTCTGATGTATATTGACTTATAAATCAGAACTATGCATAAGAAAACCAGAAAAGAATTTTCTTTGGTAAATATAATCAACTGTAAAGCTGGTGGCACTATAGAGCTAGAATAACACAAGTTTGGGTTTTGACAATTCCTCTTCAAAAGTTGAATGTAATAATAAAAAAAAAAGATTAGTTAATTAATAAAGTTAATTTCAGGAACTTAAAATGGGTTTAAAGCTTTGGCAGAGACCAGTAAAACAACTAGTATTTATAGTATAGTATTTTTTTTATTTTATTTTATTTTATTAGCATTATTATTTTTTAGGAAAAAATTTAGGAATGTTTTTATTCATCAGAAGAGCTTTTGAAGAGACACTGAGTCCGTCATAGTTACATTGAACTTAACTAGGTTACTTATGCTTTTTTCCTCTAAATGTCAAGAAGATGACTGACAAAAATTAAAATTGCAGGTGTCCCCACAATGCCCTAAAGGGATAAAATACACACTCCACTGTGTTTTAATGTCCAAACATCACACTAGAAAGATTTTGAAAGTAGCACTGTAACTGTCTCACTTTGAGCTGCTGTTTTAGCTTTGTTGAAATATTATCACTTCACCATTCACTAAAAAACTGCGAAGACCATCTATGATCATCTTAAATGAACAAAAGACAAATAAACTATGCAGCAACATGACGTCAACTAGTGATCACTGATGTACAAACATTCTAACAAGCTCATTTATATCAAGTTTGCATAATATAGGACCTAAAAAGTATGAAAATACAGTATGTTGCCCAAACCTTAATTTTGCTTTATTTGCACAAACATTTGCATTATTCACTGTTCCATACTCGGCCCGTCCACCATCTGTGTTCCTCTGCACACATCAGCTTAAATCCACTCTCTGAAGAAAAAATAATAATAATACAAAATCCAGCATCTGTTAATGTGAAAGTTGAGTTCTGAAAATTAAATAAAGAAAAGTGGGAAATATGTTGCACAGACCTTCATTTCGCCTCATTTGCACATACAAACACTTGATGAAATTTCACAAGTGGGAACTGGTCATTTGCAGATAAAACTCTCTAAGAGAGAAACTGTAATATTTGTAATTATAACATTCTGTCTCCAAACCCTGCCAAAAACAAGCACTTATGTTCCAGTGTTTGTCTTATTTTAATCACACCACTTTCTTTGAAATTACTCAGAACATAATTAAAAGACACACTTGAAGCATTTTGGCCAGATTTAGCTTCTACATATTAAATGAATACTTTTCTACCTGTGGTTCTCAAACTCTTCACTCTATGTGCCAATTATGAGAATACTAGGCTCTCCAAGTGGCATCAGACCTAAACCCAAACTACTATATCAGGCCTAAAGCAGTGCATTATGATTTAAATGAGGTTTAAAACAAGAGTAAAACATACTCAAGGATGCTTTACCCAAAGGTGGACCAAAAAGTTACAACCCTACATTTCAAGCTGACACAAACAACTTTTTTTTTTTTTGATTAAGTTGTGACTAATTAGAATGTGGATCTTGCCTCCACTCTTAACGGCAGGACAAAGTGATCTAGAATGACTGATACCACAAACTACACGACTGAGACCACACACTACACAACTGAGACTACACCACTACACGACTGAGACCACACACTACACGACTGAGACCACACACTAACACGGACTGAGACACACACTACACAACTGTGACACACACTACATGACTGATGGACCACACACTACACAACTGTGACCACACACTACACGACTGAGACCACACACTACACAACTGTGACCACACACTACACAACTGAGACCATACACTACACGATTGAGACCACACACTACACAACTGAGACCACACACACTATACGACTGAGACCATACACTACACGACTGAGACCACACATTATACGACTGAGACCACACCTACACAACTGAGACCACACACTATACGACTGAGACCACACCATACATCACTGAGACACGACTGAGACCACACACTACACGACAGAGACCACACACTACACAGCTTAGACCACACACTACACAGCTTAGACCACACACTACACAGCTTAGACCACACACTACACAACTGAGACCACGCATTACACAACTGAGACCACGCATTACACAACTGAGACCACACACTACACGACTGAGACCACACACTACATGACTGAGACCACACACTATACAACTCTGACCAAACACTACACAACTGAGACCACACACTATACAACTGAAACTACACAAACTGTGACTAGCTTCAACTATCTTCAGCTCATCTCGACTAGGCGTAACTAAGTGTAACTGTAAGTAACATGGGAAAATTTGCAAAAAGTTTTATAGTGTGTGACCAGCTTTAATTACAAACAAATATGATGTTCATTTTTAGTTATTCCACAAAATACAAAAGGTTCAAAATGCTTTTACTTACACTGACTCTATTAAAATCTCACAATCACAATTAATGTTCTGAACGTTCAGCTTTGCACTATAGTCATCTCTCCTCACCGCTCAGCTCATGTCATCTCCTGTCCACATCCACCACCAGTGTCCCATCTGCTGCTGTCTGTCACACTGCCATTACCTGGTCCCATGTGTGCGGCCCACCTCCAGCTCTGACCCCATCTGTGCAGCTCTTTGTCTGCTCACACTGCTGCACCAAGTTACTGCACTGCTCATCTACCAAAGTGATAAATACAGCTAATTATGAATGGGACAATATCAAAAATAGTATCAATCGTTCGACACTGGTGTTTAAATTCAGTTCTGATGCTGAGATTCTTTGTGTCCCTCCATAACTGTTTTGTCATTTTCGTGCTGTTTTAGGAAAAGGTTGATTTCACTGTTATTTCTCTATCAGAGGAAGTAAGCAGCAGTTTTTCTGCAGCTATTTGAGTTTTCTCATTCTGTCTCTATTAATTTCACTAAAATTGATCCAGGAATGACTGAAATATGATTTTATTTAAATATTATCTTAACCCTGACTTTATTTTTTTTTTTTAAGTAGTATTGTCATTTCTTAAAAAGCCATGTTTTAGTTGGCATCAGAATTTGTACCTATTCATCAAGACAAGAATTTAATTGTTACAAAACAAAATCATTCCATCCCCACAGCTAATGCATTGAAACAGCAAAGTGTTCGTCCTTATAAGCAACACAAGTTTCTTCTGAAAAAGTAGGGTTGTGAGAGTGGTTGATTTTAACTTAATTTGGTAGATCAATATCTGTTATAAATATTTACGATAGTTTTTTACATTAATAAAGAGAAAGTTTCTGAAGAAAAGTAAAAAAAAAATCATGTTGTAAATACCTGGAAGTAGAGCAGAGTTTTGAACTGAAGCACATTTTATGACCCTGTAAGCGTAAATTTACCAAAAAAAATGTCTTTTATCAAACCACATTCATATTTTGAAAACAAAGCTATTAAAAGAATAACCCTTCTTTTATCTTTTAAAATCACACTTTTTGTAAATAAATCATAATATTATCTACAATTTGAATTGTTCAAGCCGACTTCTAATGTATTGCATCTGATAATGAAAACGGCAAGTGGTTGAATTCAAACTAAAACGAAAGTCTATGTTTCAATTGATCTTGCAAAAACAATCAGGCCAGTTCATCAATGGAAGTTAATTTGTGAAGTTTTGTATAAATATATGTATTCATGAGATATACATAATTCAAGCCCAATAACCTATTGGATAACAATTCTTTATAATTAAATAAAAACATGCCTTTGTGCCCTCTTTTTCCAGAATGCACTCTGCTCCGAGGAGGCAATCCTGCAACTCTGGTGTCACTCAACGAGGAAAGCCCCAATGGTAAGTGCAGTACATCTCACTTTGACCACAGCTTTATTAATGAGCAGTTTTTTGACTGTGGTTTAGTTTCTTGTGAAAGATTTTGCTGTTGGTTTTGTCTCATAATCAGTATTTCTAGTGCTGTCTTTAGTGCACGTTGATACAGGATGGTTTTGTAGAAGTGACCAGCTTGTTTCGTTGTGTTGGAAGATATTTTGATGGAGACTTTGCTGTGGAATTTAGTTTGTTTGTTTTTTGAAATCTTCAAAACAACTAATCTGAGTTTTTACTTTGGGTGAGCCTTTAGACTTCTATTTGGCCTTAACAAGGGTGAATATTGTTTTGGAGATATTCAAAAATTGAAGATCATGTACATTGTGCTGTAGAATTTACTATGAAAATTGAAAAAAGTACTGCTGCATATTTTTTAATATGAATTTGTACATGAAGTAATTTAAAGTTCTTCATAAAAGAAGAAAATTCATTTGACAGATATTTGTCTGATAATTAAACCCACCAGGAAAAAACTAATATTTTAGTTGAGATAGCAAGCATTTTTGCCTGAAATAAGTAATATTTTACATGTTTTGAGAACATTTTGATTGGTTTAAACAAAAATTGCCAATAGAACAAGTATAAAAAATATTTAGTTTAAAACGGGAAAAATAAACTTTGACTTGAAAATGCGAGAAAAAACAGAAAAATCTTTTGTTCTTGAAATAAAGACTAAAATTACTTCTCTACTCTTTACTTTACTACTCTATTTAGGAAAGTCAAAACCTGTTCACATCACTATAACATGAAGTAATTCAGCCATTTTTATACATATTGGCATATTTAAGTCATTTTTCCGGTCTACTAACACATTTGAAGATGTTTTAACATGTTTATGTTAAACTGACAGAATATCGTCCAAATATTATAATCTAGATGCACCAAAAAATTATTGGAATATTAATTTGTGTCAATATATTTCTTAACTTTATGGCTTAAGACGTATTAATAATGTGCCAGAGTATTAACATCCTATTTTAGTTGAATCATGAAGTTGACATGCAGTAGGACTTTCTAATCTCAGTTGTACATTTTGCCATATAGAAATGTGTGTGTTCCAAGCTGTACTTCTTACCCTTTCTCTGCTTGTTGTCGGAAAAAGGGCGCTGTGCTGTAAAATTGCCATTAAAGTAGCTGAGTTGAAGTGTAGCAGGACTTACTGAAGCAGACCTGTGCAAGTCTGGCCAGGTCTCTCACTCTCTCGCTCTCTCTTTATCTCTCACTTTCTCTTTTTGCCCTCTTTCCCTCTCTCTCTCTCTCTCTGGCTTTCTTTTTCTTGCTCTCTCTCTCTTTCTGTCCCTCTTCTCAGCTCTTGCCCTCCATCACCTGTTCCCACTTCGCTGCTTTTCACCATGTTTGCCACCTGCATTTACTCCAGAGTGCCAGTGGAGGAGCTTATTTGTGCTCAAAGAGAAAATGGGAAATGCATTTGCCTAAAAACATGTCTTGACACTACTCGTGGACTTTTTTAGTGTTCTTGTCCCCAAATGGAGCAGGTGTGCACTGGCCCTTTTCAGTTTGACTATGGTGATGTGCATTGGAAGTGACATTTACATGTTTATGACAATGTAAATGCATGCTGTTGTTTTTTGTTCACCATTTGTTTCAATCATATGTGTTTTAATAATTCATCAACTGCGTGCACGGTGGTCAAAATGTTTGCTGTGTTTGTCATTAAGGGTTCATTTGGATCCTTCCAGTAATGAACTAGTTGTCGCTAAATTATATCTGACGTTTTGAACGATGTTGCAGCTTTTTGCATTCTTCATCTTGCTTCAGTCCTCAGTGCATAAGGTTTAGATGTTATAAAAACTCATGATTATACTGTATAACCCCTTACCCTAACCCTATTATATATTAAAACAAATGCTAATGCTGCTGTAATCAGGTTGGTGTTTTCTGGTGTGACAAGAAAAATCACAAATTAGAAATACAATTGGACAGAAACTAAAAGGAAGAATTCAGGACAAACACAATGGCCGCGATCTTGCCCCCTCAGACCTAGCGTGTGACGCGTGACAGTAACGCGGTTTGGACGCAAACGGGATAATTTGCTGACACTTGGTGGCTGCGCCACTGCTGAGAGCATGAGGCGTGGAACTTTAGACAAGAGGTGTGATGATGCAATACACAAGGTGGTGCGAAGCAGAAGGGCGTGGTGTGGTGCATTCTGTGAATGGGCAAAATCGGAAAGAATAAACTGAAAAAGTAGTGCATTAATAAACACAACATGTAAAAAAGGCATGACTATTAATTGATATGGTGCAATTATCTGTCCGTGTTTTCTCTCGCAACGGATACAGAAACCTTCAATTAATAAGTGAACAAACTCAATGCTTGCTGCTTAAGCGATCATGGACGAGAGAACTCCTCTTGGAATCAGCGCAAAAGACCACTGTTTCCTTGTTAACTTTGTCAGTTGAAGACCTGTGCGATTCATTCACGTCGCCCCAGTTGAAAAAAAAAACAAAAACATTTGGAGCGAGCGCGGCAGCTTCTCACTATATGCTGTCATTTCTCTGCTCTGATTGGCTGCTCATCATGCAGCTCGATCCTCAGTTCACACACACACACACACACATACACGAATGGGATTTACACTTACTCTTGCTCCTGTCTCTCGAGAACAGAGGCGAGTGAAAAATGAAATCAAGATTTTCTAGCAAACTAAAAATATTAGCCTACATTTTTTGAGGCCTAAAATTATTTCAATCAAAACACTTATTATTAATGTTTAAAACAAAGTTAAAAATTAAATAGTATTCTACAATGAAATCTGTAAAAGTATTTAAATGTAAAATAAATAAAACTCAAATTATGCATAGTACATATTTTGAATGTAAAAAAATTATTAATACATGACATTATTTATTGATAATATTTAAAGGTAAATAATAAAGAGTAGGCCTAATGATAAATGAAAATAATCTTTAGCCTAAAATATTGATTTGAGTAGTTTTAATTACACTGTTCATTTGGCATATATTAAACAAAAATCCAAAGACTTATGAAGACACGCACACATGCACAAGAGCTTAAAACATAAGCATCTGTGTTTATAATAATAGTAATAATAATAATAATAATAATAATATAATAATAATAATAATAATAATAATATAATAATAATAATAATAATAATAATAATAATACTCGCAACACTTGTTTTGTTTTTGTTTGTTTTTATTAATTATAAAAATGTATTTATTTAAACAAAACAAAAAACTGCAACAAGTTTCCTCCTTCTGTTGCGAGGTCGACGGGCACGGGAGAGCCTTGGGGCGACGGGACAGTGCAGTGATGAGGGTGAAGCTGGAGGACCAGGCGGCGGTGAAGGTGGCGTCAGGTCCTGAGGATGTAGAAGAAGACCGCCACGCGCTATGTCGGTCTGATTTTAAGAGGATTCGTTCCTTTGACCAGGATTGCTTGACAGACAAACACTGATGTTTATTCAGATTCGTATATTTAGCGAAAAGTCGCTCCTGCAGTTTCCTGGTTTGGCGTTTGTCAGACGCGCC
The DNA here is from genome assembly GCA_038363315.1 of Mugilogobius chulae. NCBI lineage: Eukaryota > Metazoa > Chordata > Actinopteri > Gobiiformes > Gobiidae > Mugilogobius > Mugilogobius chulae. The sequence goes on from CM076407.1 coordinate 26,674,981, forward strand.
TGCTTGCTTCAGAAAAACTTTCCCGGTGGAATGGACTGACTTTTATGCAGAAGAAATGGAAATTACAGGCGGAGTTTGGACTAAATACAGTGTGGATTTAACGGAAACTGCGAGATATGAAGAACTTTTGTGTTTCAGGTAAGAAATGCAGAGTTTATCACGCAGTCACATTGCAACAGTTGAATGTCAAATACACTATCATTTTTGCAGATGCACTAAAGGTATCTTACACTATTTAGGCAGAGTTCATTCATTTTGTGTAATGCAACAACGTACGTCTCATCTCTGTAACCCGTGCGTGTTTCGCTATCCGACAACAGTCTTTTCCCACACCGTTTCATGCTATTCCGACATTATTGTTTTTTATTCCATAATATTGCGTTTTCTCTTTGGCCGCTACTGTCTACTCTAGAGGCACCGAAACTTTCACAAACAGTTGCTTAACAGGAGAATTACCAGTGCACCATCATCGTAATTATTGTGTGTAATTTCTTTCTACATTTTTCAGCTTTGGGTCGCACCAACAGACAAAAAACTGCATGTAATCTGGTTTGATTCTGGGGAAACTGTGGCTCTGAGAGCGGTCCAGTGTTCCGCGGGTCAGGGTGTTATGAATATGAACGGTGTGAGGGGCCACAGTTTCCAGCTATAACCCTCCCCCTTTCCTTTAACTCTGTTTGATTATTGTAAGTCAAAAACATGCTTAAATCATCCCATATTGCTAACTGTGCGTACAGGACACGAGTGCGCGCTCGCCTTGGCACAGCTTTACACTCTGGCACAAAGTACCCATGGATCTCCTCACCGCACTATGAAGGCTAAGATTGATAAAAGATACGTTTCTTTATGTAGGCCTACTAGTCTGTATTAGGCACACACGGGAGTAAAAGTATAGCAATTAATTTACTGCCGTTTCTCCTCCTCCCCCTCTGTCTCATCCTTCCCTCTCCGTTTTTTATTCTCTCTCAGCTCACACAGACAAACCGTGGGCAGGAAAACAACTGTACAGGGATGCTCTCTGAGTGTTTAGCAACAAAATGACGGGTGTTTTGTAACGATCTGATCTAAATTGACTGAGAAATGAGCAGAAGAAGAAACTGAAATTTAAAGCGTTAAACTTCAATGACGCGCGCGGCCGCGGCGTACGCGAAAGTACACAACGCGCTCTGATTTTCATATGTTCTCCACAAACTGCCTAAAAGGATTATTTCAACCTACTTCAGCCTAGCCCAGCACAGCTTTAAATAGGTTATATTAGTTCTATGGCACGAGCAATCTGAAAGCCTGACGCGTCCAGGCTCATGACGCGCGGCTGAACTCGGCCTTCTTCAAACAACTTTTGTTTATTTATTTCTGTGGTTCTTAGGTTAAAATTCGTAGTCATTTTTTGTATTTCGTTCAGAAAAATAATTTACTAAAATACTGTTAGGTGTGGGTGTAAATTTGTCCCTTATATTTCGTTGTTTGTTTTTTTTTATTTCGAAGGCAGTTAACTCTGTGTGCCGGACTAGGAGTGACACGGGAATCCCACATCCTGCATATCCGCTGCGCAGCGCTGCACCACAGAACACCTCCGATTTTGTGCGCAAAGCCTCTCCTACTGGATGCATGTTGTCCCCGCCGGGCTGCGCTCCGCCAGGCTGCGAAGCCTCGAGAAGAGCATGGACAAGTTTATGAAATAAAAGTTTTAAATTAAAGCCAAAATAGCTCTTTATTGTGCAGCAGGAGTGCAAAAAACGGCCGTGTTTGATGGGATCGCTCTTTGGCTCTCTTCACATGAGCTTATGTGTGTTTTCTCTCCCCCACGAGGGCAAAAACATTACGTGAATAAGTCCGATAAAAAGTATTCTCCTGTCAGTGTTTAAATGACATAAAGTGAAAGTTTACAGCAGACTGAGTTAAACTGGCAAAGCAACTATGCATATAAAGATTAAATACAAGTACTGTGATCAAAATAAAGTCCGTGCCAAGTGTTTTTACCTTGAAATTCCGGACGTAGTTCACGTTCTGTTTCCTGTTTGGTGCGCTCTGATCTGTGGAACTTGATCCGGTCGGACCAGGGCGCAGAAGATTTTACCGTTGATCCGCAATTTTGTCGGACGGCGTTGGAAGGACGGAGCTGAGGCGCAGACCTGCGCAGCGCATATGCAGGATGTGGAACGTACCTCATTCATTACAAAGGCTGCGCAATTGCTGCGAAGGTCGTAGCACTGCGCAGCGCAGCGGATATGCAGGATGTGGAATCAGCCCGTGAGACCGTGTTTTTGCCATTATATGGTTTGCCTAATAGTCTAAATGGCCATAGATGTGAGATGGACTTATAAAGGAAAAGCAACAAAAAGAGATAGATAGAGAGGGAGAGAAGGTGGAAGTCAGTCAAATGTCGGAATAGGGAGCTTTGAAATGTATGTTAATGTCGCTATTCAGAATAGGACGTCAATGTCTAAATAGTCGTCTGTCAGAAAAGCGTGTAACCGGGCTTTGGAGCAGATTTGCCGTCCCTGTAAATCTCCGCTGGCGTCTCCTCCTCACTAAACCACTCTCGGCATGGATAAGAAGCCATGATTGCAAATTCCCCACGCATGTGAGACTTTTGAATGCCACAGCTATCAGTCATTGGTTTACATGCTATCCAATCATGTACTTGAACCATCCCACTCCAGCCTCTACAGGCCCCTGCGTCAGCGTTAAGACTGTGAAAGAAAACCAAGAACCGTTCTGGTTTTGCGTCTGTGTCGGCGCTTGGACCAGGTAAGACCGAGGGCAAGATCGCGCGGAATATTTTAAGTTTAAGTCTCAAGTCATTATTACATTCAATCAGATTGGGGGCAGCTCAAATGAAGTTTGTTTAAATTGAGTTTATTTTTGTAATACAAAAGTTAAATGGGTCCAGTCACCCCATAATCACCAATTTTGAAATTTGTACAAAAAAATGTTTTTTTTAATATTTAATGGCAAAGTTCAATGTTACTAAAAACTATTAGTAACATTGCCCCCAACCTGACCCTAACTGCCAAAAAATTCTAGAATGTAAAACCCAGCAAAAGTACCCGGAGAGAACCCATGGTGACACAGGGAGAACTTGCAAACTCAATCCAGATTTTGTGAGGAGTTTATTTGATCTGACTTGGGATTTGAACCCACAAGCTTCTTATTGGGAAGCCCAAGCTCTAACCACTCTGCTACTAGGCACAAACATTGTGTTTGGTAAAACAAAATCTTAAGATTACAAAAGTTCCTCACAAAACCTAAAAAGCAGTCTTTCTTCATGTTATAGAACCAATTATTATTATTATTTGAATTATGTTTGTATTTTGTTTTAGAGACGTGTTACACTGCAGGAGAGAACACTGTTTACATCCACAATTGTCACGTTTCATATAAATAGTGGCCTATTATGTTGTTAATAGTGCCTTATAACCCCACGAAGGGCAAGACACAATAATTAATGCAGAACCTAATTTAAGAAAACATTTGCACTAAAATAATAAACAATGTAAGAAATTACAATAAAACTGCATTTGAAATGAAAGATGCTACTCATGTATAATTCTCAAGCAAAAAAAAGCCTTTCAGAAACCTGCTTACAGTTTCAATTCATATTGAAAACATATTCCAAGTTGTGGGAGCAGCTTAGCAGTATATTCACAGTTAATTCCTCACTCTAGGAACAAGAAAATAATAAATGTCAGACAGCACACAACCATGAATACTATTATTACACTGCAACGTGTGAGCCGCTGTGTCCAAGTAATTTCCCTTGTGGATCAATAAAGTTTTCTCATGAGACAAGCTATAAAACAGATATGTCAGTAATAGCGTGTATATGACAGTGATCTCCAGAATCCCTGCTCACGTCGGCACACACATACATCGGATCAGCTTTCAATCCCCAGCGTGTGATTGGGCGTTCCTGCATCACACGGTTGTAGAGATTCAACAGTCTAGGATTCGAGGCATTGCCTGTTTTTTTCCCCAGTGCAGTAGTTTTGACTTATTCATTGATTCAAGCTTACATGACAGGATGTGACACAATAGATGGAGATTTGTGGCAATTACTACAAGCACACTTGTTTACATGTACATTGTACTGAAAAACATCTATATACAACACATAAACATATGGCCAACTCAAAAGTTCATACATACACCTCCATTGGATGTTTTTTGTGTATCCAGGTTTCCAAAGTAAATAGAAACAATATATATATATATATATATATATATATATATATATATATATATATATATATATATATATTATATATAATATATATATATATACAATTTGTTTTACTTGCTTACCGTTCTACAAACTAAACACAGCCAGTCGTGTTAAAAACAACATTGAGATTGTTTCTTTTATTGGCAGTGTTCTCTCATAATTAATTTACTCAAAAGTTATATTTGGATTGCTTTATTCATATTTGAGTAATTTTGTTTTGTCCTGCAGCTGATGATTGACTGCTCAGAAAATCCCTGTCCTCACCCACCTCCTATCCCCGCCCACTTGTCTGTATTTACTTGTGATTATTCAAAAAATTAGTTTCAGAGTAAACATGAGGGGTGCAAAATTGTCACTTTCCAACAACAAAAAATAGCAACTTAAAATCTGTGGCTTATCAATGTAATTTTTTTCAATTAATAGGAGGAGTTTGCAATTTTGAATAGGAAGTCAATGGACCTGCTTCTATTTCTAAGATGTTTTGAACCAATTTTGTGTTTTACAGTAAACAAAATGTGATCATATATACATAGTATAGTTTTTCCTAAATATACAGAAAATTGCAATTGGTCTCCTTTATGCTCTTGTCGGATGGATTGTCATACTTGTGACTTCACAAATTCTTGAGAATCCATATGGGACAACCCCCAGTGTATGACTTGAGGCGTTCCTTGTGTGTCAAATCAATCATTGGTGAACCAGTCTCAGCACTGTAGTTTAAGGCAAATTTCAATGGTGCACCTCAAAACAAAAATATACTTCAGCTTAATTTGTTTATTGATTTTGACCCTCGGTAAATGTGCTCACAGAGGCGCATTTCACTGATTTTAAGATGTAGCATTTCATTAAGGGACAACAATCTTAATGTTCTATTGTCTAAAATAAAAAGTGTCGATTACCAACACGCTGCTACAGGTGGACTTTTGATGGACAGTGGTAGACTGTGTGAGATGGAGGTAACAAAGGCTGCATCCAAAAGCAGCTCTGGCCTGTCTCACAAGGGTGTGTGTTTGAGGGATTTGCACTAATCCTCATCATAAAGCTCTCATTTACCTGGGATATGGCTCCCTCCAGACTCCTTCTTATGCTTATTTATCAGCTCTGGATGAAATGACCTGACCAGTGATAGAATGTAAAACAGGAAAGTGCTATTGACCAAGAGCAGTTATCTCTCCGAATGCGTTCTTCCTGTCAGCGCCACACAGACACCGAACAAATGATGTGTAATAAAACTGCACCTTTGCTGAGTATCTGCTGTTGTACCGGTGAAGAAGTAGAATGCTAACAACAATTATTGTCATCAGTTTATATTCATTTTTTATTTTTTTAGTTATCCTTTTGGTGATGGTATCTGACTTTGCTTACGGGGACAGACAGTGCAACTTGCCATTAACAACAACATTCATTTCATTCATCTAAGGAATTTCATGATGCCATAATAACATGCATTTTTGAGGAAACGATACGAAACCCATGACAAAATCAAACTACCAGAAATAGATGTATATGTCGAGTCAACAGACCTCTTATTGGAACAGAGCTTAACCATCTCAGTGCAGGCAAAAAAATAAATGTTTTGCTAAAAAGAAGCTTGAAAATATCCGTCTGTCCTACTGTCTGTCTATTTGTCTGTTTGTTTGTCTAATGAGTAACATTCATTCATTTATTTTCTGCCGCTTATTCCCGTCAGAGGTCATGGGTGACTGGAGCCTATCCCAGTTACTTTGGGCCTTAGGCGGGGGAACACCCTGGACAGTGACCAACTCGGCGCAGGACAGACAACCATTCACTCTCTCATTTATTCACTAAGAGAAATTTACAGTGATGCCCAAGTAACCTAAACATGTATGTTGTTGGAGGTTGGAAGAAATCAAAGTAACCGGAGAAAACCCACGGTGACCTGGGAGTCGAACTCATGACCTCCTTATTGGGAAGCCAGAGCTCTAACCACTCTGCTACCGTGAACCTTATATTAGCAACAATTGTTGTATATTTTTTTGTCAAAAAAAAAATAAGGCTTTTTCAAATTATCTTTAGTTTTTGCCATGTTTATATGAATTTTGTGTAATATTTATGAGTGCACAAACTCTTGAGAATCCATATGGGTCGACTCAAAGGACCAACCAGAGTGTGGCTTTGTGGTTTGCAGGGAAACCTATAGATGCAGTCCCCAAGCAAACCTTTTCCCAAAAGCTGGAAGTCTGAGTGCTATTCACCAGTGCTGACATGAACCAGACTGGACACAGCAGCACAACAATTCTGGCACAAACAAACAAACAACAAACAAACAAACAAACAGACAAAAAATATTAAAACAAAAAATAATGCTTCCGGCTGTGTCTCTCCAAACACAATACTGTGGCCCAGGGGCCAGATGCTGCCATTTTTATTATTATTATTTTTTTTTTATTTATTTATTTTTTTTACATAGCTATAGAGTATATGTCTGCACTTGTGTTCTTATTTGTGAATTTGTATTCTAATGATTGCAGTCCAGCACTCCATGACTCCGTTGGCATGTTGAATAGGCCCTTAAGGAAAAATAATTGCCTGCCCATGTTCTACAGCAGCTGATCTACTGTATTGATTGAGTATTTTTATTTCGAAAATGGCAGATAAGAGAGAAACTTTTTATGTCCATCTGGTATGGAACCAGAACTCTCTCATTAAAGAATACCATTTTAAAATAGTCCTTTCTCATCATTAGTTTACCTAAAGTTGTATTGGTAAAGCTGGATTGATTCATGTATGTTTGAGTGATCTTCTTTTGTTCTGCAGCTGAGCCTTAAGAGCTCATAAATTTATGTTTTTTCCTAACATTTATCTCCAAAGATCCTGCTTGTAACTTGGTCAGGTGGATAAGATCAAGACCACACTAAGGAACATTCTGGGCAAAACAATAACATCTGCAGCAGGTGCCCTTCACCTCAAGTTCCATTAAATTCTTGGTACAGATACAAATGTATTCACAATTGCCTAAAACTTTTGCTGCATTTTTCAAACTGAATTACCTTGGCATACTTCACAAACTAATTCCTTTTTCTTTGGCTCAATCTTTATTTCATTTGGAGTATTTTTCCGCTTCACTGAGCTGGTATTCATCAGAGAAGCAGCCGATGCGCAAACCAACTCTAACATGTTTAATTTATGGTGAGCGTTGCCAGTGCAGGTCTGCTGACAGGTGCCAGACACGCGGCCCCTCTGCTCACGTCTGTCTGCCTCCTCTGTGCATCCGGCCTGCATGTGTGCTAAATCCTGCTGCAGTTAATCAGATTGAGAGGAGTTTTATCTTATTTTATCAGCTCTGTGGATTGGAGAGTGACGAGAAGTGGCTCTGCTCATTGTGTCGCTACAAAAGCATGTGGAATCAGTGTGTCGGCAAATGAAGATGCCGTGATGCTATCTTATCTTGGCATATTCTTAATGTATCAAATGCTGGTTTCAAAATGATTCTCTTGTTGTGTGAATTGACAGTTACTTAGCCTAATTTTATCATGATTAATGGATTAACACTGGATTTTCATGATTTTAAGAAAAAAAAGTTTTCTAATCAGTATTTAGCTCAGACTGACAGACATAGAACTTGCTAATTTATTACAAGACTGTTGTGTCTTTCAGAACATGTGCACTGTACAAGTTCACATTATTGACCTTATTCTGCCCGCCCACTTTTCTCGTTATTTTATTTTCATTCAAGATTTCTGTTATGAAATTAACTCCAGCTTTTGTTTGTTCATTACAATGCCAACAAACCAGCAGAACAGATTAAGTTAATATGGTGTGGTGTGGATTTATTACAGAAACTCAACAAACAGAATAAAGATTCTCAAAATGTACTCAGGCTGACTGTCAGTCCGTGTGAAGTGATAAACAAGCATGAACTAGTTGCATTGGAGCTCCAGGAGGCTGAAATATCTAAACATTGAGCCAGATGTGTGCTCCTTCCTGGGGGCTGGTTTTATTGAAGCTCCAGACCTCCATAGAAGAGGCTGAAACAATGGTTTAGCCACATATTAACCTTCCTGAGGTGTCATATACAGTCATCTGTACTGTTTATAAAATCTAAAGTCTAATACATAAACAAAATACACACTATTTAATAGAAACCTTTTAATTACATAAAATCTGCACTGTTTAATAAATACATCTTATATGTAAATGACATGCATAAGGTGCACTCCTATCTGGTTAAGCTTTGAGATATGTCAGCCTTTTCTACAGAGTTCTGGAGACCCAACAGTGATGGTTCTGAAGAAGGCTCACAGCCAGCAGCCCAAACACATCAACAACATCATTACATTTCCAGGGATCATCATGGCAACAACCCAAAAAAATGTTTTTGGAATTCTTTGTTCATAATGAGTAACTAAGTTGAATTATGGTACAGCTGTAGCTGTAAACTTTTTTATTATAAGAAATGATTTGCTAAACAATGTAGGAGTTGGTTTTATCATTATTAACAAAATGTTGGTTGTACTATTGAACAACTTACGAACAACAACTGCAGATTTTATTCATTTGTATTTAGCCAAATGATGAAACATAATAAGTTGAAATTGCTATGGATAAAATTAGATCATATGAAGGTTTTTGGAGAAAAAACAAGACTCTTGAACATCTCAAAAGCATTCATTTTTCTTTTCTTTTCAGTCATAGCTGCGGGGAAATATTATGACTAATTACAACAAAACACTCAAAAACCCTTCCATTTTGTGTCAAGAATCGCACAAATATTTTCAAATGGCGGCAGTTGTTTGGACATCAGAAAAGGCTTTGAATTAGCGAGATACAATAAATGAATACTTCAAACAGCAAAGCACTTGAGCACTCTCTGTTCTCTTCTGAGAGCGCAGGGTTAAGCAACATGTTTCTTCAAAAGCACTTTTATACAATTTAGACGAGAACAGTGATTTTTATCGGATGGGTTGTCCTTGATCAATACTGTAAGTTATATTATTCTAGCAGATGTTTTTTTATGCTTGATTTTACAATATGAATCAGTCCTAGACATATTCTCAGTACTTTTTCTTCATGACCATGTTTTAAGTTACTTGCCCAGATAAGTCTTTATTTGAAGACATTTTCTTCAACTACACAGACTAGAGATGATGTTTTAAATGTTCTAAAATATGCAAAGAAGAAATAACCATAATTTATTTTAAAAAGTCGGCCAACAAAGATTAAGGCAAACTTTACTGATTCACTCGGGAAATTACTTGGATGCAGACATTATTACAATAATTTAATCAAATAAATAGGCAAGAAATCAAAAGTAGGAAATGAGTTCTTACATTAATAATAAAACGTTTGAGAATGTAAGAAAGAATGTAAGTTTTCAGATGATGAAAAAAAAAATAGTTCAATATGTTGAACAGTTTCCCATATGGCATAAGCCTAACGATACAAGCAAAAGACAATAGACCAAATTTATGAGTTGATTTTGTGGCAATTTTTTTTTTTAGCTTATGCAGATAACGCTGATGTTCAGGTAATTGAACAAGTTTGTCAAATCATCACTGCACCATTGCACTTTTATGGGTAATTTCTGGAAAGCAAAGATGTGGTAATGGATATACAAAATCTTGCCAATTTAATTAGCAGCCCTTAAACATGGAATACTCTTTACAAAGAAAGTGAGCTGAGGCATCTGTGTGCAAACAAGTAATCTTTTTTTCCGTCTTTGTGTCAGAGTAACTTGTCTGTGATCCTCGTTGTGTACACATTTGATATTTAAAGCTGATAGATCAGAACTGCACTGTCTACTAGAGTGGCTAACTGTGTTTCATTGTTTTCACCTCACAATGACAAATGAAAACTTCTGTTCTATTCTAAAACTGTCAGTACTGTAAGACTGGTAAGTTCCAAAAAAGGGGTGCATTTCCCCAATGTTTGTTTCATTTTACGCCAGTAGTTTCTATTGCAATGTTGTGAAATCCTAGAGAGACTGACTTACTGGTGTTTTTTTTTTCTGATTCACTTAATTTGATCTTTTATACAAACAAATATCATATCCCTCACACAGATACTACTATAATCAGCCTTTTATTTGAGACAAAATGTTCAAAAAATACAATCATACTACTGTAGATAATGATCCGCATGACTTTCCTTTTGAAGGGTCAAGAACAGAACACTATATTATTTTCTAGGACGATAGTCAACCAAAGTAATTCCTGGTCGACTAAAACATGTCCATCATTGATTAATCGACTAAAAAGGGGACGTGGTGAAAGCTCTAAGTAAGTTTTCAACTGATCATTTAGTGATTAAAACTGTGCTCAAAAGACAAAAGATTATGCAGTTCGTGCAAAAGCAGCAATTTATACAGAAAAGGAATAGGAAACTGTCTTGCAGATTAGACCAATGATTCGGAAATTTTCAGCTAAATCACTTATTTAGTTACGTTTCCAAATCCTTGTCATCTGACTACACTATGATTATTGTATTGTAAGGATGTGTGTCTGAACCATTATGGAAGAGCTAAAATTCTGCTAAACAGGCCAATTAAAGCAAATAAGCGCATTTCCTAAACCTTGCAAATGTTCTTGGTTCTAACCAGAACAAATCTATCTAGACACAGAAGAACATGCAAACTTTTCACAGAATGACAATCTTAAACTTCAGACTTGTCCCTGCGAGTTGAGAAACACCAGTCCATTAAATGCTAGCCACGTTTGCGCTCTTTCTTCACTTTCATTATCAACATTCAAACTTGCCCCCATCATTTGTTGCTGAAGCCAGCGTTGTCAGCTCAGCGCTCCAATCCCTCTCGGGCCGCACCTCCATCACTTTAAATACTCTTTGTTGTAACAAGCATGGTGGCCAATCATCCGTGAGATTCTCTTATCACTCTGTAAGCAGCAGGCATTGTCCTTGTGTCACCTCTACCTCTGCAAACTCAAATCTCCATCCAAAAAGACCAACACTCGGATAGGAGCCGCAAATATGGCGCCCAAACAGTGTAGAATCGTTCATTGTAACTTTTAGCATTGGGCTCTTTTTTGTAGTTTTTGTAGAAATATATTTTTATGATGATGGCCAACAGTGCGTCTTTGGCATGTGCAAGAAACCAAAACCTTTCACTAGCTGAAAACTTTCCTAACAATCAGATAGTTGTTAACTTTTTAGAGACTAGTTGTGAAAATCCACCCACCATCCTTCACTGAACTGGGAGTCTACAATACAAGAAGAGCCCACATTTTTGTCTACTGATAAATGTGACCTTGTACGTTATTTCTTTCTATCATATTAGGAAAAAATTCACCCAAATTCTGCACCTTTGACAAATAGTTTTTCTGTTTGCTTGAATATTGAATAAAGGTTATTATAACAACTAACTGGAGCATGAAGTAAGTTCTTTCTGACAAAGATGTTATTGTTTTGTTTGGAATGTTCCACCAAAAATAACCTTTTGTTCTGTGATAGCACTGCTAGCTCAGAGAGTATATTTCTCTTACAATGTAAGCACAACCACACCTGACTGGTCTAGACTAGAAAGCACATGCAGTCAAGGTCTTCAGAGCTTCTATTCTATAAGACAGTTTTTTATGAATTTAACTTTTTATTTTCAGATGGAAAAATACTATGTGACGACTATATTTCCACACAAACATTTGTGTCTTTGCATCAGGTCATGTGACAAGTTATATTTTTGTAAAGGTTTTTGATGTGTTTCTCTTCACCTAAAGAATGTAAGTTGTATATTTAGCAAGACAAATGCTATACTGTGGAATATACGCTCCATGTCACAGCAATTCACGTCTTGCTTCTACCAAACTGTGTGAGCTTATGACTGCGCCTACACAAGCTGCAAGTCTACTGAAAAAGTGCAGTGTGTCGGCTTACCTTCTTAAACAGAAGAAACAAGTATCGAATAACATTAAATATTGAACTAAAACTCTTTCTGTCTGGCGTTGAGATTTATAAATCCCAGTCAATCCAATTTACAGTCTGAAGTTCACACATAAAAAAGGCGACAAAACAGATAATATAATCCAAACTTTGCCGTAACATCCTCCCGCTCGTCGCTCCAGTTGAAAGCCGAACCCTACTTAAATGATGCAGCCAAGCAAGTCAGAGAAAAAAATGTTGCCCAGCCTTCTCTGTTTCCCTTTTCTCCAGGTAAAGAGTAAAAGCTTTAGTGTCAAAAGCAAATGTCTGGTAGAAGCGTGTAGACCCAAGCCAAGCGGATACTAATGGAAAAGTCCTATTATTAAAAACTTTCACACTTTTTTAAATACATATTTTAAATAAATATGCAACTACAAATAACCAGACTAAATGTTTAGCACTATTCTAAAAACAGCTACAACTTTGTAATTATGTTAAAGTAAGTCAGTTAAACAACACAACTTTTTTTTTTTTTACATTGCTAACACATTCATACCATTCTCAAGTATGTACTGTCCCAGTCCTCTTGTTTACCTCTTCACATACACACTTTAAGCATTTTCAGAAAGTGCACCCTTCAGTCAAGTGTAGTGCATGTGAGTATTGGGACAGGGTCTTAGACAAGTGCTAATGTGCACAGAGCCCATTATCATCTCCATAGCGACAAGCAAGTGCTAAACCATCAAAAACAGCATATTTCTTTTAAAGCAGCCAATCCAGGCAGTATTCAACTATAATTTTGCAAAGTAGATTTACATATAGGTCACTCTAATAATCACTTTCACACCAGGGCAAGCTTAGAGTCTTGCTCATGGACAACTTTCAATACTTTGTCCTGAAAATTTATGCTAAATTCATTTGAGATAATTGTTTTTTTCCCCAGATTTGTTGCCAGGTCTCCTCTCCTCTTTACTCACTGTTTTATGTAGCACCTCATTATGGTTTTATCTGACTTTACAGACTCGGGGTCCTTAAAATATGGAGAACCATTATTGCTTGGCAAGATTAGCAATGGATTTGGTCATGCGTTATTTAGACAGTGCACTTTTTACATCACAAAATTACACTTTGGGGGAAATTGGGACACCTCCTTGACAATAAATGTGCACTTCAAATTTTGTTCCAGGCTAATTAAAACAGCTCCTTGAACAAACCTTGTTGAAGAATAGAGCAATTTGAGCTCATTTATTTCTTCAGAGAGACTTCACCTTGGCAAGGTTAAGACAATATTTAATCCTTATCTGACAGTGATCTATGAAAATATAAAAACGTAACTTGTACCATAAAATAAAGAGAAACTAGCCATCAACCAAGGTGTGTGAGAAGTCCTTGTGTCCTTGGTCTTTGGAAGTTCAGCCAAGAAATTGGGATTTGTAGTCAAGTTTCCGTGTCATAAAAAGCATGGGTATATTCACATTTGATAGCAAGCAGCTTAGCAGAAGCAGGTCGCCTAAATATCTAGAGTCTCGACCTCCAACCACCACCAAGCGTTGTTAATGGTTGGCGGGGAAATCGGAGTGCCGTATTGCAATGAACAAATTAATTGGATAGTAGACAACAGTCCATAATGTATGTCAGCTGCATAGTCCTCACAAACTCTGTGGACCATTGCTATAGAATAAAAACCAATGCAGACAGACACATTTAAAGCATTCAAAGTTAGTCTTGGTCTTGGCGTGTCTTGGGTCTCGGTGGTCTCAGATAGACCTTGGTCCTGATTAGTGAGGTCTTGATTACTGCATTGTTAGTAATTCAAAGATGCACTTTGTTTTCCTTTTTTCACCATAGCAAAAGCACATTGTGTATTTATTTATTCATTTATTCATTCATTCATTTATTCATTTATTTATTTAATAATTGATTGATTGATTGATTGATTGATTGATTAATTGATTGATTGATTGATTGATTGATTGATTGATTGATTGATCGATTGATTGAGTCAAGCATCCAGGACAGACCTGGGAAAATTGTGGCCTGAGGGCCAAATGCAGCCCACAACCTGTATCAATCAGGCCCCGGGCAGGTTTTTGAGAAACAGAAATGCATGATGAAGTTTAGGAGACAAAAACTTGGCCTACAACAAAACAATTTTGAGATTAAATTCACAATGTTATGCATTGCTATGAATTGGTGCGTTGTTATAAATTTAAAAATGTATTATGTGTTTTATGCAAGCATTTCACTCATGCAAGTCCTGATAATATTTAGTTTTTATCTCATTTTTATTTCAGAAAACTTCAAGTTTAAACTATAAACTAGCTTCTTTTTATGGCTTCAACTTTAGTTCACTTTTTTTTCTCATATTAATTTCTCATATTAATTACATTTTTGTGTTTTTTAGTAAATCATAACTTTCATAAGCTTCAACTTCATTTGCATGATTTTTTTTTTTAAATAATTAAGTTTATTATGGCTGAGCAAACCTTGTATTTGTACTGGCCATCTATAGTCTGTCAAAGAAATGTGTTTGCAATAATTTGTTATACCAAACATTATTCACATAACATTCAGGTAATCAAAAGATAACTTTGTGTAATCTAATGATAAGGAAACACTGTTGTAACAAGATGAAAGCTGAGTTTGTCCCCTTTAAATCAACATTTGTGAGATCATATTTGTCCATGATTTATTTTGTGCATAGTTCTCATCTGTTGGCGTAAACTTTTCCCACTAACTTTCTGTTGCAGTTTCTCTCTGTTCTCCCTAGTGTCAAATTAGACAAATTATGCAGATACTTTTCTATTCTTTTTCAACAGATGTCTTCAAACTGCAACAGACATAACTTTGGATAATGTTTCTCAAGAAATAAAACACTTTAACATGGCTAAAAGTTCACATCAGTAAGAACTTTTCAGCTTCCATAGTGAAAAACCTCTCTACAAGAAGTGTGCCCTGTGAAATGGCTTTTCGATGGTCGGTGTGAAATCCTGAAAACTCCATTAAAATCTGGGTTTAGTTCAGCTTCTGCTTACAAACTGTGATTGGAGTGCCCATACAGCATACTTCAGGTGCCTGCTTATGCCTTACATAGCACTGTTATAACTCCACTCTGCTGGGATGTCCCGGGAAACACACAGCTATAATTCTCTTCTGCAGGGCTGCCACATTCAGGGAGAGAGAGCACTGGGAATTCCCTTACAGAGGTAAAAAGCAAAACAAGCCTGTCCTATGATGACATTATTAACACAAGCTGACAAGTCCTCAATATTCTGGGGAAAAGAGCTGAATAATGTATGGAGTGTACTCTCTAAGGGGCACAGCAAAGGCCTTTTTTGGAATACAAACACTTGAAAACTTGTGAAAGTAATTTTTTTAAATGCAATAATGGATAATATAATCTGTGATTGTTTGAAATGTGTAGATCAGTGATTCCAAAGTGGGCCTGGCCCCCCAAGGGCCTCAGAGGCTCTGTGGGGGCCCTTTCGAAGTATGCAGCGATCGAATCGAAAGGCCAGAATCAATCTACTTTGCTCATGCAGCCACTGACTTACGCACACACTCTGTAGTTGTAGAATACAACTAATAGCCACGATGTCTGAAGAAACAAAGCTTGAACTTGTGCAAGACCTGACTAAATGTGCATTATTATGGTACATTAACAACTGATGAGTGGACCTGTACATTTGGACACTAAATATTACTGTTCACTGTTCAAATGTTGATGAAAAATACAAGTTCTGAGCACTAACAGTGGCTGTTTGAAATGCAATTTATTATGTTTTTTGTGTATTAAAGAAAAAAAATATAAATATAAACTAACAAAATCAAACTAAATTGAAAATTGTGGCTGCAAAATCGGAAACTATGACATACGTTAATTGTTCCATCGCTATTGTCCACACAACAAGCATGACAAGTTTTGAAACTAACTTTATATTGGGAGGACGGGGCTCCGGCAATCTTCGGGCTCTAAAACGTTTAGTAACGGCTGGGGTAGATGTACTGTATGTAATGGATCAACAGATATCGCTGATAAATACTTTACTTCGTGCAGTTCAGGAGGGCTGCCAGTACCACATCATTCGGCACAATCCTCATTGATTATATGCCTTGCTTCTTGTCAGTTATCCCCAGGAGCTGCGGTTTTATCTGGAAGTGAATAAGACTTTCATACTCGACCACCTGACAGCCGACAGTGTCACCGATGCTGTAGTTGAATGAACGTGCTGCGGTTAATGCTTGAAAGCTGAAAGTTGGTCACGTTTCAGGACAATGCTACCCGAAATAACGCTTCCGTTTGTACTTTTAAACTAAGGTGCCTGTTTCGTGGGGCGATCTCAAATAGCTATAATCTCAGTTAAAATAAACCCAGTGACTGAATTGTACAGGGTAATCAGGAAGTTCATTGCCAAGAAAAGTTTGAGGGGGAGAATAAGCTGAATATCATTCTACAGGGACATGAAACTGGTATAAATCGATGAAGAATGCCTCAAGCTAATGTTTTAAGTTGTTATTTCAATGGAATAATGAAAGTGTCTCGTTAACTTTACAAACAAACAAAGCAATAAACACAACAAACAAGCAAAGAAAGAATAAATAGCTTGCTTTTTGTCATATTCATTCGACGCATAAAATCTTTAAGAGTATATTTGGCATTCAAGACACAAGAAAACAGTTCTTTGATGCAATGTATTGCCTGTTGTTTGAACAGAGCGTAGGAGAGAATAATGCAATAAAGCAAGACACATAATAAATGCATTCATAATTATGCATTGGAAATAAATATATGTATATATGAGCTAATTGTTGTCGTTTTGCTTTTGTAGAGTTCCCCCGCAATATGTAAAAATGAATTGTACATGTTAATTATCATGTTTATTGTTTTGACCATTTATTTCTACAATACTGTCTAATTACATCTGTATTTGCACATCAAAAGTAAGTATGCGGTTCAAATAAAACCACTCATACGACCAGCGTCCTAATTAGGGCCAAGTACTTGTTGTAGCAGTCCAATTTAGCTCTTAAACCACAGACCTGCTTTATGCTAAATGCTAAAGCTGTGTTTAACATGAATCATTTCTGTACACAGTGGAGAGTGGGACCACAATGCTTTTGCAGCGTAATCCACGAGGAGCAGGTGTTGTGCACTAATCCCAGGCTTTCAGCTTCATAGTATTATACATTGATGAGTGAGCAATTATTGCAGACGGGTGTCCATAGCAGTGAATGAGGACAGAATACACGTTTCAAGTAGAAAAAAGGGAATTCTTGTAGTGTTTGTATAGCGGTAGAGTATTGTCTATAGAGGAAGCTGTAACATAATGTAGGCAGATGTCTTGTTGCTTGCTGAATTGATTTCTTTTCAAAGTTTAAAGGGAGGCAACAATACAGAGTTTTTGATTTGAGAGTATTTATAAAGTAATTTTTTGTTTTTGGATTTTAATCATGTTCGAACATTGCCTTCTGTGAGATTTTCTTTCCCATCTGAGCCCCTAAAATTGTTTTGAGTTTCCCTGTAAATGCAGTTATAGTTAGGGTTATAAATCATAAGATTTGTTGGAATTTAAAATTGTTATTATTTTGTATTGATTTGTTGAATGGCATTTGCATTTTACGTTGACACTTGATTTCTAATAGTTTGGTGTTGGAATTTCACTTGAAAGTTCTAGAGTTTTCTGTATCCAGGCAAAAGTGTAAAATTCAATCTGGATCATTCCACAAAGTTCTAATAGAAAGTTACGGAAAGAGGTTGCTTTGTCATGTGCACACCAGATGGATCTAGAAGCTTCTTTAGGCTATATAAGGAGGTGTAAATGTTCAGTGGAGAAGAGATTTACAAAGAGACACAATAGTTAACAGTGATTATTACAAAGTACAAGGATAAGACACATTGACATATTTGGATACTGAATTGTAACAACAGTCATCTCGTTAAGTTTAAAAGGATCTGTGCTATACAGATAGAGATACTGTTTGAAGGAGCTGACACCAAGCCGATCAGCGACTACAGTTCTTCCAAATGGTCGTCAAGGACAGTAGGACACAGATGTAAGTAAATTCTAGATCCATCTTGTTGCATGTTTAATGTTATGTTTTTTGTTTAGTTAGCTGATAAGATTTGTTAGTTATATTTACTTTTAATTTTCAGTTTCTTGAACCTCGTCGTAATCTCGTCTACGTCTCGTTTTCACCTCATCTAAATCTCGTCTTAATTTCATCTGAACCTCATCACCAATCTACTCGTCTGTCATCTGTACAAGTCATCAGTTAATAAAGTGACGTGAGTGACAAGAATCTGTGTTCTCATTGAATCCCTGTAGCATTACGCAGCTACATTCCCATATCTGTAATGTCTGTGATCTAACCCTAACCCTACCCTAATCAGAGAAAACATTAGTGAATTGGTTAGATTATTTCCTCAATGTTACTTTAAAAACAAGGGAAACCCTGTACAAAGGCTACTTCTGATGAGAAAGTCCATCTCCATAATCACATGCCTCAAGAAAACTTTAGCTGCTTCTCTTAAGTTCCTCTATCACATTAGTTGAACTACCCTGGGGCTGGATGATTTCAGAACAAATCTCTTTTTTTTTTTTTTGCTCAGCCTTACTCTTAACAGACCTACAGTATATAAAAATAAAATATATTTTAAAGCGACACCAAGTAACTTTGTGTAGGTGAAAAGTCAACATCAAGTTTTAGGAGTAATAAAAAAAATATTTTATACTTTGGAACAGTGTTGATGGAGATTAATTCGTTTCATGACTTAAAGCAAAATATAGAGCAAAAAGAGCTAGAAACATACAGAAAAAAGCCCACCTCCAGCACAAATAATCGCAGATTTTGTGGCGATGCAAGCCCACTCAGGTTTTCCAGAGAAGAGTCAGACAAGATTTTCAATTTATCAAGATTCAATTTATCAAGATTCATATACTGTCTGTTTTTGACTTGAAGCTTTAAAAAATAACCAGAACTTCTCAACATGGAGATTGGCGGTTTGACTCCCAGGTCAAGTCAACATCTCATGATTTCTCTGGGTGGTGTTTCCATGTTCTCCTCGTGTCACCATATTTTTTTTTCCAGGTTCTCCAGTTTCCTTCCACCTCCTAAAACATGCATGTTTACTTTGGCATTAGTGTAAATTTCCCCAGTTGACTGAATGTGAATGAGAGTAAATGCTTGTCTGTCTATTGCCAAGTCGTCGCTCTGGGATAGGCTCCAGTCACAAGTGAAGCAACGATTGAAAAAAATTACTACAGTTCAGTATGACAAAAAAGTAGGTGAGAAAAATAGATTGGGTTTGAACAGGCCAATGCATCATCCAGTGTTAAATCAAGATAAGACATTTTCATCATAAAAGCAGATTGTATTTGGAAATATGGCAATTTGTCTTTTTAAAAACACAAAGGACCATTTTTATATTATATTAACACGTCTGCTTCCTCATGTAAACATATTTGGTTTACTTTGAAATACTGCTGGCCAAAATTGTCATTTTAAATCAGATTTTTTCAGTGTTAGCAGTCAGTCCACTTGAAAATGGCAAATGGCTGTGGTTAATGTTAGGTAGAAAAGGCTTATTCAGTAAAGTAAATGGTCTGCCTTGGTCCAAAGCCTGCTACCTACGGCTAACAAGCTACTAATTAAGCCGAAGCTGAGACTGGTCCAACATAAGGCTCCCCAGTGTTCTGTCCGTCTCTCATGTGAAAATATTTACTGGCAAATGGTAAGTTTTACTCCTGCATGTGGGCAAACTCGACTAACAAATCCAGCAAAAATCACACTTCCCTGCTGCGGTCACGGCAATTTGTGAAAAACAATTTGTCATTTTTTGGATAGAAAATAAAATAAATGATTGTATTTCTCTTGTAGTGAAATGAGTCCTATTCATTTTGACTCACATTTTATTTGCCTTAGGATTTCTCTCTGAAAAGGTAGAAAAGTTTACAAACTACTTTGGAGTTAGTTTATTTTTTATTAAATGATTGAAAAAAAATCTTACGCAATTTTAAGACATAACATTTAACTGAACTGAATTTTAGTTTTAGCATTGGCTTTATTTTCCATCGTGGTGTATGTTTGGCTTTGATTCATCACCACATTACACAACCAGACAGTTCATGAAACTTACATTCAAATAACTATAACAAACAAATTGGCTGTGTTTAAAAGAATGTGCAGCACACATACTTACATTCCAAGCTTCTTTAAAGCAAAACAAACAATGTCTTTGTGGGTCTCTGTGACTTTTTTTTACTTCCAAAACAAAACACATGTGGTCGCACATCTCTGCGATTACATGATCATTTTGTCTCTGGGGTTAAGACGTTGTAAACCTTCATTCGTCCAGAAGTGATCCATAGTAGAAAGTCTTCAAAGTTGTCACCGGGACAGCATTTTCAAAGATCGAGGCATTTCAACTCTCATCCGAAAGTCATTTTCAATCTGATGGAAGTGACTTGAGACTGGCTGTATTCAACTGTCTCTGGACATGGCTATGCTTGTTAAAGAAGATTTTTCTCAATTCAATTCTCCATTGGTCTAGAAACTGAATTTATGTAACTGGTTTTAGTAAAACATTTTTGATGATGTTAGATGTGTGTATTGTAACTGTAACTTTAATGCTGCCGTCTTAACCAGGACTCCCTTGAAAAGAAATTATTAATCTCAAAGTGATTTTCCTGGTTAAATAAAAATTAAATAACTGTCAAAAACTAAAAACAATATTTTCAATCAAAACAGGCAGCTGACATAAATTATTCCAGCTCACACCAAACCTTGCGTTTCCTGCTCATACAATGTCTTTTGCAGTGACTTGTTTTGTCTGACACACAAACACACATTATATCACCCATACAAACTGATAAGCTTAGAGACCTAATAAATGGATTCAGCGTTCCTCAGACTAATTTATGAGAAATGAGATGGCAGCAAATATGAGTGGCCAAGCGTTTCATGTCTGCTGGTCTTAATGTGGAGATTAAACTAATCCACAGACTCATTACAATAAGAGGAGAATTAATTGATGAATGTTGTGTGGCGTATTAGCCCAGCAAAGCAACGGCCAATGACAAACAGACTATTTACATAACGGCTCCGGCAGTTCCATCTACTGTATAACTAGAATAAGATGAAATATGTTTGTCGTCCACTCCATTGCATTGAACTGATCCTTGTAGTCATTAAAATAAAACATAACTTGAACTACAAGTGTGTGTTTTAGTATGAGCATGTGGTCAAAGATTTATTCATTTTGTTTGTTTTTTCTCTTGTTAGTTTTTCACGTAATAGGTCGACACTGCAATTATTTTTACTGTCTTCAAAATATGCAGATATTAAACTATCTGTCGCATTGTAATATTTTATTACCATACTAGGAAATGACTATTATTTGTAGAGCTACTGAATTAGCAAATACCATAAAAAAAAAAAAATTAAAAATTAAAAAATCAAAAAATCAACTAGTGTCCCAGAGCATTCCCTGTCCTTAAACAGTCTGCTGTGGCAAAAAAAAAGAAAAAGAAAATGGAAAATGAAAACCTGAAGAGGAAGAAGAAATCCACTCTATAGATGAGACCGGGACTGACACATATATATTTGCAGAGAAATTGTATTAATATGGTACAAACAAATCCTAGTCTCACGTTGCACTTTACTGGTTTTTGGTGAAAACTGTCTATATTTAGTTTCAAGACGTTCACAATCAACCTTTTTCATACAGTCGTTCATTTTCTGTGACTGGAGCCTATTTCAGTGACTTTGAGCCTTAGGCAGGTCGAACACCCTGGACAGTGGCCAACTTTTTGTAGGGCTACAGACAGACAACCATTTCTTCTCTCGTTCATTTAATTTTTCGAAATTTACGGTGGATCCCAATGTATTTGGAAGCGGAAGGAAGCCAGAGTACCTGGATAGAACTCATGGTAAACATGGACAGAACATCCAAACTCCACCTAGAGAGATCCATCGAGATGTTGACTGGCCTCAACCCATGCTCTCCTTATTGAGAAACCAGACCTCTAAACACTCTGCTACCAATGAACTTTGAAGTTAAAAATATCAAATTGTATGCATTATCTTAGGTAGTGGTTCCAAAGTGGGGTTTGGGACCCCTTGTATTATTACATCTATGACTTGGCATTTATTCCGTTTTTGGGGGTAATTGGGGTTATATAAAGCAATACACTATCAAAAGGTTAAATTAAACATATTTCAAATGGTTTTTAAATGATTACAAAAGCACTGTTTTATAGTAACTTCTACAATGGAATCAGGCTAAATTGACAAATCAGTTAAACCTTTTTTTCTTTTTTTTTGTTGAATCAAATTCTGCCATTTTATTTCATTTTATTTTGCATCCCCATTGGTTATTACCACGGCAATAACTATTCTTCATGATTTAGTGAACTTTTGCCCATGCATCTACACTGCCTCAGACTAACGAGACATGAAGAAAGCAGTATATATGACTTTGTCCAAGTTCTATCTGACAGTCCTTGAAACGTATTATTCTTTCACCAAGACTGTGTTTACAATTAGACGTCTGTGCAACAAGGTGGGTATGAAACTGTCAACAGCAGAGTAGAAAAGACAGGGGTGTTTGCAAGCTTATAGAGAAATGCAAATCATGTAGTAGTCTTGAAGCATAGGATGTGTGTGCTAGCTTTGCCTGTCATAATAAAGTATGTGTCAAGTACAATTAATATACAGTAAACAAGTGCTTATAATTTTGTGAAATAAATAAATGTTTTCTGTTTACATTAGTGTTTGAATAATGAGATGGAGTTGAGTTGTGTGGGAGTAGTGTCACTTAATCTATATGCATTGTTTAAAATTGTGCTAATGAGATGTAAACAACATTTTATGTATGGTATGAAAATGAGTGAATTGTCAGTTTCATTGCTTCCTAGCTTGTTAAAGCTCACATTTGTCGTCAATATGGTGTAATCCCTCATTCGTCCAGAAGTGGTCCATAGTAGAAAGTCTTCAAAGTTGTCATCTGGATGTTTCCGAAGATCAAGACGTTTCAACTCTCATCCGGAAGTCATTTTCAATCAGATTGAAAATGACTTACCAAACTTAGCAACAGTATGTCCATAAATCTGGACATTTCAACCACTAAACCACATTTGCCATTGTTGTGTGTTAAGCTACCTTTAGTTTGTCTGTCAGAAGAAAAAGCAAACCTGGGCTTTCGTTTGAGAAAGATGATGTTTATACTTGATGATGAAATGCAGTCCTGTATTAATTTTGATCTAATAGATCATCCATAAACACAAATAAAGTAGGAGCCAGGCTGCAGACTGAACACATCACAGACACAATTATTAGTTTAGCAGCTTATGGCACATTGGTTAAAAACAATGATCTTTTGGATTATTGTGGTCAAGCTTCATAGTTTTGTTCTCTTATCTAATGCATTTTAAGTCTTCAAACTATTCACTATGAGCTTTGAAACATTTTCAGTCATTTTAAAAGCAAAAACGTGTCTTGGCGCATTTACATACTGACATCAATCACAAACTACCAAAACACACACATGCTCTTCCAGGATTTTAATGTACATCAAATATAATTTTCAAATCAATTTGAAAATTGATTTTAAGTTATATTCTTTAAAAATCAAACACAGCTTTAAAGCTAGTTAAGCACACTTGGAATTAATCATAATGACAACAACATAGAAAGCATATAATGTCATTGTCTTGTATCGTTGTATAAAGACACTTGTACATTATAATACATTGTAATTTAAAGTCAAAGCCTATATTAGCTACTGCACAAAGTCAAGTCTTCCATTTACTTGCAATGATGCTGCTCTTGGCTGTAAGTCAGAATGACACCAAAGATGAAAACACTCTTCTTGAAAACACACATTTTGAAGATTTATAGCAGATTTAAGAAGTCCGCTTTTTAAAGTCATATCAGACAGTTTGAGTTTTTCCATTCACAAACTGCTGAAAATGTCTACTTTTCATATAGAGACATAATAATCATTCTCAATTTCAAAATATCACAACAAAACTATAGTATATGAGTCTTTTCAAATCTGATTATGCAGTAAAATGACATATGCACCACAGCTCTGATGTTTAAGTTCAGCACTGTTTTTGCTGCGCAGGTTTATTACTTTCTCGTTGCAGACTTCCTTAGTTACCGCATACATGTTCATATTACTTTTTATTAAAAGTAAGCAGAAGCTTCTTGAGTGACTGAAATAGTGCTTCATGATGGAGAGTATGGCAAACGACTGCTTCTACAATCTGCATAAGATGAAATATCTTTAATAAAGCTTTATCAGCAGAGATCTGGTGACTGCTCTTTTATTCTTATTTTTCTGGACATTTTTCATCACATTCTAAATGATGAATGCAATGGATTAAAATACTGAGCAATTCATTCTAGATTTCCCAGACTAATTAGCCCATGAATACAATTTTTATGAATAAAATGTGGAAAAAAAAAAAAGTTTTGATTTATTTTGGAAGTGGACATATTCAGTACAATCTTGACTAAGTGGGATGTTGATGTTGTATGACGCAGTGTCTGTTAAGGTTTTTTTTTTTTTTTTTTTGTTTTTTTTACTTAAAAAAGGACATTGGGAGTTCAGGGGGCCTGATTAGTGTTTTAGCAGTTCTGTATTTTGTTAATTCTTCTATTTTTGTTGTTGGCTCGGCAGAATAGGCCTACACTCTGCTTCTCCTCATCACACTGTAAAATTGTTTCCAGAATTTGAAAAATACTTGACAGGAATTCTAATGGCACATTTTGGAGATCCTGTCTTTCCGTGGTTTAGAGCTGTGCACCTCAGCCTGGTTTTCAATTCAGTTTTATTCTTGATTAGGTTCTTTTTGGGCACATACAAAAGTGTAAAAAGTATTCCATTGCAGACCATGTTGTTCAGTTTTCAGAAATTCAAATAAATAGTGTTCTTTCCAAATCCCGCACTCCCTGATTCCATTACCGAGCACAGAGTAGTCTACTGTGTCCCTGCTCTCTTCTCATGTGTTTGCACTTTGTTTATTTCATGTTTTGATGCACTGTTTTTCTTTAGAAACTGAAAATGTCACTGATTTTTTTGCAAGGTTTAACAAAATTTTAGTTAAACAAGATATGACTAAAATAGTCGTCAATATTTAAAAAAAAAAAAGCCTTTGCACTGCTTAAGCTTTACTTGTGGAGCTGAGGTGTTGCTGGAATGTTTTATAACATGGCTTCAAATTACTTTGTTGCTCAGGAGGCGATCAGACAATGCCACCTGACCAACAGCGGAGATCTGTGGGGAGGTGATTTCTTTCAGAATAACAGTCTAGCTTTTTCTCGCCGTAATACAAAATAAACAAATACATATAATCGTTGCTTTAAATGGTCAAAACAGAGGTGTCAGTACTGCTTGGTTCCCTGTACATTATTCCTCATGAGGAATAATGTACATTTCATTCAAAAACAAACAAAGTCATTGGAGTAAAAAATTATGGTATACACTCTATAATTGCAATTTTTGAAATTTACTAATTGTGTCTATTCAAATTTCATATCCACATTGATTGCAAATACAGTTCTGCTCTAGGAAAAGAGAAGTTACACAGTGCACCTTCATGTACAGTCAGTCCGTTTCCATAACAGTGCTGCTGTTTCATGTTGAACATACATAA
This sequence comes from Mugilogobius chulae, assembly GCA_038363315.1. Classification (NCBI taxonomy): domain Eukaryota; kingdom Metazoa; phylum Chordata; class Actinopteri; order Gobiiformes; family Gobiidae; genus Mugilogobius; species Mugilogobius chulae. The sequence continues at coordinate 26,700,697 of CM076407.1, forward strand.
TACATACTGTGTGACACAGGTGATATGTTGTGCCATTGTTCACTCTCTTATGTCCTTGTATATACTGTTTGTGGATGGTTAGACTAATCCTGCTCACCAACATGTGCACAATAAGTTCTATAAAAATGATCACTTACAAAGTCATTTTGAAAACTTTAACACCAGATTATAACTTGCATAACTTGGCCACATTACCTATTGTTTTGTTATGTGATTGTTTGGGGAAAATATATACAAAGTTGGTTGGTAGAGGATTTTGGAGAGGATTCCTCTTTAGAGAGAGTGTTCTAATTAGCCCACTATAAAAAAAAAAAAAATGGAATAAATGTTCCTCAATGGCGACCTCAAAAACAAACTTCAGACACTTTAATGAGCACTTCTCCCAAGTTCATCCCTGGAAATTTGAACACGTCTTCTTGACATCAAAAAATGCACAAACTGACACATTTTTAGTGAAAAACTCCAAAGTAATTAACTGGAAATTTAAGTAGCTGGACAATTTAGTTGCAGGGATCACTAGTCTTGTTACGCTTGTGAGAGCCTAATCTGACGGGAAGGCCTGAGAGAGAATGCAGCAGACACTTCCAGGTTACTTAGCCCGGTCCTTCAAAATAGGTTAATAAAAAAAGCAATAAGTTAAACATTGTAGCTAATGGTTGTGTAGTTATTTATTAGTATTTTGTTTATGTAGACAACAACATTAAAAAATAACATATATACAATGTTTAGAACAATTGTCGGAACATTTTCATTAATCAATCTTGAAAGAAAATTGCACCCATAAACTGTCAAAATTCACAAGAACCCCTAAAAAATAAGCTCTAAGTTGCTGTAAAGAAACTGACTTGGCAACTTCGAGTCATGGCCAAAATCTGGAACCAGAAGGGACTAAAGCCAGTTCGAATAGTATCCAAAGACGTCAAATTGCTTAAATTAGAAACCCCTGAAATTATTATTCAGCTTTGATATTTGCAAATAATTTGAATCTCTACTCTCACTTATATCTAAAAAATAGTCCAAACATTATATTTACACCTGTTAGTTCACATCCACACTAGTTTGTTTCGCTGTCTGCTTACTGACACACTTCCAGATATCCCTACGCCTCCATCCTCCCTAACAACCTACACAAATACTGGCCCAAATTGGTCGGCGATCGACAGAAGCAGACATGATTTCGGGGACTGTTCGTTATGAGAAAACCCACGAGCCTGCAGCAGAGGCGTCAAAGAGGTGGCTGCGGTAAAGATGGGCCTTTGCCGGAGAAGTGCGTGGGCGACAGTGGAGGAATATGCAGGTGTATTATTGTGTTTGCATGTGGTTAGGTCCGTCTCTACCGCCTGTTAGTTTTGATTGAATAAGTGGCGGGCCGTATTACCATAACTCTTCTGCCAAGTGTCTCCAGCGTCTGAATAATACATACAGTATATAGGTTCCAGCTGTGCTGTTCTATACTTGGTGCCTAAGTGGATGACGAGTTTCAAAAGAAGCACATGTGATCATCTACAAACTCGATATAATGAGAATGGAACAAGTTGTTTTATTTGTTAGGTGTCGGTCATATTGACAACAATGTATACCAAGATTCTTTTGGAGTATGATAATAAAAAAAAAAAAAAAAACAAAAAAAAAACGGATGTATAAATAATGTATCTAACATAGTTGTGGTAGTCAGTGTTGTTTTTAGCTACAGAACACTGAATGCCTGCATTGAAATGTATTTTGTATTGTATTGTATTATGCATTCTTGGAATACTATCATGTGGAATTATATTTATAGAGTAAAAACCAGCATATTCAATCATCTTTTGAATTTTGAAAAACAATTTCTTTGCCTTTAATTATAAGAAAACATTTGTCTTAATTAGAGAAGAAAATGTGCATTCACTATCAGAGAAGTTTGTTTTTTTTTAGATTTCTTACTACTTTTGAAATATTGTTTAGCTTTATCTTGTCTTTGATATTGCCTCGTGAGAGTCTGTTCTCAGCTTGAAAGAACGTGTCAAAAGTAATGAAAATCAGACACTAAACGAATCACAAACAGAACAACATATAATGTAAGGATTTTTTTAAGGACAATCTCAAGCTTTATCAAAGAATGAATCATTTTTCTTTTCCAATTAATGTACTATTTTTTATCAGTCTATTGTTTAAATTTTTGGTTAAAGCACATTTGTAGTTTCTATTGAAGTATCAAAATATGATAATGAGAATTGAGTCTATTCATTAATATCTAAACTGGGTTGGACATGTTAGTATTGTGACGACGCTGGCGGTTGCAATATGAACATTTGATTCGTTCACTTGGGAACTATTTGATAATATATTCTGAATTTGATATCTCAGTGATAATGTAAAAGTCTTTTTCTTTATTTAATAGTGGTCCATAGCTCTTGACAAATTATTATAAAACTATTCATTTAAGATTTTATTTTGTTGCCTGGATTCCAAGACACTTTTTTATTGACCTTTATTTATTGAGGAAGGTCCGACTGAGATCTGAAACTCTCTCTCGGGGTAGTTCTGTGGGAGGGGATCATGGGAAGAGCCGATTGTACATGTTTTTAGGGGAACAAGAACATGCAAAGTCTACATAGAAAGGTCTGGGAATCAGACTCAGGACGTCCTTGATGTGAGGCCAGTATTAGAGAACAAGATGTGAGTCTGTTCTTCCTGTTCATCTTCTGTTATGACCAATGCACTCCTCCATTCCACATGTGGAACTGGAATATACAAATACATATGATTGACTCAAAGTCTGCTAGTATTATTACTTCTAACTTCATAAAAGCTTAGAATAAATAGCATTGGTTCAATCAAATGTGAAAGCAAGGGCCTTGTCCATATTTTAATGATTCTCATAACACAGGTTTTCTTCTTTAGACTACACAGATTGTTTGTTGCTGGTTTGCATGAAATCATCTGCTCTCTGCATCTAGGTAAACTGAAAAAGCAATGAAAAAGGACAATAATAGTATCCTATCAGAAGCACTCTTAAAGCTAATTCTCCCTGTGTCCTTGTCGTTACTTCTGTCTGCTTCTGATAAAAGCTTGGTTTAATTAAAGTATGCTTTAGTTGAAAAAACAAACAATAAAAAGAAAACTTAACTTTTATTTATTATTATAAATGACTATTTTAGTCATTTATATTTATTTATTTTTTTTTTTTTGTTTTTTAGAGGATGAGACACAGACAAGCCTCTGGTTGTTTTTGCCTTGTTTAAACTGCACCACTTCTGGGTACAACAGGACATATTCTGAGATTTACTGTTAGAAATAAAAAGATAAGACTATAACATTCATACAATATTAGCTATTACAGACATTGATAATAAGTGGAGGATAAACTAGCTGTAGAGTTTAAAACTACACTGCAAAAACTAAAAATCTAGACTTGCTTAAAATAACTTGTAATCAGAATTTAAATTCAAATTTGAGCTGCTTTAACCGAATAAGATTTATTTGCTTATGTAATGTAGAATATTTCACTGATTTCAAGACATTTTTAACCGGTTATAAGAGAGATCTGCTTAAAATAAGAAAACAAAATTGTCAATGGGTTAAGAACTTTTTTTTTACTTATTTGCAAATAATTTGGCTTGAAATAAGAAGCAATGGCTTCAAATCAGTTTGAAACAAGGGAAAAAATGTATGTCTCTACAATGAAGGTTAAATTAGTCAAAAATCTTGAAATTAGGTTTAAATCCTAGAATCAACCAACTTTAACTTTTCTTGAAATTCATTTTTGCAGTGCACAGGGGAGCATTTGGAGCTTTGTAAATATACACACACCCTAAAAAAACAAGATTGCTCATACTTGTGTGAATAAAACAAAACAAGATTTTGAATGGGAGAACACTGTTATAACATGACTGAAGTCTTAGGGTCAATGCACCCCTACTGTTTGTTCATGCATTTGTGTTGAGCGCTAAAGATAGTTAGAAGCTGCTTTCAAGTCTGCTGGAGTCTGTGCGCAGTGATGCTTAGCACTTGTTGGTACACACAACCCAAATGTCAGTCCCTTCTTTATTCCAAACATGGCGTGGGATCAGAACCCCTGCTCTCCGGGGCTGCTGTGGCCCCGGTGCCAGCTCCAGTGATATTCTGATAAAAGTGCTCTGTGCTCAGCTGCTGTGGATCAGGCCTGTCCTGTGAAGCCCACATCTGAGCCTCCTGACTGGACATGACCTCATTCCCAGTCACATTTGGGTTATTCCTGGGAAATGGAAGAATAACAGTAAGACAGATTCATGCGTGTTTTATGGCTAGTTCCGAAACTGTGGAGAAGTTAGGTTTAGTGTAGCTAAGTCAAAAGTGGGCAATTATTTTTATTCAAGTACCATCTTCACACCCAGAGTAGGGCCAGAGGAGGAAGACAAACAGACTGCAATCAGTGCTGTAGCAAATTTTCAAGATTTAATTTACATTTCTGTAAGATATTGTTTAATATGATCTTCATTAGAAAGACGTATATCTTCCATAAGACAGAAGCATAAAGCATAACAGTTATCGAACACAACATTGGTACACAATGTGGGACACTTTCCAGGTCTGAGCCAAATTGACGCTATATGGTGACACAAGGCTTAGATATAGGCCTTTTTTGTCCTCTGCATTTTAGCCATTTTTCAATGCCCTGGGACACAGTTCCAAAAGCAGAAATGCACTGACCACTGACCATGGACCCATGCCCAGATAATAAGCTCAGTTTTGTCAGAATTACTTCACTGTAGAATCTGTCTGTTGAATGTGATGGGTTGATGGCGATGAGGAAACCTGCTGGAGAAAGCTGATCCGGAACTTTGATGAACACATGAAAGTTTTGTAGTTTGTTTCAAAAAGAAATGAAATTATGCTGATGTAACTAAGAGGATGTTAAATATCGCTTTAATATTGTATCAGGTGGTTCCTTTTTATTAAAATTGACATGTTAATACATTTAAATATTAATAGGAAGAGTATTTACATGTGTGGTCTGCCTGTAAAAGTGATGTTTTCCTACAAAATGCTTAAATTTTGCATTTCTTGTGTAACAGTCTAAAACCATCTAAGTGCTGTTTTAAATAGACCATTGAAAGAATATTGCTCAGCTTAATAAGTAATGCTAATTATACATTAAATAAATTAATTAAGCAATGGAATACAAAAGTATACTCCAAAATATAAATTGCAGTTGGACCTTGATTTTGTGGTAAAATAAGTGAGATAATGACATTCCAAATTAGAAGAACCTATTTTAATTATCCCTTTTTCTAAGTTGTCTCCAAATACTAGCTGGTTTGTGTGACATCCACATTATGCCATGCTGTCACTTGTTCCCTGTATTTTGGAAACTCCACAGTGATTTTTGGTGCAATGCTTTGTCTGACGACCATAAATCTGCTGCTCTTGGACTGATGTGGGCAGTGTCCTGGCGTGATGACAGAGCTTAGGCAGGAGGGAGTTCCAGCTGTCGGCAGAGAAGAGCCCAGTTCACTTCAGTTGAGACAAACCCAGCTCCTCTGTGTCCTCCTCTGTAATATAATCAGCTTTATAATTTATGGTCTGAGAGTTCAGCAGCCTGTAGCTCACTACTGCAGCCTCTCAGACAGCCTCGCTCATGAAAAGACGCCTCCTAGATTAATAAAGCAGCAGCACGCTCTCATTTCTGTCTCCTTTGACTTTCAAATCAATGGCTTCAAACTATTGTATCAAATGTTAAAGCACATTAGAAGATTCTAGCAAAAAGAAAAAGGAAAAGAAAGAAAACAAGATTTACCGATACCTGTTGCAATGTCACTAAATTTACACTCTTACTTGCAATGTCAATAAATTTACACACTATTTGTAAGATCTTGACAAACTATTCTAACTTTTCATTTAAATTAGGATGTTGTGGAAATGGACTGCTGCGGGCAAAGGTCCAGCAGAAGTACATGAGGAAAGTCTTTCTGTCAGAACAGTGTCACTTGCAGTAAACAAGCCCTCAGGCCTTCACAGAGCTGTACACATTTCTAAATGTAGATGTAGAAAACCGCCTGACACCAGACTGTTTGTTTACTCAGACACTGCTGTCCTTGACTGTTGCAATCTGATGCAAGAGTTTCAAAGGAGCAAAAACGGAAAAGATTTACCGGTAATTTGGCAGAAAAGTGAAAGTTATTGTTATTATAAATGTGGGACATAATTGTCTTGCCAAACTTCGAATCGAATTGTACTCAGGCCCAAATGGCCCCTTAAGCATGGTTCACTTGTGCAAACGAACCATACTCTACCACAGCACGACACGGCCCGGCATGGCTACTCATGTTCAACTTTAGCAATTATTTATTGACCTTTATGTAACTAGAAAGTCCTGCTGGGATCTGTCTTTATCAGGAGAGTCCTTGGTTAGAGGGGAGAAGTGAAGCCTGTTGTACATGTTTTTAGTGGTAGTGGAAACCGGAACACCCATAGAACACTGACAGAGAAAAATAGAACATACAAACTCCACATATCAAGGGTCTGGGCCGCCTGGAAATCAGGCCCAGGACATTCTGCTATAAGACCAAAGCACTAACCACTGCTCACTCACAGTGTCAGCTAAATCTTGACTAAGGAGCATGTATTACGAACAAACCTGATTTATTTTAAAAAGAACGGGCCACTGGACCTATTTTCTCTTCTACAGTGCTAGCACCTCGGCTTTGATGCCTTCTTCTGTATTACGTGTAAACAAATTGTGCTGGAGAATGACATCACCAGCCTGTAGCTCACTTTACTTTTGCAGGGGTCTGTGGAGATTAGAGAACTCTCTGTTATCATGCTGATAGACAGGTGGTCATGAATGTTAGTATGCAGCTACTGTAACTATTCCAGATATCTAGGCAAACCTGGGCTGTTGTAACACTTCATTCTTCATTTTTTTGTGTAATAAATATTCTGCAAAGTCTGTGGAGTTGAATCATAGGATTAGAGCAGTTTTCTTTAATAGGTTGTTTTAGGCCACAGAGATATTCCAATTTTTTATTAGAGGGCATTGCCTTAAAGACCAGCTGGGTCTACATCATCTCCAAAGAGACAGGCAGGTGGCGAACGCTCCATCAGACCCTTTGCATTCTCTCCCATGTTTCAGGTGTAATCTCTCTTGTATGTGTTGTGCTGTCAGGTACTCTTCTGGTGGATAACCTGATGATCAAAGGACGAGCAGAGGACCCTGGTCGGACTATCGAGCTGACTTTGCTGGACAACACAGACCACTGGTTCCTCCTGGACCCAGCTCGACAGAGACTCTACCTGAACAGCACCGGCCGCGTCCTGGATAGAGATGTAAGTGTCACAGTTACAGATGTGCTCATAAACTCACAGACCCTGACATAATGTAGGACTTTTCAGCTATTCTGTAGATGAGCTTTTGCTAAGACATATTTAGATCTTTTTTACATACCATGAGAAAATACAGTATATGATTATTGTTGATGTGTTTAGAACCTATTTAAAAGTGAAATAACATTATTTGCTTTTGAAACATGCTTTGGATTGGCTTGTTTATGCTTTTGTTTTGAAGATGACAAATATATGCTAACTGAATTTATTTCAGTTCAGTGTTATAATGTGCTATAGTGTTATAATAACAGCTTTGAGAATAACTGTTATTCTTTATATTTCTTTTATCAGAATAACTTGGCAATTGAGCATGTCATTTATTGTTTTTCTAACATTTATCAAAATAAATGGTCAAAATAGTAGATTAAAAAGAAAGGGTTGCTACAAGTTATTCAGTTATGCTAGCTAAAGATTGAATATATGATTTTCTAAGGAAAGACAAATCTAGCAGCTTTTTAAACAATATGACTTTGAGAACTTCAAAATGTTCTGAAGAGAATATTTTAGTCAAAGTACAGATTTGACATATACAGTATGGACATTGATAATAACACAAAATTATATTTATCACGCTTGAATTAAATTGGCTCCATGTGGTACATTGAATTTCTTTGCCATCAAAGTGTGTCTTGAATGTCTCTCATTGAAAAAACAACTTTTTTTGTTTTGTTTTTTGTTATGTTTTTTCAAAATACGCAGAGGCTTGTTTCTCTAATTGGTTTTAAGTCATGCTGTTTGTTATCAGACTGACTGAGAAAGAAAGATTCTTCACTATCTACCAAAATCTACTGAGGTTGGTTATGGCCTGCAGCACTTTTGCACAGCGGGACTTAGGGCCAGTTCAAATAGACACTGGAGATCATTTTAAAATACAGCAGCGTTTGGTTGTTTTTAATTACAAGCTACTGTTTGTATCTAATAAATGAAAGATTATAAAAAATACAACAGTGCTTTAGGAAAAGTCAAACTGAGAAAAAGTGAGAACATCTGATGTGAAATCTGAGCTGACTGATGCGGGGTAAACACGGCGTCCTGCTGTGCCCTACTTCATTTGAACAGTACAGACACACAACAGAGATTTTAATAATGCATTTAGTTCAATATTCTGAACAAATTTAGCTTTGCGTTTGATTTTTCACTCAATCAGACATATGTGCAAACATCTATATTCATATACTGTATCTCTTTATTAGCTGTACAATAAAAAACAATTGCTGCTCTGGAGTAGGAAAACAGGTATTTGTCAGAGCCTCTAGCCAAAGAGGTGCCCCGAAGACAGGATTTAATTCAGAATCAGAAAAGGTTTTAATGTCATTTCCATGAACAGCATTCACAATCTACATAGGAACACACAATATATACAGCAATGAGAACAATAGTGCTAATTGTCAGCGCAAATCAATGAGACAATTTTGACCTGATTTGAATAAATGTCACATGAACAAAGTGACAAAGGTAAAGTGATAATATCAAGTAAGTCCAGCTCAGTCACATATTTTATTTATGTCCACAAGTCCAACAGCAGAGGGAAATACACTATTCTTGTGGCACAAGGATCATGTCCGGATGGACCATAGCCTCCTGCCCAAGGAGAGTGGCTCATCGTCCATGTTCACGGTGAGAAGGGTCAGCTGCTATCAGACCTGCTCACCCAGTCCTGGAGACCTACAGGTCCTGGTCATGCACTCAGCAGAGCTCACAATGCTCTGCAGTCTTTGTTTGTCGTCGCATACCACACAGTGATGCAGGAGGTGAGAATGGACTCAGCAATGGCCGTGTAGAACTGCACCATCATCTGGGCTGGCATCCTAGCTTTATTCAACTGCCTCAGGCAGTACATCCTCTGCTAGGCCTTTTTGATCAGTGAGCTGATGGACGGCTCCAACTTAAGGTCCTGTGTGGTGGTGGTGCCAAGGAAGCACCATAATCACGCAGGACTGAGCTTACACAGGACATCACTCAGTTTAACAGAGTCATACTTAACTTAATGACATGATATGGTTCCTCCTAAACAGGGACATCAGCGTGGTTTAGTAGTCAATAAATGAGATTATTCAGGTCACATTTACGTTGTGTGAGTAAATTGCCCAGTTCTGACTTTGTTCTTCTTCCCACTAATCCTTTTGAGTAACAGTACTGCTTGATTACAATCAGTTTGTTAGTCTTCTAACTATAATCTATCTAACCAAAGTACTGTTTTTCCACTGCAGCCCCCAGTCTCCATCACAACCCTCGTGGTCATGGTGGAGTGTCGAAACCTGATCATCGGTAACACCATCAAACATGAAGTACGAGTCATTCTGAGAGACATCAACGACAACAGCCCTATTTTCCAACACCCCAGCTACTATGTCGCCGTCAACGAGGTGAGAAGACGTGCAAAACACATTTTAATCTAATGTAGCCAATGTGTATAATTTTAAACCTTGATATACTTTGAAAGGCGCCATGGTGAGAGTTTGACAATGTGACAGAGCTTTTGATATTAAATGAAAAAGCTGCAGTTAGTGTGTGTAATTAAAATGATGGACATTTAAAAATAATGTACATTTTTTTTAGCTTTTGATTTATGTTCAGTGTCACCACAAATCACTCAAACTCTTTACCCAAAACTGTGATATTGTGATTACGCCATCATGGTTATTTGTGTCCTATTGCTTGAGATACATTTTCACTATCCGCTTGTGATTACATGGCTGTTTTTAACTATAAACCTATAATTTTTTAAGTGTGCTCTGTCAGAATCTAAAGAAAAGTCACAAAACCCATAAAAGTTACCTCTGTAGGCAAAACAGCTTTATCACTCACTGCTTAACAACTACAACAACAAATGTGGACTTCTTTCCATATACAGACACAATGCAGAACAATAAGTAATCCAACAACACAAATATACATTTAGCCAACAAAAAATAATATTTATTTCATACACAAGGCAATCCACGTTTAAATAAAAACTAAATTAAAAAAAGTACTTTCACATACAATGCCCACAGCTGTTTTTGTGCAGTGAATGCTTAAAGAGTCAGAATAACATCTTTCTTCAGCTAAAATTGAGTTTCCATTGTGTGATGTTCTCAATTTAGGACTGCTAACACACTATTCATGAGTGTTAACACTGTTCATTGCTAAACTACTTCTAGATTGCTCTAAAACTATCAGTCCTATTTACATCAGATAAAAACATCAAAATTCTGTAAAAGTTTGAAAAATAAATAAATAACAAAAATAAAAATAAACTGTCAAATGTTCTCTAACTGCCTTCAGCTTAACCATTCTTTCTCAAACTCTTGTTTTACGTATGCCACAAGTCCTACACCTAAGTTCGGAACACTTCCAACTTTGACTTGCATTCTCTTTGGTATATTCATGCATAGTTAGGCCAGCCTTCCTCTGAATATTATCGGAGTGGTGCACAACTAGCCCAACAGAGCACTGAATCATTGCACATTTCTGTCAACTTTCTTTTGAAAAAGCTTCCCTTGCCCACTGTCTGCTCGGTGGAGTCCTCTCAGGCTCCAGGGAACAGCATTGCTTTTTATTATTCTGTCAGCACGGCGCGTATGCCTTCAGACCAATGCCGCCTGCCCTGTACGATTATATTTATGTACATGTGGATAGTGAGCGGCTCAAGTGGCAGCAGAAGTAGCACTGTGCAGGGCCTTTCCGCTTGATAAGGATGTAAAATATGTGTAAATATGTTCTTGCTGTTTTCTAGCTCACACCAGTTGGTTTGACGATATACACGGGGTTCGCGGGGCAAAATGGGGCCGTGGACATCGATGACGGACCCAATGGACAAGTGGAATACAGCGTGCTTTACAATCCCAATGATACGGTAAGTTACTCTCAGTCAAGAATGTAGTTGAATAACTTGGAATACTAACTAATAGACTCGTGAATGAATATTAAAGATGTGGTATAATACTTCTATGTGGGGCTGCAACAAGTTGATTAATCATTAACAGGTTAGCACATAGACTGTTATAAGTGAAGAAAAAAAAAAAAGTTTTATGTTTTTTTATTGTGGAAGCACAACTCCTCAGCCAACATTACATTATTAGGAGTTTTGTTAGGTCAAATTGTGTAAAAATGTCTTATTGGTGTGACTTTTGCATTTTAAGCAATTTATTGATTAATGTAAAGAATAACCACCCAATCTATTAGCAAAATAATAATTACAGTTATTGTGTTAAGTGTAACACATGTAATGTATAGATCACTATGTTTTGTTGGTCGGTTAAAAAATGTAATATTTACCCAAAACAATGTACTGAACGCCTTTGTAGAAGATGTTAAGATGCAGTTTTACAGGTGATTATTTGTGTGGCGGGTGCCTTAGCCATAAAATCACATTGATTTGCCAACACAAGAACACTTTTCCAGAATTTTCGAGGCCCTGAAAGTGTGAAAAGACGTGAATCTTGTGGGCACCCCCACATGCACTTTCTGTGTAGACACATTTTCAATGAAAAGTCCAAAAGAAATGTTGTGCAATTAACTCTGTGTTGTTCTACGTCTGCTCTGTGGGAGAGAGAGGGAGGGGCTCAAAGAGAGTGCCTGGTTCCTGGTTATGTAAGTTTTCTAGAGAATGAAATCTCCTGACTGCATGAACATCTTGAATGACCCAAAACTGAGTTCAGCTGACAGCCTGAACACCCTGAATGACCATATTGTTGTCTTTCTCCCTGTTGGCACGACATATTCCAAGATGACAATGCCAGGATTTAGGGGGCTCATAGGTTGCCACCCAGAGTGGCAATCCCTGTCAGTTCAGATTTTTACTTGGGAATCTTCAGAATGTGCTAGAGAAAACTCACGTCTCACATCATCATCATCATCATCATACAAATAACAAAATGCTTTACTGGAATATATCTTTTGACATTGTGGAAGCTGTCTGAATGAACAAAACTTTAAGGTGGTCCGACTGAATATTATTAGAACAGACAAACAAATAAACAAATAATTAGCTCATTACAATTTCTTTCTTGCTGAATGTTTTTTTGTTTTTGTTGCAGGACTCCAACGACACAGTACGAGTCGTAAACTCGCTCTCAGGATACATCGCTTTGAATCGAAGACTAAACTACGAAGAGAAAACTCGCTATCTGGTCCTAATACAAGCTAATGTAAGTTTGCACATCATGTAACTCACACACTTTACAAATACCTAATGCATGAACGATTCAAACAGCTTAAATATTCACAATTGGTGCCAAATGTAGAGGACAAAAAGTTATTTACTAAATCGCTATAGGATTCAAACTGCATTGAACAACAATCAATAGTTCTGTCTGACGTAGAGTCTGTTTACGGCATTGATTTTCTCTTCGATGTGGATTAAAACCTTGGCTTTACCAATTACTGGAAACATTGATTTAGTAGATTTCCTTTTTCAAGTCAAACCACAGTGAAACATGCAACAATCGTTTTTGTTCCTGGATTAGATAAAGTCCAAAAGAAAGTAAGTTGAGGAGGGACTTTTTAAAGAATGTGTAATCCAATTTTCAGACGGGTGTTCAAGGGAATATTTGAATGAGCTAATAGCATAATAAGGCTTATAGGTGCTGATTGTGAAGAATACAATATCCCTATTTTAACATTCTTTACAATCAGAATGGAAAAAGAATTTAGTCAGATAAGTTAGACATGTCACTATTTTTTTTTTTTTTACACAGTTTCGTCAAATCTTGTGCCTTCTTAGCTAAATGCCTTCTTGCCAGTAAAACAAAAAAAACAAAAAAAAACATGAATTAACCCAATTATCTCTCATAACAGTTATGTTTTCAACTTCACACAACAGAACACTAATTCCACTATAACAGAGATAACCGATTCTATGATTTAGCCTCGGTTTATAAAAGCAGTGTGTTTCCCTTTTATTATTTCTGTTTGAGGCCTGTAAAAATGCATGAAAACAAGCTGCATCAGTCCATATGATTCAGCTCATTGTAATTTTAGCCTAAGTTGGGATTTGACTCCGGAATCTCAATGTACAAGCAACTACTATTCATTTTATCGGAGCACATAGTTTTTTAGAAATCTATGTTTCCATAGTATATAGTTCTATAAACTTATATCTTACATTTATTCAGTAACACCACTTTTATTGTTCAAAGAAAGAACAAGAAAAGCATGTGGTGGTAAAAGGTCTCTATCTATACAGTTCTTTCACACCTTTCAAGGCCCTTAATGAGCAAAAGACATTCCTACTTTTATTTAGCTAAACAGTGGAAAATTCCAGGCAAAGCAAAATATCTTGATGAAGAGAAGCTGTTGACAAATCCTTCAGCATAAGAAGTTACAGTGTGCACAATTCATATGAGCCATGTTTTTTGAAGCAATCTTGTTACTAGCAGTAAGACAAAACTAAAAATGGCTTGGAAAGGTAAACAGGTTCATTGACTTCCTGGTCAAAACGGCAATATAATGTTATCAAGCAGCACATTTAAACTTTTTAGTGTTTGAAAATGGCAGTATGTTTTACTCAAAATCGAATTTGTTTGTGTAATTTCAAAACACACACATTGGTGGGGTCAAATGGTTGGCTTGTACTGTGTATTGATTTGAATGTTTTTTGGACAGATGAGTCCCCTCTGCAAACAAATTTACCTTTGGGTACTAATAAAGAAACCTTGAAAATGGGGATTTTTCTGCAGAACAAGATTTCCCAAACATGCATGAATCAATCCAAGCAAAACTTTTACCAAACTAAGGATGAAAGAACACTGTTAAGGTTAAAAAGTAGAAGTGAATTTTAAATACACCCCCTTTAAAACATTTTAATATTAACTTGACCATAATATTACAGCTTTAATAATAAATGGTATGATTTTGTGTTTTTTTTTACTCCACTTGCGCTCTGTCATGCTTTTCACCTCTGTTTATGAGATGTAAAGCAGAACCTGGATAAGTGCCACTAGCTGTTTTATGCCAAACAGCTACTTTTATGCGACCTATTGTCACTACATCTCTATAAACTGAGCCTTAAAAGCCACTCATATAGAAATGGCTGCCTTGGCATAGAATCAAAAGGCTATATATACATGATCACATTAGTGAAAACTCTCCAAATCTGAAGGACAGGATATCTGAACATTTCGCGGTTGTGCTATCACAGCCAATCTTCATTTCCTGGTTAGAGCAGATCCGGCCGTATGCTGACAAGAGGTCCTATCAGAGCAGAGGAGGGGAAAAGACGTGCTATTTACCCCAACTGTTCACAGCTTGTGTCAAGAGTTCAATTATAGCCACCGTGTGAGCTTTTGAAGTGGCACGCTGCTCACTTGACTGGCCTCTGCTCTGGAAGCCATGAGTATCAGTGGAGGAAATAATTACGAGGATAAAAATGTGAGTTTATTATACAGAAAAGAAGAGGTGACCCTGACCTTTCTAGTGGTTTGATTAAAAAATGTGCTGTAGATAGAAGTTTATATGAATTGATTCAGCTAGTTTTCTATTTAAGTGTGTGTATGTTCCCTTTATGGAACTTACAATTTATGGTAATACTGAATAGTTGTAACAAAAGCTTTACTCAGAAACTTATTGTGTACAATTGGATACTTGTCTTTTGTCCCCTGGAGTTTAGTTTTCAATACAATTATTTATATCTCATGATCAAATCAAGAGTTGTTCCTTAAAGGCATTTCATAAAACCTTGAGTGTTTAATTCAACAGGGTACTTTTTTGTGCATGAAGCAATGTTTTGGTGAATACTTTTAACAAATACCAAATCAGAAGAGATCTACCTTAACAATGTGCAGTTTAGACCAGTCAGAAGCAGTCCAAATACAGTCTTGACTTTTCCTTAACCAGTCAGTTCACTCAAATTATGTGTATTTAAGGTAAAATGTTGTGAGATGTATGTTAAAAGCCTAAAGACGCAAGCCTCACTCTTCTTCAGTGCCTAGCTCTGTTATACACATGATTGACTTATAGACTTGTCTATTAAAGCGTTCCTCTCAAACATCAAGATGCATTGTTACATTTCCTTCTTTTAGTTAATCTTGTTTAGTCTGAGACAGATGTGTTGCAAGAATCTAAAACAGTCTGCTTGAGCAAAGTGCAAAAAATAAGCAACGAAACAACAATTAGTGTTCGTCTCTCACTGACATTGACATTTTAAAAATAAATAAATAAATAAATAAATTTTTTGTTTTTGTTTTTTATTGCAGAAAAAAGGAGATAATTATGTGTGGGATTACAAAACAATGCTTGCATCTACAATGAAACCAACAATTCAGTGATCTAAAAAAACAAACAATATAATTACTTTTTTCTATGAGGTTTTCTTATCATATTTGCCTCGATTGTTCCGTCTGCCCTAACACATATCATTTGTTAAAGAGAAGCTAAACCCTAATATAAGTTTTTTGGCTGTTAAACTATGTATGTGGTGTTTAAATAGCATTGTCTACTGTTCTGAGTCATTTTTTGGCATTTTCAGTGCAAACTGATCAAATTAGCAGGTTTCAGGTCAAAATAGTCACAAACTGGCTGTGTCTCTCATGTGAGCTCCAGGTTCTCTGTGACCTCAGCGTGTATTGCCCACTCAAAATGAAACACTAATTGCAGACACCTGCTGTCAATCCAATCACACTGCTGCTCTCCTCTCTGAGTCCCTCCTTTGCCCTTCTCCCAATGCTTTTCAATGAGTTTGTTGTGTTTGAAATGTGTTTGTGGGTGGAGTTTAGGGGGTGAGCTTCTCTTTAAAGTTATTGACAACTTACCTGTCAGAAAATAGATGGGCACATTAAATCTCTGTACCTGCTTCAAAAAGTCAGAAGTAAAACGTACAGTATGTTCTTGAAATCCAACTGTAGAGATGATGAATGTCACTAGAATTTTCTTGCCTGTCTGATGTAGTGTATCACATTGTTCTGCCTGCACACAGCCCAAAATCACACCTCTCCAGGAACATAAAAAGTGCTTCTGACACAAGTCTGTGCTCCTCCTGCAGGACCGCGCTGGATATCCTCCCAACAGGAGAACTGCCACCACCACCCTGACTGTGGACGTCCTGGATGGAGACGACCTCGGCCCCATGTTTCTGCCGTGTAACCGGGTCAACAACACTCACGACTGCACTCCCCTAACCTACCGCGTGGCCATTCCTGAGTTCACTGATCCGGTAAGAGCATGGCCCCAAGCTGTCACTTTCTTCATACAAATGTGCAAAAGAAGTTTGGAGTTCAGAGTTTAAACATTAGTGCTTTCTCCACACAGACTGCAGCAAGCATGGTCTATAACAGGTTGCACAAATTATTTCACGCTTCCACAGAGACCACAAAACAAATACTGTCATCTTCCGCACACTAGTCTGATCTGATTTTAAGCCTAATCTAAGCCTGATTTTAAGCCTAATTTACTAAGTGCATAAGTGTGGAGATTTATGGACAGATTCTCATAAGAGATTATTTGTTATGTTCTTTGTCCCATCTGTGAGGTTAGCACAACTCTAGTACGACTACTTGTCAGATCGTATTATTGAAGGTTCCAACATGTTGCGTGAAGACTTCTTTAGCCAATCAGAGCTGCTTTGTCCACATAACGTTTCAGTTTGCATTGTAAGTTGACAAATGATCAAAGCCGGCATGTACAGCCGGACACAGAGTGAAGAGAGGGGCGCCAGCTGATGCCCCGGGGATGCTGAGCTTAAAGAGTGTTAGAAGTCTGACTCATGTGCTGATCATTCACTGCACTTGGGTCAAAATCAAAGACACTGATCACAATTTGGAGAACAAAATCTTGCTCTGCATCTTATAAGCTCTCAGCCAATCTTTATTTCATGTCAATAGGCCACATACTGACAGAGTTACGGGGGGGCATTTCTGGGGGCATTTCTGCTCTGCTGGCCCATGCGGCACAGGCTCTGGAGGTGAGCTGACCTGGGATGACAGCTCCGCACCACTGCAGCCCAGAGACACGAGACAAACCAGGAGCCAGATAGTGAGGAGGGAGCTGGGAGCACGAGATAAAGCACCAGCATCAGGCCGCTATAGTGTTTGGATAGGAGACAATTTTGTATGCATGCGTGCTACTGCTGCATATGAATGACTTTACATATTGTAGAGTTGTTCTGACATAAATTAAGCTGCACTGATCTGTGTGCAGCGGAGGCAGCAAGGTCAAGACATCAGCTAGTTAGGCGGTTGGCTGAGAGCTTCTATCTGCTTTCTTTAGTGAGAATATATGTCTCCATCTCCTACTTATAAGTAGAGTGTACTGTTTATTTATGAGACCTGTGTTGCTACTGACGATTTTATTTACTCAGAATTAACTCTTTATCTTGTCAACTAACAGGCAACCGCCACAAGCATGAACCAAAAATAAGTCTGACAAAAAAACAATCAGGGATTAGTAGCACTTAACTATTCAATCAATAGTTTTATTTCTTTATGTCTTCAAATCAGAAAAAATTAAATTTCTTCTTCTTCTAAGAAATTCAAATATATCTTTTTTGGCACGGTGGCAGAGTGGATAGCGCTCTTCCTCACAGAAAGGTTGAAGTTTCGTCTCCTATACGGCCCGGGCCTTTCTGTGTGGAGAGGTGTTGGTCAGAGGTTGAGGTGCCAGGTTTTTAGGCGAATCGCCTCTGCTGAGATACCTCAGGGCAACTGCCATCACTGAGTGAGGGGGGGGTTGCTGTGTGAAGCACTTTGGAAGACATCTGTCTTTAAATGCGCAATATAAATAAATAATTTATTCAAAATAATTCATTCATTCTATCATCTCTTCAGGATAGACACTGGTCTAGGTGGTGACGTTTCATTTATCAGTAACTTCCTGAGGTGCGGTCAGCCTGTCGATCAGACTGACCACGTCTCCTGTCGCCTGGTGGTCTCTGGAAAGGTGTGAGAAAGGAGGAACGCTTTGTTGTTGCAGTCGATGCTGTTGATGCCTTGTTTTCTGATCTTAATGGCCTCGATCCACATCAAGAGGCTCTGGTCATTGGATCTGAAAACAACAAATAAAAAACCTGCATCAACTGCTGAGCAACAGAAGACGTCGTCAGTCTGATTGAAATGCATCATCTTTTAAAAGAAACCAAAATTGCGAAGTGCACTGTTTATGTTGTTAGCACTTTGGCTAACTGCTTTCGCATGCCTACACAGTTCTTTTGTTGTGAAAGTTGTGAAAAGTGCTTACACACAAGTAACCCTAACATGTGGACTGCATGTGAGAAAAGAAAAAAAATCAGCTTGTTTATGTTTTTAAGAAAGCAAAAATAGCACATTTTAAACAACTTTAGTTAGAAAGCATCTATGTCCCCTGGGTTTTGAGACTATTATCAAGAAAAGTATATAAAAAGCCACTGTCTTTTTTTTTTCTTATTTCTGAACTCAAACTACATATAAACCACCTCAGCACTGAATATGTTCTCATAGTCATGGTTGGGAGCAGCTCAAACTTGAATTAACATTTCACACTTGCAGAGTCGTCTGCTTTATTGCCTTGAAAACAACTCGGAGAAAAGACACTTAAAACATGAACGACAAATGAATGTAGATTCCCTGGAAAATGTGGATAATTTCAGACAAATTAAACTTCCTGACTTGATATGAGAATGTTTAAATGCCAGAAAAGCCTAAATCCATAATGCATTTTTTAATCATAAAAAATAGATAAGTGCTATTTTATTCTTTAGTAATTCCTGCACACTGTGACAGCATTTAATCCAGGCATTTGCTGCAGTGTAATTAGTGTTTTCTAGCAGAAAGCTAATTATAAGGAAATGCAAACTTCACTGTCTTTCTGTCAATTGAAAAAATGAATTAATTTAATCGCTTTACTTATAGACTAAAGCATTCACAACATCTCATTATCGACCCTCTTACAATTACACTCTACTGTTGTCACTTCATATTTATGCTGAATAGTTATTTATTTGAGAATCATTTGTTTATGCAAATTATAATGAATTTAATCATATTTTAGTAATTTAATAATAATTACTATTTTTTTTATAATTATTATTTTGCCAGCACATAGGCCTTCATTATACCTGTTTTCACTTTTGCTGTTGTCTTGTGTCCTTAAGAAGTTGTATTCAATCCTACAATTTGGTGATGTCATAAGTTCAGGTGGGCGAGGGCTTATGTAACTCAGATTACTGTTGCTGGAAGAAAAACACAAAATAGAAACATTGGAACAATTTCATTCTTTGTTAGTAAGTGGCTCCACAAGCGTACTATTTAAAGTCTTATCAACTCAAAAGAATCAAATTTTTTTAACTAAGTAACGTCGCTTTTTTCTGGACAAACCACTTCACTTTAGTTTTTGGTGTTTAGCTTTGTCCCAGTTTTTGTTTTATGTGGATAGGTCTAGTAATTACAGACAACAGGCCTAGAAGTTACAATGTTTGATGAACAAAAGTGTTCAGTATATAGACTTTACAAAAATGTGTTACAGAGTTTTCATGTCTTTTTTTTTTTTTTTTGAAGGAAAACCATTTAAAAACCAACCAAATCTTGAAAGTGGACTATGCACTGAGCCTGATTAAAATGTACTGATAAAATTTTTTGCAATCTTAAACACAAAAGGTTTTTACAAAGGGGATTTTAAATGTTTTTTGTTTGTTTTGTAGTGAAAATTACATTTTTCAACAAGTAATAGGAAGTAGAATGGAGTTCAACACTGATGCCATGGCAGAGAGGAAGGCAATTTCCAATTTTCTTACAAAAGCACATTTTTATGACCCTACAACATAAATTTAGCAAAGTCTGTGACTGTGCTCTTGCATATTTTTTATTTCTCAGATTGAAAAAGTCCTGGCCAGGTGGATTATCGTGATATTTGTAGATTCACAAACTCGAGAGAAATCCATCTGGGCCCTCACCAGCCAAATGGTTTGTGAACCACTGGTTTAACTGCCCAATCACGTTGCAATCAGACTGGGTTGAGGGGGGTTGTTAGCAAAGATGACAGCAAGTAGAGATTGAATCAAGCAAATCTAAGATGGCTGCTCCTGTTGATGTTTCTGCTGTTGTTGATTACTTCAGCAGAAATAAAATACATTTTCTTTTTGAAAGAAGAGCAGAGAGCTGTCCATGTGTGACACTTATTGTTCTGTCCCACTCAGTCACATTAAGATTCGCTGCTGTGATTGGTTAAGCATACACTATGGCAGGCATTAGTTGATAAGTCACCCAATCAGCTTGAAGTATTTCAAAGAATGCTTTCAGCAGGGGAAGTTCCAGATGAGTGATGTGAAAAAACTAAAATCAGAGTTCAACCCATATCTGGTGTGAGCCAGATTAGAAAAAGTCTGTTACAACAGTTTTGGTACAGTTTTTTTATATATGGTTTCTAACCAACTTACCGGTGTGATGTCATCATTTATAAACCTACATTTACAATCCTACAAAATAGCTAAATTGGGAGAAAAGTTATAAAAAGTTTTGTGAAATCTGAAATATAATGATCTTAACCTTGTCTTGGTTAAATAAGTTGCTTAGCTGAAGACCCCATTTTAATAAAGCTGCTTCTGAAGTTACAGTATTCCATTACTCTATTGATGAAATGAATTACTTTAAACAATAAAACATTTTTAGGACCAGGTTTTTCATTTGTTTTCCACATTAAAGCCTATAATATACTGAAAAGATAAATGATCCGAAAAACACAAAATGGAAAATGAGTTTTGTCTGTAGTGTCTCGCCTTAATAGTCTCACACAGAAGGTGAATAGACTGAAAATGTTACAGAAAAACAACTATTTCAATCCTTTCTTTGGACAATCTCCTGCCCACATGTGGACTGTATATATTTTTGTTTTCCATTTGCTGCCGTGTTACTTGTGACTCCCGTTGCTTTACAGAAAACGTGTTAAACCGGAGGTCATTGGCTGCACATTTTGAAACTGAACGTAGCTGAATGGCTTTGGGTCGGTCCACTCTCCAACACAACATGCCTTAGCCTCGCAGAGTGGAGAGTCTTGGAGTGTTTTCATTCACAGTTGACTGGAGTAATGTATAATTTATTGTAAAAGGTTTGCAGACTGCTAAGTGTGCAAGACCAGAAGCAACAGTCAAGCTTTTTCATAATCAAATGCTTCGTTTTTCCGTAGGTTTATGACGGCAGTTTTCTACATACTTACAATATTGCCTTCTAAATAATAATGTATTAAGCTTACTAACATAAATCAACAGTGTTGTTTATGGTAATTTAAAGGGGAAACCCTGCAATTAAATAGGATAATCCATCCATTTTAAATATTTCTTCTACAGTTTAGTTACATTTACAAATTATAGTGCATGTTTATCTTATAGAAGTAGCTCATTTAATGTGTAAAATATCTAAATTTGAAAAATAGAGCCAGCCTTAGTCTTTATAGGTGATTTTGTTACAATAAATAAGTAAAAAAAAGTCTGAAAATTGTTCTCAAATTCAAGTGTTTCCACTTTTTGTATAGATTGGATTACAGTTAGATAAAAACAAGTCTTAGTTTTAGCAAATTTTGTGAAAATCTATTGGTATTACTCATAAATAATAATCATCTACTATAGAAATTAACTGGGGCAACAATGAGTGACATTCTTATTCATATGACACTGTTTACATTGTGTGGTATAAACAAGCATTTCTGTGATATCAGGCTGTTGGAACTCTACTTGCTTTACTGATCTGATTTTTTCATGTAAATATCTTATAAAAGTGGATTTTGCATATTATATTCTCTTAAGGAGTGATCTTCTTGACCTTCTTTAAATAAATCTGTAGATGAAGTAAATTATATGAGATAATTATTTTGATTTAAGTAAAGTTTATTTTGTTTTTTCAAAGTTTTACTTGAGAAAGCAAACAAAACATTCCAGTATCACTTAAAAATAATTCATGTTATTTTATAGCTTTGCAGAATTCAATTTATCGCATCTTACAAAGTAAAGTCTTGAATCTAACTAGAGTTGCCTTCTACTAACTGATGCGTTTATTGTAATTAATTGCAATGGGTTAACAGATAATATTAAGTAGATATGTATTTATTCAGGGCCCCTGGGGTTTGTAGCGCAGGCTGTGGAGTCTTCTGGATAATGACTGCTGGAGAAGGGTATTATAGCTAATCATCATTGTGCAGAGCCAGGGGGATTGGGTTTAGCGCAGGACGGCACCTCCACACTGTGTAAAAGGGAGAGGGGCTGGTTAAGGGGAGGAGGAGGAGGAGGAGGAGGGGGATTAGTCCAGAGCTGACGGTAGTAAATACAGCCCCGAGACAAGGATTGGGTCCACCACACTACTGTAAGCTCTGTGGATAACCTCGACAAGCTCTCGGCATGGCCACGCATAATGTACAGGGTGTATGGAGATGTGGAGACAACCTATGTGCTCAAAGATACTGCATAAGCTTGAAATTAATGAAATTCTTGGTTGACTAAAGGCATGCTTTGCAAATAAATTGGTAAATTAAAAGGAAGTGTGACTCAACACATATGTTCTACTCAACGTCACTGCAGTGCAGTATGTATGGAGTGCATGAGTTCATTTAAAGACATCAATTTATACAAAAAAGTACTACAACATTGCATGTAAAAACAAACAAACAAACAAACAAAAAACATTCAATTCAATATGCACAACCATGGAAAATCCCACAATTCAACGATAGCTACAAAGGGATTGTAGCTATTGTTGCCACTCATTGACCAGGCAGAGAAACAACTCGAGCTACGAGTGTTGTCAGCTAACTACAAGAGTTTATCACTGTGCGAAAACAAAAGGTATGTTGCTAAATCAACATTTGTGAATGAAATTCGACCCTACGACCCTTAAAAGTTAAATTCAGGTTAGTGAAAAAATAGTGAGAAAAACAGTGCCAAGCTTCAGGACGTCTGTGATACCGGTTCAGACCCGATCGAAACAGCTTGCTCTCGTCCCGTTTCGTTGTTTTATTCAAAGAAGTTTCCCCAGCTATCTAGATGTAGATCGGCTCTTTCTGCATGGAGCATGAGCAGTAGAGCGGAAAATGGCAACGAATATAGGCTCAAACTGTATATAAACTCAAAGTACCAGAGGGTGGAGTTTTAAGCAAACTTATGTCAATTATGTTTTTGCTCAACCAAATGCATTTCCATTCCACAAATAGTAATGTAATTTTTTATTTTTTATTATTTTTATTTTTTTTGTTGTCAGTATTGCTGACCTCCTAACTGCTATGGTTGTAACACAAGGGTAGTTAAGAGCAAAGGCCCTTACACAAAGACCTATGTATGTCACTGACTTTACCGCCAAGGGGAACGCAGAGTGGAGGGAAGATGTGGCATAGGGTGAAATCAAAGCAGATATGCTCAAGCAGATGAGGAATAGAATTGATTAAAATGTACTTGTCATTGCCAGATAAAAACAATGAAATTCAACTTATCCATGGTAAGGCAGTATTATATACAGTGATAGCTTTGACAGTTTGTGGATAAAAGCTGTTTGTCACTCTACTGGTCCTTGTCCTCAACAGCCTGAAGTGTTTACCAGAAAGATGAGCAGTGAAGAATCCATGTGGTGCGAGTGGTCTCTGTAGATGTATGTAATGCCTTCCTCTCAAGTCAACTTGTGTAAATATCCTTAAGAGCAGTGATGCTGGTGCTTCCTGTTCTCCTCTGTGCAACTGGAGAACCCAACTGTGCAACAGTAGGTCAGAGTGCTCTTTAAAGCTGTAGACGTTTATGAGGAGACCTTTAGGGAGATGAGAGTTCTACAGCTTACAGCTTACAAAAGTAAAGTCTCTGTTGCACCTTCACCGTTTAGTGACTGATGTGATTGGTCCAGGTAGGGTTACCTCAAATGTGAACACCAGGGATATTGAAGCTTTCCACTCTCTTCGGTAGTATATGAGTCTGAATAATCATCAGTGTTTGCCTTTCAAGCATCAAGGGCCAAGATAATTTATCTTCATGAAATCCGATCAGAGCAGCATTGTCTGTCCTATTACTAGAGATTCACATGCATGGGATTTCAAGCAACATTTTCCGCTCTTTGCTTCCTGTCTGTAAGAGCCTTTACAGTAAAACTACAAGCACAGCCTCACACTCCCAGTAGTAGCAGCAGTGATTGTAGTTGAAGTTGATGAATAGTTCTATTAAAATGTGTTGAGTTCTTTTACTTTATCTCAAGTTATATTAAGTAACTTGACCTTTTCTTGAAAACTGGTTTGGGATTTCTCTTCTACCTCTGCTTAAACATAATGCAAGGTAGAAGTGTATGCTAAACCCGAGCTGGATAATTAGTAGCCTACAGCATCACATTTCCCTGGATAATTCAGTTCCTGGGAGATCTCATAATAACATTGTATTATGCCCTCACCCCAACTCACTCCACCTCATTTTTCTAAAATATTTTCAGTTTTACAAAATCCCCAAACATTTCAGCACAGCATGCCCATCTGTAATGACTTCAATGCCCCTGTGATCATTTTTTCTAAAACACAATAATTATTAGGGCAAACTTGTGGATTTGGTCTTGCATACAAATCCTGACAAAATCCCTGTGTGCACAAGTGGCTATAATAACAGAATATTAAGCATATTAGTAGAAAGTAGTTCATCTGCAGGTCACTCTGGGACAGAAGCTGAAGTCATTTGCATTTTGTCCATATTAATCTACAAAAATTGCTATGTCATTTTGAAAGTAGACAAGAGAACAATGCATCATTGCTATCTGTGTTGTTATTTCCCTTAGATACATAAAGCTATTGTGACAGCCTTTGCACTGCTGCCAGCTGTGTGTTGGCAAACTTGTCCGTTGGCATTTTGTTTTGACAGTTCTTTCTCACCCTTTGTTCCAGAAAAAGCTGAATCCTCTGAATGTGACCCCTGAAATCCGAGCTGTGGACATGGACCAAAACATCCAGCCCCCGTCAGACAGGCCACACATCCTCTATTCCATCCTGGTTGGTAAGTCAATAAGACTGAATTAGCTTAACACTAAATTAATTTAGAAGGTAATTTGAACTATTCTGGGAAAATTGCTCTTCTCACTTTCCATCTTCTCACATTACTCTGTAAGAAATTAAAAAATTCTGTTGACAATGATTGAATGTTTCTTGCTTTGTTCCTTCCAGTATTGCTGTAGTTATACCTTTTTTTCTTTGAATAACATTCATTTCAATTCAGCTAGTGTGTCCAGACTTGTGATGCTTGCTAGTCAACAATATACAGGCAACATGGGCATATGTAAGTAGATATGGAGCCCAATGGGTACACCAGGCTGATCCCACTTAGATTGTACCTGGGCAAACCTACTGTGTGTATGTAGGACCTACATGGAACCTATAGACAAAAACACTAAAGGAGAAGCTGGAAGTCTAGGACCATAACAGGTCCCATGCAAAAAGCCCATAGGCCCATGAAAGGCCCATGTAAGGCCCAAGGGAGAACATTATGTAATGTTGACGGGGTCATGTTTTCTTTTTCTACCTCATAGGTTCTGTAAACAGCACTGCAAGGCATCTCCTGAAAAGACTTCATATTAAAATGCAATGTAACTTGCACTGGTGTTTTGATTCAGTCTAAAAAAGCACCTGAAAACTCTAACTTAGGACAGCATTTAATATCTAGCCCCGGCACCTGAAAATAAAAGCACTTTAAAAACTGCTTTTAGCCTAATGAACTGGAAGTTTGTTTCTGTCCTTCATTTCTTTTCACTCTCTCTTCTTCTCAATCTATCTCTCTTCCTCTATCGTTTGTCTCTCTCTCACTCCCTCACTCTTGTCTGTGCAGCACACAGAGGAGCAGAGCAGATGTGAGAAAGGCAGGCACAGAGAGATTATGGACAGAGGGGACTGTGTTAACTGCACCAACGTTTTTTCTGCCTGCTAAACAGCAAACTACCGTGTTTATATATGTACTGTGTACAATATAAAATAGATATGTATGCATATCTATAAAATTTTTGTCATGTTGCGGTTTCCCAACTTGTTGTACCTGTTCATTTGAGGCGAACATTTTGTTGCAGGTCAGCCCAACACATACGCCCAGTACTTTTCTCTGAACAGAACCACTGCAGAGCTGCGAGTGCTCCAGCCCATCAGCAGAGACCTGTACCAACGCTTCACACTGGTCCTTAAGGTAAACACAGCTCCATTTAGAGCTTCTACAAAAGGGCTAACTATAGGATGTGTTTGATCAGCACGTTTGGTGTTTGTGTGGGTGACCATGAGAATCTTGTGTAAAGCAAAAACTTAGTGTATATTTAAGCATCTCAAGCCTGGATCTACTGTGTATACTTTAAACTTATACTATGTACATTGTAAAATTGAATCCAACTGTGTGCAAATAGGTTTTTCTTTAAATCATTCAGTCATTTTTTTTGACTATCAAATAACAACCTAAAATTTCAGATACAAAATACTTTTTTGTAGCACATAAGCAACACAAACAAGCATTGCCATTTGTAGGGTTCAAAAGATGATTACAAGATAACAACTACAGCGTCTGATGAATCGCCCTCTAGTGAACTTCAGTGTGAGAACAATTAGTGTATTTTAACCTATAAGAATCCTCTACCCCTCATTCCATGTCTTTAAAAAAAATTCAGACTGAACTTTGTCTGGAATCAGCAGCAGAATAAAATAACCCTGGGATCTAAAAGGTTAACATCTGCCAAGACTCAGCTGTGCCTTTTTTTTTTTTTTTTTTTTTTTATGAAATTCACAATTTTTACCAGGAAAAATGTATCAAGAAGGTTAAAATTATGCTTTCTATTGAATTGTCTTCATCCATTACACTATGACGCCAACTGTATTTATATTGCACTTAAATGACCGGCTCCACCACTGGCGAGCACAACACTGTAATATTACTAAATAAACTGATAATTTATGATGTCTTAATCCGGATCCACTGAACTCAGCCCACTTCACCATCTCCACTCCACTGATGGGATCCCTGAAGGCCATTAACCTTATCTCCAGCCTGGACGAGTGCGCTGAAGATGTCCTGATTTATGGACCCGCAGCCCCACCGACTGCCGCGCTCTCCTGAATCCTAATTTAGACCACGGATTGCTTCGATTGCCCACCAAGCCGCCGTTCAGGAGGAGAGCATGAGATGAACTTTCCATGCAACCTCCACTAACTCCCCCAAACCCCTCTGAGCGCTGTGGAAACCCATGTTTACCACCCGGAGATGAAAAAGGAGCCAGTGGAGGAAGGAAGATTGATCATTTTGCATGTCTGGAGGAGAAGCTAACAGGAGCGGAGACAGTTCAAAGACGAAGGAACTAAAAGAGCAGGAGATGGGGTGAGACGTGAGCAGAGAGAGGGTAGTTTTATGTCTTGGGTACCTGCGTCATGGGGCGGAGAACACGGAGTTTGGAGGACTAGACAGGAGAGGGCTTTGATATAAGCAGCATGGGGTGAAGTCAGCTCATGTTTGATATGTACGTTAGCGCAAATTAACAGTGAGCCGGGGCATACAGGGGCTTGTGTTGATCTTAAGACCTAAATAGGCATCAGACAGACTGCTAAAGCGGTGGAGCCGATGTTTCAATTGCTGTGACAGTTTACATAAGGTAACAGGTACCTTTGCGAGTGTATCTTGTTGAACATAAAATTAGATGCCTGGTTCTAAATGGGTGAAGTTCTATAGGGCTGCAGTGCTCAGAAGCAATTTGCGTCTTTTGATCCCATTGTGGATGAGTTCAGACATTGTTTTGCCTTAGACCAAGACACTGAACTAACTTTGAATGAACTGAATGGTGGTGGTTGGATGTGGAGAATGCTAAAATGATTTACCATGTAAGGAACTAGATCAGTTGTCATACCTACACATCCAAACTAGATAATGTGAATTTTACGAAAGATAGCAGTTTGAGTACATCACAAGATTGTTGATTTACAATATCAAACAGAAACATTATAAAACTAGTCTTTGGTCAAGCATGTCAAAGTGGATTATTCAACAAGCAAATTATCCTAGAGCATCATTTGTCTTAGCCCCTCCTCCTCGGCAAGAAAAATAAAGTGTCAAGAGTGCTTAAGTTACCATAGAGAAAAGAGAATAAGATTGTATGGAAGTCTTTGTGATCTCAACAACATTGAGAAAAAAAATAAAAATAAATATGTTGTGGAGATGTCTATAGGTAATAATTAGTCTCAAGTGACTAGAGCTTAGAGCTGGGAGAAAAGGACTGGGAACTAATGTTTTTGTTTTTGTTTATTATTAGCTTCAATGACAGTATTCATCTTGTCAAACTGTCTTTTTGTTGTCAACTTAAGGCAGCTTTTTTAATAATAATAATAATAATAATAATAATAATAATACATTTTATTTATAATGTACCTTACATTTGACACACAAATCTCAAAGTGCTAGCTTTTGACTACTCCACATGTTGTTCACCAAAGTTTGAATTCTTGAACATGTGCCTTAGCTTTAGATTGCTTTAAATCATTGTGGTTCCATGTTAGAAAACCTTTTGGGTGCAAACATTTTTCTTATTCCTGAAGAATAATCTGAAAGGTTTTCATTTTGGTTCTGGAGATATGGTCCAAAATCCAATACGGTGGGTCTGAACCTGTTTGAATAGTGAAAATAGAAATGTCTGCATGGGAGCACATTAAAATGATTTGTCCATTTTCCAGGAATAAGAAGATATTTTATAAGACACTTGACATATTAGCTGAAATCCCTTAAGAATAAGGTTTCGGACACCTATTCCTATTCTCTTTGTGTATTTTATTTCATTTATTTTTGTGTGTAGTCTTAGTTTACACTTCCTTCTATAAAGAAAAGTAGAAATTTAGGTTAAACGTTTGTGTTTAATTAGATTTGATGCATAATTTTAACATGACATGTTTTGGAGACTCACCTACTTCTATTAGAATGATTGACTTAAATGTAGAATGCAAGATTAGTAGACACCTTGAACTTTTTCGACATTAATTGAAAGATATATTACCATCACCACATGTATAAAATATAAAGCACTCTCGGCAGATAACACTTGAATCTTGAGTGAGGGGTAAACATTGACTTCCCACAGCACCTCCTCTCCTCCAGACAAGTGCAGCTGAGGCGCGCAGGTCATTTAGCACTGCCTTCCAGAAATAGGGACAGGCGCTAAAGAGCTGAGCCACCTGGGACCTGCTGTAATCCACATCCCCATCTCCTCCAGCCTCATTCACAGACCAAATGTGTGAGTAAACGTTCAGAAAGAGACCACCAAATACCCAGGGACACCCATGCGCTTTGTCTGTCAGTGGCCGCTAGTCACCCCCGGGTGCTTGTGCCACTAGATTGGATCTCAGGGTCAGCTCTGTGTAGGTGTGGGTTATTATCTCTCCAAGTTAGAAAGGTTTGGGAAAATGGTCTGAAGTGAAAGCAGGTGGAAAAGCATAGCTGGATGTCCTGAGGTCTCTGTTATTCAAGTAGGTTTGCACAACCACATTATGTAATATTGCCAGATTATGTAATGATAACAATGGTAATCCAGACTGTAATGGAACTGTCACTTCATTATATTAAAAAAATGCATTTGTAAAGAGAAATGTAAATAATGCAGTATGACAGGGAAGCTGTATTGTAATTTGTTTAAGTGCACAATATAACCTAATCATTTTATAGTTTAGCATGACAAGTGAAAAATGCATTTGATTTGCAGTACTAGGGCTGAATTCATCATACTCATTCTAAACATAACCTTTACGAAAAGTGGGTTTGAATTACCATCTGATAACAATTATATGTGTTGTATTAACAATAATAATTCTCATGGCTGGGATCCAGACCTCACATTTCTAATGAGCAGTGGTGTGGTTATCTTGCCTCTGTTGTTCTTTTTTTGTCAAACCGAATCAAATTTGTTTAGCTGTGCAATGCACATAAAAAAATCTCACTGATGCTTGTAAGTTTAACACAGTCAAGCTTTTCTCAAGTCACATTAAAAAAGTTTTGAGCTTCACTTATTGATTATTCTGCAAAAATTGAGGATGCAACAAAATAATACCAGGATTTGGATATCAATGCCGATTCAGTTTGGATATCAACTCATGATAATGTTTTATTGCATTGCTGTGGAAGAAAACAACTTTTCTATTTTGAAGCAATTTGTCAAGATTTTAAATATTGCAACTTTGGTTTATTACCCAATGGGGCAAATTATTGCACAATGCCAGGACATTTTGAGTTAGTACTTAATATGACATTATTATATTATGTGTTTGTACAAGATTCTTGAGTCGGCACAGCTGGTACATGGAGTTCTTGACTACTATACATGGTCAAATGTGATATTTAGTAGCTGTTTCTGTTTTTCTGTAGAAATCAGTAACAATGTCTTGGTAGGAAAGGCTAAAAATACATAGTTTTGCCTTTTCCTTGTAAAGTAAAATATTTCTGGGTTAAGCAAGCAATCATAAAAAAGGAAAAAATTATATGTAATATAATAATGTATTCACTTTTTGTTTCACATTGTAAGCTTTGCAAACCTCAGCTCCAATCAGCCTGGCGCAACACAAGCTTTGTAAAATTGGGCTAACGTGGAGAATTAGTTCCAGGTCATGGCATGGACTTGAGTCGTCTCTCTCCTCCTCTCCATCTGGGCATTCAAAGCTGGATGTGTCTCAGTGTGGGAGCAACCAGCAACGCGTGGTGTGAATAAGAACGTACTCACTGTTCAATGAGACACATGTGCTGCACATACTGTATTATTTCTGTCACGTCGTCAGGCATAAAATGACTGAATAGAGAGGCTTTATAGCAATAGTTGAGCGGAGCAGCATGCATGGCCAAGGGGAATTGATTGGGCATAGTGTAAAAGTGGTTGAGATTTGTTGGGCATTATTTTCCTGTTGCATACAGCGCCGTTGTGTGTCGTTATATTTTATAGTTAACAAACATTCCTGGGCCTGGCATTTGACTATGTTTGGTTTCTTGACTAGATTATGGCACTGGATAGTACCTTAGTACCTTTTTCCAGTGTGTGATGCACCATTTTCTGTGTGGAGTTTGCATGTTCCTCCCCGTGTCTGGGTGGTTTTACTCCGGGTTTTCCCACCAACCAACAACATGCAGGTTAGGGAATGTTTGGTGTGGTCGGAGGTTGAGGTGCCAGGTGTTTAGGTGAATCGTCTCTGATGAGCTGCCCAAGGGCTGCTTGAGTGGGGGGAGTACTGTATGAAGCATTTTGGAAAACATCTGTGCTATAAAAAAAAACTATTCATAGATATACAATTCAAACCATTGTTGTGCTATCTCACACTCGTCTGGTTTCGGGGATTGGTCTCTAATGAAAAGACTAATTCAGGGAACACAATAAAATGTCCTTTTTTTTTCTTCTTTTTTTAATATAAGGGTGAAGATAAACAAACTTTTTTGGACATTCATGTTCCAATACCACCAAATAGCCATGTCTGGATCTGTAAACCATTGACAATCACACCAGACCAGAGCAGACTACATAATCAAATTTTGTAGCTTTACCAGCTACACTTTTGTCTTTGCACATGTTGACAATACTATCAAACAGTTTTGTCCTCAATCCTTTGCGCTCTTTCCATAAATCTATTGCTGGCATTTCGTAGCTTTGACCCATTGTTTATATGCAAATAAATCAGGCCAGGACAATATCTAATCATTGATGTATTTTCTGCAACAATGTTCACAATCTGGCTTTCCGACTTAGTAAAAATCAGACAAATTGGCTATTACACTGTCCACGGGGCTCATATACTGTTTGTGAGCCAAGCCATTTCTGTTGACCTTATTATTTGAGAGATCGCCAAAAACAAAATCAAACAATTTACCCACCAGCTGATTTGCATAGCATGTGAGTTGCTGGACTACAAATTGCTGCAAACACTGGATTTCTTGTTTTACACAGTGTCTGTCCTGTTGTGTTTAAAACATTTAAAGGTGCACTATGGAACTTCTTGTGGGGAATTTTCCACATACTGTATCTATTCTATATATCTATATAGATAGCTTGACGGCCCTCACTCTTTCATAGTGTTCCTTGTCTCAATGAATATTCCTATTGAGAGTCAAAATATTTTTCAAGTGCGAAGAATCCTGGCCACAAAAAAGCGGACTCCGGGTCCAGACCTAAGCGCCCGCCCGTCTGGACGCGACTATGCCAAGCTCTCTCAGTGAGGCTGTGGAATGTTAACAGAGGTGATACTATAAAGAAGCGTTGAGCATGTGAGTGTGTATGTGTAATGAATGTGGTACAGAGCAATGTTTGTGTGTTTCTTCTCCTGTGTAAGTTACTGTTTTGTCAGTGGGACACAAAGACACAGACATGCAACAGAACAGACTTAGAATGACTTCATCCCAGATCAGTGATCAATCCAAAAGTCCTATTCTCCTCCACAGCACAGGTCAGATTTATCCCTCAAATAAATGAGTGCAATGGAATAATTAATTTAAAACAAAGCTTTTATTGTAAAATCTATGTGGGATATTTGTGAAAAATAAATGCTTTGATACTTATTTATAATCAACAGATTCAGAAAACTTTATAGATTCCAGAGGGAAATTCATTTGCAGTTTACACATACGCACAACACACACACAACACAGTTAAAAAACAATCATTAGACCACCTCCATAAGCACACACCAATTCTAATACAGCTTAATACAGATAAATACAAGTGAATCAGAAAACACTGCATTCAAACAACAATGTAACTGCATAATCATAAAATCTAATTTAAAAATGTTTTAAAAGAAACTCCAAGCAAACTTAAAGCAATTCATTCTTATCTGGTCAAAACTAAAATGTATTTTCTCTTCTTGTTATTTTAACCAAGATAAGAAATTCTCATTTTGCAGTATGTATAACTTTTAATCTCTTTTAACTCTTCACCAGAACAGTTGTTCCACAAGTTGGATTCTGCCTGTATAACTTACTTTGCACAGCTCTTCATAAAAAGACAATCTTTTCATTTGACAAATTCCAGTAGTCCACAGCTGCCTGATCAATGACGGTCATCCTCCCCAACCATTATAACACAATTTGCATCACTGGGCCTTGTCGCAACTGGTCATATTTCAGCGAAGGGGGAAAAAAATCTCTCTGGTCATTTGGACAAGTAGCTCCAGCTTCTAATCACGTCTCTTCTTCCACAAATGATGGTATTGGTGTTAAGTGCCTGGTAATGACTAAACTCTAATCCAGAGTGCATCCTTGATTAAATTTACTATGTGGACCAGTTCTAATTGAAATGGCTCTCTGGAAAAATGACTCGCCTCTTCCCATGTGTCACAGTAATTCCATGATTGTCGTCCAGCCTGCCACAGACAAGTGATTTGTCCAGTTAGAATTGGAACCTGGACCACTGCAATAACCAAAGAGCACTGCATAAAGAGGATTTCTAGTCTGCAATTCAGAATCCTCCAATTAATTTTGTTTTGAGTAGTTTGACAAAATAAGAATAAATTGTGTAAGTGGTAGAGTATTTCATTTGCTTCAAGACATTTTTGACTGTTCACAAGAAATTTCAATAATGTGATGTACGCTAACATTACAATTTTTTTGAACGAATGCTCACTATGAACAATTACAAAACAATTAATTCCTCAATGGGGAGGAAACGACAACAAATACAGAAACAAAATGGGAGCTTTTCTCACTCAAATGTGCATGTAAAGAGAACACAGAGCACCGGTGATCTCCTGGCCATGTCCGTCACCTCATGCACCACACGTGCACCTCATTGTCTCTATGTTTTTTATTTGCATACGCTGTTTTTCTTAGTCAAAATATGAATTAGTACACTGATCGAAGATCAACTTAGGATGTCAATAAAACATAAAAAAAATTCGTGACATGTTCGGCAGTGAAACACTGCACAAGTGTGCATCGCATTAACAAGTATGCACACGTCTTTTAGTTAAAACAAAAAACAAGTTATTTTAAAGTATAAATACATTAATCTTTCTTAAAATGAAGGTTATTTAATGTTTATAAGATAGTTAAAAATGTTTTCAGAGTGAGACATCTTTACCACTAAGGATCGTTTGAGTTTTAGAACAGAGTGAGCACTCCTGTTTGCCAAGACAAGCTTTGACGTTTTTCTCTGCAGTTGAGAATCAAGCTAGTTTCACAGAGAAATGTGCTTTGAAAACCACTCATTACTAATGTGCTTTATTTGCTTGAACCTTGGGAATCTTTCGTCTTTGTAAGTATTTTTGTGTTCACAAGCACCTGGTTTAAGGTTACCATACATGTTGTTTGATGCCTTTTACTTTGATTGTAACGATGCTAACTGTAACTGCTAACATGTGCATGAGGTAGTTACCTTGAAATTGGACATCGTTTGTGAAGTGTATTTTGCAATACAAGCCTTTCTGTATTTTTCAGTTACTAAACAAACAATAATCATACAAGAAACTTCAATTAAACACAAGAGGAGCATGCCTTGTCCACTGAGT
This sequence comes from Mugilogobius chulae, assembly GCA_038363315.1. Lineage (NCBI taxonomy): Eukaryota > Metazoa > Chordata > Actinopteri > Gobiiformes > Gobiidae > Mugilogobius > Mugilogobius chulae. The sequence goes on from CM076407.1 coordinate 26,735,407, forward strand.
TTCTTCATTAGTTCGCTGGCTGTCTAGTTCACATAATCAGTGTTGTGAGGACAGCACACTACTGCTGTTGTCTTTGGACTCGCAGGTCAGGATCGCAGATTTTATTTCATTGTGGCAGGTTCTGATGGGTGATGAGAAAAGTCTGACCGTTTTCTGAGTCTATATATCACCCAAATACTATTACTCAAAAGTGCAAAAGTACTCAAGAAATTACTCAAGTAAGAATAAAAAAAAAGTACTTAAACATAAAGATAAATATTCTGATTTTGGAACTTTTTGACTGCTCTATTTTTAAAAGATTAACCACAAAACTCTGAAAGCATAAGGAGTATATTGAAGCAGTGAAATAAACACTTATTCAAATAACTTTTTATTATTATTATTTTTTATGAACTACTTGTAGATGTGTTCCCAGTAGAGTAGCTAGTACTCAAGTTTTTGATATTTCTTTGGAGATATGAAAGTATTGAGTGCAATTATTTGTGTGAAAAGTACAGTTTCTTCAAAAAGTTACTCAAGAAAATATAACTGAATAAATCTAACTAAGTACTCTGTACCTCTGATAATGGCAGACATTACATATTATGATTTAAAAGATATCCAACCAGTGTTTCTCAGATTGTGGTATGTACGGTATATCTGTTAACTCTCAAGTTATCCGATAGCTTATAGCCAGTGTAGTCTAGTGTCAAAGTGGTGGCAAAGCACTGCAACATCACAACATTCGAACTAGACAAGGCGACTGAAGTGTTTTGCCTAACGATACAATGCTTGTCTGTGCTGTAACCAATCTTCTGACCCTCTTGTTAGTGGATGAGTCCTCTAACACATACATGTAATCTTTTAGTTTATTCCACCCCAAAATAACCCACTTCTGTGCTTTTTGCTGTGCTACATTTCCAGGCTGAGCAGGACAACGGCCACCCTCTGCCCGCGTACGCCGACCTCATTATCGAAATCCTTGACGAGAACAATCAGGCCCCATATTTCCAGTTTGCCACATACCAGGGCTTCGTCAGCGAGTCGGCACCAGTGGGAACAACTATCTTCGCTAGCGCCAACCTCACCGACCCCCTGAGAATCATCGCGCTGGATAATGACATTGAAGAGGTATAGAAAAACACTCATCATCTGCCTATGCGTTCACTGTATATGACAAAAGTAGCTCAGTCGATGCGGATCTGTGCTTAAACAAACGCAGCTTGCTTACATTGCATTGTTCAAATACATGGTTTTTTTTTTTGCTTTTATGATATTTTTGTGTTGCTAGTACATTGCCGCTGTCATAATCTTCATGGTCTGTTTGTGCCCTTGTTCCAGCTGGCTCCCGGTGATACTCCTGTAGGTAAAGGGGAGATGGAGAGGCAGTGATACATGGATGTAATAAGGGATGTCCTGAGCTAGGGCAAAGCCTTTAGAGCATTGCATTCAACCAATTTGTGCACACACATTTTCATAATTTTAGTTTCAATTAGATTTTTCTTTCTTTCCACATACATAAAATGTTGTTCAAGCAAAGACATTTTTAAATAATCAACAATATTCATGTGAATAACTTGGAGCTATGAATAGTCCAGAAAAAGATTTTTCACATTTTTTGTTGTCAAACTTGGTCAGAAATACGGTTATAATAAGTTATTATTGGGAGATGTCTTGTACTTACTGTAAGAATAATAAAAGTACATAAACTGCAGACATGGTGAGACGATTAAAACATTGGCCAAAAGAAAAGAAGGCTGCTTCATTATTAATAAGCCTCTTAGCCTGTCAATTAACATCACTAGGGTAACTCACTAACCCAGGAAACTGTGGAGGAGGCAGCACTGGGCAAAAGATCATTTGAAAAATCCTTATTTTTGTTTTTGGATTTGTCTTTATTTAGAACATTTTCCAAAAAACTTTTAAATATGCTACGTGACTTGTCTTGTCATACATGTTCATGTTCATGTTTTGACTGTTAGTCTGCTGAACCAGAACAAATTAGATTGTGCAATCTTTGAAAAATCATGTTATAGATTGATATAGATTGAGGTCATAGTCACAGGGAGAGGACAGCACGTACCAGCAGTGGATTAAAGAGTCAACTGAAATCGAGAAGTATCCCCCTGAACCGAAAAAGAAATAAAAAAGTATAATGAATTAGTAAGTAAATAAAATACCTGAACTAAATTCCATGAATTTATTTCAAGAAATGTTTATTATACTGTATTGTTGTACTTCAGAAAAAAAATAATACATGATTCTCATGCAAATGGATTTTTCTGTCCGCTAAAAAGTATTACAGTGACTAGTTGGTTTTTAAGTTTGTCCCAGTACAAATTAATTGTTAACTGATCTGTTTAAGAGAAACTGTATCTGTATTTCTCTGACTACATCTACCTATTAAACAACCCTCCAAAACTAGGTGTTAGCATTCGAGATTGTAGTTAACTTAACTGTAATGGGGAAAACTCACTCAGGTTTCTGAAAATTGTGGAAAAACATCTGTAAATTAATTGTGTTGACTAACTCAGAATGCATGCAGAAAGTTTCAAGGTGTATGCTTTTTCAGGTAGGCTGCAGCATCTTTAAAAAAACATCTCCAAACTACTTTTACTTATACTTATATATAATAGACTGCTTAAAAAGTGCAAAGTGAAAACAGTTCTGCAGAGTTCTGGCAGTATATTTAACTAAAATTGCTAGGACCTTGTCACAGTACCTAGAGGGTGCTTAGCAACTGATCCAATACTTTATCATTAAACCATGGCTGCTAAAATCACATGTTAGCTGCTTTTAAAACTTCCCAACAAAGTACTTTTATTACAACAGAAGTTCCCGCGGCGCAAAGGGTTACACTCAGCACTAAAATTAGCCATTGAAAAGCATTGTTCAGCTTGTTCCTAGCGCAGACATCCCAGGTGTGCTTGCATGCATTTATTTGATCAAACTCTAGGCACTTATCACTGCTGGAGACATTAAAACCCCAAAATTACAACTTTGACTGATGATGATGATAATAATAATAATGCTTCACCTCACTCATGTTGTTTCAAAAGTTAAAATGGCATGTTTTTTTGTCAGTTTTATGAATAAGCAAATCTCCAGTAATGATAGGTGTGTATGTTTTCCAAGTTGATCAGTGTAATCATTGTTTGACATGCTAACCTTTACATTCAGGTAAGTAGTGTGCAGTGATGTTTTGTTGCTCAAATCATAACATACATTTATTCTTTGTTGGAAATGTTTATCTTGTACTGATTGCTCAATTGCCCTTGATTGCTTTAGCGTTTTGTGTGAGTGTGCTGACTTCAGCTCCAAGATTGCGCTGCAGAATTGAATCTGTAAAAGTACAAACCAACTTGGTTTTGGCCCGTGTTTTAAAGCCAGCCTTTTAAGCCAGTCCTTGGGGGAGATTAACAAATCAAAGTGGATTGAAAAGAGCGATAAAGGAATCAATATGGCACCCAGTTCCTGATGTTGACCAAAGTCTCTTAAGAGGGCGCATTGACAGACACAGATCGAAGCCGACTTCAAGCAATGGACTTTGTTAACACAGTGCAGAAACAACATTCATGTGGAAGTTCTACTGACAGCAAATAACTTAACAGACGAGACAGTGGCGTACAGACAGAGACAGTCAAGACTTTGTCCTCATGTCCACACTATATAGGGGACACACCGTTTTTTGTGACACCCAAAGGTTCAATAGATGAGATGATAGTACAGTTGATGCATCTGGAATAGTAGTGAGAATTGGAGGTCACTAGACTGATCAAAATGAACCACGGTGCATTGCGAGAGTGGGAAGAACAACAGCCGACAGTGAGGTCTGACGAAATCAATGTGTCACACCTGTTACACTGTAAGACAACTAAAGAACTTCTGCAAGGGAACAGTGCATTTATTCCAAAGGGCATTCTAAAGGGGATCATTCACTGCTCAACAAGTACAACAGCAAAGATGGACCTAAGGAGATTCTGTATAATGCCCTATATACAGTAAAGAACAATACAGCGATCTAGCACTCCAAGTTTGTAATTATATTCAACAGTGCTAACAGGAGCTGCAAGCTAAATGCAATTGTGATGATACCCCTTGTACATCAAGTTAACATGTTAAGTCAGTGTAAACCCACGTCTTGATGATCCAGCACATCGAAATTCACTTCTTTGGGCATCTGCTGATGTCGCATCTTGTGATTCAGACACTCCAATGTGTGTCGGACACTTTGGCTGTCGATGAACTTTCATCACTTGAATGCCCTTGTCCACCAATCAGGCACTTCTCTCTTGTGACGTAGTAGCATGCTGCTCTGCTCTCACCTCACATCAAGAGAAAAGAAGGACTGTTTACTTAAGTCATTTAATAACTTTTTTTTATCACAAGTGTGCTTGTTTAGGGGCTTTTTTCAAAGGTTTGGTGGCTTGTTGTTCTCTGAAAATCTTACAACCTTGTCACGGCAAAATAAACAATACGGTACATGATATGAACTGACAATGAGCGCACACAGATCAATTCAAAATGCTCATTGCAGTGTTTAAGCCACTGCTGTACGATGTAACTATAGAGGAGTACAAAAGTGTCCTTGTCCAGGACAACACTTGTTGGGGCATTTAGGGTGCTTGTTGGGGTGCCTGCTTTGAAAATATTCATTCATTCATTTTTTTTCTACCGCTTAATCCCGTTAGGGGTCGCGGGTGACTGGAGCCTATCCAGTGACTTTGGGCTTAGGTGGGGAACACCCTGGATAGTGGCCAACTTGCCGCAGGGTTACACAGACAACCATACACTCTCTCATTCACTCACTAAGGGAAATTTACAGTGATGCCCAATTAACCTAAACATGCATGTTTTTGGAGGTGGGAGGAAACCGGAGTACCCGGAGAAAACCCACAGTGACACAGGGAGAACATGCAAACTCCACCCAGAGAGATCGTGAGATGTTGATATGGTCCGACCCGGGAGTCGAACCCACGACCTCCTTATTGGAAGCCAGAGCTCTAACCGCTCTGCTACCGTGCACCCCTCTTTGAAAATATTTTGTGTCAAAATTCGCCAAAATGTGCATAATTGGATGTTTCAACGATGTCAAGTCTGAATGCCACAAAATAAAAAGTGTAAATATTGTGTAAATAAATACATGGCTTAGCATTTTGTCATTTTATTTTATATAATCTTAGAAATTTATGTCAGTGCGAATGGTGCATGTTCATTTGTGTGTGTGTTTTGGTCATTTTCAAACTATTTTAATCAAAGAAATTGCAATATACTATGGTAATTTCTTTACTACTGGGAGGTATCAAAAAACAGGTGAAGTGGGACGGGATAGTGTCAGTTTTGAGTCCCATGTCCCATCAAAAGACTCAGCAACCATTGATTTGTCCCACTTCAAAACTGTATTTAGAATATAGTTTAAAGACATTTTAAACTATATATAACTATATTAGCGTTAATTAACCATCATGCCCAGCCAAATGTAGCGTGTTCTTTTGTGACTTATGCTATTTTTGGTGTTTCGGAAGTACTTGTATTGTTTTTTTCCTCTTGTCATGACTCATCCTCCTCCTTTTGTGTTTTACCATTGCAGAGTGATGATGTGAGTTACACTTTATAATACCATGAGGAACATTCACATCCAGGCTATTTCCTGTATTAATACTATGGTGACATCTTCAGCTCCTTCCCCACTGCTCAGGAAATCCACAAACACACCATCATCACATTACTTTATCACTCTTTGGCAGATCAAACACACTGGTTGATAGGTTTCTCTTCCCCACAGCTGCGGCCTTGGTAAAAAATAAAATAAATACATATTGTTTCCATGGTAACATAATCTCTTCTATGTCTTTCTGTGTGAAGACCAAAGACCCCCAGGTGACGATTACGCTGAACGACTACACGGCCGTCTTCAGCCTGACCACAGCAGGATTGGTGCGCTACCTAAGACTGGTCAAGCCGGTGGACAGAGAGACGCAGCCCACCTATTCTTTCACAGTATGTAGATTTTCACCTACACAGTGTTCAGTATGTATGAGTAGTGTGAAAAGTTGTATTAGTAGGGCATTTTTCCTTATAGGAGACGTTCTGTGTTTTTCCATGTACATTTTTTTAAATTACTGTTGCTAACCCTCACTAAAGTCCTAAGTCAATTTATGCCTAAATTTAGCCGAATTTGAATTATTTCCCGCGGTAAGGTTGGTACCATGGATCTATTATAATATCTGGATACAACATTGCTAGCTTGTAGATGTTGTAAATCAGCCCCAGTGGTCGCTCCACTGGTGCTGCAGCATTGAAAGGTTCCTCTACAGGCTAGAAAGGATTTTTTTTCCCTAGAGTGCAATGCAAACACAAACTGTTCGTTTTCAGCAGAAACAGCATCTACAGCTTTAAGAACGGTCTGATTTTGTGGCAATTCCTACCTATTTTCACATCATTAACTTTTTTTCTGGTTCAAAAGGTTTAAGTTTTTTTTTGGTTTTTTTTTGCTTTTTAAGCTTTAACTTGGCTACTGATGCTCGCCATTGACACACAGCGCCCGCCATCTTTGATCACCAGGACTTGGTTGGTACTTCATGATCAGTCACAAAAGGCAGTAGTGGGGGGGTGGGGCGGGGGTCGTCATCTTCATGGGGGGATTGTCCACACCACACCGGGCACTGAAAAAGACATTTTCCAACATTTGGAGATGACTTGTTAGTAATGTACACATTGTGAAGCCATTAGCAATTTTGTACATTGAAACCAATCACCAGTGGCAAGGCCAGTTCACCAGATGCACAATTTGTAGGCTAAGTAATTCAAAGTTTTTTACATTCATCAGAAAAAGATGCATTAAGATTGCAATACAAAACAATAAAATTTAAATAAATAAAAAAACTTTAAGAAAACAAGAGTGTGGTGTTTATCATTGCATTTTAATTCTTTTCAATAATCTAATTTTAATGCTGAGGTACCTGACTTTAACATTGCATTTCAATCTGTTCAATGAGTTTTTAGTTTTTATAAATCCTTTAACACACTTAAGATTCACATGAATTCATTTGTGTCTGAAGTTACAGTTTCAGAATGTTTTTTCACAGAAAACAAAGTCAAACTGGAGTGGACCGCCAAAGCAAAGCCAATCAGAGCATCATTTTCGACTGTTTATGAAAAATCAAATACTTATTTAATTGATTCACATACTGCACAGCGGTCTGATTTTGGCTCAAAGTTCTGCATTTACAAAACAATTTAGTTTGGAAAAGACTACATTTACTAACATGCCACCAAAAATTCAGGTACTTCAGCATGAACTGAAAATATTGTCAAATGCATATTGTAATGTTACAATAACATGTATACCCCTCCAATATGAAACAGCCATACCGCAATCAACAAAAAATCCATTATTCCTAACGCATAGCTCTACTAAATACAGTATATGTAATTCCAAGAATGGATAAAATTAACTTTTGCTCTTTCTGGATATTATAGATAAAAGAGTTGAGTGTGCAAAAAAATAAATGCTCAAGGGGTCGACTTTTCTGAATTTAAATTTTTTCTTGTTAATATGAAAATCTAAGTTTCACATAGTTAATCCTCTGATGGTGTCTTTCTTAGCTATTTGCATTTTATGTAAATGTATTCTTATGATTAATGCTTTTTGTACAGATAACCCATGGCATCTTCTGTGAATTTAAAACAGGACTTATTACAAAAGTAGTAACCTTAGGTTCAATAAGTGCTTTTTATTAAGAGGCTGATAGGCATTTCAGTCTTTTTGGAGTCTCTGTGCTATTATTGCTAAATTCAAATTAAAACTAGTCATCAATTAGTATTTTGCTTAGGTTATGATGATTGAAATTATAATAAGATGCACGGAGTTTGAATACTGAGCAGCCGTGAGCTCATAGAAATACTGACAAAAAGGATCTCAAAGCTTTTTAGGCAAAACGAAACAACCGAACTGCTGGATCAATGCTAAATATATAGATTACTAGTATCAGAATGTCTAATATAAGGACAAGGCTACAGTTTGATAACAAATATAAACAACCACAACTCTACTGAATATTAAGTTTTTATCTATAAAAAACAATATCAAGTAAAAATAAATAAAAACACTTTAACTTCTCTCGTTTTTATCATAGACTTTGGATTCGCACACAGTTAAACTCATTACTTTTTTCTTCTAAAAAACACAACATGTTTTTAAGTTCATTTGGTGAGGTTACTATTTGTAGCCCTCTAGTTAAATCTGTGTTGCTCATTATTTTGGGCACTCAGTCAGAATGTTGAGAAGCATTTTTTTAATTAAATTAAAGAATGTCTGTGTGTAATCTCTATATGAATGCTAAGTGTATCATCTGAAAAGCCTTATAGATGTAACAAATGGAGATTATAAGATGCTAAATACTAAACATTACCTGACACTATTGAGTGATAGATGTTTTTGTCAGTAGTGACCCAGCAGATTATTTGGTTGTTCCAGGGCTGTTTTGTTTTTTTTTAGTTGTTGCTAATGTTTTATGAACACGGGCACGTCTTGGTGCACAGGTGTTCTTCCAGGCCTAATTTTTTCCTAAGTCCATAAACCGCAAACATCTCTCCAATGGGCTGACATCACTTGTGAACCTAACATTTTGTCTTATTGGCCAGTTGCCTTTTATTAATTTTCATTTTTCTGCTTAGAAAATTACTAACAAGCGGGTAAATGTTAAAGACAACTAAAATTGTGAATCAATTATTTAACATAAATCAAAAAATAAAAATAAATAATGGACATTTCGGGGATCTTCCCCCAGCCGTCTAATACAACAGTGAACCTGCACAAATAAGTGAGAGGCAAGAAGTCACTGGAAATAAGAAAAGAATAAAAATAATCATATTTGCATCAATTCTAATTTTTGTCAGTTTTGTTTAAAAGCTCCAGTAAATGCACGACAAAGTCAGATCTCTAACCAATGTGTCGACTGATCCGATGCTCGTGGTAAGACTTACCTGAGTGATCCGTGCGTGAAAAGTTTATAACCTTAACAGTGCCGGTATGATGGATCGTGTGTATCGGACCCAGGGTTGCTCTTTTTATTAAATTTTTAAATTTTTCTGCCATCTAAGAAAAATGTACTACCCAAGCTGCGGTAAATGTTAAAAGACAACTACAAAATTGTGAATCAGATTCACTGCTGTGATATTAAACATGTCACAGACAAATCTAACAAAAATAAACATCTAAATAAATAGAACTATAATAATAGGTCTTAAACATTTTATGTTGTTACAGGTTCCTAAAACTTTTTTTGTGTTAAATTACCTTACATTTTTCAGAATGTAAAGAAAATAATTATTCAACTTTTAATGAAGAATTATCAAAAACAAAAATATGCCCAAAATAATGTAATTGAAGCTTCGACAGCTAACACCAGCTTTACCGCTCTTCATATTTACCAAAGAAAATGTATGCGGAAATTTGATTCTGTTTTTATTTTGTGCAGAAATTGTTCTCATTATAACCAGAATCATAGAGAGAGTCCAGCCAAAAGGGTTCAGAATCAGTTTCCATTTCATCTTTATACAATTTTAGTTCATACAACGTTTCTGTAGACGTAACTTCATTAGGTATAAAGGAGGCAGTCGAACCTGTCGCCTCTCAGGTGAGCAGAGCTTTTCCTGCAACACTGTTTAAATTTAGACTATTTCAGTCAGGTGTTTTAGGCCAGACTGATAGAAGGATATTGTAAAAATATATAGATTTTCTCATTAGGTATTTTTTGTTGAATGATTAGTAAATAAACTGTTATACTGTTTTTTGAAATGTTCAGTAATTACAAAGAGAGTCCCCAAAACATGTAGGTCAATTAATCTATTTTTCATCTTAATTTTAATTTGAAATGTTGTGATTTCTGTATCTTATAGAAATATGCTTTTGTAAAGTTAATGTATTCTGAAGTTTCATGAACACTGATGTTTACCTGTTCCTTTTGTAATGAACACCTGACTTTTGTCCCTTTCTCATGTAGAACTCTTTCCTCCTAACATTTCCATTTGCTCTCTATCCATTGTTAGTGACAGCCAAATAAACTTGCAGTTTGCTCATTTAGCCAGCTGTCCAGTCCTTTAGGCAAACCCAAGACGTGTTTCCGAGTTAACAGTGGGATAAAGGAAGACACACAAACTAGTTTATTACGGCAGCCAGAAACATATTCTCGAAAACCCCACCAAAACAGTGGGCAAAGTGCAAGATTATTGCTGTGTTTCCCCAACAAGCAGATGGGTTACATGTCAGAAGTAAATGTGAGCCAAAGCTAGTTTCACATGGACTCAGGCAAAATGGAGAAAATGTTTTGTGCTGAAGTAAATGAGCAACTGAGAATAGCACACCATAGGAATAAGAGCGCATCTTTGAATCATGTTTTCTACTGGGTTGTGGTGGATTTTATGATGGAATAACTTCATAGCCACATGTTTGTCTCAGCCCAGTCTCTGAAGAAAATGTAGATGTACAACCAAATGTCGAAAATGTAGGATGAGCACGTTTTCATAAATACAAACATAGAATTTGACGTTTCAGCAACTGATAAAACACTTTTTGTTCAGGTGTTTTTAATAAAAAACTTTGGTGGACTTCTGGGTCCAGTGTAAATTCACTCCGATGGAAAGAAGCTGAATAACAGCTGACTGATGTGTGGTGTGCAGCCTTAGTTCCATTCACACTTTTAATGGTCGTGTGCACTCAGGGCCCTATTCTGTAAAATATGAAGGAGCAAATAAATGTCTTCTCGTAAAAATAAATAAATAAACAAATATATAAATATTAAATGGTCACTAGGACTTTAGCAGATGAGAAAAGCATGTCAAATGTATTTTGAAGGGCATTTTAGGCATGATTTGACAGAATAAACAGGACAATCATTTCATATTTAACATTCAAATTAAACTGCAAAAATGTTAATTAAAACTTTTCTGACTAAGGTTACAAAATCTGACTTTGAGTTTTTATGGGATGCGAAAGATGTCTGATATGTGTGCTTTGTGACTGTTACTTCCAACATTACAATTTTATTCACAACTTTTATTCACAATTTTGCAAATAATTCCTCCTGTGTGCTTTGACCTTCGCAGATGGTGGCTTCAGACGGTGTCCAGCAGAGTCCTGTTGTCACTGTCAACATCCTGGTCATTGACGCCAACGACAACACACCAACGTTCGGTCAGGTGTCCTACAGTGTGGAGGTCTTCAACGAACATGCAGCCTGGAGAGACCGTCATCCAGGTAAATGATCAAGACTACAATTTGGATGTTTTGTTCTCAAAATCTATTTGAGAACAAACTAGCTGTATTGAATATGTTTAAAGTGTTTAAAAATAGGGCTGTTCGACCTGACAACAAAATTGTATATTATGATTTTCTTGAAGCCAGATCACAATCCCATTTTATCGTTATTCCTGTCCTGTAGATTTCCTTTTGCCTTTGAAGTAAATATTATCATCTACTTTTTCAGAAATCTTTACCTTTACTGAAATTGGCTGAATCCAAAGCAGAAAAAAAGATACCAACAAAAGTAGTAGTTCACAAGACTAGTTTATTTAAACAATAAGCTGCATTAAATATTGTAAATCTTGATAGTTGACTAAAAAGGAGGCATAGGCATACTCCTATATACAGTCATACTAGGCAAAAGAAAATCTCTCTAATTCGACCATATGTCTGACTCAAACTATGCAGAGTGGCATTCTTACCTTGATCTCAGAATGAAGCTAGAGTCACTTTTATTGTAGAGTCAGACAGACTCAAAGTTGATGTTGAGTCATGGCATGCTGCCTGTTTATGCTTCCTCTAAGGCTGGATTTTCTCCTCCAATACCTCATCTCTTAGTCACCTCTGTCCCATTATACAGCACCACAGACACCTTCAAAACTTCTTGACTTATGTATTGTTTGTGGCCAAAGTTTGGGTTTCCTTCTAATGTCAACAGTATGTCAGGGATCAGTGGAAAAGGAACCGACCAGGGGAAAATAACTGGAAGAGACATTCAAATTACAATTCACTTCTCACTCTAGAAATGTAAAAGATGAACTATGTAGCTTTTCTAACAGTCTGTTCACTACATACTTCTCTGTGGAGTTGTTTTCCTTTGCCAATAATGTAAAACATAGTATGGCTTTAAAACATGTCATGCAGCGTTAGTGTCATTGCTAAAAACATGAATTTTATGTGCCCTCCTTCTTGTTGTTTCCTACGCTCGTGTCTCACATTTAAAAGTGCTGCATTCTGATGATTTTTGACTTTTTAAAAACCTGAAAAACTTATTGCTCACTCACTCATCTAAAACTATTCTCAAGAAGCTTTGAACTCTGGGACAGAACAGTCTTTGAGCATCTGGATTTGAACTAAAAATAGCACAAAAATGATTTGAAAATGTAATTTGAATATTTGACCATATTACCCTGATCAGTTCCTACATTTTTCTGATTTAGATTCTAAAATAGTTTTGTGATTTTGCAGAAATCTGTGATGTTTCTATTAGTTCCCGTGATATATATTTTTGATATGAACAGACAGCGTGGTTCTCTGACTGACAAATTCCTGATTGTTAAGGAAACATCCGTTCAGCCTGGCAAGGACTTAAGAATATGGCAGCTGTCAACACTGTCTCTTCTAGTCATAAGCCCATTCATATCGATGGTTACAACTCAACTTCTCTTCCAAATGATCTCAACTGCTTCTTCACGAGGTTTGAGAAGGACAATGCAGCTCAGCTTAGTAGTGCTGTTTCTTCACTCACGCCCAGTGGAACATCTCTCATCATAAGTGAGGAGGACGTAGTGAGGTCATTGAAAAGAACTAAAATTGGCACTGCCAGAGGACCTGACAACATCTGTGGACAAACCCTGAGACACTGTGCTTTGCAGCTAGGAGGTGTTTTCCAGCAGCTTTTCCAAAGCTCCATTAACACTAGCACAGTGCCTAATGTGTGGAAGCAATCAACTGTGATCCCAGTCCCTAAAAAAGGACACACAAAAGCCCTTAATGATCTGAGACCGGTGGCCTTAACGTCTCTAGTGATGAAAGCCCTAGAGAGGATTGTTAAAAGCCACATTGCTGGAATTGTGGACCCACTGATGGATCCTCTGCAGTTTGCTTACAGGACTGGTAGGGGGGTGGATGATGCTAAAATATTTATTATAGACACCATCCACAAACATCTGGAAACCCCTAATACCATCGCCAGGCTCCTGTTTGCTGATTTTTCTTCGGCGTTCAACACCCTGCAGCCTTACATACTCGCAGAGAAGCTGAGCACATATTTCCATCTGGATCATCAGCTTATTCTGTGGATCATCAGTTTTCTCACTAACAGGTCTCAGAGAGTGCTGGTAAACAATACATTGTCAAATGTCATTTACACTTCTACAGGATCTCCTCAGGGGTGTGTTTTATCACCCCTGCTTTACATCCTATATACAGATGACTGTAGAGCAACTCAGCCTAACTGTTATTTGGTTAAGTTTGCTGATGACTCTGTTCTGCTGTCCTTGCTCTCTGCTCCATCCTTGTGTCATGGTCCTGCTCTGCTGGAGTTCACATCATGGTGTCAGAACTCCTGCTTAGAACTCAACATAAACAAAACCAAGGACATGATTGTGACATTTTCAACCAAGCAAAGACAGTTAGCAGAAGCAGTCATCTCTACCATCCGGGGTGAGCCTGTAGAGATAGTTCATGAATACAAATATCTTGGAACAATCTTCGATGATCTGTTAAAGTTTTCCTTGAATACTGAAGATCTCTTGAAAAAATGCCACCAGAGACAGTATTTATTAAGAAAGCTAGATCATTTGATGTCACTAAAAACATCATGATGACGTTCTACCGTGCATTTGTTGAGAGCATCTTGTCTTTTTCATGTGTATGTTGGTTCTACTCTGTCAGTCTCCAGAACAGGTCCCAGTTGATCAGAGTTACAAATGTCTGTTCTAAAATAATTGGTCAACCAGTCAGACAGCTCTCTGTTCTGTGTGATCAGCAGGCTGTGAGGGTCGGTCTTAAGATTCTCAGGGACTCTTCGCATGTCTTGTTCCCTGCGTTTGAGTGGCTGCCGTCAGGGCGCAGGCTGCGTTGTGTCGGTTGTAGGACACAGAGGAGGAAGGCAACCTTCGTGCTTCAGTTATACAACTTCTTAATGCTGAGCCATCCTTCTTCAGCACTGTAAAACTGCACTTTAAACATGGGCTCATGTATGCATGTATGTATGTCAGTGTGAATGTTCATGTATATTTTATGTCTAATTTATTATTCTGCAACTCTCTGTCTTTTAATTGCCCCTCGGGATAAATAAAGTGATTTTATTATTATTATTATATTATATTAAAGCCTGCTCTCATCAGCGGAAAACTAGTACCTGGTTGGTATTAGGTGAGAGACTGCTGGAAACCCGAGTGCCACAATGAGATGGGTCGAGTTAGTTGTTGTCGTGTCCTTGGGCAAGATGCAAATCCCTTTGGGTGCCAAGAAATATGCAAAGGGCCTTATAAATAGAGGCCATGGACCAGTTCTCTATTAATCCATACCCACTCTAAATTCAGGAGATGAACATGGGTGTCCCAATTATATTTTATTATTAAAAACAGATCTCTTCTGGAATTCCCAATCAACTCCAAATGTATATTATTTCACAAAATGGAGTCAAAATTTAGGAATTCTTGCTGCTTTTTTGTTTTTAATTATTACCAGTCCCTATTCCACATGTTTTTTGTTTGCCATAAAAATAAATAAATAAATCAATACAAATACAATACAAAAAAAAAAAAAGTGCAAACAAATTCTAATGAATTAGGTTATTAATTTTTATTTGTATTTACTTTTATTTAACCAGGAAGATTCAGAATGTCTTTTGCAAGAAAGATCTGGCCAAATTTAGCTGCCACCCATCACTATAATGGTATAGTATAATAATTCACACAATATTAAATTATAAAAACAACTCTCTCAAAAATAAAATGCACAATTTTCGACAACAAAACTTTTTTAAATCGAATGATCTTGAAGCTCTATTATGAGTAGTTAACTGACGAACTTTTAATAATAAATTAAACAATTGTTCTTGTTTTACAATCAGCTGCTGGTCCTTTTATACTCTCTTTCAGTTTGATAGTTGTCTTCGCGAGCCTCTTCTAGAAGCTGTAATTCGAGCTCCCATAAGTCCGGATTGTTGTCTCGAACACTCATGCTATACCGCACTGTCATGCTTAGTACTATATGCGCTCTCTCGTTTGACTCGCGCTCATAATCGTCTCCTGATGATAATCTTTCACTAGGTGCTCCATCACGAGCTTTATCACGTCTTTTCGCATATTGCACGCTCATCAATGAGCTTCGCTACGCTTTCTCTACTTATGCTCGCGGCACGTTAGTTTGATACGCGTCGTACCGGCTCTTATATATACTGCTAGTTTGCTGTCCAGGCGATACTCGCTTCGCACTGTCTTTGCATACTGTAGCACCTTCTGTCCGCTATCGCTGTTGATTCGTCGTAGGACATCGACTCTCGCGTTCTTCCGATATAATGGCTCATCCTCCATCGCTTATATGTGTCTATATTGCTGCTTTCTACCTTGTCGAGGACTGTCGGATTGACTCTCAATAAGATACATCGCCACCTCGTTATATGTGGTCAACGTACGCTCGTGCCCTGCCCTAGCGTAGGGTCCCGTGCCGCTCACGGCTCAGTCCCTAGCGCTTTTATGTCATTTCCGATCCAGGTTTATCATCCACACACATTCAAATATGTCTTGAAGCGCCGACTATTGAGCGTCTCTTTATTTAGCTGTATCTCTACCATGCCCTATAAACCTTCGACTCTCCGGCCTATTTGAAGAATAACTCTGCATAACTCCACTCTATTGCTTCTCCCTGCACTTTCAAATAGATTTCATTAAATAGTCCGAGCATGATCCCGTTTTGTCTTTCAGCTGATCTGCGGCCTGGCAGCTCACATCTCGCTCTCCAAAAGTAATGTCAACCAAAAGGTCAGGTTTAATCTCGTCTTAAAACTCCGCAATTGGCCCTCCCCCGAAATGAGGTCGGAGGTCGGAAACTGGTACGCTCGCTCGAAACGTTTTATGTTTGCCGCCGCGCAAAACCTCTGGAGGATACAAGCCGATTTATTTGATGCAAGGATATTTACTCTGATATAAAGGAGTTTTAATGTTGTGAGATTGGATTTTGAAGGTCTACAAGCCAACGCTACAGGGTTTGGTAATTGCCAGCAGCATGGCGTCTTAAGTAATGGGCTTAAAAGAAATGTTAGCTGATTAATTTAGATGACAACGTTGTATTAATTTTTTATGTACCTCATTACACAGTGGTATAATCGTTGGCGTGTAAGAATAGCGTATATCTTTGGATAATTTATTGAAGTAATTAGGCTGGAAGAGAAAGATTAGGTGCATCTATCTGCTTAAATGGTCAGATTTGTGTAAGAAGTTTTAAAATAATTGTTTTGTTTTGTTCACAGCAGTTCAGCAAAGACCGATGATAGTTGAAGCAAAAAATAACAGCATGATTTTTCTTTTAAAAATCAGTTTGTAAAAGTGATAAAAAAAAAAAAATGAAGGAGAAAGAAAAACAAGTGAATATGTCAAATAAATTAGCAATAGGTGATGGGCGTAGGAAAAAGAGTTGTCCTGTGTGAGACAA
Organism: Mugilogobius chulae; assembly: GCA_038363315.1. Classification (NCBI taxonomy): domain Eukaryota; kingdom Metazoa; phylum Chordata; class Actinopteri; order Gobiiformes; family Gobiidae; genus Mugilogobius; species Mugilogobius chulae. The sequence continues at coordinate 26,752,073 of CM076407.1, forward strand.
ACACTTTAATACATTTAGGGTCTCATTTATCAAACCAGGTGCTAAACTGTGGGTATAAGCTGAAAAATGTCTTTGTTTTGTGAACATGCTCAATTTATTATTGGGTAATAAAACCAATGAGCACCACCATAAAATTGTCATTGTTAGTGTCTGTGTTATGTCTATTTGTTTATCATATACTATAGATTTCATTAGCTGAAAATTAAGCAATCGGCAAGTCTTTGTGAGTCAAAAAAAAAAAAGGGTTCCATTCACATGCTCTCACAACACTCTCCAGACCAACAGAGGTCGACTTGGAACTTCAAAAGACTGTTGCAATGGAAATAAGTGGGAAACCAGCTATTTCCGGTTGCCATAAGAATGTATTAGCCAAAACAATGTAAAAACAAAACAAAAAATGGTGAGTTTATCAATCACTCTGTAGTGTCAGAATGTGTTTCAATTTACTTAATTTTTCGTATTTAGCAGTTTTAAATCTCCATTAGTTTAACATTAGATGAACTGAAAATTCTACCTACAATCCTTAGTGCTAAAATATTTAAATTAGGTAGAGGGCAGTTAAAATGAATCTTAAGCCATCTTTAACTTCAATTTGTTGTTGTAATACAAAAGATTAATGAATCTTGCCACAATGGAAATCACAAGATTTTAAATTAATAAAATGTTTTCAGATATTCCATGGCAAAGTACAGTGTTATCTATATGAAAAAGTGTCTCTCCAGCTGGCTTCATGAAATCACCAAAACCAACTGATTGATGTTTTTAATTTTTCACCAATAACTATTTAAAAGTTTGACTGAAGTGATTTTGAAATTATTTCACATTTGAGGCTATGCAAACTCTCCATGGAGACAAGAAAAAGTATAAGAGCATAAAACATCTATTTATGTCATCCAGTGCTATTCTGTATGCATACATCTCACTTGAATCACAAACTCACAGGTAGCTTGTGTTCTTAGCCTGTTAATTACAGTATGTTTGACTTATGTGTCCCTCCATCTGTGTCTCCAGCTGACTGCGACAGACGCCGACGAGGGACTGAACGGCCTGGTGACGTATGAAATCGTGTTGGGAGCTCAGGGGGACTTTGTCATCAGTAACCGCACGGGCCGCATCACCATCGCCCCCTGGGGTCACTCTAGTGGTGGGAAGGGCCTACACGCTCACTGTGAGGGCTCGGACAGCGCACCAGAGGCTCAGCGGAAGTAAGGATGATTTAACATGTTTGTGATGTTTTTGTGACGGTTTGGCAATATTTTTGTGGCGCTGCAACTAATCCAGATAATGCAGACTTTGAAAATGATTGACGACTTATTTAATATTCATTCATTTTTGGCAGACACAAGCACTCGTGATTCATTGGAAAAAGAGTTAAATTATAAAGACCTTGTCAGTCTTCGATGAAAATAAGCCAAAAAATATGTTTTACTGACGCACTCTGTATTATCTGTTTAATTAACACAAAAGTAAGGTTCAATTCAAGGTTCAGTCATTAGTTGCAGCTTTAAAAATGTATCGTGCATAACTTTTATATGCATGATGTAAGAAATTATTAACTGTTTTTATTTAACATGCTCATTATTGCAGCACAAAGTTAGGCTAGCTCTCTCCAAGAAGGTTTGATTTCTTGTTTGGAGTTTTACATCTATTAAGCAGTTTCCCCCATCAGCCTAAAGCTAGAGTTTGCTGGTACCCCACAGTCAGCTCCCTCTACATTTCTGCTTGAAAACAGCATACAGGCGTCGCTTGAAACCTGAAGAGCGCGATGGCCATCAGTAAAATCGTCGTCCAATCAAGTTGCTTTAGGACGGATGCACAATCACGCACTAAACTGATTTTTCAACATTCAAGGATATGGCGGAGTAGCTAGCATTAGGATTGATTGTTCTTCATCCTCTAGCTTTTTGGTTCTCTGAACAATAGGGAAAGTTGTATCAATCAAACTCTGAGGAGACACGAGTGACCCGAGCCCAGAGGGCAATCGATGGTTCTGATGAAGCACTTCCACACGCATCGCCGTTTGTCACATTTTGCATGCCATTGATTGAAAAATATCTATTTTATTTACAACTCATAAAGCTCCGGGTTTTTTAGGGGCGCTCTGTCGCCTACTGACTTCTTCACCTGAGAACTTTGCCGTGTTTTCTGTAACATGCATATTAGTTTTAAGTTCATATACTGAAACTCGGCCTCGCTCTGGATGCCCACGCACTCACGTGCTATTGTTATAGTTGAACCTCCGCTCATAGGATATGCACTCTCTGTATCGTGGGCACTGCGATGCCGCTGGGTCAGCAAAGACAGGGCGCTGACAGACATAGTTGATGACACCAAGCCTGCATGCTAAGATCAACGTCAGGCCAGATTGTGTATTATGCGTGTCACTTTAACATAAGGTTGGTCAAGCAACGCAGACACTATTCTCTAGCTGCAAGAATGAGTGGTTCCTTTGCAGCTAAGCTTACACCACGCTCTCCTCACTTGCTGCTTATCATGATTATCCACAAAAGTTTCTATGTTTCATTAACATATATGCGCTAGTATGATCGTAATTGCTTCAGAAACCAACTAATCTAATGTAGGACTAGGTTTACATGTTCCTCACCATATTGCCATACGCATAGCGGTTTAAATACTGCGACAATTGATGGGTGTACTTGTATTTATGCCTTCTAACTGCTGATTGCTTCTTGCTAACAGTATATATATATTGCGCAGCATAAAAAAAGGATATTTGATGTACTATTTCTCCTTTTCTTGTGTTAAATTTTGTGTCCTTTAGGTTAGTATATATAGTGTACTTGAGATATTGCAGCGAGAGAACTCTACTCACCCTACTTGAATTTCTCTTCGTGCTCGACACTGAGTAAAGTAGCCTCTCTTGTCGAGAGAGACCCTCTGATGGTGCCACACCACAGCTGCACTGCACGTGGCCTAGAAGTGATGAGCACAGAAAGAAGATGTAATCGGGACTAAGCAAAAGCGTAATAATACCCTTGGGCTCCATTCAAACACAGCACATCTTTACGTGTATTCGTAATAACAGAATCGACTTTGTATCCTCGCTGGTGGATTCTCATCTAACTATATTGCTACTTGGCCGTTCTATTAGTATCTCTACAGCTCCACATGGTCTCTTGAGCACTATACATTGATCAAGTGACAAACCACTTGTGCAACAAGACCAAGTGGCACAAACGACATCTGAGACCTCTTATGAGCACTGTTACTCTGCACGCGACTCTGGTCTCTCACACACATAGTCCCGCGCACTGTGCTGGCGAATATCTCTATCTCAAAGGAAGTTGTCGTGTCTGCCATCCACGCGAGCAGGGTATCCTGTGATGGCTCTGCAATCCTCCTCCTCCCTGCTCACCTTGCTGTCTCCTGCCTTGGTTAACTTTCCTCCTGTGTCGTGTCGGTCGTAGCAAGGTTTCCTATTGTACACATGACAAGACACCATGTCCAGTTTGTCTCAATGCTTCTTCACTACCTACCCATGCCATCACTACTTTGTACTCACACTTCATGGACAAACACAAGGCAGAGACAACCAAGTACGCCTCGCCTGAGCACCGTCTCGAAGAACTGTGCCCTGCTAGACAGCGTAATCGTAGTTGCATTACACTATAAGGCTTCCTGGAAAGAAGTGCTCATGCGAGTGTAGTCAACTTGCTTGTCAGTGAAAGCTGATGTAGACTAAGAAGTAACTTGCTACAGTGTCTGTATTACCAATGCATTGCGTCTATCTGCTGCCCGTCCGTTCAGATAAGTCGTCACAACGTCCGTTGTCTCTGCTCCCTACTTTTGCAGAATGCTTTCAATACTGCGAAGCCCTACTCTTCCACCAGAGATCTATCACAGATCGTATATTGATCAGGTGGATCGTTCGAAAGTATCTGACTTAGATTCCATGGGAGATATCGATACTTTAATACCCACCACCAGTTAATGTATAGGTCGTTTCGTCGCCCTTCTTCATCTGTTCTTCTCACCACTGCACAAAGTGTAACCGATGGGCTGATTTAAGCCTGTCAGCAGCAGCTGTGCTGCGTATATTCCATAAGCCCTTTTTGGAAATAACGATCGACTACACTGAGTGAAGTTGGTTTTTGCTTCGCTCGAGTCAGAAAATTAGAACAAGGATTGATCCGACGCATAACTGAAATGACTCTGTTGCTCCTGCTTAGATTAACGGTCCAAGCCTGCTTAGGTACATTTCATCTGCGATGTGGCTTGTAGATACGGACGCCGTCTTTTTCTGTGCTAGAAGGCTATAGACATGGAAACTCATGTCCAGCAGAACTCTTTATGACTGGATGTTTTTTTGGTCATGACCCAAGGTCACAGGAGCGGAGTCAGAGTCTTAGCTGAGATTACTACTCTCACAAAGCACAAATATGATTACGAATACACAGGTGCAAGAAGTGATACTAATTAAGCAACTAACACTATTTAATGAACTGCATCTAATTCGCAGTTGATATTATATATTCTAGATTGAGTAGTTTTTCGCTGAGTATAATTCCTGGGGAAACATGGCAATTTGTGAGACAACATCCAAAACACTCACACTGACTGTAAGCAGACTCAAAAGGGCGTTCACAACATGACCACAGTTCTGCTCTTGGTGCACAACTCACGTTACTTTGCTACAATCAAGNCTCTATTTTTAAAAGATTAACCACAAAACTCTGAAAGCATAAGGAGTATATTGAAGCAGTGAAATAAACACTTATTCAAATAACTTTTTATTATTATTATTTTTTATGAACTACTTGTAGATGTGTTCCCAGTAGAGTAGCTAGTACTCAAGTTTTTTTATTTCTTTGGAGATATGAAAGTATTGAGTGCAATTATTTGTGTGAAAAGTACAGTTTCTTCAAAAAGTTACTCAAGAAAATATAACTGAATAAATCTAACTAAGTACTCTGTACCTCTGATAATGGCAGACATTACATATTATGATTTAAAAGATATCCAGACCAGTGTTTCTCAGATTGTGGTATGTACGGTATATCTGTTAACTCTCAAGTTATCCGATAGCTTATAGCCAGTGTAGTCTAGTGTCAAAGTGGTGGCAAAGCACTGCAAACACCACAACATTCGAACTAGACAAGGCGACTGAAGTGTTTTGCCTAACGATACAATGCTTTGTCTGTGCTGTAACCAATCTTCTGACCCTCTTGTTAGTGGATGAGTCCTCTAACACATACATGTAATCTTTTAGTTTATTCCACCCCAAAATAACCCACTTCTGTGCTTTTTGCTGTGCTACATTTCCAGGCTGAGCAGGACAACGGCCACCCTCTGCCCGCGTACGCCGACCTCATTATCGAAATCCTTGACGAGAACAATCAGGCCCCATATTTCCAGTTTGCCACATACCAGGGCTTCGTCAGCGAGTCGGCACCAGTGGGAACAACTATCTTCGCTAGCGCCAACCTCACCGACCCCCTGAGAATCATCGCGCTGGATAATGACATTGAAGAGGTATAGAAAAACACTCATCATCTGCCTATGCGTTCACTGTATATGACAAAAGTAGCTCAGTCGATGCAGATCTGTGCTTAAACAAACGCAGCTTGCTTACATTGCATTGTTCAAATACATGTTTTTTTTTTTTTTTGCTTTTATGATATTTTTGTGTTGCTAGTACATTGCCGCTGTCATAATCTTCATGGTCTGTTTGTGCCCTTGTTCCAGCTGGCTCCCGGTGATACTCCTGTAGGTAAAGGGAGATGGAGAGGCAGTGATACATGGATGTAATAAGGATGTCCTGAGCTAGGGCAAAGCCTTTAGAGCATTGCATTCAACCAATTTGTGCACACACATTTTCATAATTTTAGTTTCAATTAGATTTTTCTTTCTTTCCACATACATAAAATGTTCAAAATTGTAATAATCAGCTTATATTCATGTGAATAACTGGGAGCTATGAATACTCCATAAAAGTTAATTGGAATGGAGAATTGTTCACAATTGTTTGTTGTCAAAGTTGGTCAGAAATACTGTATAATTAATGGGAGATGTCTTGTACTTGTTGTAAGAATATTAAAAGTACATAAACTGCAGACATGGTGAGACGATTAAAACATTGGCCAAGAGAAAAGAAGGCTGCCTCATTATTAATAAGCCTCTTAGCCTGTCAATTAACATCAGTAGGGTAACTCACTAACCCAGGAAACTGTGGAGGAGGCAGCACTGGGCAAAAGATCATTTGAAAAATCATTATTTTTGTTTTTGGATTTGTCTTTATTTAGAAAATATTCCAAAAACGTTTAAATATGCTACGTGACTTATCTTGTCATACATGCTCATGTTTTGACTGTTTGTCTGCTGAACCAGAACAAATTAGATTGAGCAATCTTTGAAAAATCATGTTATAGATTGATATAGATTGAGGTCATAGTCACAGGGAGAGGACAACACGTACCAGCAGTGGATTAAAGAGTCAACTGAAATCGAAAAGTATCCCCCTGAACCGAAAAAGAAATAAAAAAGTATAATGAATTAGTAAGTAAATAAAATACCTAAATTAAACTCCATGAATTGATTTTAAGAAATGTTTATTATACTGTATTCTTGTAGTTCAGAAAAAAAATAATACATGCATACTCATGCAAATGGATTTTGCTGTCTGCTAAAAAGTATTACAGTGAGTAGTTGGTTTTTAAGTTTGTCCCAGTACAAACGAGTTGTTATCTGATCTGTTTAAGAGAAAATGTATCTGTATTTCTCTGACTACATCTACCTTTTAAACAACCCTTTAATCTCCAAAACCGTGTGTTAGCATTCGAGATTGTAGTTAACTTAACTGTAATGGGGAAAACTCACTCAGGTTTCTGAAAATTGTGAAAACATCTGTAAATTCATTGTGTTGACTGACTCAGAATGCATGCAGAAAGTTTCAAAGTAAATGCTTTTCAGGTAGGCTACAGCATCTTTAAAAAAACATCTCCAAACTACTTTTTCTTTGAATGTCATTCTTTTTCTCACACACTTCTACATTTTTCAATAAAATACTTAATAGACTGCTTAAAAAGTGCAAAGTGAAAACAGTTCTGCAGAGTTCTGGCAGTATATTTAACTAAAATTGCTAGGACCTTGTTACAGTACCTAGAGGGTGCTGAGCAACTGATCCAATACTTTATCATTAAACCATGGCTGCTAAAATCACATGTTAGCTGCTTTTAAAACTTCCCAACAAAGTGCTTTTATTACAACAGAAGTTCCCGCGGCGCAAAGGGTTACACTCAGCACTAAAATTAGCCATTGAAAAGCATTGTTCAGCTTGTTCCTAGCGCAGACATCCCGGGTGTGCTTGCATGCATTTATTTGATCAAACTCTAGGCACTTATCACTGCTGGAGACATTAAAACCCCAAAATTACAACTTTGACTGATGATGATAATAATAATAATGCTTCACCTCACTCATGTTGTTTCAAAAGTTAAAATGGCATGTTTTTTTGTCAGTTTTATGAATAAGCAAATCTCCAGTAATGATAGGTGTGTATGTTTTCCAAGTTGATCAGTGTAATCTTTGTTTGGCGTGCTAACCTTTACATTCAGGTAAGTAGTGTGCAGTGATGTTTTGTTTGCTCAAATCATAACATACATTTATTCTTTGTTGGAAATGTTTATCTTGTACTGATTGCTCAATTGCCCTTGATTGCTTTAGCGTTTTGTGTGAGTGTGCTGACTTCAGCTCCAAGATTGCGCTGCAGAATTGAATCTGTAAAAGTACAAACCAACTTGGTTTTGGCTCGTGTTTTAAAGCCAGCCTTTTAAGCCAGTCCTTGGGGGAGATTAACAAATCAAAGTGGATTGAAAAGAGCGATAAAGGAATCAATATGGCACCCAGTTCCTGATGTTGACCAAAGTCTCTTAAGAGGGCGCATTGACAGACACAGATCGAAGCCGACTTCAAGCAATGGACTTTGTTAACACAGTGCAGAAGCAACAGTCATGTGGAAGTTCTACTGACAGCAAATAACTTAACAGACTAGACAGTGGAGTACAGTCAAGACTTTGTCCTCATGTCCACACTATCTAGGGGACACACCGTTTTTTGTAACACCCAAAGGTTCAATAGATGAGTTGATAGTACAGTTAATGCATCTGGAATAGTAGTGAGAATTGGTGGTCACTAGACGGATCAAAATGAACCACGATGAATTGCGAGAGTGGGAAAAACAACAGCTGACAGCGATAGGTCTGACAAAATCAATGTGTCACACCTGTTGCACAGTAGGACAACTAAAGAACTTCTGCAAGAGGAACAGTGCATTTATTCCAAAGGGCATTCTAAAGAGGATCATTCACTGCTCAACAAGTACAACAGCAAAGATGGACCTAAGGAGATTCTGTATAATGCCCTATATACACTATAGAACAATAAAGCGATCTAGCACTCCAAGTTTGTAATTATATTCAACAGTGCTAACAGGAGCTGCAAGCTAAATGCAATTGTGATGATACCCCTTGTACATCCAGTTAACATGTTAAGTCAATGTAAACCCACGTCTTGATGATCCAGCACATCGAAATTCACTTCTTTGGGCATCTGCTGATGTCGCATCTTGCGATTTAGACACTCCAACGTGTGTCGGACACTTTGACCGCCTCATCAGGCGTTGATGCCCTAATAGGGCACTGCTGAACTTTCATCACTTGAATGCCCTTGTCCACCAATCAGGCATTTCTCTCTTGTGACGTCGTTGCATGCTGCTCTGCTCTCACCTCACATCAAGAGAAAAGAAGGACTGTTTACTTAAGTCATTTAATAACTTTTTTTTTATCACAAGGGTGCTTGTTTTTGGGCTTTTTTCAAAGGTTTGGTGGCTTGTTGTTCTCTGAAACTCTGACAACCTTGTCACGGCAAAACAAACAATATGATACATGATATGGACTGACAATGAGCTCACACGGATCAATTCAAAATGCTCATTGCAGTGTTTAAGCCACTGCTGTACGATGTAACTATAGAGGAGTACAAAAGTGTCCTTGTCCAGGACAACACTTGTTGGGGCATTTAGGGTGCTTGTTGGGGTGCCAGCTTTGAAAATATTCTGTGTCAAAATTCGCCAAAATGTGCATAACTGGATGTTTCAACGATGTCCAGTCTGAATGCCACAAAATAAAAAGTGTAAATATTGTGTAAATAAATACATGGCTTTGCATTTGGTCATTTTATTTAATATAATCTTATATAATTTGTCAGTGCAATTGGTGCATGTTCATTTGTATGTGTTTGTTTTGGTCATTTTCAAACTATTTTAATCAAAGACATTGCAAAATACTATGATGTTTCTTTAATACTGGAGGTATCAAAAATCAGGTAAAGTGGAACAAATCAATGGTTGCTGACTCTTTTGCTGGGACATGGGACTCAAAACTGACACTGTCCCGGAACCTCTTAAGCCCACTTTGATTTTTTTTTTTTTTTTTAAAGTGACATGGTTTGCCTTTAAGCATTGTGCTACAGCCATGTCACAGGACATTCCTGTGTCTTGTCAAGAAATTAAACGACTTGAAAAAACTAAATGCATTTTATATCAAGTGTATCTACTGTAAAGTACATTTTCAAATAATAAAAGCAGTATTTAAAATATAGTTTAAAATGTCACGTTAAGTAACCATAATGCCCAGCCAAATGTTACATGTTATTTGTGACTTGTGCTATTTTTGCTGTTTTGGAAGTACTGTACTTGTATTGTTTTCTTCCCTTAGTCATGACTCATCCTCCTCCTTGTGTGTTTTACTACTGCAGAGTGATGATGTGAGTTACACTTTATAATACCATGAGGAACATTCACATCCAGGCTATTTCCTGTATTAATACTATGGTGACATCTTTAGCTCCTTCCCCACTGCTCAGGAAATCCACAAGCACACCATCATCACATTACTTTATCACTCTTTGGCAGATCAAACATACTGGTTGATAGGTTTCTCTTCCCCACAGCTGCGGCCTTGGTAAAAAATAAAATAAATACATATTGTTTCTATGGTAACATAATCTCTTCTATGTCTTTCTGCGCGAAGACCAAAGACCCCCAGGTGACGATTACGCTGAACGACTACACGGCCGTCTTCAGCCTGACCACAGCAGGATTGGTGCGCTACCTAAGACTGGTCAAGCCGGTGGACAGAGAGACGCAGCCCACCTATTCTTTCACAGTATGTAGATTTTCACCTACACAGTGTTCTGTATGTATGTGGTCACTCCACTGGTGCTGCAGCATAGAAAGTTCCTCTACAGGCTAGAAAGGATTTTTTTTCCCTAGAGTGCAATAAAAACACAAACTGTTCGTGTTCAGCAGAAACAGCATCTACAGCTTTAGGAATGGTCGGATTTTGTGGCAGTTCCATATATACCCCTCCAATTTTAAACAACCATAATGCATTCAACAAAAAAATCTATTATTCCTAAAGCATAGCTCTTCTAAATATACAGTATGTAATTCCAAGAATGGAATTGTCTAAAATTAACTTTTGCTCTTTCTGGATATTATAGATAAAAGAGTTGAGTGTGAAAAAAAAAAAAAAATGCACAAGGGGTCGACTTTTCTGAATTTAAATTTTTTCTTGTTAATATGAAAATCTAAGTTTCACATAGTTAATCCTCTGATGGTGTCTTTCTTAGCTATTTGCATTTTATGTAAATGTATTCTTATGATTAATGCTTTTTGTACAGATAACCCATGGCATCATCTGTGAATTTAAAACAGGACTTATTACAAAAGTAGTAACCTTAGGTTCAATAAGTGCTTTTATTAAGAGGCTGATAGGCATTTCAGTCTTTTTGGAGTCTCTGTGCTATTATTGCTAAATTCAAATTAAAACTAGTCATCAATTAGTATTTTGCTTAGGTTATAATGATTGAAATTATAATAAGATGCATGGAGTTTGAATACTGAGCAGCCGTGAGCTCATAAATACTGACAAAACGGATCTCAAAGCTTTTTAGGCAAAACGAAACAACCGAACTGCTGGATCAATGCTAAATATATAGATTACTAGTATCAGAATATCTAATATAAGGAAAGGCTACAGTTTGATAACAAATATAAACAACCACAACTCTACTGAATATTAAGTTTTTATCTATAAAAAACAATATCAAGTAAAAATACATTAAAACACTTTAACTTCTCCCGTTTTTATCATAGACTTTGGATTCGCACACAGTTAAACTCATTACTTTTTTCTTCTAAAAAACACAACATGTTTTTAGTCCATTTGGTGAGGTCACTATTTGTAGCACTCTAGTTAAATCTGTGTTGCTCATTATTTTGGGCACTTAGTCAGAATGTTGAGGAGCATTTTTTAATTAAATCAAAGAATGTCTGTGTGTAATCTCTATATGAATGCTAAGTGTATCATCTGAAAAACCTTATAGATAACAAACAGAGATTATAAGATGCTAAATACTAAACATTTCCTGACACTATTGAGTGATAGATGTTTTTTGTCAGTAGTGACCCAGCAGATTATTTGGTTGTTCCAGGGCTGTTTTGTTTACTTTTTGAGATTTTTGCTAATGTATTTCTATGAACACTGGGCACGTCTTGGTGCACAGGGTGTTCTTTCCCAGGCGCTATTACTTTCTAACCTAAAGTCCATAAACCGACAAACAATCTCTCCAATGGGACTGACATCACTTTGTGACCTTAACCTTAACAGTTATTGGATCTTATCGGACCCAGTTGCCTTTTTATTAAATTTTTAAATTTTTCTGCCATCTAAGAAAAATGTACTACCAAGCTGCGGTAAATGTTAAAGACAACTACAAAATTGTGAATCAGATTCACTTTGAACATTAAATCAACAAAAATAAAATAAATAAATAAATAAATAATAGGACATTTTATGTTGTTACAGGTTCCTAAAACTTTTTTTGTGTTAAATTACCTTACATTTTTAAAGAAGAATTATTCAACTTTTAATGAAGAATTATCAAAAACAAAAATATGCCCAAAATAATGTAATTGAAGCTTCGACAGCTAACACCAGCTTTACCGCTCTTCATATTTACCAAAGAAAATGTATGCGGAAATTTGATTCTGTTTTTATTTTGTGCAGAAATTGTTCTCATTATAACCAGAATCATAGAGAGAGTCCAACCAAAAGGGTTCAGAATCAGTTTCCATTTCATCTTTATACAATTTTAGTTCATACAACGTTTCAGTCGACTGACCTTCATTAGATATAAAGGAGGCAGTCGAACCTGTCGCCTCTCAGGTGAGCAGAGCTTTTCCTGCAACACTGTTTAAATTTAGACAATTTCAGTCAGGTGTTTTAGGCCAGACTGTTAGGAGAATATTGTAAAAATATATAGATTTTCTCAATAGGTATTTTTTGTTGAATGATTAGTAAATAAACTGTTATACTGTTTTTTGAAATGTTCAGTAATTACAAAGAGAGTCACCAAAACACGTAGGTCAATTAATCTATTTTTAATTTTAATTGGAAATGTTTTGATTTCTGTATCATATAGAAATATACTTTTGTAAAGTTAATGTAATCTGACGTTTCATGAACGCTGATGTTTACCTGTTCCTTTTGTAATGAACACCTGACTTTTGTCCCTTTCTCATGTAGAACTCTTTCCTCCTAACATTTCCATTTGCTCTCTATCCATTGTTTGTGACAGCCAAATAAACTTGCAATTTGCTCATTTAGCCAGCTGTCCAGTCCTTTAGGCAAACCCAAGACGTGTTTCCGAGTTGTTAACAGTGGGATAAAGGAAGACACACAAACTAGTTTATTACGGCAGCTAGAACATATTCTCGAAAACCCCACCAAAACAGTGGGCAAAGTGCAAGATTATTGCTGTGTTTCCCCAACAAGCAGATGGGTTACATGTCAGAAGTAAATGTGAGCCAAAGCTAGTTTCACATGGACTCAGGCAAAATGGAGAAAATGTTTTGTGCTGAAGTAAATGAGCAACTGAGAATAGCACACCATAGGAATAAGAGCGCATCTTTGAATCATGTTTTCTACTGGGTTGTGGTGGATTTTATGATGGAATAACTTCATAGCCACATGTTTGTCTCAGCCCAGTCTCTGAAGAAAATGTAGATGTACAACCAAATGTCGAAAATGTAGGATGAGCACGTTTTCATAAATACAAACATAGAATTTGAAGTTTCAGCAACTGATAAAACACTTTTTGTTCAGGTATTTTTAATAAAAAACTTTGGTGGACTTCTGGGTCCAGTGTAAATTCACTCCGATGGAAAGAAGCTGAATACCAGACTGCTGTGTGGTGTGCAGCCTTGGTTCCATTCACACTTGTAATGGTCGTGTGCACTCAGGGCCCTAGTCTGTAAAATAGGAAGGAGCAAATAAATGTCTTCGGTAACGCTTTAAAATAAGGTTCCGTAATAAGCTAGTTCTAAGCGTTAATAAGCATTAATAAGCTGCTAATAAGCACTTATAAAACATATATTAACATGACTGATTGCTCACTAAGACATTATAAGGAGTTAATATGCCATTTATTAAGACTTGTGTGTGTGTTAATAGCCTGTGTCCATTTCACTTGTAAGTTCATTAATGTTTCTACTATCAACAAAAAAAGTGATGAAGTTACGTTCAGTTTTGAATAAACATGCTTATAATTTGCTTCTTACCAAAAATACTGATTAATAAACACATTATAATGCTTTAATAAATAGCTTATAAAGTGGTTTTGCAGTACCCTAATCTAAAGCGTGGATAACTTTTGTAACTATGAAAAATCACAATAGACTGTATGAAAATGTTACTTTATTTGAACATCAAGGCCCCAAACAAACAAGCCTGGTGGTAAGCTGTACAGTGAACAGCAGCATACATGGAATGTCTTTTTCTTGAGAAAACACAATGTTTGAAAACACCTCATACATTTGCAGCATTTTAAAGGAGACATATGCAAAACAACTTTAAGCTTTTACCCTTTTTATAACGTCATTTTTGATTCCGGCAAAACAAAATCTTGGAACTGTACAAAGTAGTACAACTGTACTATACAAAATTATATATAAAAACAAAACTAAAAACAAGAATATTTTTTTCAAGCCTCTAAGGCAAATAGAAAAACATTTGTAATCTCAATGCCTGTCTTTCCTCAAAGGCAGAAGCTGATTGGATTGTTTTAAGGAGTGAATATTGTTGCTTACAGCAATATCATTACAAATGGCATCATTACATGCTTTTGTGAAATCACTCAGTTTATCATTGGGATTACGTCTTTGCTTGAGCTCGTTGTACTTCTGCGGGTCAGCGATGGCAAGTTCTGCTACCGCCGCATTGCAGACTATAGTGTTGCGATCCACTCCAACCTTCTCGCAAGCCTTTGAAAGAGACCGACCTCTTTGGAAGCTCTTCAGTACCCTTTGGTATCTTTCAACCACCTCCTCCGGAACACGTGCTGAAAAAGAGTTAAGTAATAGCAGGCTATTACATGAGGCATTCTAAATTTGTGAGGGGTGCTGTTAAGGGCAGAAGTGGTTAAAATATTCACACCCCACCCAAATTAACAAATTTAACTTGCTTACACCAGTGCACACTATCTCTGAGTCGTTAAGCCAAATACCTTAAGCATCTGGTCTATTTTTTTGGTGTGTTTTTCTTACACATGTCTATACAGCAGTTTTTGCAGATAAAATGTATTAAATGAGATTCAAATGCCAGTAGATTGTGCTCACATATAGAAAATGATGTGGTAAAATTGATTTCATACACACAAAGAATCACGAATCAAATCTAGACTAAAAATGTGAATTGTCAAAATAAATTGCATGTTCTTTTATTAATTGTTCTTACATCATAGCCATGGCATACTGATACTGCTCACTTGCCAATATAAGAAAATGTCCTAGCTATCATCATTTTTGTTTTAAAATTGGTAGACATGTACTTAGTGTATTGAACAAATATTTAGTTGTTTCTACCTTTGCAATTTTCACTGATTGTTGTAGACTTCTCTAAAAACATTCTACAGTGGGCTTCTAGTATGAAATAGATTAAAAAAGAGCAGAATGCCAAGATGAGTACCTAAAATAAAAAACATATTGTTTTACCTCTTCGAACCTGTCTCTGGTCTTTGCTTCTTTTTTTGTTGCCACCTTTGCGTTTCTTGTTTTTTTTCTTCATTTTCTTAGTCTTGCTTTTCTTTTTCTTTTTGGGAGAATCCTCTGAAGAGGATGATCCAGAGGAGGAGTCAGGAGCAAAGCTTGAGCCTGAAGAATTGGATGAGTCTGATGAAATGTACACTTCAGCTTGGGTTTTCGTCTGTTTTACTGGCCCCATCACATCACTTGTAGAAGCCTGTTTCACAGCTAAACACAAATAAAATGAACAATGTGCCATATTCATCTAAAATACTAAAGACATTTGCATTATATCATACCAAGTTGTTCCTTAAGGAAATCTCTCTCTGCAGACAGCTCTTTAACATGTTCCTGCTCCCACTGTAGTTTTTGCTTGACCAATTCTAGCTCATGCTTCAGTTTTTTCACCTGAACTTGAGCAGTTGGTGAAATTGTAACATCACCTGTAGTGAAAAACATGTTAAAAGTATCAATTAAACAAGCAACAAATGAGAAGTCACTGTTATTATATAAACTCTTGTAAAGTTATTTATATTATTTATTTGATATTCTAGTATTAAACCATATTAGATACGATCCTAGGCTACTGCCTACACATTATGAATTAACTACAAAATGTTGAGGTTGAGAAGGAGCAACACAAACAATAACTAAACTTTTTTGTCACAGCAGTGCTAGATTTGTATTATATTATTATTTTATCAGTTCAGTTAGATGGAATAGACCTCAAAACCATTCAAATGATCTGCATATAACTAAACAAGCATTTTTTCTGGATCTATAGAGTCGGCAACGCGTCACTGTTGGGGGCGTGGCCTGCTGAGGGGGAAGCTAAACTGTTTACCTCTTTTAAGACGTTTTCTGGCAAATTATATGTATTTTTAGCACAACTAATTCAAGTCGAGTTACAACAATGTTTAAATGGATACTGAGATGTTGTTAGGTCAGAAAAATAAACAATAAGTTAAAAAAGATGCTAAAAGACGCCAGGCGGCGCTAGCATCACGTTAGCATTTAGCTCTTAGCTACCGCTAGCATTGCTAGATATGTTTACATACTTGGAAGGTTGAATCACTTTATTCATTCCCATGTCTTCGTGTCTGTATTTGACACAATATATCTCCTAAAGTCCACATTTGATGTTGTAGTTTTTGAGCAGTGACTGATAAAGCTGCTGTTCTGATTCACTCCACATGTTAACTTTCCCTTCGAAGGTCCGTTAGTGGGAGGGCGCTAATGCCCCGGTACTATGTGGGAAGTGTAGTTTAGATCGGTTTTATGCGCTAATAATACGTTTATATTTTTAACTTTGAGGTCAACATAAATAAATACGGAGGTTGATCAGCCAGCAGCAAGTTTATCATGTTTGCAAAATGTTATAAAGATAGCACTAGCTAAGCTAACGAGGGGTAAAGCTAATGCTATAATGTGTGTGCATAGTACCCTGTGCAACTTACCACACGTGCGCTCTTCGTCGTCCACATTTTTTCTCTTAGCATTTCTTTTCAATTTGAGTTTGTCTTCAAGTTTAGCCTGTGCCAACCTGGCACCTCCAGAGCGGGTTTGAATTAAACTCTGAAAGCGTCTTGGCGATGCCATGTTTAGACGCGAAGACTGGTCCACTGTGTAGTTGACGTTCACGCCGATTGGAAAGACCGCGGTACGCATGCGCGTTAAAGGTAAACGTAGCTTGTCCGCCAAAATGAGCTTGGTTAGCAAGATTCGAAGGCTAATTTTTGAAGGAACGTCTTTAAAAAAAAGCCAAAGGTTAATTAAATGGATGCAGAGAAAGCATCTTCTGAGAAAAACGATCAAATGCAGTCTATGCCAGCAGAAAATGAAACTCCAGTCATGGAACACTAAGGACCATTACGCCTGGTATGTAGCTAGCCAATGCTAGGTTGCTATTCTGCCTATTGATTTCGCTTCCTGTTATTTATTTGTTTGTTGGCAAAGTGTACATGATGTGTTCTACTGTTGTGCTAAATTATTTTACAGGATATGTCAGCGGGCTGTGCACCGAGGGAAGAAGAAAGTGAAATCAATACGGCACAAGTCTCTATTTCAGCATTCTAAAATATCACTTTTTAAATGGATGCAGTTTATTTACAGGTATGTTTATTATTTGATAAGTAAATGATTTTTTTTGGGAGTTATTAACCTACTTAATTTTTTAAAAAAGACCTTTCTATCTGCCGTCTATAAGATTACTATTTTAAAGTTTTGTGACAAAGATTATTTAATTATCTGTTTAACCTTTAAAAAATTTGCAAAAAAGAAAAAAAAAACTTGATTGTATAGATGACTTATGTAATGAAATTTAGATTTAATTAGAAGCTAATTGATTTATTCTAACTAATACATTGATATTAATTATTGTCAATTAATTTCATAATCAAATGATTGTTAACCTCACTATACAGACGTTCTAAAACATGCTATATGCTGATAACGAAATTTTATGACTCAAACTGGGCAGCAATTAAAAAAAAAAATTAAGCAAATTTAGTGTTTTCCTATGCACACTCCTAAATCCTAAAAGTAACAATAGCAGGATTCTGAAATTCTTATTCGAATGACTTAAGCGTCTCTAAAAAGTAATTGATTAATGAAAAGGTTATTTTTTAGACTGAATGAAAATCAAAATTATCCTTGCTGTTCCATTAGAATTATTTTACTCTCTCATCTCAACATGTTTGGTTTTAAGTATTGTGTATTTCAGATTTTGTTGTCAACGATGTCAACTTATGTACTTTACAATGTACTACAATGAACAACAATGTAATCATGCCATGTGTAATGTTTACCAAATTCATTTGTGTTCTAATTTACTAGATTTGCACAAGGCCTACGTCTGCGCCAGATAGACATGATGGCGGATGATATAGCAGCAAGTTCGGCCACACTCTCCAAAATGTCTAAAAAACTAAGAAACATCTGCATCACAGCAGTTGAAAGAATGAGGCGCCACAAAGGACAAGTCATTGGTGGTCGAAGAGAATTTGTGGCCATTGATGAGTCTCATTTCAGACATAAAAGAAAGGTACATTTTTCTAACAAATTTTTTTAGGTGTGTCTATCTATCTATCTGTCTGTCTGTCTGTCTCTATCTATCTATCTATCTATCTCTATATACAGTATATATATATATATATATATATATATATATATATATATATATATATATATATATATACCTGTGCCTTTCTTTTAATACATTTTTTTTTTACAGTATGGCAGAGGGAGAATGTCAGGAGCATGGCGAAGAAAAAAATGGGTGTTTGGCATGCTTGGAATAAACGAAGGAAAGAGTGGAAGGCCAGTTCTGCGCCTAGTGGAGAAGAGAGGTCGTCAAGAACTTGTACCCCTGATAGCTCACCATGTAAAACCTGGCTCTATGATTCTCAGCGATGAATGGAGAGCTTATCGTGTGCTTCCTGAACTTGGGTACAACCACTTTACTGTGAACCACAGTCAATGGTATGTGGATCCTGTCACTGGGACCCACACACAGCACATAGAAAGGGCCTGGAGAAAAATTAAGGAGCAGGTATGGAGGCTTCGTGGTAATCAAACTGAAGATCTATTAAGTGAGCACTTATATGTAATAGAATGGAATGAGTGGCTTGCTAAAAAGCATCACAATGGTCCACTTGGACGACTTCTTCAAGATATTGCAAAACAGTACCATTAGTGTAAAGTTAAGTGGCTTTTGTTGGGTGAAAAATGAAAGTTCACATGTAATAGCTTGATTGTGTATTGTCTTTCTAACAAATTAGTTTGTTTTACTGTTATTAGAGGAGTTATACAGTATTAAAATGTTCAGGCACTATTGAACCACAAGAAGACCAAGGTTTTACTTTTTGTTAATTATCTACCACAATAATCATCTAAATGCCTTGGTCATGGAAAGAGGCTTAAAATGGCTACATAACATGACATTTTACTTCCATGGTTCACCCAGAAACTTCACCAATCACCAATCCAATGCATTGCCCATTAAAATGTTACATAAAATGTCTCCTTTAAAATGCTGCAAATGTATGAGGTGTTTTCAAACATTGTGTTTTCTCAAGAAAAAGACAGAACTTCAAATGAATTACGAAAATTACAAGGATAAGTTGAAAATGTACAATCAAATTTTGTGTGAAAAAAGAGAAATGTATTTTTCGAAAATCATTGGAGATTGCTCTGGAAACATGCGTGTTCTGTTTTCAACAGTCCACAGATTAACTAATCCACCATCTCAATTACCGACTGAACTAATATCAATCTCAAAGTGCAATGAGTTTGCTGATTTCTTTAATGATAAAGTTAAAAAAATAAAAAATGCTATCCTTTCATCAGCACAAAATATTACTCTGCAGTCACCAAAACATGTAGAGCTGACCCACTTTACACCTGTAACTAACAAAACTGTGTATGAGATCGTGAGTAGTTTGAGTTCATCTACATGTAGCCTTGATGTACTACCAACAAGATTCTTGAAAACTGTCCTAAACAGTCTAATAGAGCCCATTACCCAAATAGTGAACATGTCGTTAAAAACTGGTACTTTTCCAAGGACTCTGAAAACTGCAGTCATCAAGCCTATTTTAAAAAAGAATAATCTGGATGCTACAGTTTTTAACAATTACAGACCCATCTCAAACTTACCTTTTATAGGAAAAGTTCTAGAAAAAACTGTGCATCAACAACTCATCAATTATCTTGAGGAAAACAATTACTTGGATGATTTTCAATCAGGTTTCAGATCATGTCATAGTACCGAGACTGCACTCATTAAAGTTACTAATGACATCCGTCTGAATACAGATGTGGGTAAGGTCTCAGTACTAGTCCTGTTGGATCTCAGTGCCGCCTTTGACACAGTGGACCACGACATCCTTCTACAAAGATTAAAAAATTGGGTTGGTATCTCTGGTACTGCCTTGGAATGGTTCAGGTCCTATTTAGAAGACAGGAAGTATTTTGTTGAGATAGGTGACTGTGTGTCAGAACACATGGCCTTGACTTGTGGTGTGCCGCAGGGCTCGATCCTGGGACCCCTTTTGTTTAACATCTACATGCTCCCATTAGGCAAACTTATACAAGATATTGGTGTGTCTTATCACAATTATGCAGATGACACACAGATCTATGTGTCACTGACAGCAGAAGAACTTGAGCCTGTTAAGTCACTTTGTTACTGCATCCGGCAGATTGGTGTGTGGATGCAGAACAATTTTCTGCAGCTAAACTCTGATAAAACTGAAGTAATTGTCTTCGGTCCACAGAAACAAAGAGAAAGTGTTTGCAGTTACCTTCAGTCTCAGTCTCTTCCCTTAAAACCTACAAAGCAAGTCAGAAATCTGGGCATAATACTAGATTCAGATTTGAACCTTGATACCCATATTAAATCAGTAACTTCTGTAGCCTTTTATCACTTAAAAAACATTTCCAAAATTAAAAACATAGTGTCTAAACCAGACTTGGAGAAACTTATTCATGCATTTGTTTCAAGCAGATTGGATTATTGCAATGGCCTTTTCACTAGTTTATCCAAACGAGCTGTAAAACAGCTACAGTATATTCAGAACGCTGCTGCTCGAGTCTTAACTGGAACTAGGAAGTATGACCATATTACGCCTGTGCTTAAGTCTTTGCACTGGCTTCCAGTGGCTCAAAGAATTGATTTTAAAGCAGCTTTAATTGTGTTTAAGTCTCTCCATGGTCTAGCGCCAAAATACATATCTGACATGTTAGTGCCTTATGAACCATCTCGCACTCTGAGGACCTCAGGGACCGGCCTCCTGCTGGTGCCCAGAGTCAGGACTAAACATGGGGAATCAGCGTTTCAGTTTTATTCAGCTAAGATCTGGAACGGTCTCCCTGAGTTTGTGAGACAGGCCTCTACAGTGGCAATGTTTAAATCAAGGCTGAAGACTGCCCTTTTTAAAATTGCTTATGACTGAATTTTGTTATATTGATGATTATTGTTGTTATTATTATTAGCTATTGTTGTACTTTTTAATGTAATGTACTTTATGTTTTTATATTTTTATATGTTTATTTTTATTGTATTTTGGGTGTATTTTAAGTATATTGTAAGTGTATTCTAATTGTATTTTAATGCTGTAAGGCACTTTGAATTGTAGTTAGCATGAAAAGTGCTTGACAAATAAAATTTATTATTATTTATTATTCCATTTATGCTGCTGTTCACTGTACAACTTACCACCAGGCTTGTTTGTTTGGGGCCTTGATGTTCAAATAAAGTAACATTTTCATACAGTCTATTGTGATTTTTCATAGTTACAAAAGTTGTCCACGCTTTAGATTAGGGTACTGCAAAACCACTTTATAAGCTATTTATTAAAGCATTATAATGTGTTTATTAATCAGTATTTTTGGTAAGAAGCAAATTATAAGCATGTTTATTCAAAACTGAACGTAACTTCATCACTTTTTTTGTTGATAGTAGAAACATATTAATGAACTTACAAGTGAAATGGACACAGGCTATTAACACACACACAAGTCTTAATAAATGGCTTATTAACTCTTTATAATGTCTTAGTGAGCAATCAGTCATGTTAATATATGTTTTATAAGTGCTTATTAGCAGCTTATTAATGCTTATTAACGCTTATAACTAGCTTATTACGGAACCTTATTTTAAAGCGTTACCATGTCTTCTCGTAAAAATAAATAAATAAACAAATATATAAAATATTAAATGGTCACTAGGACTTTAGCAGATGAGAAAAGCATGCAGCATTTTAGGCATGATCTGACAGAATAATCAGGGCAATCATTTCATAATTAACATTCAAATTAAACTGCAAAAATGTTAATTAAAACTTTTCTGACTAAGGTTACAAAATCTGAGTTTTTATGGGATGCGAAAGATGTCTGATATGTGTGCTTTGTGACTGTTACTTCCAACATTACAATTTTATTCACAACTTTTATTCACAATTTTGCAAATTATTCCTGTGTGCTTTGACCTTCGCAGATGGTGGCTTCAGACGGTGTCCAGCAGAGTCCTGTTGTCACTGTCAACATCCTGGTCATTGACGCCAACGACAACACACCAACGTTCGGTCAGGTGTCCTACAGTGTGGAGGTCTTCACGAACATGCAGCCTGGAGAGACCGTCATCCAGGTAAATGATCAAGACTACAATTTGGATGTTTTGTTCTCAAAATCTATTTGAGAACAAACTAGCTGTATTGAATGTGTTTAAAGTGTTTAAAAATAGGGCTGTTCGACCTGACAACAAAATTGTATATTATGATTTTCTTGAAGCCAGATCACAATCCATTTTATCGTTATTCATGTCCTGTATATTTTCCTTTTGCCTTTGAAGTAAATAATATCATCTACTTTTTCAGAAATCTTAACCTTTACTGAGATTGGCTTAATCCAGAGCAGAAAAAAGATTAACCAACAAAAGTAGTAGTTCGCAAGACTAGTTAATTTAAACAATAAGCTGCATTAAATATTGTAAACATTGACTAGTTGACTAAAAAGGAGGCGTAACATACTCCTATATACAGTATACTAGGCAAAAAAAAATCTCTCTAATTCGACCATATGTCTGACTCAAACTATGCAGAGTGGCATTCTTACCTTGATCTCAGAACGAAGCTCGAGTCACTTTTATTGTAGAGTCAGACAGACTCAAAGTTGATGTTGAGTCATGGCATGCTGCCTGTTTATGCTTCCTCTAAGGCTGGATTTTCTCCTCCAATACCTCATCTCTTAGTCACCTCTGTCCCATTTATACAGCACCACAGACACCTTCAAAACTTTCTTGACTTATGTATTGTTTTTGGCCAAAGTTTGGGTTTCCTTCTAATGTCAACAGTATGTCAGGGGATCAGTGGAAAAGGAACCGACCAGGGGAAAATAACTGGAAGAGACATTCAAATTACAATTCACTTCTCACTCTAGAAATGCAAAGATGAACTATGTAGCTTTTCTAAGAGTCTGTTCACTACATACTTCTCTGTGGAGTTGTTTTCCTTTGACAATAATGTAAAACATAGTATGGCTTTAAAACAGGTCATGCAGCGTTAGTGTTATTGCTAAAAACATGAATTTTATGTGCCCTCCTTCTTGTTGTTTCCTACGCTCATGTCTCACATTTAAAAGTGCTGCATTCTGATGATTTTTGACTTTTTAAAAACCTGAAAAACTTATTGCTCACTCATCTAAAACTATTCTCAAGAAGCTTTGAACTCTGGGAAACAGTCTTTGAGCATCTGGATTTGAACTAAAAATAGCACAAAACTGATTTGAAAATGTAATTTGAATATTTGACCATATTACCCTGATCAGTTCCTACATTTTTCTGATTTAGATTCTAAAATAGTTTTGTGGTTTTGCAGAAATCTGTGATGTTTCTATTAGTTCCCGTGATTTTTGATATGAACAGACAGCGTGGTTCTCTGACTGACAAATTCCTGATTGTTAAAGCCTGCTCTCATCAGCGGAAAACTAGTACCTGGTTGGTATTAGGTGAGAGACTGCTGGAACACTGAGTGCCACAATGAGATGGGTCGAGTTAGTTGTTGTCGTGTCCTTGGGCAAGATGCAAATCCCTTGGGTGCCAAGAAATATGCAAAAGGGCCTTATAAATAGAGGCCATGGACCAGTTCTCTATTAATCCATACCCACTCTAATTCAGGAGATGAACATGGTGTGCCAATTATATTTTTATATTAAAAACAGATCTCTTCTGGAATTCCCAATCAACTCTAAATGTACATTATTTCACAAAATGGAGTCAAAATTTAGGAATTCTTGCTGCTTTTTTGTTTTTAATTATTACCAGTCCCTATTCCATATGTTTTTGTTTGCCATAAAAATAAATAAATAAATACAAATTGACAGAGCTGAGCTAATACTTCTGTCTGTCCACTCATACTTTCAGACAGTAGTTTTGCTTATTTAAAAAAAAAAGTGCTAACAAATTCTAATGAATTATGTTATTAATTTTTATTTTGTATTTACTTTTATTTAACCAGGAAGATTCAGAATGTCTTTTGCAAGAAAGATCTGGCCAAATTTAGCAGCCACCCATCACTATAATAGTATAGTATAATAATTCACACAATATTAAATTATAAAAACAACTCTCTCAAAAATAAAATGCACAATTTTCGACAACAAAACTTTTTTTAAAATTATCTTGAACTTATTAGGAGACACTACAGCTTTTAATAATAAATTAAAATGGTTCTTTTGTACATAGCGTGTTGTATTAATTTATAGTAGATCCAATCGCTGCAGATTTACAAAATTCTCAGCCATTTGTTTATTGCTGCAAAGGTTCAGTTTGAATCGTTTATGTCAGACATTTTTTGGAAAAATCAGGTAGGATTATATTTCACAGTATCACCACAACATTCAAATTCTAAACCCACTATTGACTCATTTTATTTACTATCCTCCATGCCCTATAAACCTTGACTCCAGCTATTGAAAATAACTCCATAACTCCACTCTATTGCTTCTCCCTGCACTTTCAAATAGATTTCATTAAATAGTCCGAGCATGATCCCGTTTTGTCTTTCAGCTGATCTGCCCTGGCGCTCACATCTCGCCTCTCCAAAAAATGTCAAACACCAAAAGGTCAGGTTTAATCTCGTCTTAAAACTCCGCAATTGGCCCTCCCCCGAAATGAGGTCGGAGGTCGGAAACTGGCTGGTACGAACGCTTTAAAACGTTTTATGAAAGCCGCGGCAAAACCTCTGGAGGATACAAGCCGATTTATTTGATGCAAGGATATTTACTCTGATATAAAGGAGTTTTAATGTTGTGAGATTGGATTTTGAAGGTCTACAAGCCAACGCTACAGGGTTTGGTAATTGCCAGCAGCATGGCGTCTTAAGTAATGGGCTTAAAAGAAATGTTAGCTGATTAATTTAGATGACAACGTTGTATTAATTTTTTATGTACCTCATTACACAGTGGTATAATCGTTGGCGTGTAAGAATAGCGTATATCTTTGGATAAAATTTATTGAAGTAATTAGGCTGGAAGAGAAAGATTAGGTGCATCTATCTGCTTAAATGGTCAGATTTGTGTAAGAAGTTTTAAAATAATTGTTTTGTTTTGTTCACAGCAGTTCAGCAAAGACCGATGATAGTTGAAGCAAAAAATAACAGCATGATTTTTCTTTTAAAATCAGTTTGTAAAAGTGATAAAGAAAAAAAAAATGAAGGAGAAAGAAAAACAAGTGAATATGTCAAATAAATTAGCAATAGGTGATGGGCGTAGGAAAAAGAGTTGTCCTGTGTGAGACAAACACTTTAATACATTTAGGGTCTCATTTATCAAACCAGGTGCTAAACTGTGGGTATAAGCTGAAAAATGTCTTTGTTTTGTGAACATGCTCAATTTATTATTGGGTAATAAAACCAATGAGCACCACCATAAAATTGTCATTGTTAGTGTCTGTGTTTATGTCTATTTGTTTATTCATATACTATAGATTTCATTAGCTGAAAATTAAGCAATCGGCAAGTCTTTGTGAGTCAAAAAAAAAAAAGGGTTCCATTCACATGCTCTCACAACACTCTCCAGACCAACAGAGGTCGACTTGGAACTTCAAAAGACTGTTGCAATGGAAATAAGTGGGAAACCAGCTATTTCCGGTTGCCATAAGAATGTATTAGCCAAAACAATGTAAAAACAAAACAAAAAATGGTGAGTTTATCAATCACTCTGTAGTGTCAGAATGTGTTTCAATTTACTTAATTTTTCGTATTTAGCAGTTTTAAATCTCCATTAGTTTAACATTAGATGAACTGAAAATTCTACCTACAATCCTTAGTGCTAAAATATTTAAATTAGGTAGAGGGCAGTTAAAATGAATCTTAAGCCATCTTTAACTTCAATTTGTTGTTGTAATACAAAAGATTAATGAATCTTGCCACAATGGAAATCACAAGATTTTAAATTAATAAAATGTTTTCAGATATTCCATGGCAAAGTACAGTGTTATCTATATGAAAAAGTGTCTCTCCAGCTGGCTTCATGAAATCACCAAAACCAACTGATTGATGTTTTTAATTTTTCACCAATAACTATTTAAAAGTTTGACTGAAGTGATTTTGAAATTATTTCACATTTGAGGCTATGCAAACTCTCCATGGAGACAAGAAAAAGTATAAGAAGCATAAAACATCTATTTATTGTCACTCCAGTGCTATTTCTGTATGCATACATCTCACTTGAATCACAAAACTCACAGGTAGCTTGTGTTCTTAGCCTGTTAATTACAGTATGTTTGACTTATGTGTCCCTCCATCTGTGTCTCCAGCTGACTGCGACAGACGCCGACGAGGGACTGAACGGCCTGGTGACGTATGAAATCGTGTTGGGAGCTCAGGGGGACTTTGTCATCAGTAACCGCACGGGCCGCATCACCATCGCCCCTGGGGTCACTCTAGTGGTGGGAAGGGCCTACACGCTCACTGTGAGGGCCTCGGACAGCGCACCAGAGGCTCAGCGGAAGTAAGGATGATTTAACATGTTTGTGATGTTTTTGTGACGGTTTGGCAATATTTTTTGTGGCGCTGCAACTAATCCAGATAATGCAGACTTTGAAAATGATTGACGACTTATTTAATATTCATTCATTTTTGGCAGACACAAGCACTCGTGATTCATTGGAAAAGAGGTTAAATTATAAAGACCTTGTCAGTCTTCGATGAAAATAAGCCAAAAAATATGTTTTTACTGACGCACTCTGTATTATCTGTTTAATTAACACAAAAGTAAGGTTCAATTCAAGGTTCAGTCATTAGTTGCAGCTTTAAAAATGTATCGTGCATAACTTTTATATGCATGATGTAAGAAATTATTAACTGTTTTTTAACATGCTCATTTATTGCAGCACAAAGTTAGTGTGGCTAGCTCTCTCCAAGAAGGTTTGATTTCTTGTTTGGAGTTTACATCTATTAAGCAGTTTCCCCCATCAGCCTAAAGCTAGAGTTGCCTGACCAGTCAGCCCCTCCTACATTCTGCTTGAAAACAGAAGGGTCTGAAACCGAAGACAGAGCCAGTAAATTCGTCGTCCAAAGTTAGGATGATCCAATCACACCAACTGTTTCAAACCATTCAAGATGGCGGACGTAGCTGATAGATTATTGTTTTCATCTCTAGCTTTGGTTTTGAACGATTAGGAATGTATCAATCAAACCAGAGCAGCAAATCGTGTTGAGAGCCTTCACGCAGGTCAATGCTCCATTGAAAAAATTCTACATATTTACAATAACATCCGGTTTAGCGTGTCGCTGTTTCGATGGAATTTCCGTGTTTTCTGTGATTAGTTTTAAAATTGAAACCCGGCGCTCTGATCCCAGACCCTTACGTCTTTGTAAAGTTGTCTGTCAAAGCATGTAGGCATTGACTGGGCAGGCAAAAGCTTCAGTAGTTCTGACCAAGCCTTGTAAGAAGATCAGGAGATGTTATGATGGTGTTAAGGTTGGCAGCACATATCTTTCAAAATGAAGCTAAAACTTTCATTGAGTTCCAAATCTATTAAAAAACAGCAGTTATTGTAAACCACAATTTGACGACATTACACAACATAATGAATGCACTGAGCTTCCATAAATCACAAAATATTAGCTGTCCTTGTGTTTTTGTCTTTTGGGTTTTGATGTAAACAGAAATATGAATGTTAATGTCAAGTAGCCTCTTGAAAGAACACTTGTTGCACTGGTGCTTAGATGAGAGATATGCAACATTACCCTATGGCTCCATTCAAAAAGCACTCTGTACTGTCAATAATTTGACTTGTCTCATAAACTCTTGTATCATTTATCACCAGGCTTTATAAATGAGAACACTTGTGCAACAACAACAAACATCTGAGCCTTTCAGCAAAGACGTGTTCTCAAATATCCATTATTAAGAAGGTTTTCTCACCACAGTGTAGTGTGAAGAAATATACTGTGCTCTTTTGTTTTAGAAGAGTAATGACAATCATTTCTATGCACCTTTTTGACACATAGACACACACAAAGATCTTCTGAAAGTTTTTTTCAATTGTTGTTCATTTAGGTTAAGTGAGACTTTAAAAGAACTTTAAAGTTCTAAAGTCTATACTAGTCCCTATGCTCAAACTATAAACACACAGAAATAGTTAATACTACTAATTATATTATATGTTTGCATTCTTCTTACAAAATGTAATATTTTAAGGTTGGGTTCCTTAAATAAACCAAATTTTGGCTGCAAAAATATCACAACTGAAAATTTCAATTTTAGTGAGTGCAATGATTGAATCCCTTTTCAAAAATCTTTACCAATTAGAGTATACAGAGGGATAGAACTTACAGAAGAATATAAAAATAATATTAACTTTTAATATGGCAATACACAACTTTGCACCAATTGTGCTAAACTTCTATAGAAATACATCAGCCAGAACAATGTAAAAACAAATGAGCTGTGGAACAACCCAATTAGCTGTTGGGTCATTAGTGGTTAAAATAACTCTTTGTAATGTTAGAATGTGTTAATGCATGCTTAATTCAATACTTAGCATTTTTGAATCTCCATTTGTTTAATATTAGGACAACTTAAAATTCTTCTTTTGTGTGATATCACAATACTGAGCTCCATACACTGTAAATGACAAATCTAAAAGCGCAGTATTTTTAAGTTTAAGAATGATGTAAAACTAGCAGCAAACATCCATTATTAAGTAACTCGTTCTATCTTTCTCTAGTTGGTGTGACAGTTGTTGTATGTGAAATGAGGAATGACTAATGCACTGTACAAGGCCATATTTTTGGAACACACTTGTTCTCTTGAAATAGGAAGTGAATCAGACCAGTGTGTGACCTTTATGTGCTCACCAGTCATTACATAATGTTCAATTTTGTGTCTTTTGTAATCCCATCATACAGTGAATACACTGGAAGTATATTTTATCAGCTTTACTTGCTTTAGAGTATTTCTTTTGAACAAATGTGCCATAACAACAGTGAGGTGCAGGCAAATAGAAAGGGGACATATACTTAGCACTGATTTAATCTGGTCACAGTTCTGCAACAAGGGCTTATGTATGGTACTAAACTACATTTATTTATGAAATTTAGACTCTGAGTAAAAACATATACATTTCAGTAATGTTGTGTAGCTGTTTTTGGTAATAAATACGATTATTTTATCAGTTGTTAACAGGACGTTTATAGTCCTGTTTTTGACCAGTATTGTGGTTTACAATGACCAAAATGTGAAATGATGATCTACATTTGTCTTTATACACAATTTATACAGATTAACATATGAACCTTCTTGTGTATTTTGCCTGTGCATTTTGTAACTTACATAGATGTAAGTTACAAATGTTTCATTGTGTAATGTTTTAATGAACATTGCTGTTTGAGAATGCGAAAAATAGATAAAGATAGGTGTAGGTAAATAAGTGCATAAGTAGCTAGAGGCGAACAGGTAGATATTTTGAGGAAAATCACCATTTAAGTTACTAATTTAATATTCAATAGAAATCTGTGATGCAACTTGATTCAATTAAGTCATAAAACGTATTTAGGTGAAGATTGGACCATGTCTTAATTGAAATATTATTTAACGAGAGTAAAGTAGAAGTAGAAAAATACTTTATTACGACACATTACAAGGTACTTTTGGAGATTTTTTCCCCCCTGATATCAATACTCAAACCCAATCCAGCTTTATAGATAAAGGCGTTTTAAAAATGTATGTTATAGGTTTAAGTATTGAAATGTACGTACGTACAAACAAACAAACAAACAACAAACAAACAAACAAACAAACAAACAAACAGAAAAGTAAATAAATGTGGCCCTTTAAGACATCAGTGGCTCTTGATTTGATTGAGAAGATACTAGAAGGAACTAGAATGAACCAGTCTGAGGAACTAGACTAGAAAAAAGTTAAAGAACATTCTCTCTATTTACAGTATGTGTGTGTTTGAAATTAGCTGTTCTTTAGTGTATGCTTATTGGTTGTTTAACCGTTAACCGAAATGTATTGTGATGAGAGTAAACTAGAAATGAAATCA
Organism: Mugilogobius chulae; assembly: GCA_038363315.1. NCBI lineage: Eukaryota > Metazoa > Chordata > Actinopteri > Gobiiformes > Gobiidae > Mugilogobius > Mugilogobius chulae. The sequence continues at coordinate 26,782,228 of CM076407.1, forward strand.
AAAATTTTATTATGACAAAACAATAAAAGTACTTCTGGAGTTCTAGTTGTTTTTCTTTTTTACCGATATCAATATTCAAACCCAGTACTACTTTATTGATAAAGGTATGCAAAAATATATATTTTTAGTTTTAAGTATCAAATTCTACAAACAAAGTGAAAAGTAATTTAACGCTGGTAAATTAATTTTAGACACCACTGTGTTGAAATGAATGTCCAGCATTTGCATATTACATTATTATTATTTGCATACTAGATATTTGAGTGTATAATTGTTCCTGTAGACAATACAGACACATTGGACAAAAAATAAATAAATAGTAACATTTTTGAGTTGTTCCAAGGTAATATCACGGTCAAACTAAAACAAACAAAATAATTTACCATATGTATCTTTTTAAATATTTATTCTAGCATGTGAGTTTGTACCTTGTTGAGTTGAATAATGGAGCAACATCATCGTGTACAATCTGTTCCGAATACTCCAACAGATGGCTCTTATTTGGTGCAACACTCCATAGAATGTGATAATGAATGGGTTTTTCTCTAGTTTTAGCGCTTGATGAAGGACTAAAGAGCTGTTTTTGTAGTTAGCAGTACACATGCGGGGTGTTGTGGATGAAGTGAGAAGTGCTTTTGAAATCACAGGGAAAAAACAAACATCTGGTGGAGAGGCAGCTAAGACGTTTTGATAAGAGCGAGAGGAAGCAGGACAAATGTAATCACTTTGCTTTTCTGAGCTCTGCAGAGATTAATCGATTTTTGAACAATCTCGGCAGTAACTTGTCACTGTCTGGAGAAAGAATTGTGTAGTCAGGTCTGGTGGTACAGGAGGTGAATGACAAAGTTAACTTTGTTTTTTTTTTGTCTTGTTCATGTTTTGTCATGCCAGTTAAGTTAGAACTGTGAAGAAGCACTCTTGCTGGTTTTAATAAAGCATGTTTTCAATAAAAACACCCATTGTGAAATACATTTTGAATATACCGTATGTCTAATGCTTTACTATGAAACATTCTCGGCAAAGCAACAGCATCACCTTGAAGTCAGGCAGGTGACAGAGTCTCTATAAGAAAAGTTGCATACAGTAGTGCACCTTTATGACGCTTTTTCTCTCACAGGCTGATTCTGTGTTAGTTCAGAGTGCGTGCTGGAATGGACTAGCTTCGTTTTCCACCAAGCAGGGGCTACTAATTGTTGCTATTCACGTTATTCTGCCCTGATAATTTTTCTTGGCAGTTCACTTTCTGCAAAGCTCAGCTAAGGTAGAAAACACATTATCTTGTCTGTTTTGTCGGGCGATTTTCAATTCGATATATCGACACTTAAAATAAACCCAACAACTGAATCCTACAAGCTTAAAGCAGCTAAACACAAAGTCCACTGGCAAGAAAAGTTGGCAGCGCGAAATAAAGTTAAAGGTAAACACCAGTTAGCAAATGTATAGCTTTTTTCTCCACGCTGATCCCAGTTATTACTGTATTCAAGATAAAACTGACTTAGTTTAGCCTTTTTCATTTCTTAAGTCTTGTACATCCTACATATTTTGAATACATTTTGATGTTTTAGTATTCTACTGGAACTGGTTCTCCGTTTGTGTCCCAGCAGTGACCTGATGCAGCTCATAACCAGTGTCCAGCGCCAGGAACCAGTATTTGGTACAGAATCGTCACTGGCTCCAGCTTGGTAGAAAATAGGTTAAAGGTTACCTTGTTAGTGCTCTGGAAAACTATTACCTTGCATTACATCATTGAGCTACTTGGTCATAAGAATACTCCTTATCTTTAATTATTCATATACTTTTTGCAACTATTAGCAATCACACACTGAAGCTTAACAAGAGTCTGGTGAAGAGCAGATGCACTCTTACACATCAGAGGCTATAAACACATGTATGTGGCTTTCTTTAAATGTATTCTAGATTTAACCATCTATTTGTCGTCTGAGCTACACTTTTTCCTATGACAGTTGTCTTTGTGGGATGCCGAGTTTTCCATTCAGCTTCTTCATCAGATGAGCTTGACTGTCCTTCCACTCTGCGAAGAAATGTGCATTGCCTCATTCTGTTGGAAGTTCACGCTAATTCAGCAGTGTCCCCAATGCTGGTTTAGAGTGCATGCCCAACCATGGACTCTCACATTCCATCTTCACACATCCTCATCTCGTTTCTGTTTATCCTGGATTCTGGATTCATCACAGATCTGGCTTGAATGCTCAATCTCTGCTAAGGCGTTCTCTGTTGCTCCATGTTTACTCCTGCCAGCTGTTTGACTTCAGGTTACATGATACTCATCTCCTTCATTAGTATTTGCTCTACATGTGAAAATCTTACATCATGCTTTTGATTTCATACTAAGCACTTAGACCTAGTTCAACATACTGTACTTCATTACAGTTCACCATTTCACCTTCAGATTATTTTCACATTCAGAAATCAGAGTTTCTTGGTTTCCAGAATTGAATCTATGTCACCAGTCAACCTTGATTTACAGTTTGTTGTACTTACCTCGTCTCCATTCATCAACTCATCTATCTTCTTCAGCTCATGTTCTGGTCAAATTTGCACTCAGAGCTCTCCTGGATCAGCTTTGCAAGATGTAACTGTCCCCCTGACCTTCTGGTCATTATTGTTCATCGTCCACAATTTCATGGAACAGCATTTATCTCCTTCAGTAAAGAACATATATCTATTTTTCTGTCTCAGCTGCATTTCTATAATGAAGCAGAAAATGCATTGTGAATGAGATAAGTGCATATGGTATTGATTTGTTTTTCTCTCTGAATACAATTCTCTCTGCAATTACATTTGGGAGCTCCATCACATTTTGTTGCGAATATACAGTATATTATACACCATAGTATCTGGGCGATATTTTAAAGCAATAGTGAACAGAACATTTTTATGAATGAAGAAATACATCAAGGTTTTAAGGGCACACTGAGACGTTAGTACCAAGGACTAAGAATTTGATACTGTGTTCTTGATTACTTCAAACTAAATAAGTAGAAGTTAAAGTATGCTACAAGGAAAGAACTTTAAAAAGTACAATTTCTCCAAAACGTACATAATGTGCACCTATTATATAAGTAAAATTCTCAGTATATACAGTATAAAAAAATATATTCCTTGCAATTACTTAATAATGCCAGATTTGTAAAGGTAAAATAAGTCATCAAATAGTCACTTTCAACATTATCTGTTGCTTGTTACAGTTACATTTTGCGTTGAATAGGATTTGTTTATCCCTTCTGCGTTTTCAACAGCAAGTCAATCTTTTTTGTTATTATTTACAATGAACACAATGTTAGAGATGTTTAAGAAATACATGGAAAAAAACACAATCATCTTCAAGTAATGTAAACATAAACATAGCAATTTTACCGTAAACAAGTACTACTCACCTCTGCTTGATTTTTATCCATTCTTCAGTGCTTTGAGTGGTGTAGTATGTTCTAAACTTGTGGATCAAGTCATCATAACAAAACATCTCCTAAATCTCCTCCGCATTCTCTCAACTTCACCGTACCATGTTTTTCACCAAAGCCAAACAACATGTATATTTACCCCATAGCAGCTCGCTTGCTTCACTTTCTCACTCCGCTCCTTTGATATGCTCTGATGGATTCCAATGTCTCTTCCTGTTTGCCGCGGGCCGGGTTCAGCAGATAACACGTGTCTCCTCTTTCTCTTTTAGGAGCTCCATCACCACCGTGTACATCGAAGTGCTGCCACCCAACAACCAGAGCCCTCCACGTTTCCCACTGGTCAGCTACAGCCTGGAGGTCAGCGAGGCCATGAGGATAGGGGCCATTCTGCTCAATCTCCAGGTGAGTCCAGAAACAGTAAACTGGGATTTTCACTCAGTCCACGTATTTTCCGCACTTCCCAAATGCCTCATATTTCTTCAGCACAATGTGTTTTGAAACTTTTTTCTCTACAATCAGAAGCAATGCAAGTTGAGCTAAGATGTGTCACAAGCTGTGTATGTAAGAAAAGCTTGTGCACTGCTAAAAGCAATAATAACCATGATTATAAAGTACTAAACGTACAGTATATTATTTGACATAGGAAGATACTCACCCAACTTGATACTACTATAATTATTTTCTTTCCATATTTTTTAAATTTGCAAACCATGCATTTAAATATCCTGTATAGGCATAGTCACACTTTATGCTCACACGTCATCTTAAAATTTAAATTAAGCTCAAGTCAACAGATGACTAAACTGGGCTCAAGCAGTACCAAACAAGGACATGTGAACAAGCATCACTGAAGGATGAGATTCAGTGATTTCTAATGAACAATTATATGCTTGGCTCTTTTTAATCACAAGATCCACAGCCAATACCTCGGTCATGGAGTTTGGAGCAGAGTTTAGGGGAAATGTCACTTGTTTGTGTGTTAATGTCAATGATTAAAAACTTGGATTGTTTAATTTTAGTAAATTAACAGTGACATTGACAAAATCAAATAGAAAATCAGGATAGGTCACTTTTATTATCGGTTATTTGTGTAGAGCGTTTAAATATAGCAAGGTATTAATGCAAACTTTCCATTTTAAACACACTATAAAATAAATTAATAGCAGCTTCCTCCAGCACTAGTATTGTTAAAGGATCTTTTGAGGTGAAAATTAGTTTGCCGTTTTTCCTTTATATCTAATAATCTGCTGTTTGTCCACTAATATCCATCAAGTGTGTCGTTTACTGCATTTTGCTAGTGTTTTGACTAGCTGTTGTTGGCTTCAAAGTCATCTGGACAACGTTCAGGTTAAGAATCCAAATCAGCAAAACATTTAGACTGATATAAAAGGTTTTAAATTCAAAATGTATTTTTGTTTAAGATTTTTAGAAGCAAACATCGGGTATAGTACCTGTAACAAAACAATGTTCAATCCTTTTAGGCGCGTTTCAACTTCTCTGTTTCTGTTAAATTTCAGGCTCAACATTGTAACAGAAGTTGCAAAAAATAATAATAACAGAGATGGCAGTTTGGATTTTCAAGGCTAAAGTTTCAAGTGAACAACCCTGGCATGTAAATGGTTAAAGTTGCACACTGTAACTTTTCTAGTAGAGACACCCCCTGTCTGATGCTAATGTTTTTGATTTGCTAGAAAATATTGCCAGTACAGCATTAAATAAGAAAACATTACTTTTATTGCTTAACATACCTTGAAAAACATGTTTTGCTCTGTAACATTCTATAGGAATAGCAAATCATCTTTATAAAGAAAACCCCAAATCTTGCACTTTTTAAACACATTAAAATAAGGCTTCTGACTGTCATGATAACATGATATATAGGACCAAGTGTTTTTCAGTAGAGCATATTAGATGTTGAATGAAGAATTGGCACACTTCCCAGCAAGACTTTTAATTTGTCTAAATACATACTTCAGGCTGATTAAATCATTTTCTTGTTACTAAGAACCTTTTCAGATGTGCTTTTTGATGAAAAAAGGCTAATAATACTATATCTGATACATGTATTAATACATTTTCTAACCTAAATAGACTTGCGCTTTGAGCTCTAGAAATAGAGCTGAAGATGTGTGTGCTTGCTCATAATCACCACAAAAGGAAATGTTATGAAACCCCAAATAACATTGTGAAACTCATCCAGGGCTAGACCAATATTATGTTGGACTCCCATCAAATTTGACCCAGGGTTTGTGCTGTATTTACCCACACACACTGCTCTGATTCTCCAGCCTTGGCTCTCCCCGCGGCTCTCGCTTTGTTGCCAGTGTCCGCAGCAGATGCTCAGGTCAAACATAACAGTGTCTGTGTGTTCTCTCCCTCCAGGCCACAGACAGGGAGAATGACCCCATCACATACACCATTGTGAGAGGAGATCCCCAACAAGTCTTCAACCTCACAAGAACGTAAGTCTGAAGCCTGCACACAGCTACACGCCTGGTAAAGGTCATGTGTTTGCTGTACAAGGTGAAAAGAGCATGTAGTGGTTTCTAGTAAATATGCCATGGACATTACATGGCTTTGCAATGTATTTTGTTGAGATAATTGTGTAGCCACATAAATTAAATATTTACACATGACTTTAGTGACATCATGAATATAGAGCACTAAAAGTGGATTTTATACTTTTAATTTTGTTCCTGCATTGATAAATGTACTGTTTTTCATTAGACGTGAGTGAAAAAAATATGAAAGTGGGCATTGAGTTATGCTGCTCCCACAGCATGGAACACATTTCAAATTGAACTGAGATTTTGCAGATATAGACTACTTGTAGTCTAAATCTGTAATTTAGATTTGTGTCAGTCTTAGTTACTTCTATAGCTTGTCCATGAGAGTGGATCTCTTCTTTCTTCTTCACTGTGGTTCTCCTCAATGTTTTTCTTTTCTGCTTTGAGTTTTTTCTTATTCAGTTGCTTGTTTACTAATAATCTGCTTTGACATGCTTGATTTCTAACATTCATGTTTGATAAATTAACATTCTTGGGAAGTTCTTAGAGACTACTGTTGTTGTGGTTTTGGGCTATACAAAAATAAATGGATTTGATCTGAATTGAGGAGAAATTGCCCTATTAAAATACTGTTTTTTGTAGCACCATCTCAAGCGTAGACAGGCAGCATAGAGAAACAGCATTGCAGTCTAGCCACAATAAAATGAAACTCGGTAACAATCGTTTCAGCACACAGCGCATTTTGGCTAGTGTCCTTTAATTGCTTAATCAACTGATTGGACGAAGGAGTTTTAGTCTAAGTCTCTGAATAGTTTCCTTTTATACGTTTATTTATTTATTTATTCATTCATGTAATTGTACTTGACACATGCCTCAAGACCGCTTTTTTAAGATCTTGGTCTCGTAATGGACTAGAGCGCATTTTGACTTGGTCGTGTCTTAGTTTCAAAGGCACAGGGATTTGGTCTTGTTATGGACTCAGAGTCCGCCACCCAGACCACGTTTCATTACCACTATGCTCTGCTAAACTTGCACCAGGTCAGTCAGAAGATGATGCGACAGCCTGAGTTCATGGCACCAGCTAAATGAAACAGCAAAATAAATAGTTGAATGAAACATCTAGTTAGCAAAGAAAAGAAGTTCATTTCTCTCAAACACATTTTGGAAACCACTATTTGGTCAGATCAATAAAAAATGTGTAATTGCTGTGTGATTCCAGCATCTAATCTTTTCTATTGTGTTCCTTTGATTAAACTTGTGTTGTTTTCATATAGGCTACACACTGAACACGTCTTGATGTTTAAACCAAAGTACAGTTCTTTGTGATGCAGATGCAACATTTCTCTTTTCTCCTCTTTGCTCTCGGACACAGAAATGAAAAACAAACAATTGTAAAGAGCTAAAAAGAAAGACATATTTAAAAAAAAATGTCGCTTATGCTTTTACCAAGCTTTATATATGCTAAGTCAATACGACAGTCAGGAAGCTACTGCATGACTGAAAAGACGCGTTCGGGCTGAAAATGCCAGACACGTTTAGCACTAATTGATTAGCGCTGCTTTTGTCTGCATCCTTAGTCTCCAGCCAAACAAGGACAACCTGCATTGTGCCTCTGTTTTAAAACATTGTGCTGGTTAAAACGTTGCTAACTTTTAACAGCTTGAAAATACAAGTTAGAAAAGCAACACTAATTATTTGAGTGCTATTGGAGCTGCAGTTTAGTTTTCTGAAATTGCTGTTATGGATTAGATCGAAATAGTTTGTAGTAACCTTCATGCTGTGAGGAGTCTGTAACACGCCAGCAAAGCAAAATGAATAGTAGTAATTACACTAAATGCTAATGATGCTAACACAGCACAGAAAAACATGTACCAGTAGTTGAATTCCAACACATTTAACTTAACCAGAGAAGGGTAGTGCTTATTTATATTTACTGAGCTGCATTTTACTTGAGTAACTTTTTGGAGAAATGTACTAAGCTTACTTTTACTAACTACAGTACTTATTATGCTTTTCTTTCGTGAGTAAAAGTTTAGATCTACAGTTGGCTTGGAAAAAAAGAAGACAAAAAAAAAATCACTTTCACTACGTGCATGTTCTCCTCACAAGTTTGGTTAAGCCTTAATTTCCTAAATATAAAATTTCAGTGCAATAGATGGAAATTTCAGCTTTTTTAGATCTTAATTTACTTTAAGTTGTTCAATGCCCTTAACAGAAAATGAGAGTCTTGCCACTTCTGTCAAACCCCAATTTACAATAAAGCAGTGGCAGTGTGTAACTGCAGCAACACGTCATATGCACGGGAATCAGTCATATTAGAATAAAGTTTGATCTGGCTCGAACAATTCACACCAGCAGTGTTTTAAAATATGTCAGCTAAACAGATCATAGCTACTAAAACAATGTGTATTGTGTCTAGAAGCTCTGTGAATGACGTGGAAAGATGTTGCAAACTTTCTACATGAATCGCCAATTTCTTAAATCATGATCTTATGAGTTGTTTTTCTCCATCAATATGAGTCAGACTGTTATAAACTACACATCATTTTACAGCATAGCATGTAACAAACGTGTCTGTGGAATCAACACTGTTTTCTCTGTTCACATTTGCCTTAAGTGAACTGTTTTAGCCCAACCTGCACATGCACGAGAGAGCAAGAAAGAGAGATTGCTTAAATCCAGTATTAATTGCAGGACAAGTTGAAAAAGAAAAGGCTCTTAGTACGGCGTGATAAAAACAAACTTTGATGGAAGAAAAAGCCTATGCAAACGCATCCGCCGCCGCTTGTTGATGTGCTTTGATTAACAACGTACTTCTGATTCACTTTTTGTTATGTTTTAGGTTCTTCCTCCCTTGACCAATTTATAACATACGGGCAGTTTATGGTTTTATTAATGTGTGTAGACGCCCAGCTTACGTTGTTGGAGCAGTTCTGACGCATCTGATTCCTAAAATACGCACACATGTCGCTCTGCCTATGCTGCTGCTGCAGCTCCTGGTGTAAATTCTGTGTAACTCATCCCACTGACTGCGTTTCCATCCTTACAGTAGATCAGTCTGATTCTGTTTTGTTTTTAATCTGATTGGAACTATTCAATCCCTTTTTGGTCCCTAGATGGAAACTATGAGTGTCACTAGTGTTTGATAATGGACTTTTCTTTGTTCACTTTCTGCTTTGCACTGCTGAGACAAAATAGTCTAAACAGTCCTTATAGCCTTATTACTTTAAAGGTGGACTGGTGTAACTTTCTAGAGAAAAAAGTCAACTACACAATTCAGTTCAATTGAAAGTTAAAATCATACATTGGAACATAGTTAAAAGTAATAATTCAGTGAAATAATAGTCCGTTTTTATATTTTTTTATTTCAATTTTTTCTCATCATTATATCATGCAAAGTTTTATATTTGGATTGTTCATGCATGTTTGAGGTATCTTATTGTCCTGCAGCGGGTTTCAGTTTCAAGATTCAGAATTGTCATGTAGATACTCTCCAGCAATAAAACAAGTAAGTTAAAATATGCTGCTTTTGTAATTAAACAGCAGGTCAGAAAGTCAGCGAGTCAATATTTGTTTGTTTGTTTGTTTGTTTATTATTTAATAAAGGGACAATGCACATTGATAACATAGACATGGCAAATATGCAAGGTTTTAGCCAGTGCTAATTTCCATCTTTGTCCGTGCTGGAAAAAAAACAGCCAATTTCTAAGTAATTTTGTTCACAATGAGCAAAATACTGTATGTCATGTTTTATTACTAAATAGAAACATAATAGGTCTCTTATCACGGAGGTCATTCTCTTTTAGACGCCTGACTATAATTAAAATGTCTCAGTTTCAGAACCCTTTCATTGGACTCTTTGTGAAGATGAGGATTTGAAATTTTGGCCTCTGATGTCAGACTGACTCTAGTTATAAACAAACTCTGCAAAAAGATAGTTTGACTGTAATCAAAACACCTTTTAGCATTCTTCTTCTTATCTTTAGCATTTCTAGAAGCCTTGATTGTTTTTTTCTCATCAGATGATGGACAAAAAGAAATGAAATAACAATTAAAGACCGTACAGTAAAGTACATTAGTCCTCATAAATGTCTTATGCCCACACCTCCCAATCACTACTGTGACTTGTGTGTGCTCTTATAGTAAAGTGAAAATGAGAAAAAATGCCAACAGAATATTTATCTAAACTCTTACAACAGCAAATGCAGTTACCACAGTGAATAGGACCAACACTTGCTCTCATTTGTCCAGCTCTTAAACACAGTGTTCTCTTTCCACACATCCACACTGAGGACTCTTGTGGGACTGCCAGTTCAATTCAGCTAATATGAGTAATGAGCTCTCTGGTCTGTAAGTCGCTGTTCTCTTCAGGGAGGTAGAAGACATTCAGACTCTTCCACAGTGAATCAGTGAGCCATTCTGTCACATACCAGATGCTCCACACTAATAATAATGACATGCCAAAGACTACAGATAGACTTATTATGGGCTAAATAAAGAGGACATGCCATGAACACAAAGACGGATGAATGATGAATAAAAGATTGACTCAACGGTGATAAATGCTTGGATAATGCACTGCCGTATTTAAGCATTAGAACAATATGTACTCATTTGTAAAGCTGTATATAGTCGTACAAAAGCCTGCAGGAAAAGTTGTGTCTTCTTAATTGTTACATTTTCTGTTGTAACAAATGCTTGCAGTGAAATACAGTAATAGTCAATTTTATGTATTATGTATTTTATGCAGTAAAACACCAAAGAAAATAAGATACAAAATATTTATATTTATTATTAGTATTTGTTCTCGGTGAGGTGAGACATAATAGTAATGATGGGCGGGGATAGGTGGTAGGTGTAAACAGAGATTTTCTGAGCACTCGAACATCAGCTGAAGGATTATAATCACTCCTGTTCCAGTTGTCATTCACAGTTGTGTAGTGTGGACTCTCTTATCATTGGCTGTTGTGTGTCAGTCATTCTGTTCACTTTTTCTTTCACTCTTTTCTTGGCGGCACTCTTGCAGTTTACTCTGGTTTCGCCTAAGTTCAAACATCAGTTGCTGTAATGATCACAAACAATGATACACATGCCATACCTTTTTGAAAGCTGAGGTCTTGTAAAATTTGTAAATGCCATTATATAGGCTATATATATTTTTTTTTAGATAACCTCGCACAACAGAGAGCTAGAATTTTGTGCTGACATACCTAAATAGGACTGACATAGTCTCAGTCTAGTTGAGTAGTGTTGATAAATATTGGATTAGTCACAATTGGAAAGTCTTGTAGTGTGGAGCCAGCGTAAGATAAGCAAAAGTTGTCATCTTTTATATTGAAATATTTCATCCACACATTTGTCTGAAATATATTTAGAAATGGAGTATTTTAAGTGAGGCTAAAAAAACATTAACTGTAGCTTTATAAAGCTGACAAATTCACTTCTTGAATACACCAATTGTTGCTATTGAAGGTGTGCAGGAAAAATAAAATGGAACTTTTTTTACAAGGTGTAAAACATGACTTCTGTGAGTTCAACACTCCTGTTTTTGACAAGGAAACTATGAACATAGATTAAAAAAAGTAATTCATTTAAATCAGATTTTCTACTAAACGCTGTCACATTTGTTCTTGTGGCCTTCATTGTCAGATTTTCTTTACCCTCTAGATCACGATCTTATTCACACTAGAACTCGACAATTACAGAAGTGAAAATAGCTCGCCGTGTTTTTCTAAGCCACAACAGGGATTCCAAGCAAATATACAGACTGTTGTAGCTGCAGGAGCGGACATGGCATTTAGCACACTGAACTATATCAGTATTCATGAATCAATATTTTGACAGTTTATACCGTATGACGCCTTCAGGTATTTCTTTTTTTTTTTTACTGGCCTTGCACAATGGACTAGAAAAACATGAAAAATGTATATACACTGAAAACCTTTTTTATCTATTTTGGCTGGCCCGATCTGAATCAAATACTCTTTTGAATTATTGGCAAGAAATGTGAACATCTGAAACAGCCAGCTGAGCTTAGAGACCACTTCAGCACAAGGCAGAAATGCATTATGGGTATTCAGCTGGGTGATGACGCATGACGAGCTGCCAGTCAAATTTGCGCAGCGCACAATTAAACACTGAAGTTTATAGAAGAACTTCACAGTTGGGAATACGCTGTGCATATGTTGCTATTTAAAGAACTACATGTATATACATTCTGCTCCAAGTTTCAGTCTGTGCAGCTGTGTTTATGTACTCCCCAAGCCCTCTATGAAATATTTATCACTCCCATCTTTGTCCCCAATAAGAATTATCACTATCATTACAATAATTAGACTGATGTATCTTCATTATCATTTCATTAAAATATTCATATTTTGTGTTTCCCTTCATCAGCTCCACTGGGCTAAAAGAAAGAGAGTTCTCGTCGTATATGCAGAAAACCTATGGGTAATTGTGAATGTACTTTTAGCTGGAGTTATTCCGAATATGCACTCTGCTTGTTCTGCTGCAGGCATGTAGAGGTTTTTTAGTGTTAATGTAGATAGAGAGGTCAATCAGTGTGTTAAGTGCCATGAGACCAAACAAGATCAAGTATAATAGGAAAAGATAAATGCAAATTGGTATACTAATATAAAGAAACCATAGATTTAGTATTAGTAGTAAGGTTCATGAATAGTAATGTCATCACTGTTACTTTGGCTACTTCTTAGTTAATAGAACTCCAGCCTCATTAACTACAATGGCATTTCGGTAATTAGTCTCCCTTTTTTTTTTTTAATGTATTATTATTTTTTTTAATTTAAACCCACACACAGCCAAATGTGTACTCAGGTTTAGCCCTAGAGATTATTTTCTGAGGCAAATTGTCAAAGTAGTTTCTATTAGTTTAGTTTTAAAAATGAAATTGCCCAAACAACGGTATTGTTAAAAAGATGTGTGTGCTCCCACGCATGGTGATCCAGTTTGTGTCTCCTGCTTTGTTTATCTTTAATTCTTTGGAGCTTTACACAAAGTATCTGTTTCTGTTTTTGTAACTCAGTTTGGGAACAAATAAACAGTGATTCAAAGAGTGGACACTATTATTCAAATTCGATCTCTTTCACCATATCTGCTTTCAAGTCAACTTGCCATTTTGTCCTGAAAATATTCATGTTAAAATGCTTACAATAGCTACGTTTTTTTATTTTGCTATTGCCTTTAAAATTAAGATTTGAACATATCTGACGCCAGCAGCCTAATACAATCAAATGCTAAGCTGCCGCTCTTGGAAATCAGTGGTGCAGCAGGAAGGAGTTTGCGACCTATCTCTTGATTGGTTCTGTGGTTGCCATAACACCAACTTAGAATGTATGTAAATATGGAAATGGTCTCCAGATGAGTTGCTACTTGCTAGACGAGAAATGGCAGGTGTAGACTCACTTTGACTTGTGCAAGTCTCACAGGACTTGAAAGAAACAGTACTTTTAACCAATGTTTGCTGTTAAATGAGTCTCAAAGCAGTACGGGTGCAGGAACCCAGGAATCTGCAAAAAGAACCTGCAACAAGTCTGTTTTTCATGGAGACTGCAGTGACTTCTGGCTCATTTAACAAGTGTTTTGTTGGGTTATAACATGCTTGTCTCTGCAAAGATGCCCTAATGCTGTGTATTAAACTCATTATCTAGTGGATCACCAAGCAAGTCATTGTTCAGTTACAAGCTTGTTTGTTTTTATGAAAGAATAGATCACTTTACTTTGCCATGAAACATTTTGACAAAGCAACAAGAAACCTTATATTCAAAAATTGTTCACAGTCCAGGGCTGAGCTGATATACAATTGTATTACCTTTCTTATGCACACGCTCTTTGTTTGTGGACTCACGTGTCTTCTGTGTCCCTGTGTGCAGACCAAGATAATTCCGTATTGTGCTTTGAAATGTGCTTCGGTCTTTTATGTGTGCTGGAATGTCAGAGCTCCAAATATAGCATATACCAACCAGTGTGGAGGGCTCTGCTGTTTACCGCACAATCCACAAAATACATGAATCTTCTGTCTGTAGTTTAGTGCACTGGGAACTGGGTAAGACAAAGAGTTCTTGAGGCCCACCTGTATTTCCCTCTGCAAACTTATAATCTGTAGAATATATGTCCTTATCTTAGCCATAAACAGCAAAGAAAACTGCCTCCATCAATAGCTTCTAAATTAAAGCTGGAATGATTGTTTATTATTAGACTTCTATGCATGGTTACATCCTACAGAATATTGTGCAGTGTTCCTTGTCTGTTTACAGTAATAAGGATACCCCCAGGAGATGCTTTATGATGAGTAGGTTTTCTTGGCAGCAAAGTGAACATGGAGGGACTGTGTATTCGCCTTCGACTGTGTATTCGCCTGCACCATACTCTGCTTATTTGCACTATAGCTCTGGGATAAAAAGGAAAGTGTCAAAGGGAATAAGAGCTGCTTAAGAGGCAGAAAAAAACAACAATTAAAGATGTATAAAATTGTGATTCTTTATAAGCTCGTGGGAAGATGAAGTTAAAATTTGTTGTTGATAATTGGGTTTTGTACTGCCGTCCTAATGTTACAATTAAGATTTGAACAACTGTAATACTGCTGGCTTAGAATGTGAATTTCTATTTAGATGCAACAATATTTCAACTATTTTCAATCATAAACTAGTAACCACAAGGACAGAATTTCTAGGCACATTAAGAGCTCATAAGGTGTTGTTGACTTGCTTGCAAAATTGCAAAATTTACTGGGGCAGTTTGAATGTGAAGCTGCAGGGATGAAAATTAACTCCTCCTAATCTGAAACCTTGGATAAATAGTCCTTGCTCCAAGTGGAAGAGTTAACTATCTCTAGGTTTTATTGGTGAGGTAAGGACAGAGATCGACAAATCAGTGCAGCATCTGCTGTGATGAAGTGTTGAGGTGAAAAGGAGCCAACTCCAAAACGTTTGAATGTGGTAACTCTCACCTATGGTCATGAACTTTGGATAATGATCAAAATTACAAAACCACAAATACAACTGGTGGAAATGAGAGGTAATCTGTGCAAGGGTGAGCTCAGTCACATGAGAGAAGCTCAAAGTAGAACCGCGCTTCTTCACTACAGTAGGAACCAGCTGAGGTTGCTCAGGCGTCTGTTCGGGATGCCCTCAGGACAAATTCTCCCTGGGGAGATTTTACGAGGGAGAGGCCCAGGAGAAGACTGCTGGAGGGACTGTAGATCTGTAGGTGTGTGTAGAAATAAAAGTCTGGGCTGCCTCTGTGACCCCAGGAAAAGTTGGAGAAAATACATAGCTTGAATAGCAAAATATTACTATGTTTGCTAGGATAGCTGTGTAAAGATCAATAAATACATCTTCCATATATGCAGTGTTTACCGTCTTGGAAGAACACAGACCTTCATTTTCATTCTGTTTAATTATTTCTCTAGAGGTTTTGTGACATTTGTCATTATGTGCTTAAGTGTCTGTCATTATTTATTTAGGGGTGTATTGATGTATTGAACTATTGAATTGGGGTGGTGAATTCATTTTGCACTTTGCAGCAGTATTTAATATTACTAAATGCAAAACAATCTTAAATAATGAATCTTTTTATTTTTTATTTATGTGGGATGCATGAAATGAGTCAATTTTCAATCATATTTTGCGGAAACAAATAATGTTGACTTATGACAGTGTCTGTATATAGTTTTTAATAATCTGACCCAGTCCAACTTATTTTTGTGTTGTTTAATTAACAAGGTTGTTTTTGAAGTGCTACACATAATGGCAATATTAGACACATAGAACTCAAGGTCAGCAAACAAAATTACACAAAGACACTAATTTAGCAAAACAAGTAATAAAACCAAATGAATGAAAGCCAGTGCAAAGATGCAGAGATTGGTGTGATATTGTCTTGTTTTTTTTCCTCTCTGTTATGTGTTGTTTAAGTTGTTTTGAAGATATTCAATATTAGGTATATTGTCTGGATCTGGATTTTTTTTACTGAACAGTGTAATATTTCAACATTTTGACTGATATTCTTGTGAATGTCTCACAAGGGTGTATGTTTTATAAGACTATTCCACAAAGGACCATTATGTTGGCTGAATTTTTAACAAAAAGAAAAAATTATTTTCAATCTCTATCTGTGGCAGGATTGGCCTCCTTCTTTTGGCGAAAAATCTGGACCGTGAGACCACTGACCAGTACCGCCTGATCGTCACAGCTTCAGACGGAAACCCTGGAGGAGTAAGTTCTGCTCTCTTTGGATAGATCTTTGAATTGACTCTCTATTTATCTGTATAAAAAAGTGATTTTCTGAAGATGAACTAGCGGATGCTTGGACACAGAGAAACTGAGGCAGAGCAGGCTAAGATCTACATTATTTTGGTCCAATGTTGATAAAATATGTCAATGTCACTGATAATCGTTATACCATCCCTATAGAGGCCATTACAGCAAGGAGGAAAGAACTGCAAGTAATGGCAAACAGTTTAGCCACTTCCCTCAGTCTAGAGCTGTGTCAAACCAGCAACAAGTTCTAGTCTGAGAATTTTGAGTTGCAGAAAGTGAGATTTTTACTGACAAGTTAGTTTCAGTTCTGTCAACTGCACTTCCACGGCAGCACGGTGCATGGTGGAATAGCATGCAGGAGCTCTAAGGATGTGAAACAGTTTGTCAGTCAATAAAAGACACCAAAAATACATAATCTAAATTACTTTCACAAGGGAGCAATGTGTATTTAGCTGAAGTTTAAACTTGCAAGTCCTGTCTTTAACTTAATTCAGACTTGAGTCACAATTTTGATTACCACACCTGCTTGTCAAAGCCTGATCCCTTCAGATCTCACAAGCTAAGCAAGTTAGGGCCTGGCTAGTACTTGGATGGGAGACTGATGGAACACCAGGTGCCACAGTGAGTCGACAAGACTGGATTGTCGTTGTGTCCTTGGGCAAGACACTTAACCCACACTGCGTCAGTGTCTCTGTACACTGGATGATGGATACTAGATTGGAAAGCGGAAAGGTAGAGAAGAGCTATATAAATGATTTTTTTATTACTCAGACTTTACAGATGGGACTAATGATCAGCTGAAATTACTTGATTAGTTTTACTTGGAAAAGAGAACATTACTTGTGATTTATATATAGAAAAAATATATAGTAATACATAATTTAGTTTTATAAATTATTACTATTATGATTATGGTGATTATGTTATGATAATTATGGTTATGATTATTATTGTATTTGTATTATTATTAGTATTAGTAGTTGTTGTATTCATATTAGTATTAATATTATAACACTATACTATTTGAAATAATAATAGCATTAATTTAAAAAAAAAACAATTGCACAAGAATTTGCACAAAGATAAGCTGTATTAATTTTTCCATAAAGATGCACTGAAAGTTTATTTATTTTAGTTAAATAAACTTAGTTAGTTAGTTAAAACATTAACCTTACATAGGAGAGATGCATTGTACCAGGTTATAGCACGAGTGCTAATTTCCACCTGTAGTCCCTGGGCAGGTTGATTTGTAGTCCCTGGGCAGGTTGATTTACTTTTTGAAAGTAGACGACTTGGACTCGACTTGGACTTGCTGGGCACTGACTCAGGACTTGATGTGAATTTGTGCAATACTGACTCCAACAACGTCTGACTTGATGTATTTATTCTGGGTAGAGAGTTTAATCATGGCTTTAAGCTGTGCTGTTACCACAACCCTCAGAGAAAACCCTTGCATTTTGTCTGGCCTGCTCCACACCATATGCTTTTGTGTGTTGATGCCACTGGGGTTAGCTTGTTCTCCTGGTCTACCTCCAGCGATAACCTCCTCAAACCACTCTCATTTCGAATTAATGGACAGTTTTATTTGTGAGGATATCCAGGGGGAAAATAAAACGCCCAGGAAACTGCTGATCTTGTCATTGCCGTAACATCTTATTGCACATGTTCTGGACAGTTACATCTATGAATCCATCTATCCGGCGACAGTGCCACGGTGCACGCTGGCCTCCATAGAGAGCCGGTAATCACATAAGCGGCCTTAATTTAATTAGACCGCACCTCCCTTGGCACAGTTTGCACGCAGCTGTCGGGGATCCAAGGGCTGAGGTGAAATTTTGGCTCTCTTTCGAAGGTTGTGGTGCGCGCGAGGTAATGAACATTAGCTGATGAGCTGTCGCCACGGTGATGTTGATTGGCCCCCTCTCACCTGTGCTCACATTAACACTTAACACTAACAGTTGGGTGTTCTGGCACGCACTGGAGAATTACTGTTGACATTTTGAAGAGTTATACACTGTACTACCAGCAGTTTGCTTTTTGGAAACATCATGCAAAGTAGTGTATTTGCAGTTCGTGTTGTGGTTTTGAAGTTTGGTCATTATCTGTTGGAGAAAACATTGGACAAAATGGATGTATTGAAGAACACGTCCTCTCATTGTGTTCTAATACAGTTTTTGATTCCCAGGAAGATTTGAAAAAAAAAATAAATAGCAGTCATTTCTAGTTTTACAGCATCCTAAAACATAGTATTAAATGATGATTGGTGGCCAGTTGGATTTCTTTTGTCTCAATATAAGGAATGTAGTGATGTCATATTTAATCTTAAATGAAGATTACTGTCAAATAGTAGTTCTTTTGTCTAATTAAAATTCAACTACTGTTATCAGACTCTAATCTAGACTACATTGGCCTGTCAGAAACCTGGCTAAAACCGACAACACCCTCCACTCTATTTGATGTCCCAGGATTTAAGATCTACAGAAGGACAGAACCAGTGGGAAAGGTGGAGGTGTCATGATATACGTTCGGGAAAATATCAAAAGTGAAGAACTTGTCCTCGCTGTGGATAATCTTGAATGTGTTGGAGTCAAAATTACACAATCGCCACAAATGTCCTTTTTCATAATTGTAGTGTACCGACCTCCTACAGCTAAAGAAACATTTTACAGTTCACTTACAGACATTCTCAAACAGTACAGTAATAAAGAGTTAATTGTGATGGGTGACTTCAACCTAGACTGGCTTAATAAAACACGCAGAAAGAAACTTAAAGACCTAACAAATAGCCACCACATGACTCAACTGATAAGCAGCCCTACCAGGATAACAAGCTCCACTAGAACCCTTTTGGATCTAATTTTCACATCTAAACCAGACCGCATCACAAAAACGTACAACTTGCTAACAGGGATATCAGACCATAATCTCACACTAATTACACGAAAACTCTCAAAAACTAGGTTTCAAAACCAGAAAACGATACAAAACCAACATTTCTCACCATACATACCAAAATACAATCAACAGTTTTTAGCAAATGAACTTAACAATGTACCATGGAGTGATATCACAAACTGGACAAACACAGATCAGGCTTGTGATGACCTCATTACAACAATAAAACATATCATTTCCAAATACAGTAAAACACTGCCATGTAAGAAAAACAGAAAACTTAAAGTACCGTGGATAAATGGAACAGTCTGGGACCTTATGAAAAAAAGGGACTCTGCACTCAAAAGAGCCATTAAGACAGGGTTCAGCACTGACAGGAATACCTTTAAATCCCTGAGAAATAAAGTTACAACACAGCTCCGTAAAGCAAAAGCTGACTTCTATCTAGAAGTAATCAAAGCAGCAAAAGGAAACATCAAACAGCTCTGGAATAGTATCAATAAAATCATAGGAAGAGGACAGACAAAAAGAGAAACTATAACCCTCATGGTAAATGACACTATCACCTCAGATAATCTGGAAATTAGTAACTGCTTTAATGATCACTTTATCCGATCAGTTCAAACACTTCACAACAAATTCCCCCAAACAACATACAAAGAAGAACAAATCAACAATCAATATGAACTGAATTTTGAGCCGGCAAATGAACCCAAAGTAAACAAAATTCTCTCTTCTCTTTCAAGCTCCCGTGCTAAGGATGTTCACGGAATAGACACACTGTTCCTTAAAACACACAAAGACTCACTCACCGTCCCATTAACAAGACTGATAAATCAATCTATACTGGAAAACACATTTCCGAACACATTGAAAACCGCCATTGTCACCCCAATTCACAAAGCAGGAAATAAGCAAGATATTAACAATTACAGACCCATCAGTATCCTTCCTATTCTGTCAAAAAGCATAGAAAAAGTTATAGTGGAACAACTCACCCAACATCTGGAAACTGAAAAACTTCTAAACCCCATGCAGTTTGGGTTTCGCGCAAACCACTCAACTGAAACCGCCTGCTGTGTGTTATTGAAACAATAAAATCAAAACTGGATAAATTTACCAAATAAACAACCATTGTCATTACATTATGTAAACCCTATATTGAGAACGGAAAATGTTTGTGTAGGATTTTTCTAAACTCTCTGAACTGCAATTCAAGTTCCCTACTATGAACAATGTCTCTGTCTTCGTTCGTAGGTGAAAGGTCAAGTGAATATTTCCAAGCAGAGGAGCAGCATGTTGGACGCGTATCTCCATTGCCAACAGTTCATGTTTTAAGTCTTTGGATGAACCATTTTGTCTTGCAGCGCCCGTAGTTGACTCACTCAAAACAGACACCAGTCTTTATGGGTAATTCCCCTTCATTCGATGGCACATCGGCAGAGGATAGAGTCTTTTGCTTTTTTGGTGAACTTATTTTCTTGGCCTTTTGACAGTAGAAAGCAACATGGAAGAGGGGTTGTTGAAATTTCCATGTCATTTAGTAAATATAAAACTTAGTTTTAAAAGATACATTTGGGAAAATGTGATGAAATGCCCTGTTATGAAGCCTAAAGACAATGTTTATAGTTTTTCTCTATTCTTTTTTCACTGATAAAGTGTTTTCTATAGTATCAACACTTCAACAGAATTTATCCTAAAATTGAGTCCTAAATCAATCAAGGTCTAAAGTTAATTTAAAAAATATATATGTATTTTATAAGTAATTTCATTGTTNAGAGCGTGTGGGGGCGGCATAAATGTTCTGAATGAGCCAAAACCGCGAGTTCGCCACCCTGGTCTAAACAGTCCTTATAGTCTTATTAATTTAAAGGTGGACTGTGTAACTTTCTAGAGAAAAAAGTCAACTACACAATTCAGTTCAATTGAAAGTTAAAATCATACATTGGAACATAGTTAAAAGTAATAATTCAGTGAAATAATAGTCCGTTTTTATATTTTTTTATTTCAATTTTTTCTCATCATTATATCAAAGTTTTATATTTGGATTGATTCATGCATGTTTGAGGTATCTTATTGTCCTGCAGCGGGTTTCAGTTTCAAGATTCAGAATTGTCATGTAGATACTCTCCCAGCAATAAAACGAGTAAGTTAAAATATGCTGCTTTTTGTAATTAAACAGCAGGTCAGAAAGTCAGCGAGTCAATATTTGTTTGTTTGTTTGTTTTATTATTAATAAAGGGACAATGCACATTGATAACATAGACATGGTATAAATATGCAGGTTTTAGCCAGTGCTAATTTCCATTCTTTGTCCGTGCTGGAAAAAAAACAGTCAATTTCTAAGTAATTTTGTTCACAATGAGCAAAATACTGTATGTCATGTTTTAAATAGAAACATAATAGGTCTCTGATAACTCCTTATCACGGAGGTCATTCTCTTTTAGACGCCTGACTATAACTAAAATGTCTCCGTTTCAGAACCTTTTCATTGGACTCTTAATGAAGATGAGGCTTTGAATTTGGCCTCTGATGTCAGACTGACTCTAGTTATAAACAAACTCTGCAAAAAGGATATTTACTGTAAAAAACACCTTTAGCATTCTTCTTATCTTTAGCATTTCTAGAAGCTTGATTGTTTTTTCTATCAGATGATGGACAAAAAGAAATGAATAACAATTAAAGACCGTACAGTAAAGACATTAGTCCTCAAATGTCTTATGCCACACTCCAATCACTACTGTGACTTGTGTGCTCTTAAGTAAAGTGAAAATGAGAAAAAATGCCAACAGAATATTATCTAAACTCTTACAACAGCAAATGCAGTTACCACAGTGAATAGACCAACACTTGCTCTCATTTGTCCAGCTCTTAAACACAGTGTTCTCTTTCCACACATCCACACTGAGGACTCTTGTGGGACTGCAGTTCAATTCAGCCAATATGAGTAATGAGCTCTCTGGTCTGTAAGTCGCTGTTCTCTTCAGGGAGGTAGAAGACATTCAGACTCTTCCACAGTGAATCAGTGAGCCATTCTGTCACATACCAGATGCTCCACACTAATAATAATGACATGCCAAAGACTACAGATAGACTTATTATGGGCTAAATAAAGAGGACATGCCATGAACACAAAGACGGATGAATGATGAATAAAAGATTGACTCAACGGTGATAAATGCTTGGATAATGCACTGCCATATTTAAGCATTAGAACACTATGTACTCATTTGTAAAGCTGTATTTAGTCGTACAAAAGCCTGCAGGAAAAGTTGTGTCTTCTTAATTGTTACATTTTCTGTTGTAACAAATGCTTGCAGTGGAAATACAGTATATAGTCAATTTTATGTATTATGTATTTTATGCAGTAAAACACCAAAGAAAATAAGATACAAAATATTTATATTATTATTAGTATTTGTTCTCGGTGAGGTGAGACATAATAGTAATGATGGGCGGGGATAGGTGGTAGGTGTAAACAGAGATTTTTGAGCACTCGAACATCAGCTGAAGGATTATCAATCACTCCTGTTTCCAGTTGTCATTCACAGTTGTGTAGTGTGGACTCTCTTATCATTGGCTGTTGTGTTGTGTGTCAGTCATTCCGTTCACTTTTCTTTCACTCTTTTCTTGGCGGCACTCTTGCAGTTTACTCTGGTTTCGCCTAAGTTCAAACATCAGTTGCTGTAATGATCACAAACAATGATACACATGCCATACCTTTTGAAAGCTGAGGTCTTGTAAAATTTGTAAATGCCATTATATATATATTTTTTTTTTAGATAACCTCGCACAACAGAGAGCTAGAATTTTGTGCTGACATACCTAAATAGGACTGACATAGTCTCAGTCTAGTTGAGTAGTGTTGATAAATATTGGATTAGTCACAATTGGAAAGTCTTGTAGTGTGGAGCCAGCGTAAGATAAGCAAAAGTTGTCATCTTTTATATTGAAATATTTCATCCACACATTTGTCTGAAATATATTTAGAAATGGAGTATTTTAAGTGAGGCTAAAAAAACATTAACTGTAGCTTTATAAAGCTGACAAATTCACTTCTTGAATACACCAATTGTTGCTATTGAAGGTGTGCAGGAAAAAAAAAAAGGAACTTTTTTTACAAGGTGTAAAACATGACTTCTGTGAGTTCAACACTCCTGTTTTTGACGAGGAAACTATGAACATAGATTAAAATAAGTCATTCATTTAAATCAGATTTTCTACTAAACGCTGTCACATTTGTTCTTGTGGCCTTCATTGTCAGATTTTCTTTACCCTCTAGATCACGATCTTATTCACACTAGAACTCGACAATTACAGAAGTGAAAATAGCTCGCCGTGTTTTTCTAAGCCACAACAGGGATTCCAAGCAAATATACAGACTGTTGTAGCTGCAGGAGCGGACATGGCATTTAGCACACTGAACTATATCATATTCATGAATCAATATTTTGACAGTTTATACCGTATGACGCCTTCAGGTATTTCTTTTTTTTTTTTACTGGCCTTGCACAATGGACTAGAAAAAACATGAAAAATGTATATACACTGAAAACCTTTTTTATCTATTTTGGCTGGCCCGATCTGAATCAAATACTCTTTTGAATTATTGGCAAGAAATGTGAACATCTGAAACAGCCAGCTGAGCTTAGAGACCACTTCAGCACAAGGCAGAAATGCATTATGGGTATTCAGCTGGGTGATGACGCATGACGAGCTGCCAGTCAAATTTGCGCAGCGCACAATTAAACACTGAAGTTTATAAGAAGAACTTCACAGTTGGGAATACGCTGTGCATATGTTGCTATTTAAAGAACTACATGTATATACATTCTGCTCCAAGTTTCAGTCTGTGCAGCTGTGTTTATGTACTCCCCAAGCCCTCTATGAAATATTTATCACTCCCATCTTTGTCCCCAATAAGAATTATCACTATCATTACAATAATTAGACTGATGTATCTTCATTATCATTTCATTAAAATATTCATATTTTGTGTTTCCCTTCATCAGCTCCACTGGGCTAAAAGAAAGAGAGTTCTCGTCGTATATGCAGAAAACCTATGGGTAATTGTGAATGTACTTTTAGCTGGAGTTATTCCGAATATGCACTCTGCTTGTTCTGCTGCAGGCATGTAGAGGTTTTTTAGTGTTAATGTGATAGAGAGGTCAATCAGTGTGTTAAGTGCCATGAGACCAAACAAGATCAAGTATAATAGGAAAAGATAAATGCAAATTGGTATACTAATATAAAGAAACCATAGATTTAGTATTAGTAGTAAGGTTCATGAATAGTAATGTCATCACTGTTACTTTGGCTACTTCTTAGTTAAATAGAACTCCAGCCTCATTAACTACAATGGCATTTCGGTAATTAGTCTCCCTTTTTTTTTTTTAATGTATTATTATTTTTTTTATTTAAACCCACACACAGCCAAATGTGTACTCAGGTTTAGCCCTAGAGATTATTTTCTGAGGCAAATTGTCAAAGTAGTTTCTATTAGTTTAGTTTTAAAAAATGAAATTGCCCAAACAACGGTATTGTTAAAAAGATGTGTGTGCTCCCACGCATGGTGATCCAGTTTGTGTCTCCTGCTTTGTTTATCTTTAATTCTTTGGAGCTTTACACAAAGTATCTGTTTCTGTTTTTGTAACTCAGTTTGGGAACAAATAAACAGTGATTCAAAGAGTGGACACTATTATTCAAATTCAATCTCTTTCACCATATCTGCTTTCAAGTCAAACTTGCCATTTTGTCCTGAAAATATTCATGTTAAAATGCTTACAATAGCTACGTTTTTTTATTTTGCTATTGCCTTTAAAAATTAAGATTTGAACAATATCTGACGCCAGCAGCCTAATACAATCAAATGCTAAGCTGCCACTCTTGGAAATCAGTGGTGCAGAAGGAAGGAGTTTGCGACCTATCTCTTGATTGGTTCTGTGGTTGCCATAACACCAACTTAGAATGTATGTAAATATGGAAATGGTCTCCAGATGAGTTGCTACTTGCTAGACGAGAAATGGCAGGTGTAGACTCACTTTGACTTGTGCAAGTCTCACAGGACTTGAAAGAAACAGTACTTTTAACCAATGTTTGCTGTTAAATGAGTCTCAAAGCAGTACGGGTGCAGGAACCCAGGAATCTGCAAAAAGAACCTGCAACAAGTCTGTTTTTCATGGAGACTGCATGACTTCTGGCTCATTTAACAAGTGTTTTGTTGGGTTATAACATGCTTGTCTCTGCAAAGATGCCCTAATGCTGTGTATTAAACTCATTATCTAGTGGATCACCAAGCAAAGTCATTGTTCAGTTACAAGCTTGTTTGTTTTTATGAAAGAATAGATCACTTTACTTTGCCATGAAACATTTTGACAAAGCAACAAGAAACCTTATATTCAAAAATTGTTCACAGTCCAGGGCTGAGCTGATATACAATTGTATTACCTTTCTTATGCACACGCTCTTTGTTTGTGGACTCACGTGTCTTCTGTGTCCCTGTGTGCAGACCAAGATAATTCCGTATTGTGCTTTGAAATGTGCTTCGGTCTTTTATGTGTGCTGGAATGTCAGAGCTCCAAATTATAGCATATACCAACCAGTGTGGAGGGCTCTGCTGTTTACCGCACAATCCACAAAAATACATGAATCTTTCTGTCTGTAGTTTAGTGCACTGGGAACTGGGTAAGACAAAGAGTTCTTGAGGCCCACCTGTATTTCCCTCTGCAAACTTATAATCTGTAGAATATATGTCCTTATCTTAGCCATAAACAGCAAAGAAAACTGCCTCCATCAATAGCTTCTAAATTAAAGCTGGAATGATTGTTTATTATTAGACTTCTATGCATGGTTACATCCTACAGAATATTGTGCAGTGTTCCTTGTCTGTTTACAGTAATAAGGATACCCCCAGGAGATGCTTTATGATGAGTAGGTTTTCTTGGCAGCAAAGTGAACATGGAGGGACTGTGTATTCGCCTTCGACGGTTTCGCTGCACCATACTCTGCTTATTTGCACTGTAGCTCTGGGATAAAAAGGAAAGTGTCAAAAGGGAATAAGAGCTGCTTAAGAGGCAGAAAAAAACAACAATTAAAGATGTATAAATTGTGATTCTTTATAAGCTCGTGGGAAGATGAAGTTAAAATTTGTTGTTGATAATTGGGTTTTTACTGCCGTCCTAATGTTACAATTAAAGATTTGAACAACTGTAATACTGCTGGCTTAGAATGTGATTTTCTATTTAGATGCAACAATATTTCAACTATTTTCAATCATAAACTAGTAACCACAAGGACAGAATTTCTAGGCACATTAAGAGCTCATAAGGTGTTGTTGACCTTGCCTTGCAAAATTGCAAATTTACTGGGGCAGTTTGAATGTGAAGCTGCAGGGATGAAAATTACTCCTCCTAATCTGAAACCTTGGATAAAAGTCCTTGCCCCAAGTGGAAGAGTTAACTATCTCAGGTTTTATTGGTGAGGTAAGGACAGAGATCGACAAAATCAGTGCAGCATCTGCTGTGATGAAGTGTTGAGGTGAAAAAGGAGCCAACTCCAAAACGTTTGAATGTGGTAACTCTCACCTATGGTCATGAACTTTGGATAATGATCAAAATTACAAAACCACAAATACAACTGGTGGAAATGAGAGGTAATCTGTGCAAGGGTGAGCTCAGTCACATGAGAGAAGCTCAAAGTAGAACCGCGCTTCTTCACTACAGTAGGAACCAGCTGAGGTTGCTCAGGCGTCTGTTCGGGATGCCCTCAGGACAAATTCTCCCTGGGGAGATTTTACGAGGGAGAGGCCCAGGAGAAGACTGCTGGA
Source organism: Mugilogobius chulae (assembly GCA_038363315.1). Classification (NCBI taxonomy): domain Eukaryota; kingdom Metazoa; phylum Chordata; class Actinopteri; order Gobiiformes; family Gobiidae; genus Mugilogobius; species Mugilogobius chulae. The sequence goes on from CM076407.1 coordinate 26,809,154, forward strand.
GGGACTGTAGATCTGTAGGTGTGTGTAGAAATAAAAGTCTGGGCTGCCTCTGTGACCCCAGGAAAAGTTGGAGAAAATACATAGCTTGAATAGCAAAATATTACTATGTTTGCTAGGATAGCTGTGTAAAGATCAATAAATACATCTTCCATAATGCAGTGTTTACCGTCTTGGAAGAACACAGACCTTCATTTTCATTCTGTTTAATTATTTCTCTAGAGGTTTTGTGACATTTGTCATTATGTGCTTAAGTGTATGTCATTATTTATTTAGGGGGCGTATTGAGTTATTGAACCTATTGAATTGGGTGGTGAATTCATTTTGCACTTTGCAGCAGTATTTAATATTACTAAATGCAAAACAATCTTAAATAATGAATCTTTTATTTTTTATGTATGTGGGATGCATGAAATGAGTCAATTTTCAATCATATTTTGCGGAAACAAATAATGACTTATGACAGTGTCTGTATATAGTTTTAATAATCTGACCCAGTCCAACTTATTTTTGTGTTGTTTAATTAACAAGGTTGTTTTTGAAGTGCTACACATAATGGCAATATTAGACACATAGAACTCAAGGTCAGCAAAACAAAATTACACAAAGACACTAATTTAGCAAAACAAGTAATAAACCAAATGAATGAAAGCCAGTGCAAAGATGCAGAGATTGGTGTGATATTGTCTTGTTTTTTTCCTCTCTGTTATGTGTTGTTTAAGTTTTTTGAAGATATTCAATATTAGGTATATTGTCTGGATCTGGATTTTTTTTTACTGAACAGTGTAATATTTCAACATTTTGACTGATATTCTTGTGAATGTCTCACAAGGGTGTATGTTTTATAAGACTATTCCACAAGGACCATTATGTTGGTGAATTTTTTAACAAAAAAAAAAATTTTTTCAATTTTATCTGTGCAGAATTGGCCTCCTTCTTTTGGCGAAAAATCTGGACCGTGAGACCACTGACCAGTACCGCCTGATCGTCACAGCTTCAGACGGAAACCCTGGAGGAGTAAGTTCTGCTCTCTTTGGATAGATCTTTGAATTGACTCTCTATTTATCTGTATAAAAAAGTGATTTTCTGAAGATGAACTAGGGATGCTTGGACACAGAGAAACTGAGGCAGAGCAGGCTAAGATCTACATTATTTTGGTCCAATGTTGATAAAATATGTCAATGTCACTGATAATCGTTATACCATCCCTATAGAGGCCATTACAGCAAGGAGGAAAGAACTGCAAGTAATGGCAACAGTTTAGCCACTTCCCTCAGTCTAGAGCTGTGTCAAACCAGCAACAAGCTCTAGTCTGAGAATTTTGAGTTGCAGAAAGTTGAGAATTTTTACTGACACGTTAGTTTCAGTTCTGTCAACTGCACTTCCACGGCAGCACGGTGCATGGTGGAATAGCATGCAGGAGCTCTAAGGTGTGAAACAGTTTGTCAGTCAATAAAAGACAACAAAAATACATAATCTAAATTACTTTTCACAAGGGAGAAATGTGTATTTAGCTGAAGTTTAAACTTGCAAGTCCTGTCTTTAACTTAATTCAGACTTGAGTCACAATTTTGATTACCACACCTGCTTGTCAAAGCCTGATCCCTTCAGATCTCACAAGCTAAGCAAGTTAGGGCCTGGCTAGTACTTGGATGGGAGACTGATGGAACACCAGGTGCCACAGTGAGTCGACAAGACTGGATTGTCGTTGTGTCCTTGGGCTAGACACTTAACCCACACTGCGTCAGTGTCTCTGTACACTGGATGAGTGGATACTAGATTGGAAAGCGGAAAGGTAGAGAAGAGCTATATAAATTGATTTTTTTATTACTTCAGACTTTACAGATGGGACTAATGATCAGTTGAAATTACTTGATTAGTTTTACTTGGAAAAGAGAACATTACTTGTGATTTATATATAGAAAAAATATATAGTAATACATAATTTAGTTTTATAAATTATTACTATTATGATTATGGTGATTATGTTATGATAATTATGGTTATGATTATTATTTATTTGTATTATTATTAGTATTAGTAGTTGTTGTATTCATATTAGTATTAATATTATAACACTACTACTATTTGAAATAATAATAGCATTAATTAAAAAAAAAAACAATTGCACAGAATTTGCACAAAGATAAGCTGTATTAATTTTTCCATAAAGATGCACTGAAAGTTTATTTATTTTAGTTAAATAAACTTAGTTAGTTAGTTAAAAACATTAACCTTACATAGGAGAGATGCATTGTACCAGGTTATAGCACGAGTGCTAATTTCCACCTGTAGTCCCTGGGCAGGTTGATTTGTAGTCCCTGGGCAGGTTGATTTACTTTTTGAAAGTAGACGACTTGGACTCGACTTGGACTTGCTGGGCACTGACTCAGGACTTGATGTGAATTTGTGCAATACTGACTCCAACAACGTCTGACTTGATGTATTTATTCTGGGTAGAGAGTTTAATCATGGCTTTAAGCTGTGCTGTTACCACAACCCTCAGAGAAAACCCTTGCATTTTGTCTGGCCTGCTCCACACCATATGCTTTTGTGTGTTGATGCCACTGGGGTTAGCTTGTTCTCCTGGTCTACCTCCAGCGATAACCTCCTCAAACCACTCTCATTTCGAATTAATGGACAGTTTTATTTGTGAGGATATCCAGGGGGAAAATAAAACGCCCAGGAAACTGCTGATCTTGTCATTGCCGTAACATCTTATTGCACATGTTCTGGACAGTTACATCTATGAATCCATCTATCCGGCGACAGTGCCACGGTGCACGCTGGCCTCCATAGAGAGCCGGTAATCACATAAGCGGCCTTAATTTAATTAGACCGCACCTCCCTTGGCACAGTTTGCACGCAGCTGTCGGGGATCCAAGGGCTGAGGTGAAATTTTGGCTCTCTTTCGAAGGTTGTGGTGCGCGCGAGGTAATGAACATTAGCTGATGAGCTGTCGCCACGGTGATGTTGATTGGCCCCCTCTCACCTGTGCTCACATTAACACTTAACACTAACAGTTGGGTGTTCTGGCACGCACCGGAGAATTACTGTTGACATTTTGAAGAGTTATACACTGTACTACCAGCAGTTTGCTTTTTGGAAACATCATGCAAAGTAGTGTATTTGCAGTTCGTGTTGTGGTTTTGAAGTTTGGTCATTATCTGTTGGAGAAAACATTGGACAAAATGGATGTATTGAAGAACACGTCCTCTCATTGTGTTCTAATACAGTTTTTGATTCCCAGGAAGATTTGAAAAAAAAAAATAAATAGCAGTCATTTCTAGTTTTACAGCATCCTAAAACATAGTATTAAATGATGATTGGTGGCCAGTTGGATTTCTTTTGTCTCAATATAAGGAATGTAGTGATGTCATATTTAATCTTAAATGAAGATTATGTCAAATAGTAGTTTTTTTGTCTAATTAAAAGGATTTTAGGTTGTATATTGTAAGCTGAAAAGGTTGCTGTTCACGCTGTAGACCTGTTGCTGACCTGAGCCAATCTTCAGCGAGGTATACCTGACCATGATTGCTTACACTTATTTTCTCTTGTAGCGTAGTTATGTTTTATTTTTTTTCTGCTTTTGTCCTCTGCGCAATAGGTCTGAAAGTGTATCACTATCTTGAGAAGTGAATTGTACATACTATTTGAGCAATCCAAAGTGGAGTAGGGTCCTGGGTACTGTTTTAGTGTGAGGTGATGGAACACTGAAACATAATGACAAAAACCAGTACGAACAGAAAAGATATTTTTTTAAATTTTTTTTTTTTATCAAACTTTGACTTTATCTTGATAAACATCATATTTCTAGTGATAGTAGCCTTTATTTAATAATACTATTTCAGTCCACATGCTTGATGGTATTCACCAATGCAAGGTACTTAAAATGTAGAAGATGACAAGACCAATAAAGTTTCTAACATTATCCAAACTCGGTGTATTCCATAAAGAGACAGAGGAGCAGAGAGGTAAATTATAGAAACAGCTTTTGATTATAATTTAACCACAGCTCAAAGCGCCACAGAACAAGCATTTTTTTTTTTTTTTGTGAATTTAGTAAAAAGCAGACAAAAATAGAATTTCAAGCTGATTTAAACATCTAACGCTGTGCCCTATGTAACTAGAAGGTCAGACGCTATTTTGTACTTCAGATTAAACTCAAGTGAAAAACAATATGACTAATGCTGGTTGTAAGCTAAGCAAATGTAAACTTTAAGCAAATGTTTATAACACTTTAAGGAATTATTATTTTTGGGTTTAACCTGTAGTCAATGTTTGCATACTTCTGAATGACTTTTTGTGGTAATTGTTGATCTAGTATGTCAAGTGAAAGTTCCTTGACCAGCTCCCAGTTCTTAAGTAAGATTTACCAGTTCAAGTGACAATGCAGTCATTTATGGGAAATATCTCACCAGCTCCCTGGAATGCACCATGTCCTTTATTCTGTGATCTGCATTTTCTTGGCACATTTTTTTTAAATTGAGGAAGATGTTAAAATCTGCCTTGGGTGCAGCAGGCTGTAGACTGGGTTAGAAAATTCTTAAATTGCTCCATGCCTTGCTTTGGACGTAGTAAGCTAATGCTGATTCTAAAAACACATACGACAACTTTTCATTTCTTCTTACACATTCAATTACCACTTGTGTCACTTTCTCTTCTGAAACACAAGAATTCCCATGTTGTGTAGTAATTACAGGCTGTCTGTCCAGTCCTTTCCTTTTGTGTCAGGCATCTCCCCAGCAGAGACATTCAACAGAAATGAGTTGGGTGGTAATCGACTGAAAGGTTTATACACAAAGGTCTGTGGCTGTGCATGGGCTGGTCTCTGCAGACTGTCCATCAATACTGCAGCCAAGAGCAGCTCTGTGTAGTTTTCTCGTCCTGTGAGGTCCGATCCATCTTTGCTCCTCTTATTTGTTTTCTCTTTGCTTTGTCACTTTCTATCGCCTCCACCTTCCTACCTTTAATGTGTTACAGTCTAACACGATTACACTGCTGCTCTTGTACATCAAAGTAGATCTGGCCAGTACGATTGCTACAGAAAGTAAAATTGCACTCTATAAGATTGAAAGGATACATCCATTTTGTCATCAGTGTTGGGGGTAATGCATTAGTTGGTAATACGCTAGAATACTTAAATTCCTTTTTTTGGGCTACCGAGTGACTTGATGGGTTTGTTTTGCTTTCCTGGACAATCTAGTACTTAGTTGCTTTTTCAAAATCTTAACACATTAGTTTTGATTTATATCAACCTGCTTAGAGGCTGTTCTGTTCTTCGGTGTACACTGCCTTAGTGTCAGCACAGTCTCACAGAAACGTGTTGGTAGCACTTTAAAAGAGCACCACGTTACCTACCAGTTAATTACCGTGTCACTTACTAGTTTCTAGCAGTGACACTTAGTAATACTTACTGTGGTAATTACAGTGGTACTTACACTGCTACATAGATTGGTACTTTGAGAGGTAATTGTACCAGCAGTTACTGGTACATAACGATGATAGTTACAGGTACTTACAATGGTACTTACTGTTGTACCTTATGTGGTACTTGGAGAGGTACTTGTGTTGGTTGTTACTGGTACATAACACTGATAGTTAATGGTACTTACAAAGGTACTTACTGTGGTACATACAGTGGTACCTAGGGTGGGACTTGGAAGGGTACTTGTGTCAGCAGTTACTGGTACTTACAGTGGTACCTTTTAGTACACTTACCAGTACTTTTATTGGTACTTATATTGGTACAAGCTCCTACACTTAGCAGTACATATTGCAGCACTTACCACTTTTAATACTTTGTGGCACACACATTTGTTTCAGTGGTGGTATTATTGGTACTAAATGACCATTGTAACTAAGTAAGTACCAGTAACTATCAGTGTTATGTACCAGTAACTGCTGACACAAGTACCCCTCCAAGTATCACCCTAGGTACCAGTATAAGTACTACTGTAAGTACCAGAGTAAGTACTACTAAGTGTCACTGTTAGAAACTAGTAAGTGACACGGTAATTAACTGGTAGGTAATGTGGTGGTCTTTTAAAGTGCTACTGTGTGGGTTTATACCAAACAATATAAAATAGTATGTTATGTCTATGTATTTATTAGCTAGACATAAGAGCTGTCCTAGTTAATTTCTGGATGGATGTATAGGACAGTTCCTATTTATGAATATTAACAATATTCCAATGTTAACCAAAGCCTCAGATCTAAAGTGAGCTGTACATGTGTTTAGTACCTCAACCTAAACACATGTCTTTAACAAGCCAAGTAAATAGCGTAAATAAAGCCATGTAATAGAAATGCAAGTGTTGACAGAGACAGGAGCAGGCGTGATATGATGTTTCCTCAGCCCCTCCCCTCATCGATACCTCCTCCTTCACATGCACTGTCTCTTCTGTACTTGCAGTGTCCTATCACCTCCTTTCTTTATCACTCCTCTGCACAGGCTCACAATGTCTTACCTCCTTCTGTACAATCCTTCTTGGTCGCTGCATCCTCACAACACGCTGAATTAAATTAACCCACCTCAAACTCACAAGTGAGATCTAAAAGCAATAGATGGTGATAAAAGTTTTGGTAAAGATTAGGCTATAATGCAGGCGCTGATGTGTGTACTCCCAATGTTTCCACAAGCTAGCGTGTGTTTTTCCTCTGATGCACTGCTTATGTGGCACTAATGTGGTAACTTAAAAAGTTATTTTAGTTGTAAATTAGTAACTTTGTGCTTTCCACTAAAAAGTATGTAGTAAATACAGCACTTTGTGAAAAAAAATAATTAGACCTCTGAGTACTGTCTGAACTGAATAATAAAGAATTTTACTTCTAATCAGGAGCTGAATGCTGCGCTCTGATTGGCTGAACTTGGGACGGTCACTCCAGTTTCATTTTGTTGTTTGTAATAAGAGGTTTATAAGCCATAAATGCAACCAAAATGAATGCATGTCAATATTAACCTTGTGCTGAAGGATTTAGGAAGGAAGTTGTCCGATTTAAAACCTAAATTGTGTTTGCTGTGTAAAAATCACCTACCCCACCTTTGAGTCATGTACTCCTGTTCTACAGTAGGCCCATTTGTGTTCATGTGCTGCACTGCCAAAAGGACCCCCTGTTTGGAATCTCATGCACCAGAGCCAATAAAAGAGTGAAGTAAAGCACACAGTCATTTGTTTCCCTCATCAGGAATTAAATTAGAGCTCTATCTACTGACCGAAAAGGAAATTTAACAGGGTAAACAATTAATAAATCTTGCCTGATATGCTAATGCTGCAGAAATGCTCAAAACAAGTCTGTATGTACTTAAAAAAAACAGTGTTTGAGATCTCCAGTGATCGACCTATGACATCACAGATCAGGGGTATACAGAAATGTGGGTAGCACTATAAAAGACCTCCACGGTACCTACCAGTTAAGTACCGTGTCAGTTACTAGTAACTAACAGTGACACTTACTAGTACTTACTCTGGTACTTACTGTGGTACTTACACTGGTACCTGGAGTGGTACTTTGAGTGGTACTTGTACCAGCAGTTACTGGTACATACCACTGGTACTTACTGGTACTTACACTGGTACCTACAGTGTTACTTTGAGTGGTACTTGTACCAGTAACTGCTGGTACATACCACTGGTAGTTACTGGCACTTACTGTGGTACTTACACTGGTACCTACATTGGTACTTGTGCCAGCAGTTACTGGTACATAACACTGATAGTTACTGTTACTTACTGTGGTACTTACTGTAGTACTTACACTGGTACTTAAGGTGGTACTTACAGTGGTAACTATTGTACACTTACCACTTTTAATAATTTGTGACACACACATATGTTTCAGTGGTGATATTATTGGTACTAAATTAAAAAAGTAGAGCTTATAAATTATGAATAACAACAAAATGCAAATGTTAAAAAGCACCAAGGTCTTTATTTATGTCACAACAATATTTGGTAATGACAAATACCAAAGTAATTATTTGTTTCAGTAAACAAAACAACAGAAAACAATTTACAACAATCTTAGCTTAATTCCAACATTTATTGACAAATACCAAGATACATAATGGTAAATAGTGGTACTACAATGGTACTTATTACAATTGTTGACAGTCAACTACTAGTAACAACGGCACCTGTTCTAAAGTGACACATACTGGTACTTCAGTGGTACTTACTACAGTAGTTGACAGTCAACTACTAGTAACAACGAGACCTGTTCTAAAGTGACACATACTGGTACTTGAGTGGTACTTACTATAGTAGTTGACTGTCAACTACTGTAGTAGTTGACAGTCAACTACTAACCCACACGAGGTACCAAGTTGGAGAATATGTGAATAATGGTATAAGATCTGACCCGAAACTGGGCTGAGGGGAGCGTTCCCTTTAGCTCAATGAGTTTGTCGGTCGACCGCCCCGCAGGAGACCCGGGTTCAACTCCCACTCAGGGCATGTGCAAGACCCTACCGGTCATACTAGTAGTAAGTACTGTAGTAATACCACTGAAGTACCAGTATGTGCCACTTTAGAACAGGTCCCGTTGTTACTAGTAGTTGACTGTCAACTACTGTAGTAAGTACCACTAAAGTACCAGTATGTGTCACTTTAGAACAGGTCCTGTTGTTACTAATTACTACATCACATTAGTCCTGTCTTAGGTTTTGCACTGCTTCAGTGGCTCAGAATAGACTTTAAACAGCTCTGCTTGTGTTTAAGTCTCTCCATGACTAGCACCAAAGTAATCTCTGACATGTTAGTGCGTTATGAACCATCTCGCACTCTGAGGACCTCAGGGACGGCTCCTGCTGGTGCCAGGGTCAGGACTAACATGGAGAATCAGCGTTTCAGTTTATGCAGCTAAGATCTGGAACAGTCTTCCAGAAGATGTAAGACAGGCTCGACTGTGACAATGTTTAAATCTGGCTCAAACATGTTTTTATCTGTGCATATACTGAAATGCTTTGTCTACTTTTTTTTTTTTTTTTTTTTTATTATTTTTATTGTTTTTGATCATTTTCTTGTAACTTGTTGAATTGTCTATACTAATTTGTTGCTTGTACTAGTAGTTGACGTCACTACTGTAAGTACCAGAAGAATGTGTCACTTTAGAACAGGTCCCGTTGTTACTAGTACTTAACTGTCAACTACTGTAGTAAGTACCACTGAAGTACCAGTATGTGTCACTTTAGAACAGGTCCCGTTGTTACTAGTACTTAACTGTCAACTACTGTAGTAAGTACCATTGTAGTACCACTATTTACCATTATGTATCATGGTATTTGTTAATAAATGTTGGAATTAAGCTAAGATTGTTGTAAATTGTTTTCTGTTGTTTTGTTTACTGAAACAAATAATTAATTTGGTATTTGTCAATACCTAATATTGTGACATAAATAAAGACATTGATGTTTTTTTTAACATTTGCATTTTGTTGTTATTCATAATTTATAAGCTCTACTTTTTAATTTAGTACCAATAATACCACAACTGAAACATATGTGTGTGCCACAAATTATTATAAGTGGTAAGTGTACTAATAGTTACCACTGTAAGTACCAGTCACTGCTGACACAAATACCACCTTAAGTACCAGTGTAAGTACTACAGTAAGTACCACAGTAAGTACCAGTAACTATCAGTGTTATGTACCAGTAACTGCTGGTACAAGTACCACTGTAGGTACCAGTGTAGTAAGTACCACAGTAAGTACCTGTAACTACCAGTGGTATGTACCAGTAACTGCAGGTACAAGTACCACTCAAAGCACCAGTGTAAGTACCAGTGGTATATACCAGTAACAGATGGTACAAGTACACAAGTACCACTGTAGGTACCAGTGTAAGTACCACAGTAAGTACCAGTAACTACCAGTGGTATGTACCAGTAACTGATGGTACAAGTACCACTCAAAGTACCACTCTAGGTACCAGTGTAAGTACCAGAGTAAGTACTAGTAAGTGTCACTGTTAGTTACTAGTAACTGACACGGTACTTAACTGGTAGGTACCGTGGAGGTCTTTTAAAGTGCTACCGAAATGTGTTTTGGGGGTAAAGAAAGAGATCTCAGACAAAACTTCAGCTGTGTTTCTAAAGAGGAAGCAAAGCAATTTTAGAAAACCAAAAAACAAAAAGTCAATTTTGTTTCCTTTAAAACTAGATGAGTTGAAATTATTTGACATTCACCCTTATAACTGTAGTTTGGATTGCTTGACAAACTTTGCTTAATTTTCTGTTTTATTTAAATAGGTATATTATTTAAGCCAAAAGAAATGTGTACTTCAGCATTCACTGAAGTTCTATTAATGACCAGGGAAATATTCTCTGTCGTCTAAGAAGTAATCAAATCAAGTTCCATCCATAATTAACTTTAAACAAGGCTAAATCATTCATTTTGCATTGTTGTCTCCATTTTAATAGCTCACTCTTTCATTCTCACCTTATCTCTTTTGGACAAGGCATAAACTACAACTTGAGAATCCATTTCAACAGCTCTGTCTTAAGCATTTCAGACTTCTTCCTTCTGTTCAAAGCCATTCCTTGATCTTGCATTTCACAGCCTTTAACCATTACATATTTTTATCAAGGCATTGTAAGCACCTTAAGTCATAATCCCTGTGCTGATGTTACAGCTACACATGGCTTGTGGCTACTTTAAAACCCAGCAATTCTTCATTGTAATCGTTTGTACATTCTCAGTCTGTATTTTTTGTTCTTCCTTTCATAACATGGTGCAGTAGAAGTGTAGTTGAGCCAATAGTTTTGGCGACCAAGCCACATTCCGCCTTCTATTTATTAGATAATGCTTTCATTAACCTCTCAAACAGTTCATACAACTGCACTCACTTCGATCTCCCTTCTTTTTTCACCACAGCAGCTGAACTATCAGCCACCTCAACCACTCCATCTTTTCCAATATCTTCACTTAATTAAACCAATGTTAAGGCTTCACAAAGTCAGCAGGTTGCTTTTCATTCTATCTATACTGAATGAACTGTGTCTAAGTACAGAAATATCTGTTACAACTTTCTGATCCTTGTAATTTGTCAGATCATAAGGGTCTAATATTTTGAGCAAGAAACCTTACATTTACCAGTCTAAGCAGCCAGACAGCACCAGCCTTTACTATTCTCTGGCGGCACTTAAAACGTATAAATAGCCAACACTGTTCGTGTAAACTTTTTCATATAATCACATGTACAATGATTCTGTGAAACTAGTCCTTACAGTCAATGAAATCTTCTCTCCTGTGGCCTTTGCTAGCCAGTTTAGTCCTCACACATCATGTACAGGCTCAGTCATTGTGTTTTAGTTTATAAACAAGAGTTTGCCTAAAGGTCTCTCTTTTAAACTGTGCAATTGTGTCTTTCATGCAACGTGATACAACAAAAACATGAAAAGAAAAAAAATGAAATACATCAATAAAATACATGTCTAAAAATGACAGAGGATCATGATGATGAAGATCAAGTTGCAGCTACACTAATGTGCTCTTGTTTACATCAAAAATGAAACCATACACATAGATTAATCTGACTGGGGCTGTTACTCATTGTTCTGGTGATGATAACCTAAAAGAATTTCACATACGCTTTTTTGTCTGCCATTTCATACATGTCAAGAGCTCTCACCTCAGGCTTGTGGTGTTGTCTTTGATTGGCTGTTGCAAAATGTTTTAACAAAGTCACAGTGACCCCACAAACAAGTGACAAGACACATAATCTCCTGCAAAAATTGCTACTTGGACCATGACTCTCGGAAATTGTCCAGGCAAATCAGGCTTAAAATTGGCCCATAACTCTTCTAAGGGATGCCTCGAAAAATAGAACTTTAACACTACTGGCCTCAAGTCTTACAACAAAGTTACAGCTATGGTCTTCCTCTGCTGCTTTGTGTCTCAATAAGAATGTATTATTATGGACATGGCTGGGGGGTTATGGGATGAACTGCTCTCCCTCTCAGCATGCCTTTTGGTGAAAACTTGTCACTTGAAAAGAACCATTGGCGACCCCAGTACAGTAAGGACAGCCTTGAAGACATCACAGAGTTCTTCTTTTATGTTAAATTAATAATAGTAGCTCATTAATCTGACTGCGTGGACACGAAGGCAGGATCGGAGCTTTGATAGCAACACCCACGCCAGGAGAGTAATTGGCTTGCCTTCCATATGCGTTTTTACTGTTTTTGACAAAGAACTGAACGTGCGATAGAGTGGTTATCCAAAGCTGAAGTTGTGTTTCGGGGCAAGACGCTTCATACCTCCAAGGCCTTTGTGGGAATACGTTGGACAGTTGTGGTGATACAATGTGGGGAAACGAGAACAAAACAGATTTTAAAAAGCAGACATTAGAATATAGTAGTAGATATTTTTGTATTGTAGACTTTTTTATTGTAGACTGTTCACCCGCCTAAGGCCTAAAGTCACTGGGATAGGCTCCAGTCACCCGGCTACCCCACGTTGGTGGGACACAGCCTTGGTATATAGATAGATAGATAGATAGATAGATAGTAGACTTTTTACATTTTTTTATGCAAATCACCTATTTTCAAAAGTGTTTCAGCACCACAAAGTCTGCAAACTTTAATGAACTTTATGGAGCTTAAAGTTCAGTATCAAATCATACTACTCATTGACAAATACAACAAATATAAAAAACAACTGTTTTGCCTGTGCTGCACGTAATCAACACAAAGGTACAATGTTTATATCAATATTGGACTGTGTTTGGAGCAGTTTTAAATCTATACAACATTTCTGATTGAGGGTCAACTGGTTATCTCCTTGTGTGTGCTTATAGTCCTGGAAAAAAGAAAATCTCATAGTGAGCAGGTTCAGCTCCTCAAAGATCTAACCTAAAACCTAGCGACATCACATACTTGTCTCCATGGAGATAAATCTGCTTTTTGGCATACTACATTTTGGGCATAAGAATAAATACCATAGATAAATACTGTATAGTTACTTAATTTAGTAGTAGTCAACCTGTCTCTAAATTAAAACAAACCAACTTAAAGCCATGAATTATTTTTCCATCTTAAAAACAGAATCAAATAGAACAGTTGAACTAACACTTTAAAATATATATATTTTTATTCATGACTCTAATGCTCTCTCAGCCTCCTAAATCTTCACTACAATGTGTTTTGGAGCACTTTTCACAATCTAGAGTGAACCAGAATGAGTTGTGCTGTGTTGATATGCTAACAGAAACTAGCACAAAGCTAAAAACAGAAATAAGCGCACTTCTTGGATACTAGCTTGCAAATTGAAAAGACACTGCAAACAGATTTTGTCCCAAATAGCTAAGCTTACAATATATTTGTTCTGAGCAAAATTGATTTAATGTTTTTTTTTTTGTTTTTTTTTTTGCTTGTTTTTGACATAGTGCCTTTATCTACGGAGCCCCTCCTATGACATTAGCAAAAAAAAAATTATCTCGAGGGAACGAGATAATTATCACGAGGGAACGAGATAATTAAAAAAAATAATAATAATTTTTTTTTTTTTTTTTTGGACGTGTAAAATTTTTTTTTTTTTTTTATTATCTCGTTCCCTCGTGATAATTATCTCGTTCCCTCGAGATAATTTTTTTTTTTTTTTTTTATGGCCCGGGGTGCCTGAAGGAGCAGTAACCTCACACAAACTACCACTGACCTCAGCAATAAAGAAGAGCCTGTTCGTGAATGGAGTTGCTAAAAGATCAAACTCAGCAACAAAATGACTTGGATTAATTTTTTCAAACATCACACACAGGGCATACATAGCGACTGAATTCTACAAGTCCTAAGCTTTCAAACAAGGTATAGCATGTGTATATGCCCTGTGTGTGATCATTACAATATTTGATGTTGTGTGTGGCTAATGTAACTTAAGCTAACTGCTGTCTATCGCAGCGATCCGACAAGCAAATGATTATGTACATACATCAACAGCTGTTTTCGAGCGATCCAGAGAAGAGGTGTGTTGCTTATTTGTTGGTGTACATGACCGTCACATGTTTGGAAAAATTAATCCAGGTCATATTGTTGCTGAGTTTGATCTTTTAGCAACTCCATTCAAGCTCTTCTTCTTTATTGTTGAGGTCAGAGGCAGTTTGTGTGAGGTTACTGCCTCCTTCAGGCACCCCGGGCCATTAAAAAAAAAAAAAAAAAAAATTATCTCGAGGGAACGAGATAATTATCACGAGGGAACAAGATAATAATAAAAAAAAATAAATACATTTTTTTTTTACACGTCAAAAAAAAATATATATATATTTTTTTTAATTATCTCGTTCCCTCGTGATAATTATCTCATTCCCTCGAGATATTTTTTTTTTTGCTAATGTCATAGGAGGGGCTCCGTATTTATCTAAATTTAACTTAAAAAAAAAAAAAAAAGGCTTTCATGAAAAAACAACAATCATACAGTGGAAACAAGCACATACTGTGTAATATTAGCTCTAAATCCAATCCAAGCAACACAGCGTATTTCAAAGATACAACAACAAACAAAGCAGAGCAAGGGGCATTCCCGGAGGACGGTGAAATGAAGGTGACACAAAACAGGTTGACTATTCCTGTGTGATATCTCATGTGTGCTAACTTCAAAATGACAGTGTGTGTGGGTTTTTGTTTTAAGAGGCCTGGCTCCACCCACCGCTTTCTTGCCCCCAAAGGAGAAAGTGTAGAGCATTATTTGCATACAACAGCATATCTTTGCACAGGGGAGTTTGTCCTACACTATGCCTATTCAGCCCTTTCTGTTGGGGTGCTGCGTGATATGTCATTGGTGAAGGTTAACAGTAGCCCCTCTCCAAATGAGTGAGCGGGCCTAATGGGGCAGCTGGGGATTTGCTTAACCCAGTGAGCACTCAGAAAAAAAAATTATCCTGTTTAGTGTGGAGCTGTAGCAAGGGAGCGAAATGTTTAATTTTGAAATAGTTTGCATTACTTAGGACCTAAAAGTTTGATTGTTTTCTTGTGTTTACAAACAGAGTAGGTTAAGATTAGGGTTTTTCTACCAATGAAATTAATTGGGGTAAAATATACAGAAAATCAAACATTTTTTTTACATTACATTTTCAAGAGTCCAGGCTGGTTTTGACAAAGCAGTGCAAATCTTAAATGGAGGGTCTTTTTCTATTGTAAATTGATAGGTTTCATAAAAATGATCATGGAAATGTCATTCTTATCAATGATTGCCACAACTAGGCTACAAATAAGGCCTTCTTTTTTTGTGTGCGCAGTACATACATTAATATGTGCTGCACAATTCCAATAAAACCGTTGGTGGTACCTTGGCCCATGCATAGAAAAAGCCTGTGAGTGTCTGTCACACCTTTACATTGAAAAATCGTACAGTACAAACAACCTTAACAATTTGCATTTACAGATTAATGCATAGCAGTTTGTGAAGAGGTGAGACATGTCCTTGAGCAAGTCACTTAATGTAGCTGGCCCAAGACTCTACATTCACTATTGTATGAATGAGAACACGACTTGTGTGGTTCGAGGCACTTACAGCTTGAAGATAGAAGATCATTTTATAAATGTGACAATTTTTACTGTTAAATGTGGACGTAAAGTTGTAGAAAGACAAGCAGGAAGTTAAAAAAAGTCAGTTTTGTGTACTGTGTGTGTCCTTCAAAGCAGTGTTCCGTGCTGTGTCCAGGTAAAAAGCCTGTCACATTTTATTCCATCACTAGCAATGCAGTGTGCTTTAAACTGACCCGTTCAATCCACAATTTTGGTTCTACACAAAGTAACTCTTTTATACTGGCCTATATAGGAAATAATGCAAACATTTGAACATGCAGTATATAACAACGTTTATTCTTTGTTCCCTCCTAGACTTCCACTACCACTGTGGACATTGTTGTCACTGACGTCAACGACAACGACCCTCTATTCAATGTAACTACACCCGCAAACTTCAGCGTGAGGGAGGAGGAGGCCAATCTTTTTGTGGGTCAAGTCACGGTAAGAACTCACCACAGCTAAAGCAATTTTGATGGACACATAGAATGTATTATTATCAAGTACAATCTTCCTTTTCTTTATGATTGTCTGTTTTAGAACTGAAAAAAAAAAAAAAAAAAGATAGTTTTTCAAAAATTCAGATAGGCTTCACCTACTGGCAACAAAGGAAATTACATATCTGAGGGCTCCTTCACACTTTTAAAAAGTCACAAATGTCCAAACAAAGTCACTTAAAAAACAGAAACAATTTTCACTTTTTTTACTTTATATTATTATAAGTAATGCTTTTCAGATTTCAATAAAATTTGGTTACCAATTCAAACTTTCTAAGTGGGATGTAAAAACTAGATAAAATTATGTTTATTATTTAGCAAGAAATGAAACCTAAAGAAACAGATTGCTTATGTGATCAGAAATAAATAATTGAACTACAGGATAATTTTTTTTGGCAACCACCACCAATGTTGTGCCTGTGGCCCAGAGTTTAGTCACTGTTTGCTTTGATATACTAACCGGGCTCACACTGCATCCAGTCTATACTCCTGTCCAGCGTTTGGAAGCTTTCCGTTTCTTGAAAAGCAATGAGAGGTTCTCACATGGCAATTTGTCCGGTTTGGCGAGCTGCATGAATGTCCTCCGGTTGTTAGGTTTTTTTTTTCCATTGGAGGGAACTTTTTGGTGTGAAAACAAGACACTACAAACAAGTGAAGTGCAATCCAGTGGTTTTCAAAATAAAATCATTATGCTGCTACTACTACTACTACTACTACTACTACTACTACTACTACTACTACCACAAATATGTCAAAATTATATACATGACTACATGCACATAAATGTAAATAAACAGCCCGGGCTTATCCATTGTGTGGTCAAACAGAAAATAAACTGAAGTGATGTAAGCTCAAACCTGACAGAAGTGCTCTTTTAGTACTAATGCAGCAGAAATTTTCAATTCATGCTCAATCAATTGCATTGAGTGTACTTTTGGAACTTAAAACAGGTTAGAAGATTTCAGAGATCTAGCTGTGACTATTCACAAATCTGGAAACTTCAGAACAGTTACGGAAAATATTATCTCACAGACTTCATTAAAAACTAAAAAAAAAGTTAATATTTCATAAATTCTATCTTTTGACGACACATCTTTCCCTCACATACTTTTAATCCTAGCTGCATGACTTTCTGTAAAATATCTTCACAAGTCCTTGAACCATCTTAAGAGCAATCTGTTTGGACATTTGTCAGCCAGTGTCCCTCTTGCCCAGCTGTACTAAGCTCCAGTGCACGACATGACTTTTTCTCATTACTGCTGTACATTAATTGGCCGGATGCTTGTCAGTGGATTAGTCACAGATGATATAAGGGGCAGGCTCAGTGTCTGTGAACATGACTACAGCGCAGAACAACCCATAAAAACTTGGGTTTTATGAACACCATTTTGATCGGATTCATCAATATAAAAACTACCAGAATCCTATTTTTTGGTTGCACAGTTTGGAACAATGATCGTAAACATGCAGAGCAGGGCTGGGACTATTTATTTCACTACATTTTCTCTGCTACTTTAATTATCTCTTCTCTTTCCCTTGTTAGTACTATTGAGTTTAAACCCAAGCCAAGGCGCTTTCCAAATCAAATTAGTGCTGCACATCTTATATACTGGTGTGCACTATATCTCCATTACAGAATGAGATACAATGGGTAATTCAAATGTGTACAACTACTTTAGGTTTATATAGATTTTACCACATATATAGTGCTGCTAATGATGTTAACCTTAAATGAACATTGGGTCTCGCTCTATTATCCTTTTGCCTTTTTTACAGTTGGAAATTATTTAATTTCAGTAATAAAGTAATTAGAACAGCAAGATGTGATCCATAGTGTTGAGTTTGCATGTTCCCTTTATGCCTGGGTGGGTTTACCCATTATCATAAAAAGGATTCCTATAGAACAGTCCTATTCAGCTGAGCTAGTTTATGTCCTCTGAAGTGAGCTAGTCCAGACTATGGCAAAGTTCTAAACATTATTAAATGTATATGGTTTGCTTTTTTTATTGATTTATAAATGGTTGGTTCTGATTTAAGGCTGGTGTCTACCTGGGATCAAATATGTACATTACATTTGAAGACAGTTACAGTCACACTCTGCAGTGTTTCACATGATCAGGTTTGGCTACAAATTTAAAAGTGTGGTAGCTGATCTGAGGACTTCCTAAATCCTGTGACACATAAATATCCCTAAGTATTCATTTTAGTTCTAACTACGACTTAGAAACTTTTTCTTACAAATAACAAAGTGAAACTGAAGTGGACCACCCAAGATCAGCCAATCAGAGCGCTGCATTCTGCTCCTGATGATAACTACATTTTTTTATTATTATTATTCATTTCAGACAGTACTTAGTTGGCTCTTTTTTTTTTGCTGCATTTATCATACTATTAGTGAAAATGACAGTTTACTATTTTACACTAATACGTTTTTTTACCCCAACTTCTCAATTCTCTAACTACCCCAGTTATTTCTAACAACTGAGCACAGCAATTAGCGATGTCAAAAAATTTGATTTCTAGACTATATTGAAACACAGTTGGCCTTTGTAGACTTTCTTTATTTTTTATTTAGCGCAAGTTCTAAAACTGTTTCAGTGTAACACAATATATTTAAAATAACATTATTTTAGTTACAAAAAAAAAAAAAAGTTATTAAAGACCTCAAGCTTTCATCACCTCACTTACTACTGTATTACTGATTGGTGATGATAACACTAAGGAGGGGCTTAAGAAATTCAGCTTTCCTTTGACTCGCAGGAGAAACCAGTTCTAGGTTAGTTTTTAATGATGGTTTAAACAAAAACAACAAAAAGATACAGCTCGCACACAACACTTTGAGAAGTACTGTTCTAGCGATAATTTTACTGATAATTATGGCCTTGGGAAAATTATTTTGAAGACCTTAGACATAGACTAAGCATGAGGCTAAGTACATCTGACCAAGAAAGCGCCTAGAGATGGAAAATGTCTCTTTGTTTGTAATTTTCTGCATTTTCATAGAAATGTATGAATCACTTTTGAAATATGAAAATGGTGATTCAGTTTTTACCAAATTCTAACACTTTACTGGGGATTTTATTTTAAAACAACCTGCAAGCAAACATCTTCACATCCACTCGAATAAAGTATAACTACCTCTAGCTTCAGTCCAAAATAAAGTCTGTTTGAAATTGCAGCCAGCAGCTTCCTGGAGCTTGGCCCACCACATCATCTGTCTACCCTTCTGTCCTACCTTTCGAGGGTTTGTGGGCTGGCCTTAAACCAACCTGAGCAGAGACAGAGAGAGAGAGAGAAAGAGGAGAAAAAAATCAAAGTACTTAGCTCAACACAATCCTGCCCTCACCGCACATCACAGGATCCAGCTTAGCCTGTTGGAGCTGATCAAGAGCCTTTATTTCACTGTGTCATGAAGTTTTATGAAATAGGAACCATCCATAAATGCCAGGTTGGAGGTTAGGGACATAAATCAGAAAGAACAATGTGCTTTCAGAGTGTTACTTTCAGGACAACACTATTATTTAGAAGCTTAGAAGAGTAGAAGCTGTGTGGACCATAGCAGTTACATCTCGTGGTTAATGTACATGATACAATGCTTTTGTTCTAAAGCCACTTAAGACATTTCAAACTGTGTTCAATAGTGTTTTATGTGTTGTAATAGTGAAGTTCATTTCTCAATAGCAGGCATACAGTGTTAACCTGGCACTACCAGATGGATTCTCATAATAACTGTGACTTTCACAACTTCTTCACAAATTCTTGAAAAAGATGAGACCTCAGTCATAAAGTTAAAGAGAGCTGCAGTCAATCACACTGCAGCTGCTTTGGGCACAAGTAAATCGAAACAAAGTCGAGCCATATTTTCTGCTGTTTTCTCTGTTATGATACTTTGACCAATCAGCTTCAAATATTCCCCCTGGTGTCCTGTTTTTTCCTAAAGCATTTCAGCAACAGTCTACTGAGACAGATAATTGGTACTGAACTGAGCTGAACTCAATTCAGAGAAGTGTTCAAAGGTGCAGTTTATTAATTCATGGTTGTAGATTTTGCTTATGTTCATGTTGTCCAGTTGTTTTTGTGTTTTCAAGATGCTTCTTCACAGGAGAATATATCTGCTTGCATCATCTGCTTGTCTTCAATGAGACAGATGGTATACTATCTGTCAACTTTGAACTTTGATGCTTAATGAAGGAATTCTTCACAAACAGTAGGGAAGAAGGTATATTTGAACCGTTCTAACTCATCAAAGCATTTTTTATAACAAAGATTTATCATCTTAAATCTAAAAGTATCATTCTTATATTAGGGAAATATCTATTGAATAAGTCAATTATTATATTTACTACTACCAAAAAAAATAA
Source organism: Mugilogobius chulae (assembly GCA_038363315.1). Taxonomy (NCBI): domain Eukaryota; kingdom Metazoa; phylum Chordata; class Actinopteri; order Gobiiformes; family Gobiidae; genus Mugilogobius; species Mugilogobius chulae. Next base: position 26,829,527 of record CM076407.1, read on the forward strand.
AATAAAATAAAATTAAAAAAAAAAAAAAGTGAGGATAAAAAGTGGTGTATTGGTGATGATCCATAAAGACAAAGTTGATTCATCCAAAAGTCATATTAGACGTAAATGATCAGAGAAACTAGACTGTGTATATACAAGTTCAAACTGGTTTGGTGGTCCTGTTGTGCGCAATATTATTTGTCTGAGTCCGTTTGTTCTGACCGAAAAGGCCTAATCACTGTGTAAGTACCTCATTAGTATTCACATGCTAATTGCACTGGCTACCTGGGAAATAGCTTGTCTTGTAAACAACTTGGCTGGGCTGATCACAGTAATATGTCCCTTAGATTCTAGGATTTAATTCTCTTTAGAGCAGGGCTCAGGAGTGCCACTATAATCACTGGTTTCTCAGGTCACTTCCATCAGGTAGGAAATGACTTTAAATGAAAGTCATTAACTTACATTTGTCTTGAATGTTTTGTATACGCTAATTGTTCTATTTAGATTTCTTGTCTTAGGCCATTGTTTAAGTGTTTGAGCTTCTTTTAAGGTTTATCAATGTCTATGTATTTCATTTTTGTAAGCTTCGGTCACTGGACTGGCAGGTTGTTTCTGCCTTTAAGGTGTTTTTGGCAGTGTTGCTCTCACAAACCTTTTGACACATCATTAGTTTTACAGGCAGAGCCTTTTTGGCCTCTAGCACAGCTTTAAAACTGCTTTTTCAAACAAAAAAGGAAGCAGAGGTATATGTATTCTCCCTAAAAAAGTAAATCGGCTCTCATTTCTGTCCTTTAGTGACTCACATGACTCTTAAACTTCTTGTGTATGAATAGCATGAAAACAACATGTTGAGGTTCTGTTTTTCAGAATTTACTCCTTATGAGTAGAAAAAAAAGTTCAGTATCCCAGATTTAGTGGACTCTCAAAAGCCTTTTAAAGGATAAAAAAAAAAAAAAATTGGAGAACAGCTGAACATGCTTTGACTTGTTTTCACGTTGTTTGCAAGTGTTACGCACATGGACGCATTTCAAGCACATTAATTTGAGCCACAAGACATTTACTGGGAATAAAATTGCAATAATTATTCGCCAAAATGCATCAGACTGACTTTTAAAAGTAGTTTTGTGCACTGAAAATTTTGAAATTTACTACCTTAAATATGATATAACAAGTTAAAAGTGATTGAATTACTGGTAAGTAGTGGCTATCTTTAATTATGATTATTTAGTTCATTTCAAGTCTCCTTTGACACTCTTATTTTAAGTCAGTCAAAAAAATCTACTCAAAATATAGTATAAACACTGCTTATTTCAGTCACATATTCACTTCTTAGCTGTCATTGTTCCCCCCAATGTGTAAAATGTAAAGCACATTGCTAATTGTCGTTTTGGCCAGTTTTGTATGAAGTTTGAGGGCAAACAAAACTATTTCTCAAGGCTGCATTTTGCCCATGAGTCACAGTTTTAACTATGCAAACTGAGATGTTTGGATCAGAAGCAAAAATGTTTGTTTTAATAGTAGCATCATCAGTACATTTGTCCAAAAGGTCACACATATTGACTTTTTCCTGCGAGCACAAGACATGCAGTTGTAGAAGACCTTGAACATAATGAGAATATGCGGTGTCCAACATTTTGTAACCATATATTTGCTCAGTTGGGAGCCTCTTGTTTATCAGCAGCTATGTTTGTTGAGACCTTTTTCCCCTAGAGTTTGAAGGACTTTGTGAAACAAAGTATGTATTGTGAAAATGAGTAAGTTGGCCTTCAGTTCCAGCTTTATTATGCATATATTAGCAACACGAAGAGTTGTTATACTTCTGCATAATTGTCACTGCTACCATCATTTTTAGCACAGAAAGGCGTTCGTCAGTCTCAGCACTAGCCATAGCTGTAGGTGTACTAAAAGTTGCAAAGAAGAAGCACTCAATAGTTGATAGTTTGAGTGCAGCTCAGGTTAAACACCCAGGAGCATAGGAAGCTAGTTGAAAGCCAGCCCTGACGAGGCACATGGCATTGACGTCTTCAAAGTCTCCCTAGAATCAGAGGAGAGCAGAACAGTGCAGTGTATGTTCAACAGTTAAAGATTGCTCGCTGTTTCATCAGCTCACACGATAAACCGGCCAGTATGTGAGCGTCCAGGCCCTTTTCTCTCCAGGCAACGCTTTTGTCTTGTGATGTTGAGATTCCACGAGGTTTCTACGCCAGCCTCTAACCATTAGCAGTTATGTTATTATAACTTTGTAAAGGAAAAATGTTGCATTGCTCTGGCTTGATTGATGACATCACTACTTTTCCACTTTTCATTAGTTTAGATTGGTTCATGCATGTTTAAGTACCTTGTATTGCCCTGTAGCATCTGCTTGAATGCTTAGAAAATCTCTGTTTTTACCTACCACCTATCCTCATCCACTTGTTTGTATTTACTTGCTATCACAAAAAAAAAATCAAATTCCTATCAGACACAATAACAAGTTTCTCCTCTGTTGCCCCACTGTGGCACCTTCCTTTGCGGTCTCCCATCCGAGTACTGCCCAGGCTCAATCCTGATTTGCTTCTGAGATCTGACGGGATCAGGCTTTGGCGAGCTGGCATGGCCAAGTAAAACATGTAGGGTTTAAAAAGGATAAAAGATGTAGGGTTTCAAATTTGCTGCTTATAAAAGTTAAATTCAACAAGAAAGTTCAGTTATCTTTTCTGCAGTTTTGAACATGAAGTTAATGGACCTGTTTCCTTTTCAAAGCAGTTTTAGATCAGTTTTGGTTTTATAATAAACAAGCGGTGAATTATTGATCTAAGAATGTGAATGTGAGTGTGAAAAAACAGATTACGTCACCTTTAAAACCAGGGAATCCCCTAATTGATGGGCCCATATTTTGCTTGAAGCCTCAAAAACACAATTTTTCCCAACTTAAATCCGTTGTTTGTTTCAAACTACAAATGGCAAAAAAGTAAGCTAAAACAGCTGCAATCTGAAAGCCAGTTTTGACCTCAGAAACACTCTTGTTTTCAACTTATAACCATTGTTCCAAACAACAAATGGTAAAATAAGTTCGCTAAAACAGCTGCATTCTGAAAGCCAGCTTTGACCTTATGTCAGGGCAGACTACAGAAGCTTGCCCAGACTGAACAAGAACTAAAGCACTACACATGTAACTGAGAATTAAAAAAGTAGGCTTTAAAGCTTGTTTATGTTGTTTGCATTTTAGCAACGTTTTGCTAGCAAACTGAAACAGCTGTGAAAAGCGCTTAGAAACATTGTGGTAAACAAATCAGATGCTTAGAATTTTGCATTTGTGTTACTGCATTGTTCTTTAAGGCCACAGAATGCAATCAATAAGTAAGCAAAACATGTGGACTGACATAGATACAGTTTACAGTTTTAAGGAAGCTAAATCAGGTATAGCATCTTAAACCTTACTGAGTATAAAATAACTGTCTAACTTCTTCACTTTCACAGAACTCCATGTCAAGTTTCCACCATTGTAGCTAGTTATATAATGCATGCCATTTCCATTAAATCTTTATGAGGAGATGAATATAGCTCTCAACAATATTACTAGGAACTCACATTTCATTTTTACACAACAAGTACTAACTCTATATCATAACTGACACTAATGTCCACACTGGTTATTAACTTATTTGTTCAGTTTCTAATATGTCACACCTCGTACAACCTCCATCTGTCTATTCTTATCACAAGCTTGTACAACGCATGCTTTAGACTTGAATGCATTGATTAGCATTCTTGTCAGCCGTGCCATACAAGCTGCACGTGGCCCTGGGTCTAATTGGAAAAGCTGCTGAACATTATAGTATTTATGAGCCTTGTAGATTACATGATAAAACGCTCTTGACAGTTTTATCGTTTAGGTGTATTGTGGACTTGTTTCCAACATGCGTGTCAATTGAAATGGCGTATGTTTCTTTCCTTATTCTGAAGGGATACAATTTCATCTTGGTCCAACAGACATATTTTGGGCTCAGCTGTCAGCGTTTAGAATAAGATTAGCGCAGGGTTTTGTATTTGTATATAGCACATTGAATGATGAGGTGAAGAGTGTTACAGGATTACCCTTGTGTGTGGGCTTACCTGCTCAAGTCGTATTAAGAAATCCACCTCTGCAAGACTGAAGCGTGACGACTCATATAGCAGTCTATATGTACAGACGGTCCACAGGTGGAAATTTCATTAAAAACTATAGTAAATCTATATTGTAAGGTACACTTATTACAATCTAACATGCTGCTAATTCGCACAACCTTAACGAATGTTTTGCATAATCGGTCTTTCTATTCTGCTAGCAATTGAAAAAAAGCATCTCGGATGAGTCATAAAATTTACTTTAGGTTTATGTATGTTTTTGTTATTCCCAGTACAAAAATTCAGACAATATACAGTACATGATAAAAAAAATAAACAAAACATAAAATCATCTTGCCATAATCCAAATAAGCCTGAATTGAAGATTGAATAAATGTTTTCCTATTATTTAAATGTTCATATTCATAAAGCCAATTTGGATCTTCATTTTGTTAAAGGCTATCAATGTTTTGAAAGACAATTTGCTATCCAACCAGCAGGTGCAACAGATTACAAAGCTGTAACATCTGCATAAAAGTATGTTGTACAGTATAGTAAATAATATAGGACCAAGGATTGAACCTCGGTGAACACCCATTTTTATTACAAGGCATAAGGAAGTATAACCATCTGTTCTTACTATTAGAAATCAAAACCAATATTCACATTTCAACATACTCTTTCCTTCCTATGTTTGCTCCCTCTACTACATCTCAACTAAGAATATGAAATTTTGAAGATATAATGGTGAACATGAATAGATTTAAACAAAGTTATGTTTAGTGATTTCACATAAAAATAGAATATTCCTCTGATTGTATAGGTAGTAATTGGAATGTAATAATTGCATTTTCACTCATAGAGTTTGCTGATGGTAGAGCTACATGATGCACAGCCATTCTATCTTGTCATTAGATCAGACATGAAGCACAAAGTTAGGAATCAGTAACAATACACAGCGAGATCTGTCAGCATTAGTTGCCCTCAGTGCTGTCTGTATTTTCTACATCTGGGGATTTGTTATGCTTTATTACAGTTCTTACAGTGGCTGTCCAGTCCTAAAGAAAACCGATTGTGTCCATTGTCTCTTGCTGGCCTTGGTTATATCTTATTCATATCTGAAGAGAAATAGGTTTGTATTCAGTAGCAACGAACAGAATGAAGTTATCTCAAACTTGTTTAACTCTTTGTACAGAGATACACGTCTTGTAGCAGCTACACAATTCGCCTGTTGCAAAAGTGACAGAAGTGATCGCAAATTAAAGAATTATCACTGTGTTTTGCCCATATTTTCTCTCCCACTGTGCAGCTTCTGTCATTTGTCTCTTTCTACTTCTCCCAGACTTGTTCTAAATTCACAAAAAGAATGTACATGTTTGAATTAATGCACTCAGCATGTATTTCATTGAAAAAATGTAAGTAATTTTTTTTAATGCAAACCTCCCTGTGTGCTTTGTGCTTTCTGAAACTGCTGGACTATTGTTAATGATTTGAGTTCAAGACATGTTTCTGATGACAGCTGGCAGGATCACTACAAAGTTTTGAATTGTGAAATAGTACAGGGTTAGTTGGGGATTCATAACTTATAGTCTCCATGGAAACGTTTTTGTGGGCTGACCAGGCTGAAGTCTAAAACATAGAAATGTCAATGTATCTTTTACCTTCCCAGTTTTGCTTGAGGGGATGCCAGAGTAAATCATCTCCACCTTCACCAAACACTATCTGCAAGCTCATCTCTCACAGTGTCTTCTTGAGATCCATCCATCTTGTCCATTATCCTATGTTAATGTCCAAATCATTTTTAATCTAGTTTTGTAATATCCTCACACAATGAACTAGGGCTTGGTCCATCTTGATTAGATATAATGCACAATACATCGTCACAACTTTTGCATGTGATAATTGATGTACATTTACTAAAACAATGTTAAATATAAAAAATATATACTGTTGATACAGTCAGCATCAAAGAGGATGCCCACTAACAGACCGACAGAAACAGTGTGTACAGAAAAACAGCTTTATTACTCACTGCTCAAAAACTACAACCGCAAATGTGAACCTAAGGAAATACAGTATTTTGTGTCAAATACAGAAACGAAGGCATGGGGAACAATAAAGTGATCCAACTGTTCAAATATGTAAATATATCCAACAATACTAATTACCAGTTTGCTAAATGCAAAGTGATGTTATGGGTGTCTGGGCGTATTTTCACAGCTACAAAACTTTTTCTGAGATACTGAGATACTTTTCAGATCAACAACCTCCATTTGTTCTGACTCAACCTGAATTAGTTGTGATACATAATACACTTTTTGCCAGAAAACAAGGCAAAAAGTTAACTTAGGTCTTTCTCCATGAACCCCACAGCAGGCTAAGCCCCCAAATATGATACTTTACTGACTTTATCTATCAGGCCGCATGATAGATGTTCTCTACTAGATTCTAATGTGCTACATGTTGTATGACAAATGCATAAATACACAATCAATTTTGTTCAATAAATGTCCAACTCGCTCAAGTTCCTGAGCAAGGAGCATTTTGTTGTTAGTTAGGCTACAAGTTACACAAGTTTCATCAAACTCACTAACTAACAAACAGTTTATGAGTCATCCAAGCAATTCCAGCATTTGTATTTTTTACAGACTTTAAACCAGTCAGATACAGTCATAGCACATAACTGATTTCATAAAACATCTGCAGTGCTGTTCAGTTCAGTTCTGATACTTGACCTAGAAGCTGGAGCTGGAGTGGTATGAAATTGAGTGGAAGCAATAGGTGGCACCAGGCTGGCTGACTGTCCACCACAACACATTCAATCAATAGGCACAATTCAATAACCATTAACCACACTAATTCAGTATTGTCCAAATATTAGCCCAGGGCCTTCCATTTTTATTGACCCTTAAGTCTCTGAATTGGTCTCTTATCTTGAAAATTTTTTATACTAAAAAACCTCTTCAATCCTAATCTTGATAACAGTTTTTTTCCTGTGTGACACACCTAATATAAAGGTTCCAAGCCTGAAGAAAGATCTGATGTTCAAACCTGATGAATGTAGTTCGTTTGGATGACTCACTGTATTGACCAGTCCATAGCCTTCGATTGGCCTGCACTTCATCTGTGTTTCAATATACGCCTAACATTGACTACAGTCTGAACACCTCTGCAGAAGTACACTAGCAACATCATTTAAGAATCCTCCTGTCTTTGTTTATCTCTAGGCTACAGACCCAGACGCCGGCGCTAATGGACAAGTGCGCTATCGTATCGTCAACCACCCGGATCTGTTCTACATCACCCCCAATGGCACCATCTATACACGCGTGCCCCTGGACCGGGAGCTGCAGAGTCAGTACAGTCTGGTGGTGGAGGCCTCTGATGGGGCAGATGTACCACGACGCACCACTCTGACCATCACCATCCTGATACAAGACATCGATGACAACAGCCCTGTGTTCTCCCAGCTCAACTATGTGGTGAATGTACCGGAGAACAGCCCTGTGGGGACCATCATTCTGAACCTGACGGTAAGATTTACCTCCAATCCATACGTTGAGTATATATTCATTTGTAAATATTTGCATGGTTGAGATGTTTTTATATAATCACCTACAGTATAAAAGTTGCAAAACCAGTTAAGCTTAAGGGTTTGGTACATTTAGGTTTTTTGTCCAAACATTTTAATCGAAGTAGCATTAATTCACTATTGTTTTATTTAAAAATTCTTCAAGTTTGAAATATAATTGTCATATATTTAGGCGTGTTTACAAAATAATTCAAGTTATCCAAATCTTATTTTACTTATTGATTTTTATTTTTATTTTATTTATTTTCCAAATATTAACTTTTTTTTATTTATTGGGTTTCATTTGAATAATGCTTGGGAATTATCCACTTATTCTGCCCCGGCGACTTTCATTTCTAAATTCTTAGTGAACTGCACCTTTGTTCTGATTTGCATCTCCAGCTTAGCAGAAATTTCATTAACTTTAATGGAGAAGAGCGCAGTCTCAGCAAAAAGTCACTAAAATATAATACAGGTTGCTTTATTGTGTATTTTATGCTCTGCTAACAGATATAAAAGGCAATAGATATGCATCCCTGGCATAGAAATCAAAGTGTTCATTTGCCTGGCTTTACATAAAACATTAAAAGCCAATACCCAAAGTTAATTAATTTTATTAAAAACATCAGGGACCACCGGGCCTAAGTTTCTACACAAATTTAAAACTTCATCCTGCTTCTCTTTTCACATTGATTGTGCGGGCTAATTGCTACAGGAAAAATTACGTTCGAAAACATACCATACACTTCAGGAAAAAGTCATTACTTCTACTTTCAATCAAAATACCAACCACTAAAATAACATGCTAGGTACTCGTCACAGTTTGTCTCATTTACCCAGGGCTGATGAGAATAATCGGATACAACAATGATCAAAAGCAATAGACCTCAGTATAGAGTGTCAAAAAACAACTGCAACCATAGAAATAAAGTGAAGTCAGCCATTTTTGCAGCAGGTTTGCTAAAATTTCATAGGAAAACATTTGCCAAAATGTAAACTAAAATGCAGCGAAACCACCCAATAAACTACAAAGTCACTAATGGTAAAGATATCCATCACTTTGTAGTGTCAGATTAGGTTTTAGAGTTTCCATTGGTTGGAGTTCAACTGAAAATTCTACTGATCTGTGATGACACTATTAGTCATTCCAATATGCCCAATTAAAACAATTTTCTAAACTGGTTAGAGTAGTTTTAGGATTTGATTAATTTCAATAGGCAGGACTTCTATTGGACTGAAAAACACTATGGGTTGAAAAACATCCACATTTGAAACCTTTTTTTCAGGTGGATCACTCCTGGATGAATTCGGACTTACACTGACTCGACATGGGTCAATGTAGATGCAAAAATAGCATCAAATACTGTACATCCAACCTCTGACTTATAAAATATATTTTGTAGCAGTACCTTCCAAAATGTGTTGTGTGACAGGCCTTATATTCCCCAACAGCTGTTCTATTAACTCAAGTACAACATTTTTCAACTTCAAAACCCTCCCGACAGACAGAATTACAGTTGTACGCAGTCAGCAGTGAGGTTTTCTCCATGACAGCTCTCTTGGCATTTACCCGACTCAAATAGACTAACGCTTAAAGCTGGATTTTCCCATGATGTCATAGCCTGGCTTTGGCCCCAGATCATTTTTCATCCATATTTTGACACTGTTTAACTTTCATCTTTTTAAACAGGGTGTAAATGTTAATACATACAGTAGCAGGAGTAGCATTGTGTCAGAGAGCTAGCAAACAGAGCACAGGGGCTAGGTAAGTGCTGACATATTGTGAGTGACATTTCGCCGGCAGACTTTATAAAAGAGCTGTGCAGTGAGAACCGGAGGTGATGTGTGAGTGATGCTATTAGTCACACAAGCTTAAAATGGAGAGAAGCACCTGCAGGGATGCACAATTTTGGGAAGAAAACTGAATCCATAAAATGCCAAATATCAAATTTCAATTGTTCTGAAAGAAACTGCAGTTGGTTCGTTTGTTCTTTCGTTTTTTCGTTCTTTCTTTCTTGAATCCTGGGTCAGACGAAACTAAAAGGATTTTAGGATTTGTTTATAATAAAATACCTTAAAATCAATTTCTCTTTAGCTCAAATATGTGTTATTGTATCTATTCAGGTGGAAATTTTTCCGCAATGCACTGACATCTCCACTAAGTTTGACTGCATATTGGCATGTGTTGCTCCTGACAGCTGTGAAGAAAATTTAAAACACATCATGGGCAACAGTTGGGCAACAGAGCGAAACATGTAGACTGATTTAGGAAGTTTAAGATTTATTATTTCTGTTTACATTTTTAAGAAAGCAAATTGGGTATAGTCTCTCTGGTTACTCCGGCTTCCTTCCACCTTCAAATATATGCATGTATAGATCATTTGAGACTGCAAAATACCCTTAGTGAATGAAAGAGTGAATTAATGTCTGTTCATGTCTGTCTTTTTGTGGCCACTGTCCAGCCTGTTTCCTCGCCTAAAGCTCAAAGTCACAGGGATAGGCTCCCTGCGACACTAAACAGGACCAAGTGATAGAAAAAATTTGTTTGAAACTTATATGTTTTAATACAGTGGCGCTGAATTGTGGCCTTCACTGCTCCGGAAGAGATGCCCCAGAGGCACAAAGGATGGGTCTTCTATAGGGACAGTAAAGTGTACCTTAACCTTCAGAGTGAGTTGTAATACAAAATGTGAATGGATCAAGTCACCACCAGATAGAAAATGTGTAGATATCATTTAGATATTTATTGTGCCAATGACAAGTTGAACTACTCATTTCACTTGAACAAAGATCTTCGTATTTAAGATTTCACTAAAAAATGTCCGCATCTAGTGTGATGTCATCAGTTTAGAAACTATAATTTATATTTACAACTAGTTTTAACCTACTAAATTAATTATAAATAGAAAATTAGTAGAAACTTGTCATATGCATTTTAAGGCGAAAACTGACTCCTGCCCACCATCTTATTTTTCATTCTCTATTTCTTACATATGCCTGTTGAATACAAATATGCTCGCTGGTGCATATGAATGATGTCTGTTTAATGCGCTTTTCTGTTGAATTTCTTTAGGGTCAAATTTCATTTTGTGTTTCATATGTAATGGCATATTTGTGATGTATGTGTTACATTATCTATGTAAGTGTACATAATTGTTTGTTCTGCTTTTGCTCATTCTTGTTCCATTCTTTCTTCACTCTGTAATAGAAATATTCATTAGTCTCCTCATGTCTGTCTGACAGGCGGTGGACGCAGACCTCTTCTCCAATGTCACGTATCGGATCAAGACGGAGTCGGCCAAGCAGCTGTTCTCACTGAACCCTATCACCGGGGCACTGGCCATGCTGCAGACCTTGGACTTTGAAAACCTGGCTGCTATGGGCATGGGCACCTCCTACACCTTTCAGGTGGAGGCTGTGGACCAGGCCGGGGTGATGCCTCCCGGAGAGGCCACAGTCACGGTTCGGATCACGGTAAGAGCTGCCTATAATTACCCTTTCATTTATTCATCTCTGTCTACAGAGTGCTGCTGCTTCTGCTTCGGTGGAAAGTACACTGTTTGAAAGAAATGTCTATCTGAATTAAAATTATCTATTGGTTCTAACAACAAACCCTTCAATAACTCTAAAAATGCATGAACAAACTTCATAATGAACAATCAGATTATTAAGCTTTTAGAAAGTTGGTCATTTTATCTGGTCAACTGTTTAGGCAAATAATACAAGTCAATACCATGTCTGAGATTTTGACAGCGAATATATTAGTGAGCAGCAGAGCTCAGCTGATCAATCCCAACACAAACAGTTTGACCACAGCTGAAAATCAGATAAAGTATTTCAAGTGAGGAGAAAAAAAATCAAAGATCTGCTTGAAACTGCTTTTGTTAGAAAATGAACACATCCACAGGGCATAGAGTTTGGATTTAAGCAACTAAGAAAATTTGTATTTTTTCCAACTTCAACCATCCCTACATTGAATAATAAATTCTCAGTCTTGACTGGGGGCGGCGCAAAATTTGAAGCACAGGTGTCCGCACAAAACATTTTCTGTTGCGTTAAGAGCAGAGGAAACATCACACTTACAGATAGCCAAGTTGTCTGCTGTTTGTCTATAAATAAATAAAAAAATAACTAAAAAAATATACATTTCAAAATCATACAAAAATTCAAAGACACAATTAACAAAAACTTGCAGGTTTCAAGGGGTGGCACTACATTCCAAACAATTTAGAGTACCCAGATCAATTTTTGCTGGGACATTGTATGTTTGCCGAAGCCTTCCCTTTATAAATGATGAGCTACTGCTTGAGCAGGTGTCTCACAAGTGCCGTGATCAAAGGCTATGCCACAACAGCACAGCAGAACTCTATCTGAGCCAGCTTGAATACAGTAGTCACCGTTGCACTGGGTGCTGTCTGAGTGACGCATTGGAGTGTATTTAGAATTGTAAATGTCCCTAATGGTTCATCTAACTGCTATAGACTCTGATTAGATTAATGTTTTCTTTGTTTTTGTTTAGACCCGAGGATGGATGTGTAAATTAGCATTTAATTGTGCCTTAGACCGACAATTCTTTCCTGACAAATTTACAAAGAGCTTAAAAAGTTAACTGAAGTTTTATGCTGACTGATAGACAATGCATGTTTACAATCAGAAATAAATTCACTGAAGAGCTTGGGTTTGACAGGCAGAGTAATCTAAACTTGTCAAAACTTCACAGCTAAGATATACTGTACACCCTGTTTCAGTTCATTTCACCCTACTTTTCATTCTGCAGTATAACGAACATTAACACTTTTACAGCCATAATATCTCACATAACCCTCATTTAGGACTGTCTTCTGCTTCTGTATATGTGCTTCCTTCCACTCAGAGCACTGAAACGCTTGAGCCTCTCGACCTGTTCGTCCTTGCTCTGTCAACATGACAAAGAGAAGTGATGGATTGGCGCTCGGGCCTTGTACCCAGTGCTATTCCCCGTCTGAATGACTCATTAGCTTTGTGACAGCAATTATGTCGTCTTTTTCTGCCGCTTGTGTTCTTTTCCCAACCTTTTACGGAGATTAGCCGCTCAATCTCAACCACAAGATTAAACCGCCTGTCCGGGGAAATTTTGTGTAGGTCAAAGAATGTGTCTGTGCATTTCTATTATGTTATGGAGTTACAAACATTTTCCTAGTACTTCAAAAAATGTGCTATGGAGCTCAACGATGACCACCTGGTTTAACAAGTATGGGATTAAATAAATAAATAAATAAAATAATAATAAAAAAAAAAAAAGTTTGAAAATGCCCTTGGGGTTATCAGCTATGTGGTGAATTACAAGTATAAGATTTACATTTTTGTTTAAAATCTGTTTCTGCATCTTTATAAAAAACAAAGTTATTAAGATGACTTTTAAGTTATAGATGTGTTTTTTAGACTGAAAACAACAATGTGCAATTGATCTGAGTTAGCACAGAGCTGGCAAGCCTGCAACATGCTTTTTTTTCAAAATCACTTTAGGAATTTATAATGGGGCACTGTACTTCCAGAGCCTGTATTTTCTCTTCATTTGTGTTGGTCAGTCACAGGTGAACTCCACATCCTGCATAATTATGTGATAACAACTGCATTTCAGCAATTTAAAATCTTCCAGTTTTGTCCTGCTTTAGTGTGTTATTAAAGGATGTTCAAAGTCAGGTGCATCACTTCCTGTTTTGATAAGCCTGGAGAGACAGTGAAGCCACATTGTCTGCAGCTAGACAGTCATTGCATCCACTGCTAAAGTCTGATAAATCCATTTTGTAAGTTACTGAAAAGTGTAACATGCATGTTGACCTTAATATATTAATGTTTATTTCATAGATGTTGTATGGTTTTGAATAAAAAGGAAATAAAAGTAAAGGGAGAAAAAGACACATTGCTAATGACAGTCACCTAGTGTTCTGTTACTCTAAAAGACTATGTGACAATGTGTGTATATTGAGTATTATTTCATTTTTCTGTGTTTTTCACTCCATGTCATGGTGACATTGATTCACTTGAACTACTAAAGAGTATGCCAACTCCTCTTTGTCCTGAGTTTGGTGTGGTGTTTAGTGTACAGTCACTGCACCTTGATGAGAACGCTATTGAACCTATTTTCTTCTGTGCTCGAGTTTGGCCAGATCAAACTTCAGAATCAGAACGCACCAAACAGGAAAAAGAATGTTAACTAAACCTGGGTGTGTAAAATAGTCTGTTATGTCATAAAATAGTCTGTTTTAGCATAAAACTTGATAGTTTTATGCTAAAACTTGATAGTTTTATGCTGAATTACCCTTGTGCAAGAGAAAAGCACTATGTAAACATCCAGTGTGTTAGCTAAAGAGCGATGCCATGAAAGACCAGAGTTATTTGCACTCCTGCTTTGGAAAAAAAATACAAATTTGATTTCACCAACTCTACTCTTTTTTCATCTTCTGCTCCGGTTCCTCTGCAGCCTGGTGGAACACAACCCTACCCAAGTGCAGTCGACAAGGCTTTGCACCCAGAATCAGAAGCATTCTATAGTACAGCTCAGTGGACCGGATAAGCAGGATGCTAAAATTGCATATGTCAGTTTGCTCAGTTTAATTGAATGAATTTGTTATTTCACAAATTCATGATATGTTGTACTCCTTCAACTGTGCATTGACTAACAGGAGGTTCTGTTCTGTTTCCACAAAACTGTGATTCATCTGCTCCATCATTTTGACGCTTTACACAATCAGCTGGAAGTATTGTCATTAGATCTTTTTTTTCAGTCAGAAGTTACCAGTAGTTGTCTTCAAAGTAAACATCATCAACACTGCAGAGAATACTGTGAGTTGCTGCTGATCGATGGCTTATTTTCTGTGCGCTATTTAATTATTTTTGTTGCTTTTTTTCCCGCCGTTTCTCACAGATTTCTGTATAAATAAAAAAAAATCAGACAGAATTTAGATTCACCTCTGCCACGCTTGCAATCAATGCAAGCTTTATCGTCTACATTAATGAACCATCGACTTATAAAATATTCACAAGTTTTACACAATCTGCAATATACAGAATAGAAATGTCTTTGGTCGGAGCACATTCTTGACACACTCCAGCAGCCTTTGGAAAGAGTTCGTCCTCTGATAAGGACACGCTTTGTTGCACAGTTCCTCCTATTATCCAGGAATGGTTTGATATGGAAGTCATTACAGCCCCAGCGATATCAAACCCAGTCTTGAAATGGCCGACATGAAGTGCAGAGTAGACCTATTGGTTCCACAGGGGCGTCAGGGGGAATAGAGATGGAGCTGATTCCTCTGATTCTATTCTCTTCATAACAGCCCTGGGGAGGTGCTGCTTGTTGACCGTGCTTGATGTGCCCTTGCTCTGTTTTGCTGTGTCTTTTTTTCTACAGAGGTAGGAAGTATCAGATTACATTCGCATCAGTTCTACTTGTTTTAGTTGTTGTAGTGGTGCTTTCATTGCAAAATGTATGACTTTGGGAGTGATATTATTTCTTAGTTAAAGTTACTGTGTTTGAGAAGACATGATTCTGTAGTGCAATTTACCACAGATGAGGGCAACTTAAATTATTACTGTTAAAATATAGATTTTTGTTGTTGTAAATACAATGCATAGTTTTAAGTTAATCAATCTAGTCAGTGATAGAAAAGTTAATTTACCATCTGTATTTTTCTTGGCAAATTACATTGTAATCAAATTGAAAACATGGGTGCTCTGGCTACCCAATAGGGAGATTGTGGGTTCTACTCGAGATCAGACCATTTCAACAACTCACAATCTGGGTGGAGTTTGCATGTTCTTCCGGTGTCACAGTGGGTTTACTCTGGATACTCCGGTTTCCTCCCACCTAAAAAACACCCATGTTTAGGTTAATTGGGTGACACTGTAAATTTCCCGTGTGATGAATTGGCCACTGTCCAGGGTGTTCCCTCGTCTAATACCCAAAGTCACTGGGATTAGGATCCAGTCACCTGTAACCCCTAACGAGAACAACTGTAGAAAATTAATGAATGCTTTTAACATTGTTTCAATCATCCCAGTGGATTACAGACATGTGTTTACAGTATGTTCAAGCACAACTAATTCAAACCCTAAGGTTGTTGAGACATTTATTCCAGTTTGGAAAAAACAACATTCGGCAGTGCAGAAATGTTACATAAATATAATAATGACAATGTAAAACTGCTTGTGCTCGACTTGCAAAGCAATTAAAGCTTTTTGGTGCCCATTTTTGCTTAGTTTTTGATCTTCAGTTTTGACTCACTTTGTTTACTCCCACAAACTCCCACTTTATTCAGCCATGTTTCTTCATGGAAGAATTTCTACTACTTAAGTGGCCATACCTGCTTGTCAAAGCCTGATCCTGTCAGATCTCAGAAGCAAGAAAGGGCCTGATTTGTACTTGGATGGGAGACCGTTAGAACACCATGTGCCACAGTGGCATGACAGGAGTAGATTGTCGTTGTGTCCCTGGGCAAGACACTTAACCCACACTGCCTTGTGTCTGCGTACACTGGGTGAGTGGATGCTAGATTGTAAACGCTTTGAGTGCCTGGAAAGGTAGAAAAGCGCTATATAAATAGCCATTTACCAAAATACAGTAATACTTACAAAACAAAAAGTCAAATACCACAAAACTCTAATGGTATTTTAGTATTGTTTATCATTTTTTATTAGAACGTTTGCACGTTTGTCCTACGCATATCTAGATGAACCTAAAACCGGCTCATACTTCTTCAGGAGCCCAGAGTGTGAGGAGCAGACTTTGTTGTTGAAAGTAGCAGCGCGATCATAGATTTTCTGCTGGGTAACGCTAACCTGTGTTTAGATCAAAGCGAGGCCGTCCTCCACCACTGAGTTGAGAGGACCCATACTGTTACCCGTGGCGCCATCAAAACACTGGGAATAAAGAGAGATGTCAGCACAAGGGTAGAACAGAGTGAAAAAGGCACGCACTAGACTTAACAATGTAGAGGTTTAGAGGTTGGAAAAGCTGATGTCACTGAAGCTTTGTCATATCAAAAGGTAATCTGTTGTGGTCAGGCAAGTAATCTGTTGGGTCCCCCTGAATGCTCCTGACAGGTTGCCTAGTGCAGGTCTATTTAACTGAAGGCCTGGGTCCCAGATCAAGCCCTCCAACCAAATAAGTCTGGCCCCTGACCCATCTTCCAAACTTAAGAAAATAACATTTGTTTTTATTTTCTGGCTTATTTAAAGGTTTGTGCTAAAGTGAGACTTGGTTTGGTTTTAAGTTTCTAATTTCTAGTATTGCTCTCTTAGTTTCTGTTCTGTTTCTAAATGGCAAATGTGATGTTTGTTAAATTGTTTGTATTTTTGTTTTTCCACATAAGCTAATGGTGCAGAAATTATTCAATTTTAAAACAAATTTAATGTTGGAGATATTTTGTGCGATACCAGATTATGTTAAAAGTATGTTATATACCTTCGACCATGTGTAAAACTCAACCTTTGAGAAAAAAGTAGTTAACTTTGCCCCAGTGACGTAATGTGATAAGTTAAGCTTTGAGGGCTTCTGAGCTCTTTTTAAATTGAAGCTAAACACCAACACCTTTTTGCTACTAATTCATGTAAATCAGGAGTCTCTGACCTGTAGCTCAGGAGCAACAAGTAGCTCGTCACCACCTTCCAAGTAGCTCGCCAAAGGATTTTAGATTCATTCATTCATTCATTCATTCATTTTAGATTCAACCAAAAAGCGGTGATTGGTTTAATTTTACAAAGTCCCCGCCTACTGTGAAGCATACAAGCCCCAATGATGTGGTGTCAGACAGTTTCCACAAAGTAAACTGAAACCGGCTGATGCATCAGGCTACCTAACTATGCCACAGTTAACTTCAATTTTTTTCGCAAAAGTAGTAGCTTGCCGCCCATGTTTTCTTTTGCAAAAGTAACCCTCCTGGCAAAAAGGCTGGAGACCCCTGGTGTAAATGGAGTTTTAAAGGAACTGTCTGTTCTGAGTAGTTTGAAAAATTTGAATGAATTCTTAAACATCTTAAAACCAGATCAGCATTACTCTTTCAAATTTTCCCGTCGAAGAAGCTGCTACGAAGGCATCAGTGCAAAGTCCAGTTTGAGCTTTCAAGACAGGCCATTGCACAAACTAATCTCTGGGTCTTGTCTTATTCCTCTCTTCTAAAGCTTTTTGTCTCTCTCAGCGACACTGTTTTTCTTCCTCCTGTGACTTTCAGCCATTTCCTGTGCTCATGAAGGAACAAAGCTGGAATGAATGAAAAAACAGCATCCAAACCTCCACAAACACTTGTCCATGAAAGTAAATTTATGCTTTATCCCGACCAGACTTCCTAAACATTCTTTTTCACATGCCAGCAAGTAACTAACAAAAAGTAACATGACTGGACCTCTAAAATCTATAAAGAATTGGAAGATTTTGTCACCTATGATTTTTTCTGAGAAGCATATTTTAGAACTGTGTGTGACAAACACTTACAAAATTCCACATTTTAGCTCCTTAGGCACTTTCCCTCCCTTTTAGTTTAGTGGCTCTCTAAAGTGTTTGCATTATTGACAAGGCAGGTGTGATTAAAAGTGTTGCCTCTCCTCAGCGCTGATTCACTGGTCACACAAAACCCATGTATCTGCAGCAGGAGCTCTGATGCAGTGTGGAGATGAGATAAGAAGCACATGTGAACTGTATTTGAGCTGCAGCCTGCCCTGCAATGATAATTAGCTCTCAGTACAGCGTCTAGATGCTGCCCCAACTAAGCTCTGCGGCATGAAATCAATAGATATTAGACTGAGTCAAATAATTAAAGATTCATTTAGTTTAGGACTCATTTTGTTTGCTAATAGTGTTTACTTTTGTGAGAATCTAATGGAAATTTGGAAAAGGTCTGTACTATTAGAATGTTTTATAGTAACACTGCAGCAAATTAAGCTTTGTGCATGATTTATAAAAGGCTATTGAACTATATTAGATTAAATGTCAAATAAGTTAAGTGAGCAGAATGTCGAACTCAAAATGAATAATAATTTGTCTTTGTGCCATTGGTTCTTGTCCAACTAAGTTAAACTTGGGATCAGTAACAACCAGAGAGACTTTGTCCAAGGAAATGCATAGTCACTCTGCTAAAGGAAATCAACCCTTTTCTTTTCTCCTCCTGGACCTTTCAATTATTACCCACAGGTCATAGGTGCCCTTTTGTTTTTCCTAAATTAGTTACAAAGCTGGCAAATGAGCTATGATTGAGAAAATACCAATGCAATATTACCACATAGCTAACTTTCTATGCCCTCTTAAAACATTTAAAACAGTGTTTGTACTACACAATGAGTTCCATGAAGTGAAAAGTCAGTGACAGATTTGCTTCTGCAGTCATTTTCACTGTGACAGGCTGAGTCCACACAATCGTGGCTATAGCATTAACGGAAATCAAACAAAGCACTGCCTGCAAAATGTGCTACGCTTCAATTTTACTCGGTAAGTAAGTGGGCAGCAACACACAAATTATAGGAAATTGAATTTATAAATTTGCTTGACCCTCTCATGGCCAAATGCTATCTGTTAAGCCGTTAGATCACACTCCCTCTCAGCATAATGTAATGTGTTTTGTCTCTGGCTGTGTTTAGGATATGAACGACTTCGCGCCTGTCTTCCGGCTGACTCTGTACAAAGGACTGGTGGCTCCAAAGGCAGAGAAGGGTACAGTCATCACCACTGTGTTTGCAGAGGACCAGGATCCACCTGTGAGTACTTGCACATGCATCATGCTTTTAAGGCTTGAATACATTTGTTTATATGTCCACAGTGCAGTATTTAAGATAAGATCAACTTTATAGTCTCACAAAGGCGAAATTTGACTTGGACACGTAGTGCTGGGTGCAGCCAAATAATGAAAAAATTACATACTTGACAAATATCACATAATGATTTTATTGTTAAGTGTTTTGTTTTTTTAGATCACTTTAGGACAGTGATTTCAAAGTTTATTGTAAAGCTACTAAGTTTGTGTTTTATGTACAATCCAAGTGACGCAGTACCAGAGGCACTAGCACTCTCACCTCAGAGCGAGAAGGTCCCCAGTTTAGGTCTTTCTGCATTACAGCGGACTCTCACCAGAAGCAACTGGAGCGACTTGATAGAGCAGTTCTCATTCATTTCCTCTGCAAGCTAGCGCAAAGAGGCGACATGAGGAAGTGACGAGACAAGCGGAGCAATTCAGGCAACTCGAGCGCGGCAAAGTTGAGATGAAGTTAACTTTATGCAAATTAAGAGCGGCACCGCTGAGGTGAACACCTTTTAACAGACACAAACACGACATTGGTCGAAGGAAGCTCTCAAAGCGCTCCCATTTATTCCCTCCCTCTGAAAAATTCCCCTAGAGAGCTGGAGACAGTGCGACAGCTACCAGGGCTTAAGGGGGTGGGTTTATCTCTTCTGGTGTGAGTCCGCTGTTAAGCTTGCACATTCTCACGTTGGGTTTCTTCCGGCCACCATTTTCACAACAGGAAAAATCTTCCATCTACAGTAGTTTTGACCAACCATACCAACATGTACAGGATAAGCACTAAAAGATTAAACTTTTCACTCGTGTAGTGTATTGTGTTGCAGTGTTCGCATAATAACTGAATTACTGCATTGTAGTATTTTCACAATGGGATAGGTGTGTTTGTTAGTTGTTTTTTAATTTAGTCCGTTTTAGTCCTGATGTTACCTTAGTTTAGTTAAGAAATGATTTCTGTTCAATTTTGATGTGGTGAATGTGCATGCACCCTACTTTATCATACATTTTTTCATCAGTGTAGGAGGCACTTTCATTCAGTACTGCTGTTTTTTGCCAGACTTTTAACAAGACAATAGCCCAAGCCCTGTGTACCCACAGCTGATGTGTTCCTATGATAAGAGCCAGCTAAAAGCACCCCTTAAATGTCCCTGAACGCATGCCTAGTCATCCATTAGTTCTGAAGATGTTTGGGAGTCCAGACCGCCCTCATTATCCTGCACTTCTGTGTGTTTTTATCAAGCACCAACTGCTCTAATTGTACATATTCTTTTTAAGCTTCATCCCCATGAATCAGGGGCCAGTTGCTTCATTCCTTTTGCTACACAGACATTGCTCCTTCATCTCTAACTTGGAGCAAAGAGCGTTTTCTTAAATGGAACTGAGGAGAGAAAAAGGCTTTTAGAATGTAACAAAAAAACTATAAAACTGACATCACTATGGTATTTAACATTTTGACAGTGAGGTTTAAATCTATAACTGGCCTATAGTTCAATTTGTATCAGATTTTCTACTCGCATGTATAGTGAGGAACCACACTTGAGATGTAGTTGTTTAAAACTCCCAGATCTTATAATGGACTGCTCATGCCATAGAACAGACAGGGAAATTTCACGCTTGTATTAGATCAACAGAATCGGGCATAATTTCTATTATTCCACACGACCCAGGGTGGACATAGAGATGGTTTATTAGTGCTCATGTATTCTGCTTGTGCCCTAAACTCACTGCCCGCTCCAAAAATATGCTTATAAGCTTGCAAAACCAAGGCTGTGAGCCCAAACGTGGATGTGCATATCATCAGCTCTTGCTGGACATGTGTGCGCATTTGCGCATGTAGGAGCACTTGCCATTTTTTATACCTCTCATAAGCTGACTGCGAAAGCGAGTTCAAAAAACCTCGTATTATGACTTGAAAGTCGCATCAGACCGCTGCGACCTCCGGGAAAAATAGACTCTACGGATTTGTTCCACACACTCAGGCCACTCTCGCACTGCTCCGCATGAGTCCCGACCCGCAGCGCACTCGCATTCAGTGTATGACAGGGATTAGTGGGAAAACTCTTTAAAACTTGTCTGTCTGCATCTGTCATTTGTTTATTTATTTTGTTTATTTCCTATTTTAGTAACTTCTTAGATAAAGAGTTCCACTGACAGTTTTAATTCTGAAAAATTAAGTTTGGTTGTTTGGTGCACAGCGGACACTGCATGTGAATGTAGTGAATCAAGGAGAGACTGTTTCAGCAGTTTAACCTGGAATAGTAGGCTACTGTTTAAATCATTTTATTTATTATTAATTTGTGCATTTTAATTTCAATGGGCTAATGTTAATATGTGAATATTAATGAACTTTCTATGGCATTGTCATACTGCGAATTTAGCTTTTTGAAGAAATTTCATTATTATGAAATATATGACATGTCAACTGTAGCTGTCACTAAAGTGTCCTCTAACTGCCAGAAAAAATCCTTTGAAAGTGATAAAAAGTTAAGGTTAAAAAGATTTACTTGCCCTCAAGGACTTGTGATGGTATAAATACTTCCAATTGACACAAAAAGTCTGTTTTCCTCTAATAGCTGACATACACACACAAACACAACAACACAGTAATAGAAACGGTTTACTATCATAGGGGAGTTGAATGTGACAGTGACAAGTACACCTAAAATCTGGTCATCATCAGATTACTGAAATGCTATAAACTGTTACATCTGATGTGAGTAATTTGATTTCTTCAGTGACAATAAAAAAGGGCCAAGCAATGTGATGAAGACAAGAGACAAAATGTCAATTCCCAAAATATAGATACACTGTAGCAGGTCGTTTCTACTTGTCGTCCCTGGGCAAAATAGTTGTAATAATTGCGTATTAAACTCAGATTTTTATTTGAATTTTCTGGTGTTTGCTCATCATAAATGTACCCACATGAAAGCTGTCCAAATAAAACACTGAAGTATATTTACTGACAAGAAAACACATCCAACCAGCATAAGCTCTAGCCTAAAAATGCATTCCTCAGAAAGAGCTGGGACCTTGGGAGCATGTGTATTCTGTATTGACAGCAGTACACATTTGAATATTTCATAGCTTTCTGTGGCTTGTTGCTTTCCTCCTCTCCTCCACTCTTTCCCTTTGACTAAATTCAGTTGTTTTCCTAAAGATAAGCCTCTTTGTAATTATTCGTGGTGTAAAAGTAGCTGATGTAGAAGTAAGTTTGAGGTTGCCGTCTCCTTGTTTTCAAAGACTCGTCTCTTGTAGGTGCTTTGATGCTTCTGTGGGTGGCTTCCTGCTGTTGTTCAGATTGCAGGGTTGGGAGTAGGTGCAGGAGCAGACATTCTCCATGTCACGGAGAGAAGGAAGAAGAAAAGGCCCGGCGCTCTGACATTCAGCTGTGGGTGGTGCAACAGTGACCTCCAACATGGACAGAATTTGTTTGGGAGTGGGAGTGCGTAACTGACTTTGGCAATAAGGAGATGGTTCTTATGAAAAAGTTCTGAAATTTAAGTTTGCATTGTTACATTGACCGGGTGAGAATTGACCAAGTGAGGCAAAGCAAGTTTTGAGATGGTAAGAATTCTCCCACTCGGGTGCTTCAGTGATCAGTGTTAACCTTTTTGTTTAACTTTTTCCAACTTTTTAAGTTTGTTAATACAGTGATCTGTAAAATTACAACCACAGATAAGGTTATAAATGTATTTTTACAAGAGTGTGTGCCCTTGGTTATGTTGATGTACGCCTAAGCCTTGGTGAGTTATGAATAAAATACATGAATACATTTATTTAAACTAGGGATGCAGAAACCGTCAGTCGATAATCAGTTAACCAATTAAATTAGCTCATTGCATTTTTGTAAATTTTTTCTTTAGTGGGTGTGCTATAATTAAGCACAGCGCTACGTGTGTAGACAGAGAGTAGCGAGAACTCACATCACAAGAAATGTTTGTTTAACTCTGCTGTCGACTTCTGCACACTTCACATTGTCACTTTACACTTGTCACTTTTTTAGTCATGTCAGCATCACCTATCACGTTATTAGACATGTCAGCATCCTCTCATCTATTTACATTGACAGTTTGCACTATTGTACTGCATATACTGTGTATTTGTACTGAAGCTTGTTTTATTTCACTAGTTTTATCATAGTTTATTCTATATCAGGGTTGACGATCCTGCGGCCAATCCGAGTGTAGCATAAACATTCAAAAACATTTGCGCCTCCACACACTCTCTTTCTCTCTCTTGGGATACACGCAACTGTCAATACAGTGTCAAGCAGAGCTACTTAACAGACATAATGATCCTATTTTGTGTGATTCGCCTATGTCCACAGAGAACAAGTCCAAAATGCACAATGAAGTAAAAAAATAACTGCGGCGAAACAGCGCAGCACGAATTTCTTTAAAGTGATCTGTACAGCTGTGGCTTTGCTATGAATGTGACGAAAACAGAAGCTTAGACTCTGACCTGACAAAAATGTGAGCAACAGCAGTGTTTTTTTGCTGTGATCACACAGGACAGTCCTTTCAGATTGAGTCAGTCTGACTAAAGCTCCTAAAACCCAGTTTTACAGGGGCAGAGCTCCTGGTTGCCCATTGAGACCATTTTTTAACAGCCTCATGTATTTTTAATTATAGTAAAATGACATCACATAATAAGAATATCACATCTAAAACACACCAATATGCAAGAAATTCTTCTGGGAGAGGGCCCCCAGACACCCGAATTACAGCAAAACCATTTTATATTGAAAAATATTTTTAAATAGCGCATTTACAGTGTCTGTGTATAAAAATCTGTCTGTTTCAATAAAAATGTGTTTCGAACCTTGGTGGTGGTAGTGGGTCGACTCATGGTGCTGCTCTTTAAGGATGACTGTGAAAATTTCAGCTCTTGGCCTCTGACCAGTTCGCCACCTCTATTTTAATTTTATTATCATACAGTGTTCTATGTTGCACATTAGCACTGAAGCTAGATCATATTTTGTGATTTTTGTACAATTTGGGCCGTTTTTGCACATACAAAATAAAAGCATTAGATAATAAAAATGTATGTATCAACTATATGATTATAGTCCACCTGCAACAAAATCAACATATTTTCTTCATGTAAATGGTTTACTCATGTATAGTCACATTAGCAAGCAGCCAAGCTCTTTGACAGACAGGGAGATTAGATTAGAAAGCAGGATCTGTCTAACCCAGTCTGTTATTGACCTGGATTTGTGAGCTCAAAGCATTTTATTGACAAGGCGAAGTCTCAGACACCTCAGATAGAAAGGAAGCGACTTTGTCTATGCGCACTCACACATACACACACACAGCTGTTCCCTCTTTGTCCTGCTGCACATGCTCAAAGCCCACACGCGCACGAGAACACTAGTGAAAGAAGTTATTTTGAGCAGGCTGTGGTAGAATTATGTGACAAATATCAGCGCGGCGTATTTGTGTGGTAAAAAAGACTTCCCACGCAGAGCAGTGTTGAAATAAGAAATGAGTCTGTAAGGAGGCAAATCTGATCATGACTGTGCACTGGGTTACCTTTTAACCTCAGGAACATCAATATGAAAGTCTGAAATGAGAACTCATCGCCGTGGAGACCGGCTGGGATTTTACGCCGCATTTACTTCGAGGGTGTTTATTTTAACAGATTGAGCTGATCAAAGTATTTTGGGGAGTTGTATTTTCCCAAACTGTAAACCTGGGCTGAAGTTGTCTTTGCAAAAGTATTGTAGCTTGGAGTTAACTTTTGAATAAAGGATTGTCATTGTTAGTTCAGAAAAGAAAATGTCAGAAAGGCGATATTCACTAGTTTGCTTATGATGCTATCTTTCCTCTTACAGAACAGGCAATTCCAGAGTATTTGCTGAGTTAATTTAGGGTGGACTGGGCTTTTTGCAAAAAAGATGTCAAATAGTTGGTACTTTGATATTTTAATCTGTCTTTGGATTTGTCTTTTGGGTTGTTTTCTTTTCTTTTCTTTTCTTTCCTTTCTTTTCTTTCTTTCTTTTTTTTGACAGATTTTTGTAATGGCATTCTGTGTAAAAGTGTAAAAACAAAAACAAACAAACCCCACAAATGAGGTATTTCCCATATCAGGAAGTTAAAACTTGTGTTATCTATCTGTAAGGTAATCAACTTGCTAGGCCGAGATATATACAGTAATTAGAAACAAGCAGGAGACATCTCTAAGGCTATGTAAAAAAAAAAAATTGAAAATAACAAATGCACAGCAATGCAAGATTAAGCCTAATGTTTTGCGGTGCAACATTTCAAACAAAGATATACAGTAAGTATATGCCAAGCCTCACACTGGAAAATGTTTCTTTTTCTACATTAAAATAACAGTGTTGTTACTTTGACTGAACTCTGGCTCTGGCTAAGGCCCCTTTGTCTTCGACCTCTGCTGATGCAGACAGATGCACACAGAGAAGAAGAAGCCCGTCTGTCTTACTTTTTACTCCACACAGACACTTTCTGTGGCACTCCGGTTTCCCCCACCAACCAATAACATGCATGTTAGGGTAATATCCTCCAGCTACGGTAGTCCTGACAACAGCCTAGCAACAACACCTGGAGATGGGTCCCTGAGCGCTGCACTGTGGCACTGCTCCTGAGGAGATGCCCCAGAGGCATTGAAGGATGGGTCAAATGCAGAGGACAAATTTCCCTATGGGAACAATAAAGTATACCTTACCTTACCTTACTGTTCCTGTGATGTCTGCAACCCATGTATTTGACTGTATTTTTTGCGCTATTTTTACAATGTTTAGGAATAATTTTCTCCGTCAATATTTGTCCAATCAATACGAAATAAAAACTGTGACAGAGTTTAGACTGTTTTCTGTTGGATTATGTGCTCTACAATATGTGGAGGAAACTTTTTACACCAGCTGCTCAAAGATACACAACTGAACCCTTTATGAAGATCCCCAAAACCGCAAGACCGTGTGCGCACAGCATCGTAATGGATACATCTTTGTCAAATACAGTATATACAATTCTGAAATGTATGCACGCAAGTTATGTAGAGTAGTAACCTTGGGTTTCATTTTATATTTGACATTCTGAGAACTTTTCATCATTAAAGTATGTTGTTGACATTGCTAATTGCTATGTCAGTTATAATTTCCCATCATTCTGGAACCCCCAGTTGGAGCAAAGGAATTGAAAAGGTTACATGAAGGACATGAGCCTTAAAGAAAAAAAACAATCCTGCAAAAGTATTCCAGATCATTTGAAAAGCAAAGCAGTTTTAAAAAGATAAATAATTCATTTTCCAACACATGTGTACAATATGTTGGAGTGGCATAAAAGGCATGTAAATAAAATGTCAGCTCCACGCAGATGTAATCACACAGAACTGGCTTTGATGTGCTCTATAAAACATGCATGATGTGTCCGATGAAATGTACGTGTTTGTAAACACAGTAGCAATTCACCAAATTCTTTACATTTCTGAAATTATGTTCAGTATGTTAAAAATGTCATATAAGTGTTCTGTATAACTGTAACTTTAAACACTGTAGCATTAGTGCAGCTTTGAAAGAGTAGTTTTCTTTTTTACATTATTATATTATTTTTTAATGGCGGTTCATGCTAATATTACATTACTAATGCACAAAAGAGTGAAATGTTCTAACAGAAACAGTGTTGACAACTGTAATTTTTTTACAAAATTGTACAAAAATCTTCTCTCGCTCATTTATATGGAAATGTTTTCCTTCAACATATTTAATAATTATTTATTATGTAGCGCTTTTCTAGATACTCAAAGACGCTTTACAGACAAAGGCAGTTAAACAAAGGTATTTTTGTCACCACAAAAATGTTCTAAGGCAGTGGTTCTCAAACTTAATCACCTAAGAAAAGATGTTTTTCTAATTACCACCAGATTTACATCAGAGCTAAACAGAACTATTCCACTTCCTATATGAGACAACACTATATCTAATATGAATTATCATATCATTAACAGCATCAGAAAATACCCAAAGAAGAACTAAAACTTATACTGTGCACATATCACAGTTGAGAGTTCTTATAGTTTTAGCTTTCTATTTCCATATCATTTGCAGGTGACTTTCCACTTGGGATGCACATTTTCAAATATGTCTTTAACCATTAGTTGAAGCCCTTCACGGTCAATAATCGGTTAACTGACTGCTTTAACGCAGTACTTTTTTGTTGTCGTTCACTGGACTGGCCACAGCTGCACTACGAGAGTGAATAACAAGCAGCGAGACAACCACAGGCCTTTGACAGAATAAAAGTCTCAATAAACATTGCAATGCACAGTGTATTCTGTAAATTCATTCATAAATAACTGTTCAAAAAGCTCACACTCGATTATGCCATTAGTGACGATTAATTGGTTAATCGGTTAACCATGAACATCCCTACTTCCCAGGCAGTATTGACCAGACCTTGTCCTGCTGATTTTGAGATCAAAGAAGTTTTCTAAAGGAGATGCATCAAACAATCTCATGAAAAGCTAAATGCAATACCAGGTCTGATATGATAAGATAATGATGCTAGTCAAAGACAAAAAAAATAAATTTGGCATATGCGCCTGTAATTTCACACTATTTAAATAGACTAGCATTTCTTATCTTACATTCTTTTCCTTTATAATTCAGAAAAACAACGAGTGGGCTTTTGCCTTTTTAAAATCCTTTGTGAATTCTCGGTTCTGCTTTTGTAACCTCTTTCCGAATCATTTGTATGAAAAAAGTCCCTAGGGATGTGCAGTTCTCCTACTTCTACACCTCTCCTCATTTTGCCCTCAGGTTTTCAGTCCCCCAGGACCCAAATCAGTTGAAGCAAGAGCAAGCTTCAAACCCGCAGTACCAATCAGACAGTGTGTGGAGTCTGCTGGGAGGAGAGGGCCGCGGGATGAGATATGGACATGATTAGTGATCAGGAAAGCCTGATTTATCTTAATCAAAGGGTCATATTAAAAGACCAGCAAGTGCTAATGAATATGAGTGATTCTACAGGGAACAGAGAAAGAGATGGGTGTGTGTGCGTGGGAATGTGTATTTGTGGCATTATGAGGGACAAAATCTGTACACAGTCATATGTCATTGGGACCTGCCTCTTTATGTGATCACATTGATTATCAGTATAGTTTATGATTCAAAAGATTAGGTTTTAGGTTAAGGTTACTTTCATAAGTAAAGGTCCTGTTCCTGATTTAACAGAATAGATGTTTGTTTATATTTCATCTAAGCTTATTTCTAATTTCCAAAGCAATCATATTGTCCTAATTCGCAGCGATGAGAACTTTTCACAACTTTTTGAAGTTAAGGCATGTTAATGCTAATGTTTTTGTAATTAGAAGCAGACGGCTTAAAAGAGTGACTTCTGCTAGCATGTGTACTGGTTCAAAAACAACTTTTTTTACTATACTGTACAAAGGCAAAAGTTATGCACATCCACCTTAAAGCGCATACGATAGGCCGTACTTTTGCTTTTTGTAAGTCATAAATGCAAGTAAAAGTCAATGCTTTTGTATATTAACCTTACAGATGGATTTGTGAGATTGAGGAAGTAGTTGGACAGATTTAAATACCTTCTTTCCATTAGGGTTGCAGTGTGAAAGTCAGGTACCCCAGGGTTAAGGTCAGGAAATGAATGTAATTCAATGTATTGTCCCCAAGATGCATGCCAACTCGGCATGTGAGCGTGTGCAAGAGAGTAAGGCAACGAGAGAGAGAGATGAGAGAGTGAAGAAGTGAGAGGGGAGAAGAGAGCAAAAGAGAGAGAAAGAAAGACACAGAGAGAAAAACAGAGAGAGGGAGTCAATGGTGCTTTCTCAGTTCTAAATGAACCTTTGAGTAACTCTGACTTCATATTAGCCTGCCTAATGGAGGACAAACTAATGTGCTCTATGACAAGCTCCTCTGTTTACGTGGAAGTGAAGTGATAGATGTTTTATCAAGAGCATATGGCTGCCACCCTACAGATAACATGTTTTTTGTGTCTCAGTTCACTTCATTCAAGTACAGAGTGATGGCCTGCCCATTCTGATGAGGTTTTGTTCCACACACAAATGGTTGATACTTATGTTCTGTTATGTTCAGTAACAGAGTCTGTGACTAGTTCATGACTATATGCAAGATTGGTAGTATGTGAACTAAAATGACAATTTCTTTGTTTTGCTTTTTTCTTTCAAGCCCTTCATACAAGAATGGCATTAGCTGCTACTTCAGTAAACCGAAGCTACAGATACTGTATATTGTTAATGTGAATACAGGGGTAAAAACTAGTTTTCAGTGTTTTATTTACATCTAATACATTACTAACCTGACTCACGCCAGATGGATATGTGTTGAATGGATCTGATTTGAGTTCTTCCACAGTATCTATCTGGAACTTTACTTGCTGAAGGCATTTTGGAAACCCTATTTGTGCTTAACCAATCACAGCAACAAATCGTAATAGTGTATCCAATATCTGCAGGGGATAAAACAAGTGTCACACACACGTCTCTGCTCTTCTTTCAAAAAGAATCAAATGCAGCAAAAGCATGTACATCCTGGGGAGCTGCCATCTTTGTTTTGTTTAATTCAAGCGGTATTTCTTCATTATTCCAACCAACCCCACTGCTGCGATGTGATTGGGCCAGTAACCCGCTGTGTTGGACTTCCAAACCAATTGCGGGAAGGCCAGATTATCTTACAAATATCGCAAGATAATCCAATGGCATCTGTCAATTGTGGGATTGTAGTATTACGGTGTTATGTGAGATATACCAGTTGTGGTAATAAATATATTTTGTCATTCAGGCCAGGTAATCCACTCCTTGAACTGGACACATGCAGTCTAATGAGTACAGTTCTTGTGACAAAACTTCTGCCTTGTACACTTTTCCACCTCCATCAAACCAAGGACACGTTTTCTCTTGTCCCCTGTTATGTTTGGTCCATCATCAGTGACTGTGTGTAGGATTGACTTGTGCATTGATGTTGTATTGATGTCCAGGTGTCCTCTCCTCTCCTTCCTCTAGGGCACTCCGGCCAGCTTCGTGCGCTACACCGTGGACCACGATCTCTCTCCGTACAGCGGCAGTATCTTTGATGTGGAGGAGGAAACAGGAAGAGTCCTCACGAAAGTCAACCTGAACGAACAACCTGGTGTCACATTCAAGGTCAGTGCCAGAGAGAAGGGAACGGAAAGCTTGTTGTAAAGAATAAAATGTCTCTGTTTTTGTGCAAATATTAACAATGTCACCACGTTCATCTCTCAGTGGGCGGCATTGACAGACAAACAAACTCCATTCATATCAAAACAAACATGGCTGCTTATGAAGAAAATGATACATTAAAAATTATAGCACGAAGTATTGAAAAACAGTAGGCTTCTGCAAATCAATGAGAGATGCACAAAGCTCTTTCAATGTGAGGAGAGAAAAGCCTAATTTAGTTCTAAATGAAATATTACAAAATTATCATAGTGTTTTCCATAATAATTTGAATTGATGATTAGAAGGCCAAAATATTCAGCCGCTTTTCCTTTGAGCACTACGCCGAGCAGATTTGGGTCAGAGGCAGAAAACAGAGGAGACATGTCCTTATATCCAAGCTTCTAGTTTGGAGGAAAGATAGTTCAGTGAAAGGGCTCTGAACCAGCCCCATGACAAGGAAAGAAACTACATGCTTCTCACATTTAATTCAACAAGTCAAAGTCTGTGTGAAAACAGGAGGCAGCCCCCATGAGCTGTGCTGAATATGTCTGACATGGATGCTAACGGGGTCGCACTCTGCAGGCTCTTTTTGCATTTTAATCCGTGACCAAACAAAAAGACGCTTAGTACAACAAGCGGAGTTTGCTGTTTGATCCACCACTGTGCTATCTGCATAGATTAAGCTTGTGTTGTCTCTGCCTCACGCAGACACGTTTTGCTATGCAGATAGAGTCAGGATTTTCTCTTTACGCTAACTTGATCCACATTATACAGTTCAGTTTGTTACTGTCACTCAGGGTCCATCTCATGCTAGATAAGCAGCCACAGTCCTTTTCCTGTGTGCTGCATGGAACATGCATAACAATGTAGAAAAGTGCTGGCAAAAAATATGAGTAAAAAGCAATGTAACAAAAATATTACAGCATTTGCATTGTGGCAAGACAAGCTTAAAAGAAGGGTTATGTACCCAAAGAAAATCAGCACAGATATATTGTTAAAGTATCTATTCAAATGATAGACGTTTTCTACCTAAAATCAAGGAAGTGCGCTTATTATGTTTAGCAGTACACGTCTTTATTGCCATAGCTATACGACACAATTTGCTCTGGCAGTCAAAGTAGTCAGAAGTGCTTCAAAACACATTGTGAAGAATAATAAGAGGCTCAGATTGGATTAGGTAAGTGAGTAGACTGATGCTAAAAGCTTAAAATATTAGATATTTTAGTTTGTTTTTTAATAGGTCCATGTCGAGGTCAGGCCATTGAGAGGAGTTAAGTACAGTATATTGAGCTTATGATCAAAGTAAGGACCCAATACTGTTAGTTCAGATATTGTGCTTAAGTATTAAAACATATGTGCTCATAGAAACCGGCTGCATTTAGGAATATAAAAATGCACAAATGCACAAATGGCCTAAAAATAAGTAATTTAAAAAGCTTTAACATTTTCTTACCAAATTATAATTTATCTTGTGACAAATACATTCATCGCTCTGTGTCAATATAATTTCCATTCTGTGCATTTCATTATTATGTCAGAGGTGGGATCAAGTCATTGTTTTGCAAGTCTCAAGTAAGTTTTAAGTCTTTGACATCAAGTCCAAGTCAAAGAGAGACAAGTCAAGTTCCAATTCAGCTCCACACAAGCTCAAGTTGGTTCAATCCATGTTACTGGAATCACGGAGAAGCATTTCAAGTCACATAGCTCCAAGTTGAGTCCCAAGTCACTGACCTTCAAGTACAAGTCAAGTCCCAAGTCTTAGTCCATTTTATCAAGTCTCAAGTCATCCAAATAGTGAATCAAGTCTGACTCGAGTCCAAGTCACAACTCTTAAGTCCACACATCTTTTGTGATATTAGTTTGTCGATACAGCACAAAAGCAGGTAGACGATTCTTAAACTTTTGCCCACAGCTGTTTACTAAACCTCTTTTTGGCTCTGACTCCTTTGTTACAGTTGCTTCTCTCACACTTGAATGGCCACATCTCATAGCCCTAGATGATTGCCTGAGTGCCACATATAATAATTGTTGTCAGTGTCCTGCCTGAGTACAAACCGCCTGCTAAACCAAGGCATTGTACATTTTGGAACCTGCTCTATTCTTTTCTAATTACAAGGTTTATCTCGTCACTTTATGCCTTGGAGTGAACGGGAGAGAGAGAGTAAATTGGAAATGCATTACAGAAGTATATAGGCTTTGGCATGTCCTCCTTCCATTATCATCGGCGGAATGTGGTTGATCATAACTTTGATAGAATATGTTCTATTACCGAACCCAATTTTAAACCATAAAATATAAACAGATAATGTAGCAGCTATAATAAAAGGAAATACAAGTTGGAACAGAGGGGACATCAAATTAAATTGGACTGACCAAAACTGCAATTTTTCTAAGTAAAAACATAAATTTCCTCCAGTTTGTCTCCATGGAGATGTTATTGCCCTCACTAAATTTGTTCACACTATGCATTAAACATTAACACCTAACCAAATTAGAGGTTAGGTCTGAGTCAGCTGATGGTTATGGTTTTTAATATAATTTAGAGCAACACCAAGCTTTGAAATAAAGTAAATGAAAGAAAAATCTGAGAAAAACTGTAGAAGTCTTGTCAAAGGCAGCGATGTGTCAAAGTCTTACCTGACTGCTTGCAAATTACGCTGTTTCTGTCTTTATCTTACTGCCAGATTTTGCGTTCATGTTTCAGTCAAGAGATACCTAATGAAATATATTCTCCTAAAAGAAAATGTAATCACTATCTGTTTACAAATACACTAATTGTGGCACCAATTTAGCTTGGACCCACATTATGCTGTTACTGTTATAATTTTAGATTGCCAAGAAAGAAAAACTTCTGTCCCTCCATGGAACAAAGTTTGAGCAGTAGGTTATTACTTCTAGGAGCAGAAGTTCCTCCAGCTGCTAAATATCATATGGTAAAGTGTGTTTTCCAGAAAAAAAGTTACACTGTGTTTAGAGTGACACAGTGTAACTTTGTGGAGATGGAAAATTGCATGCACAGTTTTATAGAAATGGAAAGCTAATCTGTTCTTTGGAACAGCTATCACAAAGCTAATTATATTTTATGCCAAAAGATGAAAAATCACAATGAAATGAATTTTTTTACATGGAAATCAACATCTTCCTCTTGGTGAAATAGGAATTAATTTTCTGACCATGCAAGCTCACACAGTAAGTAAGGACATCAATGTTATATATATTTTGTGCAATAAATGTATCTACATTACAAAAAGACAAAAAGCTAACCATTGGCTTTTACTTTAGATGTGAAACACTGTATTTCTCCCCAGGTGATAAAGCACACCCCAATAAAGCCTCTTATACCTGATTTTTGCCCCCTTACAAAGAAATATCAGAAATATTTAATGTAAAGCATCAAAGAGCATTTTTGCTCACTTACCTAATGCATACGAATTCTCTGAAATATTCAGCAAAACACATTTTGAGAAACTAACTTTTGTCATTATGGTAGTTTGCTAAATGGTGGACAAACAGTCTATTGTTAGATGTAGACTGAACTTTGCAAACTAATTTTTATGTATCTAGAGACTTTGAAAACATATAAGAAACTGAATTCTAAAATTGTTTATAAGGAAGTTTTCTTT
This sequence comes from Mugilogobius chulae, assembly GCA_038363315.1. Classification (NCBI taxonomy): domain Eukaryota; kingdom Metazoa; phylum Chordata; class Actinopteri; order Gobiiformes; family Gobiidae; genus Mugilogobius; species Mugilogobius chulae. Next base: position 26,863,732 of record CM076407.1, read on the forward strand.
TGATGTGGTATATCAAAAATCAGATACAGCCCTTTGAACTTTCCAAAAACATATATTTTTGTTTGATTATATTTACTAAGACCTTCTGAGATGTGCAGCCAATACCATTCAAAAACATTTGATTTGTGCTTTTCTCAAAACCGCAAATAATAACAGATTTTCAACCTATTCCAAGGACAACCGTTCAACACAAGTTGTTGTCATAATTACATGCAATCATATACATAACCAGCTTCTATGCAAGTTCATAAATGGGATAGCATCTGTTCTAGGTACAATTTCAGGTCTTAATGAGGTTTGGCGTGCTTCCACTGCTTTGTGTACATACTTCCACCCTGCGTATTTCCTTTACACGTCGACTTCTTATCCCGTTCTTTTAAATCTCTTCCTCTTTACCCTTCTCTCGCTCGCTCCCCAATCCATTTCTCACTCTCTCTCGTCTGTGAACGCAGATCAATACATTCATGTGCGAGAAGTGCGGGCGCGTTGCCAGATCTTGCACTGTCACTTTCTCTCTCTTCATTACCATGCCAGACACGAATAGACTTGGCAACCCCGCAAAGCAATACAATGCAGTCAATGGTGAAACATTCTGATCTATATTTTTTCTGTGCTTGTTTTCTGCAGTTGTATGTGATCGCCTACGATGATGGGGAGCCGGTGAAGACCAATATGACTTTGGTGGAGATTACCGTTATTCAGCCATCCAGTATACCGATCTTTGTTGACGAGGAGTACAGGTAAGTCGAGTTGACACGCTGTGAAGGCGACTGTGCTGTTCTATAAATGCACACACACTTGGAAACGGAAGCTGGGTGTCTACTGGAATCCCACTGGAATAGGGATGACAGAAGTGTTGTATAGTATTTATGAATGAACTGCTTATGACTTAGTGTTTTTGTGTAGTTAGTTTATTATTAAGAACCCTATCTGCCATAGCAAGCTAGGGATCTTTTTAATAGGTTAGGGATGTTCATCATGTCTTCTTTAAGTATTTATGAAAGCGTATTTTCTTCTATATCAGACAAGTATCAGTAAGAGATGGTTTATTACCTGACTAGTTTTGATGCTCACTTCCGTCTATGTCAGAGGTGTTGCACGTTGTCTTATCAGCCGCTGTTCCCACGTGGTCAGCCCAGCGGACCCCGTAAGAATCAGTTATCATTAGTCAAGTCAGGACACTAAATCACAGGTTACACATGATCACAGACGAGACAGACAAACACATTCAATAAGCACTAAAACAGTGTCATTATCCAAAATGGGACAGAAGAGAAAAAGCAAGCCATCAATAAAAACAAAAACAGATATTCTCCCTTTTCTATTGTTGTGATGCTTTGGTCAATCAGCTTTTCCTGAAAATTTTCAGCAACAGTGTATCCACATGTAACTCATTTCAGAGAGATGCACAGGTTAGCAGGGTTTGACTGTTTCCTGTTCATAATGCAATGTGGGCAGTTTTCAAAAATGTTTTGCAACTCTTCCGGTAGAAGTAGCGTGACATGGTTCCTTCTATAGAATAAATGCATCGAATGAAATGAAATGTAATGTTGTGGGGCATTCTTTGCAAACCAAATGGATAAACTTAATATAGTATCTATCAAATATATATTTAAAATCAATAATCTTTTGATGTAGGAGTGTATAACCTTCCCAGAATCAGCTTTACTGAACTAGACTTAGAGTGCCCCAAGTGTGCCTACTGCTTTCTAAAGGTCAAGCCAAAAATCTCCTGTTTGTCAAAAACTTGTGACTCAGGAGAAAACAAGAAGCAAGAGGTGAAAAGGAATGTCTCAAAGAAGAACATTTTAAGGAAGCAGCTTTAGTTTCTGTCCTGTGGTGTATCTGAAAAAATAAATAGTTTCAAAACAAGTTGAATTCACAATTGACTGGAGTTCACAATATTTCCAGTTTTCAGAGCTATTGTTTATGCAAATGTGAGAAAAACATGTTTTCTTGTTCATTTCTTTCTATGAACAAAACTTACAATAGTTCACATTAGATTTTTAAAAATACATTGATTTAATATACATATATTTGTTTTGTTTAAAATTCATTAATTGTGCTAATCAGATCTCAGGTCATAATTGGTTGCAGTGATTTCTTTGTATGGCCTTAATAGACTTTAAAGAAAAGAAAAACTCTTAACAAACATAAGCAAAAGTCATGTTGACACTGAAAACTGATTGGTGGAAGACATTGACATAAACAAGTGTACACTAAGGCAAAGTATTTTCATATATCTGAGTGCAATTGGAAGACCTTCACAATATGATCATTGACAAAGCTTTTTAAATGGCAGCCCACTCAGTAATATGTTTTGACCCAGCATAAAATAGGCCCTGGACCAGACCCTATTTCTTCATAGGCTGTGTTTCTAGTGCACTATGTCAGCTTTTTTATCAAGCAAACAGTATTATATCATTTGAATCAGATTCTGTTATGCCATTTAAATGGGTAAAACCGTAAAGTCCTGGCTTAGTCTTGGTTCAGGCTTTGGGGTTAGTCTTAAGCAGGCTGTACTCCAGAGGAGTTAGGAATATACTGCTTTTTTTTTTTTTTTCTCGTGTGTGGTTAGGGTTAGGGTATAAAATTGAGACACAAGTGGATTAGACCAGGTTTATAAAGATCACAGGAGAGCGGAGGGTCATTATAGGTAAGGAGCTGTTACACATTGTCTGTGTGAAATGAAAAAGTTTTCACAAACCTTTTTGGCCATTTTCGGCTAGTAAAGTTGGTGTATCACTTCATTAAAGGAGCAGGAGTGTTGGAGATGACGTACATTATACTCGTCCAAATATGATACAAAGACTAATTCACACCATAACTACGAGCATGAAGCATTGCATTTATTTATAGATGATGAGGCAACGTTCTTTTTTTTTTATGCCATAAGAGCTGCCCTCACAATGTAGATGCACCAGATGCTGTCTGTTGTCGTGGTCTGATGCTCCCTGACAAAAAGAGAGTCACAGTGACCCACAACAAGGAGAGAAACAACAACAATCTCCTACAAATATCCTTAAGGCCAGCGCACACCGGGACGCTCTGCCGCGCGGCAAATTGGGCGCCTCCGTTATTTTCTATGAATGTACACACACCGGGCGCGCGGTGGCGCGCGGCGGCGCTTTGCTACGCGCGGTGATTCGGTTTTGTTTGTTTCCGTCGCGGCGCCGCTCCAGGAAAATGACCCTGCCGGCACCCGTAGATTCTTGTACAATTAGGTATAAGATCTTAACCCTCGTGCACCCCTTTAAAATAATCACACCTGTGATCCTAGAGTGCAAAAATGCACTCTCATTTTTAACACCCATTATTTTTATATAAAACAATTTTTTCTCCAACTTTTTTCACACCAATCTCTTCGTCTACTTCTCCTCTAAACATAGATATAAATATTATAAAAATTATTACAATTTTAACCCCTTAAATGCTGTTTGTATATGAGAAAGTAGCATATTTTTGATGTTGAAAAAGTGAAAAAAGTGGATTTTTTCAAAATACTTCAGAATTTTTTTCTTTCATGGTGTGGGATTTATAGACCCTGGTGGTGCCCTAAAATAGTGTGAAAACTGATTTGATCACTTTTATAGTTTTTGCATAATTTCAATTTTTAAGAAAAAATCACACCTGTGGTCCTAGAGTGCAAAAATGCACTCTCATTTTTAACACCCATTATTTTTATATAAAACAAACTTTTCTCCAACTTTTTTCACATCAATCTCTTCGTCTACTTCTCCTCTAAACATAGATATTAAATATTTTTAAAAATATTAAAATTTTAACCCCTTAAATGCTGTTTGTATATGAGAAAGTAGCATATTTTTGATGCTGAAAAAGTGAAAAAAGTGGATTTTTTCAAAATCCTTCAATATTTTTTTTTTCATGGTGTGGGATTTATAGACCCTGGTGGTGGCCTAAAATAGTGTGAAAACTGATTGGATCACTTTTATAGTTTTTGCATAATTTCAGTTTTTAAGAAAAAATCACACCTGTGGTCCTAGAGTGCAAAAATGCACTCTCATATTTAACACCCATTATTTTTATGTAAATCAAACTTTTCTCCAACTTTTTTCACATAAATCTCTTCATCTACTTCTCCTCTAAACATAGATATTAAATAATATATAAATTATTAAAAATTTAACCCCTTAAATGCTGTTTGTATATGAGAAAGTAGCATATTTTTGATGTTGAAAAAGTGAAAAAAGTGGATTTTTTTCAAAATGCTTCAGAATTTTTTTCTTTCTTGGTGTGAGATTTATAGACCCTGGTGGCGACCTAAAATAGTGTGAAAACTGATTTGATAACTTTTATAGTTTTGGCACAAAGTCCTTTTTAAGACCTAAAAATACCATTGGCCCAGCTTTAACCCGCCTATGACAAAGCAGTAACCACTAACAATACCCTTCTACTTCTTACATATTGTAAACTTTTCTCAAACTTTTTTCACATCAATTTATTTATCTACTCCTGCTCTAAACATAAATACTAAATATTGTATAAATTATTAGAATTTTAACCCCATAAAAGCCTTGTAAGTGAAAAACTATATACATATGTTTTTGATTGAAAAACATGAAAAATTTGGTATTTTTGCATTATACTTCAATACATTTTACTTTTTTAGTGTGGGATTTATAGAGGCTGGGTTGTGTGCTAAAATAGTGCCAAAACTGACTTGGTCACTTTTTTAGTTTTTACATAACGTCCATTTTTTAGACATAAAAACACCCTTGGTCCACCTCTGGCAAAGTAATAACATCTAACAATATCCCAATATTTTTTACAAATTGAAAACTTTTCTTCTACTTTTTTCACATCAATATCTTCATTTACTTCTGCTCTATTCATACATATTCACTTTTATTTCATATTTTGACTTTTTAACCTGCCTAAGCCCAGCTCAACATGTGAAGATGGTTCCTATAAGAGCTGTACTGCAGCAGCTCACAGCTCCTGACAGACGCCCCAGTGGCTCTGAAGAATGGCTCAAATACACACAATGATTAGGGATCAATACAGTTGACCTCTACCTTTATACTGAAACACTTTTCTACTCTATGTCTACTCATTTCGAGAGTCACAAAGAAAACTGTGAGCCAAATGGCAAAAACGTTCTGATGAAGTTTACGTTCAAATGCACCTGTGTAAACAAAACTGTACTTTGTTTTTTGTTTGGGTTTATCTGCTGGACAAGTGTTTGATGGCTCTAATTCTGACTCTGTTTGAAGTGAAAAGTGAAAAATTGTGTTTGTGTGTCTGGGTAAGTCAAAATAAGGCTTTACGGGAGGATACAAGAGGACCACATTTGAGGGTGTAATTTTGACTGGATTTGATTGTGATGGATTTTCACACTTTAGACTTGCACTTGCATTCTGGCTCTCTCACACCTACATATAGTGGCCCCATCTAAAAATTTTTACTCAGGTGCAAGCAGACAACCCTTAGGCATCCCCCAAACAAAAAAAATATTTTAGGTGAAAAAAAATTGAGCAGAAGTGGGAAAGACATTTGTAGGTTCAAATGCACAAATGCATGTTTGTGTTGCATTCAAGGAAAAAAAGAAAATGCAACTAAAAATTAAAATGCTTAAAAAATCTTAAAAATTTAACCCCTTTTCATCAGTGAGAAACAAAAAAAATATGTCTAAAATCACATTTTAAAACAAATCTGTAGTGTTAAAAAAGTGTGTTTATAATGGAAGTCAATGTACAAAAATGCACTCTAGGACCACGGGTGTGAGTATTTGAATTATAGGCTTAAAAAATTACTTGACACAAAAAATAACCACAGAATCTTAAAGAGCGTCAAAAAACACACAACCTGGCCAAGTTTCATGAGATTTGGTGCACCACAGCCAAAGTTATTGAAAAAAGAAAAGTTGCGATGGACAAAAATGCACCCGGGGGTGTAGGAGGGTTAAGTCCGCCGAGCGGGCCGGGTCGGGCCCAGAAATGTATATTATTACGTTCGGGTCGGATTGGGTCGGCCTCCTGCTTCTCTCTCGCGGACTTTGTCTTCCCTCGCTGTCACCTTTTTTTTTTTTACAGTGTAGGCTACAGCGCGCGGTCCTTGTCTGGGTCTATGCTGTGTTAAAACGCGTCTTTTGCACTAAAACACAAGTTTGGGGACCTTTTCACGGCACCAGCATTCACAGTCAACAGCACAGAAGCTCTTTTAGAAAACTTACGGCAGCTTAGATCAGTAGGAGCTGACCTGACACAGCCTCAGCCAGGACCAACCAAGAACTCAACCCGGACTAAACCAGGACTAACCCAGGACTGTGCAAAGAGCGCACGGACACAGCGGTGAATGAGCATGAAGCAAACGCACTAACAATCTGTGTCCAAAACACTACAGCCTCGCATTTACCACGCAAAACTACCACAACGCACGAATCCACGTACGAGCTGCAGCTAAGCACACGGACACTTACCTCACTGTCACGCGTTGGCACCATGGCTTCTCTGAAGAAATAAATCCACAAAACGAACGCTGTCCATCGTGTTTAAAGTCTTGGCAGAGCCGTGTCCGCTCACCGTGTCCAAAAACAGTACGTGCTCCAGTCCTGGATGGTCCAGCCGCTGGAAACCCCCGCGGTCGCGCACATTCTGGCCACACTCCAGACCTGATCCACCTGAATCCGCGCATCACTGAAGCAATGTGTACGAATGTTTGGGCTGTTGTTTGTTTAAACAGGAGAGAAAATGTGAACGCCTGTTTGAGAAAAGTGTAACGTGTGTGGTGAACGGTCTATTGACTACTGAAATTACTGTAAATGATGAATGAGGGATGCCTTTCATTATTTAAGACAAAATTATCATTTTAATCACCCATTATCACAGCGGATCGTTGAATAATAACAGTGTTTCCCATACATAGACTAATTCATGGCGGGCCGCCATAGTCTATTTTTAGCCGCCATAGACTCATTTTGACATTTTTTTTTTTATAAATTATTATTGCAATTCCTGTTATTCGTTAGGTCTATTAAAAGCCTGGCAACGTATTGCAAATACGGTAAATTCCCCGCTCGCTCCAGCACCAGCCGAGGCTCTCTTGACCCAAACGAACACACGCACCAACTTTTCACAAAATCTCCGACTTTCTTCCCTCTGCCGCGTGCTCACCGCGAGCTTGTGCCTGCAGCTCTCGCTCTCTGTCTCTCTCTCTCTCTCCCTCTCTCTCTCTCCACCGTCTCCTCAACTGCGTAAGCCCCAAAGTGAGCTGTGCTCGCGCCGAAGTGAGCTGTGTCTAATTCGTAAACGGACAACCCGCCTGGCGTAGCCCGTGCCTTGTATAGCGCACGGATACGCACATAACGCAGAGCGCGTAGGGCATCACCTGCTCTGGGGCCAACAAGCCGAGCTGTGCCGTCCCACTGCTGAACTCATAAGTGACAGAAAAGTCTGGTCCAGACGCTTGTGCATGATGAATCTTAACACACAGCGCGAAATCAAAGACCCTGGAAACCCCCTTGAAACATGTTCTACAACTCATAAGGTCTTAGCCAATCTTTATTTTGCGTCAATAGGACATATATTGAGCCAGTTACGAGCAGAAACAGCAGATGAATTAAGACGGCTGCAGATTTGAACACGTAAATTACCGCGGCGAAATACGGCGGATTTTGACACATTTATGTTTAGATTCTTTCATACACAAACACAAACCATGAATCTAGTCTATTTGTCCTGACAAAAGTTACAGACTCTAGTATTTCCTCAAACTGTAGCGCGAGGATGCAGCTTACGCTGAGCTGTGTTCAGTGAGTGCAGGAGAGGGAACAGTGGCGGAGCAGAGGGCAGTTTGAAGGGGCAAAGAGAGATGGGGCCCCACTGGAAAGCAATTTGTAAAAAATTTGAAATGAATGGATTTACTGTTCTAAAACATCCCAGATAAAAGGGACATATATTTATTATGTATTATCTATGTTTTTAAGACACAAAAAATAAAATTTAAAAATAAAATATATAAAAATAGCACATTAAAATAAAAAGCAATTGTTATTCCCCCTATTTTTGTAACATATGGTTCTAACTTACTTTGTAATAACTGAGTTGAAATTAATAGTAATATGAACAATAAAATGTTTGTGAATGCAGCATTGTATCACAAGGGGGCACTGATGTACAGCTATGAGTTAATAATTGTAGGTTAGGAATCGTTTATCAAATATTCTAATTTGATAGGAGGTTTGTGCTCAATGAACAGAAGCACTTTTAAGTCCTTCTTCACAAGAAATAGGATATGTTTAGTCATAAGGGCTCATATGTGCAGTAATTGTTTTCACATTTTAAAACCTACACTATTTCTTTCAAACAAAAGGCAAAACTGTGGGATATAAATTATAGTATCTAAAATTCACCAAAATGCAGGAAAGCACATGTGTTTGCGTCAAAATTTCCCTGGGGGAGGACCCCCAGACCCCCCGACTAGACTGAGACCTCGTCCCCCCATAGTTTCTCTGAAATCTGTGGGAAACACTGAATAACGCCGAGCGTCGCGGCATTTGGTGAGTGTTGACGCTTGGGTCTGGCGCGCGGCAAGTGACGTGCCGCGGCGCGGCGCGCTTTGGTGTGGGTTGGCCTTTACTCTGACCATGACTCCCCAAACTCATAGAGGGGCACATCAGGCTTAAAATCGGGCCAAAACTATTGTAGTGTGCAAAAGACTGTAGTTAAAGATGTGGTTTATATCTGATGTAAACTTACTACGTTAAGTCTAGTCCCATTGTTGATCAAATCGACCCAGCTCTGTTTCAAGTCTGGATGTTTATTGACATGTTTGTTTTGGCTTTGTCCTGTTTTCATTTTGTTATAGTTCCTTATTGTTTTATTTTCAATTTCTCACACTGAAAGTAGTACATGTCTTGGAAATAGTTCCATTTCGAGTTATTTGTGGATATTGTATGTAAAGCACATCAAATATTGCAGAATGTAGTAAATTAAATATTCACAAGCCTCAACAGTTTGATTAAACCATTTCCAAACATATTCATGATGGTGCTATTCTAGGTGCTTTGAAATTGTTGCCAGTAAATTCCTTCTCATTCTGATTTCTCATCTTGTTTTTGCATGCGTAATATGTTGTTATTAATGGATTCTGAAATAGATGCTGTTGGAGTTGTAAACAATCTATCCAATCTATCTCAAGGTTTATGAGTTTTATGACGCTATGACAAGAAAGAAAAAGATGATGACGTTATAAATTTGGAGTTTACTATTCGCTGCACTGCTCTGGTCTGGATAGAATATGTGCAGCCATGTTTCTCTGACGAAGTTGAAGGCCAGGAAATCATACAAAATTAAAACCAAACATGGATTATTGAAAGTAGTGCTGCAGCCACATAGAATCATGGATGTCCTATTAGAATGTTATTTTTTGCTTCGTTTCAGTAAAGCTCATCTGGTGGTTAAACTTATCTGGCACTTTCCACGCTCTGAGAAGTGAAGCTGGTCTGCTTTTAAATGGATTGATTTGCTATAGTGTGTGCGTGCCAGAGTTAACTGTAAGTGTTGGCAAGCCTTGCGTTGTTGGATTGGACATGTCTCTAATGCGTTAGCCTGGGAATGTAAGCCGTCCCCAACCTGTCTGCACTTATTTATGACTTACATGACAGCTGGACTAGTGATGAGAATTAATAAGATTGTATCAATTCCTGTTATCGATTCATTATCGTTTCTCTTATTGATTCTTAAAATGATGTCCCCTAAAGGACAAATGATGCATTATTTGTGCTGTCCTTGACCTTTAGACATTCTCCTGGGCAGCTCAACTTTGAAATTCCATGTACTAAATTCAATAAAAGTGCATCAGGAGAGAAATACATAACTTTATTTTTTGCATCTGGAGTTAAATTACAGCTTCAGGTACTGGCTGCAAAGGATATTACACATTGTGAATAATCAAATTAATTTTATCTGATATGCTAATGGCACAGACATGCTCGAAACAAGTCTAGATTAGTCTAGAAATATTCATGGACTTCAAAACATTGCAGAATATCTCAGAGATGTATGACATCACAGATCTGGGATGTTTTTGGATGGTCGAAGAAAATGAAATTTTCTCAAACCTCCAGCTGTGTTTTTGATAAAATAGCATTGTTAGAATAGGCATAAAAACTTAAAAATGTTGATTTCACTTAAAAGTTGCTGGTTGCCTAGGGCAGAACCATGTAGTGTGCTTAGCGGACATATGATGGTGGCGCACACTTCTCCTCCATAATCATAAGCTACACAGGCAAAGAATGGTGGCGGCAACACGAGTAAAGCTCAAACTCGTGTCTGTTACCTGCACAGAATCAAGTACCCACAAACAAATATTGAAGAGGCAGCCGTTAGATTGCACTTTATTTCTGATCTAGTTGGGAGTGCAGGGATTTTTGAAAACACGTGACTTACTTTTTTTTCTGCACAATTTCATCTTTTAAAGATAACATATAATCAACTTTTTAACCCTGTAACCATGCGTTTTCTGATCAGTAGTTATATTTGAATGAATTCCTGCATGTTTGAGTAATCTTAAATTGTTCAGTAGTTCTAGTCACGCCCACTTGTGTGTATTTATTGCTAAAAATTCAGATTCATTTTTATCATTCAAATTTGTTTCAGATCAGTTTTGTGCTTTACAATAAACTAAATGTAAAGTACTGATCTACAAATGTCATATTTTATTACTAAATGCATTTTTTGACTGATACGATTTGAATAAAGTGCAAAATACTGAAGGTCATAACCAAGACTCATGCCACTGCAGGGAACCTCACTAACATCACTTACCAATCCCAGTGGAAACCTACAAGTGATGATGCACAGCTGCTGCCCCCCTCCCTTCATCTCACACATCACGCTCTTCCGCAGACCTCTCAACACAAATCACCTCCTCTAAATGTCCGCACAAGAGCCTAGGAGCTCCATCCTCCGCGAGCCGTTAGTTATGGTGGCAATCAGGTGAAGCTGTGCCTACCTCTCCTGCGTTCACAATTAAAACCCGTCAGCCTAATGTTTTCTACTGCTGCTTTATGCCTGGGCTCTTCCATCTGTTACAGGGAAATCAGGGGCTCCCAGTCAGACATTGTTGGTGAAAACAAATGGCACATATCAGAATGAGTGCACCAGCTTGTTGTCACCAGTGTTGCGTAGATTGTAGGTGAAATACTTGGCAATATTGTTGGTTTTCGGATTGTAAAATGTGATGATGTCATACTCTCCATCTAGAACAACTTTTCTTATTGATTACATTTAAAGCAGAACTAAGCAACTTCTGCAGTAGTGCTCTCCCGACAGCTCTCTGTGTAATTAAACTAGCCTGAATTGTAACTCAACATTATTTATTTTCTCATTTTTGCGTAACTTTAGGATTTAAATAAGGCAGAACAATTCTAAACACATTTTATACTGCTATATTAAAAAAATCTGGGGGGGCGCTGTTGGACACCATGGCGTGAAGACGTGTTTCCCGAGGCTCCGCAAAGCAGCAACAAAAACATTATTTTAAAACACATACCTACTTTTTTATCAGCCTCGTGCATGCGTTGATGTCCTATCTTAACGTTAGGTCCCCTTTTTGAACTTTTGACGTAGTAAACTGTACTTTGTGCAACTTCTGAAGTAGGCCGCAACTAAGTCCTCGGAGTTTCCTTCCTGGTTAGCCGTGCTAGCTGCAACAGAAACGTCTGCTTTGGATCCCACAAAGACCCTTGACTACGCATCTGGTCTCCGCAAACGACTGGCGTCTTCACACTCTGTCATCGGGTGTGGGTTATACGTGAGGAAACAACACAATTTTGTCTAAAATTTGCCGTGTCTGAGCTAAGGCTAAGCATAAACTGTGTTCGGGCTAGCGGCTCGTGCTGATGTTATCGCACTGGTTGCTGTCTATTAGCTAGCCTTGTTCGCAACCAAGTTGGCCGCATATATCAGCGCTGTTTGTTAACATGAGAGATAAGAAGGAGCAGCGGAAGAGACGGGGCCATACTGAAGCGGGTGGTTCTCAGTGTCCGGAGCTGGGACCTGTGTCCGGGGCTCAACAGGTCGTAGTTACGATGGAGAGCGGGGGCGAGCGCAACACAGACGCGCCGCCGCCGCTCAACGAAGTCACATTTACCAGAGCCCTGGAAGTTTTGAAGCGGGACATTTGTGAGAAGCTGGACAGTAAGACGGATGCAATTACTCATGCATTGCGTTTGGAGATATCGTCTGTGAAGGAAGAGTTTAAAGCTGCTGTGTCAACTCTACAAGCTACTGTCAATTCTCAAGGGGCCACCATTAAAGATTTGGAGCTTTCAGCTACTACATGCAGTGATGATCTGAGCTCTCTCCAATCCACCGTGAATGTCTTAAAGGAGGAGGTCAAACAACTGCAATCCAAATGTGAGGATCTTGAAGGAAGGTCTAGGCGTAACAACATTCGCCTGATTGGTGTCCCTGAAGGTGTGGAGACCCCTAACGCTAGGGAGTTTACTTCTCAGCTTTTACAGGATCTTCTGAAAATGGATGAGGCCCCCTGTTGGATCGTGTTCATAGATCTCTTGGATCAAAACCTCAAGCAGGGGCTCCGCCTCGACCGTTACTTATTAGAGTGCATTACTTCCATGTAAAGAACAGATGCTACGTCAAGCAGGGGCCAACACACCTCTCCTTTTCCAGGGTAAGAAGATCTCCATCTTCCCCGATTTTACATCTGCAGTGGCTAAGAAACGTTTGCAGTTCACCAATGTTAAACGTCTTCTCCGCAACTGTCCTGGTGTCAAATTTGGCTTGTTTTATCCTGCGGAACTGAGAATCACACTTCCGGATGGGGTGGTGCGTAAATTTACTGACTCGTCAGCTGCCACTGATTTTGTCAACAAGATTGTGGGAGACTCTACCTCTTAGGATACATAACTGTTGAGGCTGATACTGTGTTGTGTCTATTGTTTTTAGTTCACATTGGTCATTTTTATGTTGTTTTATTGTAGATTCTGCAATTTTCAATTTGATTTTAGGTTGTGTTTTATTTTAATATACTTATTTAATATAATTCGATTTGTTGCTGCTTTGGACTGATGGGAGCCGGAGTTCTGCTGGGACTTCGAATGGTTGGGAGGAAGTGCCTAGTGGTTTGTAATGAGGGGGGTGCGCGCATCTTGTTTGGGGAGATGCTTCAGCATTTTGGGGTACGTTTGATTATGTTTCTGTTTTGTTTTGTTGTACTGTTCTGTACTTTTAGGTCTTCAGGTGTTTATTTTGGTCAGTGTTTTGTTTTGTTTTGTTTTTCACATAGTAAATGAGTACTACAAAGAATCAGCCAGCAGGTCGTTCTTATAAGTTTTGTAGTTGGAACTGTAAAGGTCTGAATCAGCCTATTAAAAGAAGCAAGGTTCTCCATCATTTACAACATTTGGGTGCCCAGATTGTATTTTTACAAGAAACGCACTTGAAAATCTCAGATCACTCTAGGCTTCGTAAAGGGTGGGTAGGGCAATTGTTTCATTCTACATTATATCTAAGGCCCGTGGTGTTGCCATTTTAATTCACAAATCAGTGCCATTTGTTTCTTCTAGTGTTATTGCAGACCCCAATGGCAGATATATTATTGTTAGTGGAAGTATACTCGATACCAAATTCATATTTGCAAATGTCTATGCTCCCAACTGGGACGATCGGAATTTTTTTAGCTCTTTTTTTTCAAAAATTCCAGATTTATCTTCCCATTTTCTTGTCCTTGGGGGAGACTTTAATTGTTGGCTTGGTCAGCTGGATCGATCTTCAAACAAGCCTGGAAGGCAATCAAATTCTTCTAAAATTATTAATACATTTCTTCAGGAATTTTCAGTTATTGATGCATGGCGTTTTCTCAATCCCTCACGTAGAGAGTATACTTTTTTTCTCCAGTTCACCATACATACACACGTATTGATTATTTTCTATTAGACAGTCGACTTATATCACATATTCATTCTTGTTCTCATAATGCTATAGTCATATCAGACCACGCTCCAGTCACTTTAGATTTGGCGGTGGGTGAAAGTTTTTCCTTTGTCCCATGGCGTTTAAATACCCGTTTATTATCAGATGACAAGTTTACTGCCTTTGTGGCATCTAAGATAGATTTCTTTGTTGCCACAAACAACACACCAGGTATATCACCTTCCCTTCTGTGGGAGACTTTTAAAGCGTTTATTAGGGGACACATTATTTCCTATGCTGGTTTTGAGATTAAACAAAGGAAGGCTAAGCTGCTAGAGCTCACTACACGAATTTTGCAGCTTGATGAGTTGTATGCTGCTTGCTCATCACCTGAGGTCTATAATGACAGGCTGTCTGTGCAAGCTGAGTTTGATCACTTGTCAACTGTTCAAGCTGAAGAGTTGCTACTGAAATCTCAACATTCTCAGTACGAGTATGGGGATAAGGCTAGCAAACTACTTTCTCATCAGCTTCGAAGTGTTGCAACTGCACATCTTATCCCCAGATTCAGACGCAGGGAGGGGTTTCTATGAATCCTCTTGAAATTAATAACCAATTTCAAAGCTTTTTCTCATCACTCTATGCTTCTGAATGTGCACCAAATCCCACGTCTTTAGATTCCTTCTTTAATAATCTTGAGGTCCCTGTAATTGATCCCACGCACAGTCTTCAGCTTGAGGAACCTATAACAATTGAAGAAATTTTACGAGCCACTAACAAATTGCATGCTCTAAATGTCCTGGGCAGGACGGGTTTCCTGTCGAATTTTACAAAAAATTTATGCCTAAATTGGCGCCTCTAATGGTTAACATGTTTAAACATTCACTTGAATTGGGTATTCTTCCGCAATCTCTTCGACAGGCATATATATCCTTAATCTTAAAAAAGGACAAGGATCCTTTATCTTGTGGCTCGTACCGTCCCATTTCTTTGTTAAATGTGGACTATAAAATCTTGCTAAGCTTCTAGCTTTGCGTGTGGAGACAATTTTGCCATCTGTAATAAGTCCTGATCAAACAGGATTCATTAAAGGGAGATATGCCTTTTCTAATCTTAGGCGTTTATTTAATGTTCTTTATAATTCATCAGATACTACTGAGCCCGAGTTTGTGATTAGTTTAGATGCTGAGAAGGCTTTGACAGAGTCGAGTGGGAGTATCTTTTTTATGTTTTAGAAAAATTTGGCTTTGGTAAAATGTTTATTTCCTGGGTTAGGCTTTTGTATACCTCCCCGCTTGCCTCTGTCAAAACAAATAACACTCACTCTGAGTTCTTTCCTCTTTATAGAGGCACTAGGCAGGGATGTCCTATGTCGCCATTGCTTTTTGCAATTGCCTTAGAACCCTGGCCATCTCACTTAGATCTAACCCACAGATTACTGGAGTGATGAGAAATGGTTTGGAACAGAGGATTTCTTTATATGCGGACGACTTGCTTCTTTACATCTCAAACCAGCTTCATCCTTTCCCACTGTGCTCTCAGTTTACATAAGTTTAGCCTTATTTCAGGCTATAAGTTGAACCTTGGCAAAAGTGAACTTTTTCCTGTGAACGTTGCTGCTCAAAAATATCCCTCTGCTGTGCTTCCATTTCGAGTTGTATTAGATAGTTTCACATACTTGGGGGTTAAGGTTACTAGACGATTTCAGAATCTTTTTAAATTTAATTTTGACCCGCTTATGGACAAACTTAAACAAGATTTGGACAGATGGTCGTTGCTTCACTTGTCAGTAGCTGGGCGAATAAATACAATTAAAATGAACGTACTTCCAAAATTTTCTTTTCTTTTTCAATGTGTTCCGGTCTTTATTCCAATCTCCTTTTTTTGTAAGCTTGATCAGGTTCTCTGTGGATTTATTTGGAATAATAAAATTCCCAGAATTCGTAAAACATATCTCCAGAGACCAAAGTGTGTGGGTGGGATGGCCTTACCAAACTTCATGTTTTACTATTGGGCATGCAACTTTCGTGTTTTTAGATATTGGCTACAGGTGAATGACTTAAATAATGCCCCAGCTTGGTTGAGGATGGAGGCCTCTTGCTGTGTCTCGTCTTCTTTACCAGCTTTAATTTATGCCCAAAAGCAACTACCGAGCACTGAATTTTGCAACAACACTATTGTAAAAGTCACATTGAAAATTTGGTTTCAATTTCGGCGTCACTTCAAACTGAATGTTTTTCCTTACAGTCTCCTATTTCGAAAAACCCTTATTTTCGGCCTTCTATAGTTGATGATGCCTTTTCCATTTGGGTCTCGCTGGGCATTAAGTCATTTAAGGACCTCTACATTGAGGACACTTTTGCCTCTTTTGAACAGCTTTCATCCAAATTTGATCTTTCAAAGAGTCATTTTTTCCGCTATTTACAAATCCGGAGTTTTGTTAGGGAAAAGACTTCTCAGTTTCCAACTAGACCACCTGACCAAGATTTTGATAATCTTTTGAAGCCTCCCCATTATCAAAGGGAATGATATCTTGTTTATATGAAAGGATATGTTCATTAGGCAAAACTTCCACTCTGGCTATTAAAATAGCATGGGAGCAAGACTTAGGTTTTGTGATCCAGGATGACTTATGGGATAAAATTCTGTACCGGGTACATGGTTCCTCACTGTGTGCTAAGCATGGATTAATTCAATGCAAGATTTTGCACCGAACACACTGGACTAAGTCTCGACTCTCTCAAATATACCCAAATGTTAGTCCTGAGTGTGATCGTTGTCATCAAACCCCTGCTTCCCTAATTCATATGTTTTGGTCATGTCCATCACTCAAACAATATTGGTCTAATATTTTTATGATCTTTTCAAAGATCTTTAAATTGCCTTTCCAACCTGAACCATTAACAGCTTTGTTTGGGGTCCTTTCTAACTTAGTTTTGCCGAAGTTCAAATCTGACTTTGTAGCATTTCTTACATTACTGGCAAGACGTAGGATACTGCTCTGTTGGAAATCCCCATCTCCCCCATCGTGGGAAGTTTGGATTAAGGATGTTCTGCATTTTAGTAAACTTGAAAAGATTAAGTTTACTCTGCGTGACTCAACAGACAATTTTTTTAAAATCTGGCAACCCTTTTTTAATCATATCAAGACTTTGCAGTCCCGAAATGTACCTAATTAGCCTGCTCTTATTTTATTTATTCACATTTGATTTCAATTTCGTGATTAGAATATTATTATTTTCAGTATAGTTGTTTTATTTGTTTATTTATTTATATATTTATTCTGCTTTTTTACTTGCAATTATCACTGACCACTGTTTACTTATCTTTGCTATTTGAAGACAATTTTGTGTAGTTAGTATTTTATTTTATTTTTTGTTGTTGTTGTTTTTTGTTTTTGTCTTGTTTTTTTTTTGTTCTCCTGCTTTACATGTGTCTGGGACAGATATTATTCATGACCATCTTAAACATTGGTTGATTACTGCTTTTTTTTATCTTTTTTTTTTTTTTGTACTTTACATGACCTGTATGATGGAACATGTAATGCTATTTTGTTTTATATGTTGTTTTGTCTAAAAAATTAAGCATATATTGTTGTATATCTCTTTTGAAAATGTTGGTGTATAAAACCCAATAAAAACAGTTTTGGAGAAAGTGGTGCTTTCCCACTTTCAACAAAGCCTGACATATGCACTATTGGGTACATAAAAAAAAAAAAAAAAAAAAAAAATCTGAGAGCCAGGGCTTCTCAGGACAAAATTCAGGTTGGGAATGTGTTGGGAAGGGGTCGAGCCGCCGGAGACAGTGGAGAGAGCCAACACGTTCTTCAAATGCTGCAAAATACATATGTAACCATCATCATGGAGACTTACAAAGACATTTAACAAGGTAATAATATCACTTAGCTGCTGCATTAAATACTTATAACTGTCATGTCCCACTCTCCGCTTTGCTGCGCATGTCATCTGTGGAAAGAGACGCTGTCTGTCTTTTCCACAGGTGACTGGGGAAACTTCTCTGACAAAAACAACAAAACTGGACCAGAGTTAGCTGTTTAAATCAAGTCTGAACAGGTATCCTGTGTATTCTCACAATCTGAATGTATGAGTCGTAAAGACGAATTTCCTTCACAAATGTTTAGCAGCATAACTTTTGTTTTCGCTCAGTGATAAACTAAGTTGTGTAGCTTGCTGACAACAGCACTAGCGAGTGTTGCTGCTACAGCTTGTCTCAATCAGCTCATCTATCTGGTTGCACACACGCCTTGAAATTTTATTTGTGCATCTTTCAACGTTAACACGCAAATCTTAAATTTGATAATTTCTTCAAAATTTGTTAAATTTGATTTGAGAAACTGTTAAAAAGATAACATAGTTAAAAAAAAAAAAATCTGTGAAATCATAAGTTAACTCAATGTCAAGCATCTATGCAAAACATTAACCATTTTTTAGTGCGTGAAGTTAGACAGTGAGATAATGGCAAGAGGCAAGTACAAAATACCATGAATAGATCTCGTTTGAAACCCACTTGGAATGTGTTGGAGAGCTACAGGACCACCAGAAGGTTGGGCTATTTGAATGTTGAAACCCAGCTATTTCTATTGAAAAGTAATATGCTTCAAGGAGACCAGTGAATAATGTTTTTCTAATGAAGTATTTTTAATTGTAAAAATTGCATCTTCAACTGTGTCCTCTCATTAAAAATGTTTTTGCTACACGAGTGGTACAGTTTAACACAGTTTCATCTGTTGTTTTCTTTCTCAGTAAAGATATTTTAATTATTTTGTTATAATGAGCTACAAACTTTTTATTTATGAGTGGGTAATTTTTAGTCATTTACTTCGAACTAGAAGTGTTATATTTTGCAATTAGATGAGACAAAAATACTGTTATGCAGTACATTTTCTGAAGTTTTTAAATACTTTTTGGTTGTTTTGTGCATGATTTGTTTATGTTTTCCAAAAAAATAGTAAATAATTTCACATAATTGTTTATGTAAAAGTGTAAAGTACCAATGCACTTCTGATTGGATTAGTAAATTGTATTGATGTGCTGTAGAATCTTCTAGTTCAAATATATAGCTTTTCAAATGGCAGCTTCCATGACGTAAAGCTGTGCCATTGATCACATTTTAATTGAATCTGTTTGATGTTGTCGATGATAAACTTGGGGCTTTTTATTTTATTGTTGTAAAAACGTGCAGTGTGGAGCAGAGTTTGGACTTAAGAAGACTGTGTTTGATTAGTTGTTTGTAGAATGGCACTGGAGAGCAAATATTTTGTAAATTGCTTTAGCTGAGAGCCTTGTCTTGTTTATGTTGATTAAACTAATATCATGAACCCATATTTGCTTGTTTCACGGTTTCTGAAGATTTTCTATTCAATTTTATCCACTTCATGTTTAAATTTTGATTCTGACTTCAAAAGATAAAAGAAAAGATTCCCCAAATGCCCTTTTCTTCTATGGGAGCAGCAAGATCAAGTTTTAAAGTAGCTCCTACACACACCAAACTGCTCGATCCTAGACTGAACATGATTTTGAGAGAATCTGAACAGAGATTTGTTATTATCTTACAATAAGCCTGATTTATTGAAGTTCTGATACGTATCTGTCACACTAATGCTTATTTCCAGGCACATCTGGTTAATTCAAAAACTAAAAAAGATGCAAAACTGTGTAAACTCCTTGACAACAAAATGTAATCCTGTCTCTGAATTTTTCAAACTTTTACCAAAAACATAACATGAAAAAAAATACTTTTTCTGCATTCCTGTCAAATGTTTCAAATTAATTGCTTTAAATTTAATAGAGACATAGCATAATGTAGATAGGTATTATATAGATGTATAGAAACATGTTAACTGACTTCCAGTGCAAAACTGTAAAACCCCGCCATCAGTTTCACTATTGCTCCAAACACTGAAAGTTTGTTTAGCCCATAGATGACAAAATTCATTCTAAAAACAAGCTTAGCTGAAGAGCCAAAATTCAGTCTTTTACCTGAACCTGGGGAGAGCTCTGAATGCTGGCTGCTTTTAGCGTGCTGCTCTTGGGACTGGATGAATATGTATTTCCCAGGATGCACTGAGCTGGCCTGCAGACTATCTAACACTGTCCCACTGTGTCTGCGGCTCTCCCTCTGGGCCCAGGAGACTGCGGTGGCATGGGGAAACTTCAGCTCAAGCATTTTCCCCCTCCTTATCTCCTCCACAGCTCGTACACTAAATCTCCTAGAGGAATCACTGGAGACCTGCTTCAACACTTGTGTCTTCTCCTTCTCACTTCCCTCCTCCTCTTCATCCTCTGCTCACCACTGCATCTCCAGAGTTTGCTTTTGATAGTATTATGGCAATGTCAGTTTATTCTCCATTTTACGGTTATGTATAGAGCACGCATATTACTACATTTTTGTGGTCACACCAAGCAAAGCAAATAGTTTCAATAAGTCACACAAATCTTTTTTTCCAGACAGCAAAGGGAAACTGAAAGAATCACCCAAGCACAGCCAATCAGCCCTGCTTTCTGCGGCTGGTCTGTGAGAACTTTTATAGTTTATTATTCAACTCGGACAATACACAGCAAGTTAATGAATTTATGATCTACTTTTTGGAGGAAGAAAAACTTAGTCTGGAACAGCAGTCCCAAACCTTTTTTTCCCAGAGAACTGTTACAGTGAGTTTTATTGGGGACCAGTCGATGTGAGTAGGTTACATCAATTGTGTATAACTGAGTATAACTTGAATTTGCTGTTTATAGTTTAGTTGGCTCTATATTTTCATACCAAAACACATGGATTGACTAAAACATACAAATAAAATAGATTTTTTAAAGATCCATGGAGGCCAGTAAATCACGCAGCAGTTTTTAGGTCCCAAGGTGTTCTGGAACACTCCAAACAATAAGTTCCAACAGTCAGGAGGTGGCTCAATATTAGAAAGAATTCTAATTGGCATCTTACTATATTCTAGTAGAACTGTTAGAACTGCTGAGCATCTCTTTATAGTGACATTTTAGCATAGCAATCAGCTGATTGTACATGTGCTTTCATTTTTCTGGCCATGTGAATTTAGAACCCTATCTATTGAAATATATATATTTCTTCAAATAAGGACATGGGCAGAGATAGGTGGAAGTTAAAAACAGGAATTCTGAGAGCTGTTGCATTCATTTGAGTGACAACAACCAAGAGATAGAAAACAACTTTGAGTAAACAAATTTTGAGAAAACACTGTTGTAACATGATTTAAAGTTCACCTAAGTTGATTTTGTATTAAATGGCCCTTAGAATTTTGCACAATCTTTTGCAGGATATTAATAATGTTGGTTGTTTTGGGAGATATGATGATATTGGTCCATGAGGTAAAATGTCTTTCTTTTGTCTAAATTTAGAATGGCAGCTATTACCACCAAAGATTATTAGTCTTAAGTGAATAGCAAATTCTCCGAAATGGTATTAACATGTCATACAGTTATGAGGTCATTAACGTTGTTTTATATTGAAGTTATTTTTGCGTCCTTGTATGTCTCAATGAACCAGATTGGAAGGACTCTGTTTGAAAGATACTATTATAATCCAAGCATTCAATTTGAAAACATATTTACATGCAGACAACATACAACTGTTGTTATGAAACGATTCAATGCCATGGCCAAAATCAATGAAAAACAAGCTTTGAAAAACATTCAATTTTTAATGAGACTATTTCTCCACAACCTGAGAAAATTGCTTACTTTTTTTCACCAAACTATAAAATAATACAAAGAAGAGCGTGGCATATCTTTGTCAGCACACTTGTATAAATATTGACTCACTTAGGAAGGCCATCTCCCATAATTAATCGCACATTTTGTTGTTTCGTTTACTCATATAGTGCTGACTTGTGTAACATTTGTGAAAGGTTAGCTTGTTTACTGACGGTGGAGAAGTTCATTTGAGAGCGAAATGCCACCCCATTATTTTGCTCTTTGGGGGCCTGTGGTTGCAGACGGCAGATGTTGTGCCATACCTGTCATATTAATATGCAGCGTGGCAATCCTCAGAGGAGAGCTCCAGCCGCCGTGTTAAGTGACGTGCTTAGTCACTGTTAGCTCGGCAAGCACAACATATTGCCTCCTCTTACAGCTAGTCTTGCTAATTTCGCGATTAGTGCCGTGAATCCCCCAATACGGTGTCAATATTTATTTGCTGTAAGCGTAAGTCGGTTATTAAAATAAAAATTCTGGCATTTTTTTCTCTATCTTTTCCGCAGTAGTGTGCAAAGGGAAGTTGTGCTAGTGAAGAAAAGGTCATTGAGAGGTCAAGAGGCAAGGTTTAGACATGTAGCCAGTGCTGAGGAAGAATCCAATTGTGTTGCTTTAGTTCCTGTATTGAGTTATAAACTATGACATGTTCATTCTTTTTCTATTGTCTGCTCGGTTAAAGGTCACGAGTGACTGGACCCAGTGACTTTGGCAGGTAGGGGAACAATTAAGACAGTGACCAGTTCCGGATTAAAACAGAGGAAGAGAGAGACAGACAATCATTCACTTTCTCATTCAGATAGATGCATGTTTTTGCATGGGAGGATCCAGTTTACGTGGAGAACATACAAACTCTACCCAGAGAGATCATGACCCCATAACCCATCATCTCCTGGGAAGCCAGAGGTCTAATCTCCCAAACAAAATGTGTAGCTGAGTAATTAACTTTTTATTATCATAAAACACAGACAGATCCAAAATGGCTTTGGAATACATTAACACTTGATGAGAGAACACTATCATTACAAGTTTTAAAAGTTGATTTTCACAAAATATGTTAAAAATGCAGCTACTGAATCAATTTTAAATAAATCAGTGTATCTTATACAGAAATTATCAGTCGACGTCACTTTCTGCTTTACTGCGCATGTCTCCTGCAGAGATGCTGTCCATGTAGTTATCTGAGGAAACTTCTTTGATAAAAACAGCAAAACGGGGAAAGAGCAGCTCTTTGGATCAGGTATGAACCAAGAGCAAGAATCATGTTTTCCAATAAACAGTATATCTTATTTTTTATTTTATTTTTTTTTGTTTTGTTTTTGTTTGTTTTGCGAAGTTTTGATCACAATGAACATTGTTATGAGAAAATTATTCAAGCTTAATATAGTTTTTGTTGAATAAAATAAAATCTCTCTTATGGAAACATCATTTTAATGCTTCAGAAGTTAATGACAACTCCACTGGTCAAATCATTTAAAGACATTTTCAGACTAAACTGACTGTTCAAACCATCATGTTTTATCTCATTACAAACTTCATTTTGAGCTAAATGTTAATGAGTTCCATAAATGTCATGTAGTTTGACGTGTCCAGCCTGTCCGGAGCCCGCCTGCAACGTCCACCCTCACTGTGCACACGATTTAAGAGCGTCACCCATCTGAATCACAAATGTGCTGGCTCGGAAATAGACCTGTATAATGTAGATTTAGCATCACTCAGGAGGGACTCTGCAACCTTGAGCAATCATGAACAAGCCATAAATTACTAGAATAAACTAGACGAGACTGTGTGCCGCAGTATAGATGAACTCAGCTCAACCTGACAACCTGAAATACACCTTGAATTTTTGACACTTTCTAACATAAACTCCATTGTATTGCCCAGTGCTTGATGGTGTCCCCTTTAGAGTCAGCTAATCATTCATTGAGATGTTTTTTGTTTGTTTGTTTTTTGCTTCTTTGGTCAAACACAGCTCAAAATATAGTGATCTTAAAAATACAAATATTAAGTTGAACAGATGCTTAAAATGTTCCTTAAATGCAGTACTATTCTCTTTGTACTTAGCTACTTTCCACTACTGGTTACGTTTCATCAAATAAAGTTTATGCAAATTGAATTTTAGCTGTAACAGACAAAAATATATAAATTTACACCACACATTTAAGCGATTGATCCATCTGTGGATCTCTAGCACTATGAATGAAGCTAAACTAGCTAAATTTGCAGCGTATTTTTAATGGCATTATGTTTAGAAAGAATGCCAGAGTAAGAGATTTATTTTGTTGTTTCTGGCAAATCCAAAACAAAGTCAGTCTTCACTAGGAACAAACTGACAATAACCAAAACAATGTTTCCCATGTGTAAGGACTGAAAGCACAATACACTTTCTATAGAGGTGCTGAAGTTGCTCTGCTGATCTTAAGTTCATAGGGTTTCCCAGAGTTTTTAGATGAGAAGGTGTACAGTAGGAAGAGTATCATCAGAGGAGCATGCAGGAGCGTAAACGTAGAAAAAGCTAAGATGTTGGGACATATCCAAAGGCCAACTTGCATTTCCATTTCTACTGCAAGATTCGCTCTTTACTTGTTGTTGTGTTGTATTGTATTGCATTGAGTTTACTTGTTGTATTGCAGGCAAAGTACAATGACTTAATGTATTTACAAAGAACAGTAATAGATGAGTGGGAAAAGCACAGAAAGACTAAAAGTAGAGTGTGTAAAAGTGTGAAAAAGCTTCTCTTTTTGTATTGCTTCATTAGGAATCGAACCCAGGCCCAGTGCCAAACACACTGCTGAAATAATCCAGTGAAGATCTGAATTATTAATAAACACACAGCTGCTATTCCTGCATTACGCCACTTCAAGTACAGTATGCTTCCAGCACGAACATCATTAAAGTGTAAAAAATGTTAGCATGGGAGCTTTAAACAAACACATTGATAACACATTCCATTTGTGTCAGCGCTCCCATTCTCACACAAATAAGCAGATGACACGCTGTCATGGCACGCACCTCGTGTAGTAGCACCAGGCTTTTGAGCAGCTGTTGTTTGGCTAAACATGCACACAAGTGTGAGCACAACCTACTCATCAGATACACTAGCACTCCATCAAGATGACATCTACTTACCATAATCTCATTTTATTCTCCTTGATATCGATATTGAGACGAAATTAAAATGGATGTGTTCAAACGTTGAGGTACACATGAGAATAAATACACGGAAAAAATAATAGTTGTGACCAGATGAATTATTACTACTACTTAAGTGGTGCAGCCCATTTCACTTTCAAGATGATTCTGATCTTTTTACAAGATATTTCAGCTTAAAATACATTGAGATAAGTAAAAATAGCTTACTCTATTGGCAAAAAATGCAAGCAAATGAAATAACTGAGATCATCAATGAAATACATCTTAACTTGTGAAAATTAACAAAAACTAAAATAAATATCCTGATTTTAGGACATTTTAGCCTAGGCAGTAAAACATTTTTTGCTGTGTAAATGCTTGAAATAAGTAGTAACACAAGGACCTTGTTTACAATATCAGCATCTGGCGCATCTGCCTTGTGACGACGGTTCTAAAAAATCTAAGAAGAAACATTGTCTCATCATCTGCAAATGTAACGCTTTGTGCACGTTGTCAAAGTCCAGGATTCTTTTTAGGAGCATTGCACACGCATCTCCAACGCACCTGCTCTTTAAATGATGTGCAAAACATCAACTTTACTAGACTATAGAACATGGCCAACATGAAGTTTGTTGGAACTTTTTCATTTGATGCCCACAATGCGTTAGTGTAACAGTTCTTTACCTCTACTGCCATTCTGCTCTACTGTGGCCTTTGTAAACCTGGTTAATCCACACATGTTTCGCTTTTTTAAAGAAAATACTGAGCTCAATCTCGTGACGCAACCACTGTTCTCCACTCTCTGCTGTACTCCCCAAGTCTGACTTGTCTCTGTTTTCCCGCGACTTGATGTGACTAATATTCATTATATGTCCTTTTGTCTGTGGCCGTTTTTTTTTTTTTTGACACTTTTAAAATTGCAAACCAAATACAACCTAATTCAACCATACTTATAGTATGCTTATTTCCCACGTTTTAAACACAAAATTCTAGGCATTAGGTAAGTAAGCAAAACATGTGGTCTGAAAATTTTAAATCTGTTTGTTTAATACCTTTAGTATTATTTTTGCTACAAATAATAATGCTTACCATTACATTTTCTTGAATACACCATTCACAATATATCTGATATATATTACTAATTTCTATTTTCACAGTTATAACCAATGCTATTGGCTACAAGATCAGGCTAATTCATACATCAGAGAAGGAGATTGATTTCTTTAGCCGTAGGTTGAAACGTGTAAACCCTGTAAACCCCCCAAGCGCTCTGACCTTTCACTCGTCTGCACTAAGTAGACAGGCGTCACTCGACGACGAACGCACGGCCTGCTCCGTGCACCACGCCGGCGAAATATCACACAAAGGTCGGTGCGCAAAGTGTAGAGGAGCATGTCAACTGACAAAAGGATAAATATAGAGCTATTAGGAGTTATGCTTACAGATTGGTTGATATGGTTGATACAGGATAAAATGCAGTATCACAAGAATCGTAGAAACTGAAAAGTCAGAAACTAATCAGATTCTGGCGTATAAACACATTGTGTGACCTCAGTCTATTGCACATTTTTTAGTGTGTCTTTGCACAATCTTCATAAAGTAGGCTTATAGTGGAATAAAAAGACAGAAATGGTGTGAATTTTTGACCAGGCAATTTAATTATTGGGGTCATGATTTAATCCAAATTCGCTTCTTGATTTGTTTCTCAATTTACTTAAAAGTAGTTTAAAAGTTTTGCTTTGAGACTCATTATCTTTATGAATATGTTTTTTAGGGCACTTTACCTAGACTTTGCAGTTATTACACTTACACCTGCTTCCTGCTAGGTGTGCAAAAATATTGACAGAGAGATAGACAAAGGCCATCCCAAAGTATTATTTAAGTTGTGTATAATGGCCATATACATGTTATTAGAAGAGTTCAAATTTACTCATGCTTTTTGACCAGTTCGCTGACAAATTTTAGGTATGCTATTAAAGGAAACATTTTACGGCAGCATGAACACTGACATAATCGAAAATTGATTTTTAGAGGATTAGGAATCGAAAACCAGAATCTTTGCAACGTAAAATATTAAACAAACTTTTTTTGTACTTTTTAGCAATGTATATAAATATATTTGACAAAAAAGGTCTTATTTGTCTAAACATGACCAGCTTTAAACAATAATAGAGCCTAATTAATTGGTCCGCAGCCCTCAAGCACTAGGAAATTACAAAACAAAAACCCCAAAACGAATCTGTTATCTTGCTGTCTGCTAAATTAGACCCTCGACAGCAAGAGCGATCAGCCCTTGCCAAACCATTATCGCCAGGTGGAGAGAATCACCAGCGGGAGTGCATGCCAATAAGACCTTATCTCCCCAGCCAAATATATACACTGGCATCCAGCGAATCAAAGCCTCCCACATCGTTATAACAGCTTTTGCCAAAATTCTCGTCCTGCATAGCTGTCCCAAGTCTGTATGAGGTTGGCTAAAAGAACTTTTTACTGCTGCTGCTAATGCCCGCGGAACACAATGAGGTCTTAATTATGCATGCACACATTTCCGTGACAATACAAGCCAATTTTGTGCTCCACCTAATGTTGCACCACACGGATAATTGCAAACACTAGACAGAGGAGTCCAAAAGGCTCTCCTATCATTTCCCATTGACAGTTGCCGTGTTGCTAATTTGGCTGCTGTGTACGGGTGGGTCAGGCCTCCAGGTGTGGATATCGAAGGAGCGCGATAATTTGGTCAGGAACAGGGATTTGACATTGTTGTGCCGCGTGGCTGATGGAGCAATGAAATCTCGCTTGAGTGGCGAATTTGGGCAACTTGTAGCAATAAGCAGTGTCCAAATATTGGCGAGAGCATGTGCTAAATGAAGCAGAGGGTGTTGTTTGTGTGCTTAGGCCTGTTAATTTACTGTTAAGAAATAAATAAACTAACCGGATTTACTTTGCAAAACCGCAGGGAGGATATGAGAAATTAGCCAAAACCAGGAATCAGTCTCATGATGCTGTTACCATGCCATGCACAGAGCCTGGATGTTGCTTTGGTGACAGACCACACTTTTATTGACTAATCAAAAAATGTAATCAATTTATATCACGCTTTTCATGAGACATTTTATAACACCTTTTTATGATTTGTTTATATAACACTTTAAAGTAAGGTTCATTTATAGTAAGGATTTAATCGACAAATACAGAATAAAGTAATTTTTGAAATGTTTTTGTCTTTTAAGCATCCTCTTGAGCACCTTTAGTTTGAAATTTTAGGATTTTACAATGAATAAAAAGTGTATTTAGGAACACATGACAGACATAGTGTTTTTCACATCAGAATAAGTTAGTGACTGCTCAAATAAGGAAAGTTATCAAACTATTCAGACTAGTAATTAGGGCTGCAGAAATGTACTGTAATTCTGGACCATTTATGGACAAAAAGGTGTATAAGATTTCAGAGATCTACCCTTGACATTACAGATGCTTTTTGAGAACGGTGCTTTCGAGGCTCAGAGTGAAAAAATCTCACAGACAAAACCGTGTTTTTACGAGGAAGTAGGTTAGCTTTAACAAACCATTTATCTGAAGTTAATTTGTCATTAGTTATATTTATGTGCATTCAAACATTGTATTGAGTGTTGACATTAAACCCTGCATATCAGACTAACTACACTACAGTCATTTAGTGTATATAAGTGCTTTTTTGATCTTTTTTTTTTTTTTTTGGTATTATTTTGGACCACTGTCTACTTTTATTTTAGCAAAATTATTTTGAAATGACTTCACTTTGATTAGAATGCAGAAAAAAACACACCTGTATTACAACAATACCAAATGACATCATGCACACAAAGCCAAAACAACCAAGTGACAGACTACTCTTCTCTGCACAAAGGCTTTACAGTGCATGACTAAGCTTGCAGCCTCCCGTCTGGCTGCTCCCTAATGTTAATGTTTCCCCGACACATATTTGTGATTGAGTCCCATCTCCTCTTTATGGAAGTCTCACCACGCGCCTCCTCTCTGTGAATACAAACTACAAGGTCTGCCACTGCAAGATAAGCCATCAAGAGGGATCGCTCAGGGAGGAGAGCAATCTGGCTGAGGCGGGGACAACGCATTCCTCTTGTTTTACACCACAATGGCTTAATGTGAATGCTGGCAAAAGCATCGCTACTTATCAGGCGTGCTGGATTTTCTATTTCTTTATTTATTTCATGTTTTTTTGTTTGTTTGTTTTTTTTGACATTGCGGCATGTTTTGGTAATTCTTCGGGGCTGGCGTGAGTCATAATGCACGACAATATCTGTCAGCATGGAGTTGGGGCCGCAGAAAGACTTGAGGTGACGCTGGTGGATGGATGAATTGTTAAATTGTTTGTGAGTTGCGAAGTTTGTCTATGAATAAAACATAACGGAGAGTTAGCGTAGCAGGGGATGATGTTGTGCTATTAAACCACAGGGTATTACATTAGCTGGTAGCGTTAGCCTTGTAGTGTGGATGCAATAATGTACTTTCCACATATGCATAATAAAATTCCTGCTTTAGCTTGCTTGGTGTCATGTGAGGAAATTGGTGTTTTATTTGCCATATAAGCAGAGTGAGAAACAATAATGTCAAATTTCTTTTATGTTTTTAATATTCATATTCAGTTATGTGATCGTGTCACAAGGCCAGATGGAGCCAGTTATTCCTTTTAATAACATTGTATTTTGCCATGGAATATCTAATTTCTGATCTGATGATTTCTGTTGGTGACTAGACGCAATAACTTTATGCAATGAAAAAGCATTTAGATAATATTTTAGCAGCCCACCATCTGGGCCCTCGGAGGGGATTAGTTTAGTTTTAGTAAACTTTAAATTACCCCACAACATCTGAATTTTACCGGCATTCACACAGAATAAACAGTGTTAATTTACTTGTTTTGCAGACTTTCTGGAATTGGCAACAGATACAAAGGATTTATGACATAAACGTGTGTTGCATAAAGAGTAACATGTTGGAAGTGTTTCTTTAGTGTTGTCATAAGGTTGTACATCAGGAGATGTTTTATTTATTTATTTTTTTTAGGTTAGCTTATGGATTGAAAACAGTGACATACACATTCACAGGAGACTCGGTTACCTCAGGACATCTAAGTTAAGGTCAGAACTACAGAAGGTGAAATTTGAGGGAAAACTTTACAAACATTGATACAGGACCACAAACTCATTCATACATCCTAACATTCATAGCGATTCTTTGAGATCTGTGTTCATAATATTGATAGTATTTTAAATATTATTGACATAGAACACAGTAAAGTCATATGAGTACTAGTTGAGTACTTACATTTTACTTGAAAATAATACGCTTTTACAAGCCTAAAAGATTTCAAATTCTGGGTTACGCCTGCTGCACCTGATGATATTGTAAGGCATGGTTTTATGTGCACAGGTACAAAGCACCATCAATGCACAATCAAAGATGTCTTGTGCCAGGTTGTATCAATAGAATGTTTAAAGGAATGGAAGTAATGTTTTTACTAATTTCCTTCTGTTATCCTTTTGATCAAACTATCAATGTAAACTTCATATACTATCATTATCTAATTTCTAATGTTTTTGGGTTTTTTTTTGTATAAAACAAAAACAAAACATCATGTTCATCTAAATATCCACACTTATCTTGAAGCTTTCCAAAAGCTCTTTTGACCTATTTATTATCTCCACTTTTGGTCTGCACCTTTTCCTAACGCTCCATGTAATCTGCAAAGAGCTGTCCACAGTTCAGACTCAACGTGATTATATCATCAAAGAGTCACCTACATTCTATTTTGCAGTTGACTTTGATGCTTTTCGTCTGAAAAGTTACGAGTTAAAGGTTCCAAGTGTGTGAAGAAGACATCTCTATAGATAGAGCTCAAACAAGGATTTATGTAATGACATCTTCAGATCTGGAATATGAAACATTTACTAGAAATATGAAACAAGGTCATATAAATCATCCACTTATAACAGTGTCCATAGGGCTGCGTTATGTGGTGATACAATTTGCTTTATTGTAGCACATGTAACTACGGAAGTCCAGAACTGCCAGTGTGGAGTAAACATTTTTTTCAGCTTTTCTCGTTAAAACGACCTTATATTTACGTTCAAACGACAATATTCTCGTTATTACGACTTTTTTTTTACGTTCAAACGAGAATATAATGTTGTTATAACGACTTTTTATTTACGTTAAAACAAAATATTTTCTCGTTCGAACGACTTTTTATACGTAAATAAAAAGTCGGAATAACGAGAATATTGTCGTTTGAACGTAAATATAAGGTCGTCATAACGAGAAAAGCTGAAAAAAATGTTTACTCCACACTGGCAGTTCTGGACTTCCGTACGTGACCCAGTACTTTACTGCATAAATAAAAAGCAAAGTTAAAGAACATTTAAATGAACTTTTAGACCTGGACGTAAATGGCAGTGACTCGAGACTTGACTTGAACCTGAAGCTCTGTGAATAGAGACAACTTGATGCTTTGTGTAATTTTACACTAACAAACTGGCACATTTACTTCCTCACTTTTTTTTTTTTTTTAAACAGATATACAGACTTGAAACCAAAAACAGATAAGTGGACTTGTGGGCACTGACATGGAGCTGGACATGCCAAAGACTTGATATGTACTTGAGACTTGGTTTCACTTCTACCAGAATAACTGCTTTATTTTTGTAAATTATTATCCAAACCAGAAATATAAACAAATACATGCTTTATTCTACTTGGACTTATGAGGCACTGACTTGGGCTTGTCGCTCTGTTACTTTGGATTTGAGTCAGATTTGAGTCCAAAGAGACTTGCAGAAGAAAAACTTTGTCCCACCTCTGGGCTAAACTGTTTCGTGTTGTAGTGTAGAAGTAACATTTATGACATAGGGGGTGAGACCAACGGTAACTCTTTCACTGCCACTTATTCTCGCTTTAACAATTCTTCCATGCCAGACATTTTTGCTAATTTTAAGCAATATTCAACAGCTCCACAAAAGTCTTTGTGCAAATGGAATCATGGCATGTTGTTCATCAAATGAACCCTGCAAGTGTATACTTTCAATTAGAAAAAGAAAGTTATTCTACTTTTATCCGTTCCCTTTTAAAATTTCTTCTTTTCATTAGATTTCAAGTGTTTGGCAAACTTTTGAGAAAATTTCCTTTTTCTAAATCAAACTTAATGTCAGTGTTATTTTCTGTTCAACTTTTTGGTGAAACTAAACTACAATGAAATAATGTCTTTGGAAAAAAAATACAAGGTTTATGTGATTAAAAGGATAAGGATAAGTGTCTTTGTCACCTCCGACAAAAGCTGTATTACAGATGAGAAGGAAGCACAGCCGTTTTCTTCTTTCTCATGCAGATTACATAGTTTCAGCCTCTTTCACAGGGCATAAATTATATTTAACCCTCCAAACATGAAGAAATACAGTATATTTTACTTGCTCTGACCACTTTTGACTCGCTTATGGAGAGGAAGTTTATTTTTTTCTCCTCTGGACTCGCTGCATGTGCCATTCTCCTCAGAGTCCTAGTCCAGTAGGATCGTCTTTTCTTCATTTTATATCAAGTATATCAAGTGTTTCTCTAAACTTACTCAACAATATTTTTAGTTCAAGATGTTTTGCTGTATTCGGTTTGGCATCAGAGAGCCCTCTATTGCTGTATATAATAAAAAGTCAATGTCGTAAATATCCGTCATTGGCAGGCAACGGTTGGCTGTGCAATGATGAAAATTGTTGTCATTGGCAGGGAACGAATTAAAAAACACTTGCAAATCAACACTTTCTGATTTTTTTGTGTTCAAGGCACGTCTTATCCTTTTATCTGTTTAACTACTACATGTTGTTAGCTTGCACCCACTCATGTCAGGTCAGCCTTGATGTATCCACCTGCTTGTCCATCGCTGCTTGGTCACTGACTGATGTGACGCTTGAGTGGAGAAGAGGTCAGAATAAAATACTACACTTGACATGGTTAGCACGGCCCTCCCGGATTCCCTCTCCCCCTCTCACTCACTCTCTCTCCTCCTCTGCCCTGTCTTGTCACCGTCACTCCGCTTTGGGCTCGAGGCGGACTGCTGGCTGACACCTGTGCGTCTCATGTTGACACCCGGGCTGCTTGCTGTTGCTGCTGGCTGGAGGCATGTCAGAGCGCCCCCTCTCCCCCTGTTTGGGTGTCAGGAGTTCACCTCATCTGAATATGCAAAAGAAAGTGTCCATGTACTTACTGAAGTCGTGACAGCTAGAACGCGGGTGTACTTCAGCAACAAACTTTGAGTAAACATGGTTGTTTTGTTTTCTTCAGAAATGCACACCCCATAGTGATGCTTATGAGGCATCAAAATAACTGATCCTAGTGCAAAATGATGGATGTTTATGTTTTTTATTCAAATGTTTTATTCTCTGCTTGTGTTTATGGTTTAACTTGTTTTGTTTGCATTTCTAAAAAGTGTAAAAACACAACAACAAAAATTTGTATGGCACCATAAAATCAAAAATCTAAAACTTAAGTTATAATCTGATTTAATTTTTTCTAGCTATTTTTCTTTTCCATGACTGACATATGCAACATGCTTTGACATTGACAGGTTGCATCTCTAACATTATGTTTCGTCCTTGTTTCGGCACCTTTTGCTCCTATCTAACCTTTTTGTCAGGTTTCCCATCGAACATGTCGACGCTGCTTTTGTTCTAATCTTCACTTCCCATATAGCTTCGCATCCTCTTGGCATTTGGCAGCGTTTTCCAACCCTCGGGCGTAGTCACTTTGTAGAATAGTGATAACATGTCAGCGCTCCCTCTTCCCAGCAATCACACAAAACACTTAAAAAAGCAGCTTGTTTGTAAAAAGGTTGCAGTGCCCGGATCAACAAGAGGTTATTCGGGTCTGTCCATCGTGGCCAAGCTTTAAGGCGGAGAGAAAACATAATGCTCTAAGCCAGAAGGGGACTTTTTAATCTTGTACAGGAGAGTCGCAGCATCACATCCTCAGGTCATCCTATTATATGGTCCACTCAACAGATAGGTAATGCTACTCAGTGTAATTACATGCGGGCACCCATTTGGAGCGGATATACCTGGTCTTTCAAAGCTGCAGTCGTGGCTTTTGTTTGCTACTGTTTGTTATGATTGAAATTTTTAAATTCCATGCCAGCTTCAGTAAAAACAACTGGGTAAGCTAGTCAAACTTATTTGTTTGGAATTTTTATTCCCGTTCCAATATTTATCCTTCATCAAAATCACAGCTTCACTATTCTGTCTTAAAGACTGTCTCTTTCCACTTTGAGCCTCAAAAAACACTTCAGAATTTTCTGATTTTTGATGTTAACCCTCTGAAGGCGGGAGCTATCGGCGCCGATAGCTCCGCCCTCGCGGTCTTTACACTCGTGTATCTCCGTAACCGAATGTGCTAGCAAGACAATTCAAACGGCATCTGATAGCAGAGGCCTGTGTTTCTTTAAATATGCAAATGTCACTACGGTTACGTGTTCATGTTTCCCCTCGAAGCCGGCCAATCAAAGCGCAGCATTCGCTTACGTCCGCCTGCCCACCGCGAGTGAAAGCTGCGACGTCTTTCACTTTCTTCCTCACAAAACTGCCGGGAAAGTTTATCAGCAGCGCGTTTGCCCTTTCACAGTTTATTTTTTAAATGTAGGCTGTTATCTAAGACGAATAAAACAAGTTTTGGACAAGAAAGGAGCCGGAATTTGCGACGGAATTTGCCGCGAACGTTGACGAGAAGTGATGAACGGAGATCTGAATCTGCGAGGCTGCTGCTGTGCTGCCATTGTCTGCGGTGAGTGACAACTGTCTGCCATGATGGAATGCATATAAAGAACGCTAGTGTGTAGTTTTGTCTAGGTTGTGTCGATGTTCAGTTAGTGCTGTTGTTCTTACTGGCGCCATTCAGCAATGAGGCACAAACTGCTTGGCGCGCGTAAACATAATCTGCGCATGTGCGTTTTTGGAGGATCACAAAAACATATTACTAAATTGACAAGACCTACTTACTATACTCCAAAAAAGCCTAATGTGAATATGTATGTTTTTTGTACATTTATACATACATTTGTGAACTGATTTAGTAAATAAAAAAGACTGAATAGTTCAAAATATGTTTTTTCTTCAGAGTGAATTTTGAAGAGTAACAAATACATATTCTAACTACCAAATTGACAAGACTTATGCTTACTATACTGCCAAAAGACTAGTATGAATATGTAAAAACATAATGTATTTATCCCTAAATCTGTGAATTGTTCTAGTAAATAAATGCAAGACAATGAATGGTTGAACTTTTTTTTTTTTTTCTTTTAGTACATTTTTGTAGGGTAACCTACACATTGAAACTATCAAATTGATAAGACCTTCACTCACTTACTTACATAAAAAATAAAATAAATCAAAATGACTAATAGGAATATGTATATATTTTGTATATTTATACAAACAAATATGATTTAGTTGTTGATTTGCATGAATTGTTTTAGTAAATAATTGCAGGACAATGAATTATAACAAATCATGTTTTGTTTTTTTTGTTTTTTAGGGTTTTTTTTTTCTGTGGAGAAGGGCCTACTAGAGGTTGCTGCAGGCACCAGGGGCCCAGGAGTGAAGTAGGCAGATCAGAGACAGAAGGGGACAGAAGTGTCTCAGCCAGGAGGTCAGCACGTGTCCCAAAGCCATTGCTGCGACTCACTGAGAAGGGAAGCTCTATGGAGCTGTACAGCTGTTCACCTCCTTCGCCTCAGTCTGAGTAAGTACAGTAAAATGAAACAATTTGTATTTGTAATATTGTTTTGTCATTATTAGTAAAATAATGTTGTTTTGTTTTTTGTTGCAGTGCAAGTTTGAGAGGGGCCATTCAGTAGTCAGATTTGTGGTCGCCATAGTCATAAGGGGGCAGAGAATCAATAAATCAGTCAATGAATTGATTTAGAACAATTTTTAGACATACCAAACAGGATATTGCATAATTCACTAGCAAGGACCACACTCTCAGAACTTGTAAGCAACAACTTTATTGAATAGATGTAAGCACAAACGAAACAGACGTTATTGCCGGTTTGGGGCCTCCTTCAAGGGCTGGCTGCAGGCTCCCGGGCCTCGAAACCCCCTCAGGAGATAAAGAATAGTGAGAGAATATTAGAATAATGAAAAGAGGGAGGGTGGGAGGGGCATTGAGACACGAATGGTAGGGTGTGAGTGTGTAGCCGGGGTGGCTAAATAGCGTAGCCACCGGAAGGGACGTAGGAGAGGTGTGGTCCTGCTCCCGAACTTAAGATAATAGCTTATCTTCATTTCACTAGCAAGGACCACACTCTCAGAACTTGTAAGCAACAACTTTATTGAATAGATGTAAGCACAAACGAAACAGACGTTATTGCCGGTTTGGGGCCTCCTTCAAGGGCTGGCTGCAGGCTCCCGGGCCTCGAAACCCCCAAAAGAAGCCGACAAGAAGCAGATGGTGAACTAGAGATTGCTTATGTGATGGACGTACATCTGCATGCCCTTAGATGACAGACTGATGGGCACTTCTACAGTAGATTAAGTGGAGGTAGCTGCGCTGATGAGGTAGACAGGTTAGAAATGAATTAAGATGTTGAAAGTTGAAACAACTTGGAGAAAATGAACCTGAACCTTATGGTGATCGAAAAAGATGAAATGGGAGATACAAACAAAGGTGTGTTGGCGGGCTAAGTAGGAGTAGCTGCCAGAAGAAGTGTGGTCCTGGTGCTGAACTTAAGATAATAGCTTATCTTCATGCCTTGAGGACCAGTGATGTTTGGGTCGTGGTTGAGACGGGGAGTGGCTTTCCGCCGGTGAACTGGCTGGACAAACGAAAGCTTGAACGGAGTGCTCTTGTTATCGGCGCAGTGAAATCTTGTGCCTTTCTTCTTGAGTCTTCTGAAGTCCTGCGACAGTCCACTCTGAAAGTCTGGGTGAAAAATGACGTGATTGGAAAGAAGAAGTTTGAGATGCAGTGCTGGGCCGATCGTGGGGCCACAGATGGTGGATTCTGAGGGTACTGTGATGAGTCCAGGATGAAAGCCATAAGAGAATCCTGTGACGAGGAACTGTACGAATGCCTGGTCTGGGTGTTCCGTCAGGGCTTAGGGTGGAATTGACATTATTGTTAGTCTTGTTTTAGGTGGAAAACCAAGCATTAGATGGACGCAACTTGGAAGTCGTG
This sequence comes from Mugilogobius chulae, assembly GCA_038363315.1. Classification (NCBI taxonomy): domain Eukaryota; kingdom Metazoa; phylum Chordata; class Actinopteri; order Gobiiformes; family Gobiidae; genus Mugilogobius; species Mugilogobius chulae. The sequence goes on from CM076407.1 coordinate 26,900,717, forward strand.
ATGCATGGATGTAGTGAAGGGTCGTGGACTAACGAAGGAACGAATTTGGAGCACCGGAAGAAGCTGAAGAAGGCAGATGTAGTGAAGGGTCGTGGACTAACGAAGGAACGAATTCGGAGCACCGGAAGAAGCTGAAGAAGGCAACAAGGAACATGGACTGAATGAGACAGATGGTGGAGAAGGTGAACGGAATGATCAGAAGATAGATCTTTACGCTGGAGAGTGATGAGAAGGTTGAGGCTAGGCTTGCGTTCTGAATGTTTAACGGGAATGGAAAATCAGCGCAAGATCTTCGTCAAGGGCAGCTCAGGATGAGAGAATTTGTAGTGGCCACACAAGGGCAGCGGTCACGTTCCGGATAAACTTGGTAGCAGGACCGGTCATGCAGAAGAAGCAACTACGCAGGCCGAGGGGAGACAGCGCCTACTGGTACAGACCCCCAAGACCTGCTGAAGATGTGGAGTCAGCAAGGAGCTGGAGTTGGAGGGATCACGATAAGATTAAGTTAGTTATGCGGATGTTGATGCAGTGTTATCGACAGCTGGAGGCTTGACTTGAGGAAAAAGTAGCAGGAAAAAGCTTGCTGAGAGGAGCGAGACGGCACAAATGCGGGGAAAAATGCTTGGCAGAGCTGAGGAACCAGAGAAGAAACTACACTTGTGTTTAGTATTGTGCTGTTTACTTTTAACCATGATGCAGGTGGTTTCGAAGGGGCTGACCATGCCTTGAGCCGATACTCTGAAGAGGGCATCCCAGTGAACGGAGAGAGAACTGTGAAAAGGGCATCACGATGCCCAGGGCAAAACTGTAAAGAAGGCATCCCGGTGCCGGAACGAAAACTATAGTGAAGGCATCCCCGGTGCCTGGAGCGAAACTATAAAGAAGGCATCCCGGTGCCTGGAGCAGAACTATAGAGGAGCCTGTGGCTAGAGTGGAACTCTGGAGGAGCGTCGCTCTGGCTGAAGCAGAACTCTGGATAGTTGACACTGGCTGGAGGCGAAAATCTTATGCGTCTTTCACACCAAGCCGAGGGTCGTCCGTCTGAACCAGTTTGGCAACTTTGCCGACAGGCGACTCACGTGTGTTTGGTGTAAATGGGTTTGTCGGGGTCAGAGGAGCGCGGAGCACGTCGTGAAGGCTACGATTTGGATCGACAACAGTGAAAAGGGCATCACGATGCCCAGGGCAAAAACTGTAAGGAGGGCATCCCGGTGCCCGGAACGAAAACTCTAGAGAAGGCATCCCGGTGCCTGGAGCAAAACTATAGAGGAGCATCACTGTGGCCAGAGTGGAACTCTGTAGGAGCGTCGATCTGGCCGAAGCAGAACTCTGGATAGTTGTCACTGGCTTGAGGCGAAACTCTTAAAGCGAGTCTCTTGGAGCAAAACTCGAAGGGACCACTTGATGCCTGGAAAGGAAATGTAGGGACGTCTTTGTGTGTTCTGAGCTGGACTCTGAAGAGGCTTTCTGACACTGGAGTGGGGACTCCAGAGATATTGGGTGCTTAGAATTGATGCCACTTGGAGAGTGCCTAAAGTGAAAAAGAAGAACGTTGTGACTTAGGCCAAAACACTTTAAGCAGTTGAGCTGAACTGATCAAGTCCCGGTGATCGAAGTAGGTGGGCGCTGTGTGTCAATGACGATAATATAATAGATCCATGGAAAATCCGGATAAATGGAGGTACAGGTAAAACGGAAATAAGCATGAGGTACTCTGAAAGATGAAGTACGAGGTAAAGCGGCCTGCGTTGAACCGGCTGGATAACTAGCTGAAACGTAATGAGGCAGACAGTAGGGATGTAGTGACCGAAACGAAGTGAGTGAAATGCCAATAAGTGCGTGTATGAATAAGACTACAATGAAAAAACGTGAACGATAAGAGAAAGTTATGGGTAAGACATGTTTGTCGGCGTGAGCTGCAAGCGTGAACTAGCATGAGCTGAGAGAACTGAGACTTATGTGACGGAGTAGCACGAGGAACGACTGAAATGAGGTAGCATGCTAGTATGCAAGGAAGATTCTGAGATGTAAGGCAGGACAGAATGAGTTACAGGAGCGCGGGATCAGCAGACGAGCTGGAGAATCTTGGCTAGAGTGAAATAGCCTGGGACGAGCTGGACTGCGTGGTGAGGAGTGTTGCTTGGGTAGCAAACGTGGTGTGACTGGATTAGCCGGGTTTGCTGTGCACGGGACAGCTGCTTCTTAGTAGCAAAGACAACAGAAAGCATCTTCTTCTTAGCAGCAAAGATGCCTAGAGAGGCTACTCTTTCTTAGTGATGAGCGCGTAGAACAGTTCTTCGAGCAGCAGGGATACCATGGAGCGGCTACTTGTGCAGCCTGTGTGCAGACTCTTCTTAGAAAGGCGTGACTGGAGTAAGGGCGTCGAGGGTGAAGCAACGAGGCGGCGGGCGATGACTGTAGCATCATGAGCTAGAGCAACAAGGACGACAAGCTGGAGGGCGGGGACAGCATGGGCCAGAGAGGCGAGGACAGCATGGGCTGGCGTGGACAGCGTTGAGCCGGAGAGGGAACGAGGTCGGTGGCATGCAAACGTGAGTGCGAGAGATAAGCCAGCTCGTCTAGATAAACCCAAAATGGAGGGAGTGGGCACGTGAGCCGGATGACCATGAGAGACTGCTGGGAGCTGCATGAGCTGGGCTAGCATGGCTAGTAGCGTGGCTATTATTATGGCTAGTAGCATGGCTAGGGTGTGTGTGTCTGACTAGTATGGCTAGCATGGGTAAGGGTAGCGATGGAAGACAAATGAGGTAGTGCAGGTCAGAGGGACACAGGTTGCGTGAGTCGTACTAGCGTAAGCGAGCGTGAGTCTAAGCCAGCGTGGAAAGCAAGAATGAAAAGAAAGATGAGTTGGGATAAATGCAATTGAAAGCGAGACGCTTTGAGACAGTAAGAAGGAAATAAGATTGCCGCTTAACCGTTGCTGCGGCATTAAGAGTGGTGACTTAAACCGACGAGTGCTGGAACCACGAAATGGAGAAGCTCACTCATGTTTCAGAGAACCCAGGTTACGGGCATAACTCCAACTCACGTAGAAAGAGCAGGTGCTAGGGAACGGAGAAGCGATATACTTGGCAACGCAATGGCAGAGGAAAAGAGAAATGCTGGAGACGCAAGAGACGATAAGATCGAGAAGTGACAGAGAAATAAGGAGACATGGAGACTGATGCCAAAATAGAAAGAGCAANAAACTTGTTTTGCAGACTTTCTGGAATTGGCAACAGATACAAAGGATTTATGACATAAACGTGTGTTGCATAAAGAGTAACATGTTGGAAGTGTTTCTTTAGTGTTGTCATAAGGTTGTACATCAGGAGATGTTTTATTTATTTATTTTTTTTAGGTTAGCTTATGATTGAAAACAGTGACATACACATTCACAGGAGACTCGGTTACCTCAGGACATCTAAGTTAAGGTCAGAACTACAGAAGGTGAAATTTGAGGGAAAACTTTACAAACATTGATACAGGACCACAACTCATTCATACATCCTAACATTCATAGCGATTCTTTGAGATCTGTGTTCATAATATTGATAGTATTTTAAATATTATTGACATAGAACACAGTAAAGTCATATGAGTACTAGTTGAGTACTTACATTTTACTTGAAAATAATACGCTTTTACAAGCCTAAAAGATTTCAAATTCTGGGTTACGCCTGCTGCACCTGATGATATTGTAAGGCATGGTTTTATGTGCACAGGTACAAAGCACCATCAATGCACAATCAAAGATGTCTTGTGCCAGGTTGTATCAATAGAATGTTTAAAGGAATGGAAGTAATGTTTTTACTAATTTCCTTCTGTTATCCTTTTGATCAAACTATCAATGTAAACTTCATATACTATCGTTATCTAATTTCTAATGTTTTTGGGTTTTTTTTTGTATAAAACAAAAACAAAACATCATGTTCATCTAAATATCCACACTTATCTTGAAGCTTTCCAAAAGCTCTTTTGACCTATTTATTATCTCCACTTTTGGTCTGCACCTTTTCCTAACGCTCCATGTAATCTGCAAAGAGCTGTCCACAGTTCAGACTCAACGTGATTATATCATCAAAGAGTCACCTACATTCTATTTTGCAGTTGACTTTGATGCTTTTCGTCTGAAAAGTTACGAGTTAAAGGTTCCCAAGTGTGTGAAGAAGACATCTCTATAGATAGAGCTCAAAACAAGGATTTATGTAATGACATTGCAGTTGGAATATGAAACATTTACTAGAAATAGGATACAAGGTCATAAATCATCCCACTTATAACAGTGTCCATAGGGTGTGTGGTGATCAATTTGCTTTATTGTAGCACATGTAACTACGGAAGTCCAGAACTGCCAGTGTGGAGTAAACATTTGTTTTCAGCTTTTCTCGTTAAAACGACCTTATATTTACGTTCAAACGACAATATTCTCGTTATTACGACTTTTTATTTACGTTCAATACACTTTTTTTTTACGTTCAAACGAGAATATAATGTTGTTATAACGACTTTTTTATTTACGTTAAAACGAAAATATTTTCTCGTTCGAACAACTTTTATACGTAAATAAAAGTCGGAATAACGAGAATATTGTCGTTTGAACATAAATATAAGGTCGTCATAACGAGAAAAGCTGAAAAAAATGTTTACTCCACACTGGCAGTTCTGGACTTCCGTACGTGACCCAGTACTTTACTGCATAAATAAAAGCAAAGTTAAAGAACATTTAAATGAACTTTTAGACCTGGACGTAAATGGCAGTGACTCGAGACTTGACTTGAACCTGAAGCTCTGTGAATAGAGACAACTTGATGCTTTGTGTAATTTTACACTAACAAACTGGCACATTTACTTCCTCACTTTTTTTTTTTTTTTTAAACAGATATACAGACTTGAAACCAAAAACAGATAAGTGGACTTGTGGGGCACTGACATGGAGCTGGACATGCCAAAGACTTGATATGTACTTGAGACTTGGTTTCACTTCTACCAGAATAACTGCTTTATTTTTGTAAATTATTATCCAAACCAGAATATAAACAAATACATGCTTTATTCTACTTGGACTTATGAGGCACTGACTTGGGTCTTGACTTGGATTTGTCGCTCTGTTACTTTGGATTTAAAGTCAGATTTGAGTCCAAAGAGACTTGCGAAGAAAACTTTGTCCCACCTCTGGGTTAAACTGTTGCGTGTAGTAGTGTAGAAGTTACATTTATTGACATAGGGGGGTGAGACCAAGCGTAACTCTTTCACTGCCCACTTATTCTCGCTTTAACAATTTCTTTCCATGCCAGACATTTTTGCTAATTTTAAGCATATTTCAACAGCTCCACAAAAGTCTTTGTGCAAATGGAATCATGGCATGTTGTTCATCAAATGAACCCTGCAAGTGTATACTTTCAATTAGAAAAAGAAAGTTATTCCTACTTTTATCCGTTCCCTTTTAAAATTTCTTCTTTTCATTAGATTTCAAGTGTTTGGCAAACTTTTGAGACAATTTCCTTTTTCTAATCAAACTTCATGTCAGTGTTATTTTCTGTTCAACTTTTTGGTGAAACTAAACTACAATAAATAATGTCTTTGGAAAAAAATACAAGGTTTATGTGATTAAAAGGATAAGGATAAGTGTCTTTGTCACCTCCGACAAAAGCTGTATTACAGATGAGAAGGAAGCACAGCCGTTTTCTTCTTTCTCATGCAGATTACATAGTTTCAGCCTCTTTCACAGGGCATAAATTATATTTAACCCTCCAAACATGAAGAAATACAGTATATTTTACTTGCTCTGACCACTTTTGACTCGCTTATGGAGAGGAAGTTTATTTTTTTCTCCTCTGGACTCGCTGCATGTGCCATTCTCCTCAGAGTCCTAGTCCAGTAGATCATCTTTCTTTTCTTCATTTTAAATATCAAATATTTTCTCTAAACTTACTCAACAATGTTTTTAGTTCAAGATGTTTTGATGTATTCGGTTTGGCATCAGAGAGCCTCTATTGCTGTATATAATAAAAGTCAATGTCGTAAATATCTGTCATTGGAAGGCAAGGGTTGGCTGTGCAATGATGAAAATTGTTGTCATTGGCAGGGAAGAGTTAAAAGACACTTGCAAATCAACACTTTACTGATTTGTTTTGTGTTCAAGGCACGTCTTATCCTTTGATCTATTTAACAACTACATGTTGTAAGCTTGCACCCACTCATGTCAGGTCAGCCTTGATGTATCCACCTGCTTGTCCATCGCTGCTTGGTCACTGACTGATGTGACGCTTGAGTGGAGAAGAGGTCAGAATAAAATACTACACTTGACATGGTTAGCACGGCCCTCCGGATTCCCTCTCCCCCTCTCACTCACACTCTCTCCTCCTCTGCCCTGTCTTGTCACCGTCACTCCGCTTTGGGCTCGAGGCGGACTGCTGGCTGACACCTGTGCGTCTCATGTTGACACCCGGGCTGCTTGCTGTTGCTGCTGGCTGGAGGCATGTCAGAGCGCCCCCTCTCCCCCTGTTTGGGTGTCAGGAGTTCACCTCATCTGAATATGCAAAAGAAAGTGTCCATGTACTTACTAAAGTCGTGACAGCTAGAACGCGGGTGTACTTCAGCAACAAACTTGAGTAAACATGGTTGTTTGTTTTCTTCAGAAATGCACACCCCATAGTGATGCTTATGAGGCATCAAAATAACTGATCCTAGTGCAAAATGATGGATGTTTATGTTTTTTATTCAAATCTTTTATTCTCTGCTTGTGTTTATGGTTTAACTTGTTTTGTTTGCATTTCTAAAAAGTGTAAAAACACAACAACAAAAATTTGTATGGCACCATAAAATCAAAAATCTAAAACTTAAGTTATAATCTGACTTTATTTTTTCTAGCTATTTTTCTTTTCCATGACTGACATATGCAACATGCTTTGACATTGACAGGTTGCATCTCTCACATTATGTTTCGTCCTTGTTTCGGCACCTTTTGCTCCTATCTAACCTTTTTATCAGGTTTCCCATCGAACATGTCGACACTGCTTTTGTTCTAATCTTCACTTCCCATATAGCTTCGCATCCTCTTGGCATTTGGCAGCGTTTTCCAACCCTCGGGCGTAGTCACTTTGTAGAATAGTGATAACATGTCAGCGCTCCCTCTTCCCAGCAATCACACAAAACACTTAAAAAAGCAGCTTGTTTGTAAAAGGTTGCAGTGCCCGGATCAACAAGAGGTTATTCGGGTCTGTCCATCGTGGCCAAGCTTTAAGGCGGAGAGAAAACATAATGCTCTAAGCCAGAAGGGGACTTTTTAATCTTGTACAGGAGAGTCGCAGCATCACATCCTGCAGGTCATCCTATTATATGGTCCACTCAACAGATAGGTAATGCTACTCAGTGTAATTACATGCGGGCACCGCTTTGGAGCGGATATATCTGGTCTTTCAAAGCTGTAGTCGTGGCTTTTGTTTGCTGCTGTTTGTTATGATTGAAATTTTTAAATTCCATGCCAGCTTCAGTAAAAACAACTGGGTAAGCTAGTCAAACTTATTTGTTTGGAATTTTTATTGCCGTTCCAATATTTATCCTTCATCAAAATCACAGCTTCACTATTCTGTTTTACAGACTGTCTCTTTCCACTTTGAGCCTCAGAAAACACTTCAGAATTTTCTGATTTTTGATGTTAAGTAGATCTGTTATCATCATCAGCCGAAGTTGCCCTGGGGCAGAGTGATGGAAGCAAAGCTGCCAAACTCTGCCATTTCGACAAACAGCCAATCACACACAAACCAGATCTGTATTAGACAACATGTCTTGCCTAAGTATACAACAAAAGCTTTTCCTATCCCACTGTGGTCCCTGTTTCAGTAGTCTCCCATCCAAGTAGCTACTACCAATGCCAACCTGCTTAGCCTATGAGATCTGACAGAGAGGCTTGGGCTAGTATAGCCAGCAAAAAAAATCAAAGCAGTAATTCATAAACAAAGACAATGTTGTTAGACAGCTTTGCACAAAAAATGTGAGTTAATATGGCTCACAGTATTGTTCACTTTTCTGTGAAAACAGATGTTCTCTATGTTTTTAAACCTCAAGTCTAGGTAATCATCACTTTGCTACCAAACAAAGATTTTACCTCACAGTACTTTCTCCTGCTGTTGACGTCACAGCAACAATCCTGTCTGATCCCTGTTTGCCTGTGTGATGACTGCGACCCATCCGCTGGCAAAGTGAACAGCTCATATCCTCCACAAAAATATTCAGCAGACGGGTGTCCTTGGGGAGACAATAACTGCTGCCTCCCAGATGGAGAGACAGGTTCCTTTTTATATTCATCGTCCTTTGAGGCCACCATCCCCACTTCACTTTTATTTTGGCTCGGGAACTGGAGAAAGGTAATCTCATCATTTAAAATTGCGGAGTCTGCGGGTTGTCATAGTCCATCAAGTGGCATAGATTGTGAGGCCATATACTTCTAGTCATTTAACACTTGTAACCTTTACTGTAGGAACTGCATTTAATGTTTGGTTTTATTGTGTTAATAAAGTCCTGGCAGTTCATTCTGGTTACAATTTATTCTGATTTAGCTTGGTTTTGTTTATGGAGACTGGTAAATTCACTAGTGTGTAGTTAAAGGCTCTATGGACATTTTTTCTTTTTTTTTTTTTTGGTATATTATTAAAGTATTTATTTGGGTGAAAAATTGTTTGCATTGTCCAATCTACATTTAAACCTGGGTGGTCCAGCTTTGGTGCTGTCATCAGGGGCTTGTGCTCTGTGTCTTTAGAACTTTCACTGGACCACTCCATCCCTCCAGGTCTTTTCTATTCACAAATGAAAATTACCAAGAGAATATGAGAAAGTCATGAGTAGTGAGAGCAAAGTGTACTGGCTGAATGCGAGCTACCTTCAGTGAGAGGCCATACTAACACTGAAGCCAGGGCTCAAGTATAACTCTTTGTTTCTAAAAGGAAGTGATCTTAACTTATTTTGTTTGCATCTGTTAGCATACAGCTTAATTGAAATTGCATTGCTTTCTAAAAGTATTCGAAAGGCACTTCTTAACACATCGTGTTGAAGTTATGAGACTGAGAATGCATTAGGTAACTAAGCAAAGCATGTGTACTGTAGAAGTTATAGTTAGAAAATAGACTGTTTTTTTACATTTTTAGGAGCACAAACATTTTGTATGCACCTTTAAATTGTCTAATATAGTGGTTCTCAAAGTGGGGCCGGGACCCCTTGGGGGGGTTGCAAAGCAAAATCTGGGGGGTCACAAATAGTTTCATGATGTAATTTTACATTTTTGACTTGGTTTTGAAGCTATTTTTTTAACTGTAAGCATCATATTTGACAGAATTGTCACCATATAAAGCAGTAAAATACTATAATAAATGCATTTTAACCCAACTTGAAATTAAATCTTTTTATTTTGCTCTGGGGGTCAGGAGTTGGCTCCATGGTTATTCTGGGGACAAAGATGTTCATGCAATCCAGTCAAGAGATTTCAGTGTGGACAGTAGATATGCATTTTATCAAAAGGCTTTTGTAATTGTTGGTTAGCCAAAATATAAACTCAGTTCACAACTATGCAGAGTAAATGAAAAGCAGGGCAGTAAAACAGAAACAACCCACCTAAAGATGTCATAAGCACTGTTAAAACACACTCATTATAGAAAAAAAAAAGAAGCTGTTGAAAGATTAATGCTTTCCTATTTGAGGTAAAGATCTTGTCATTTTGCTTTGTTATGTCATATTGTTTTGAAAATTAATGTCTCATCACAACTTTATTTTTTTTTCTGAGAAAACAAAATAAACACATTTTACATTTATAGTTAAGATCTATCTAAAATAATTCCTTTTTTAGACTTCTATCCCAACCATAACCACCTTACCCTAGTGTGGCACATAACACACTTCCTCCGTCATCACACCTTGGCTCTGTGAATCACCTTTGCACTCTGAATACAGTAAGCCTATTGAAATGCCTTTTCACCCTAGATACAGATGAAAAAATATAACAAGCAAATTAGTTTCTTTAATACAATATGTGTCACATTGAAATGTATTATGCACTTAAAACCCACCCTCGGTGCCACACAAGTGTGACAGGCGCCTCTGCTATTTATGGGAGCTGTGATTTCTCTGAATAGGCCGTGCACTGTGTATGTGTCTCATCGGATTACTCTCCTGTATGAGTAAAAGTCATTAGCTGGTCCTATATGTGCGACTGTTTTTATGCTTGATTAGTGATGTTATTAGCAATGTGGAATATATGGAGACTGGCATTAGATTAGCTTTTTTTTTAATTATTATTATCATCATTAAGCTCTATTCTGTGAATATGGTTTCTATAGCATCCTGGGGAGTCTTGAAATCACGGATAGTGGGCAAAATATGCAATACAAGACTTTACACCGTTCATATAATGGTAGGGGTTGGTTTTATTGACATTCTCTGATTAAAAGCATTGAGTTACAGTATAATGTTAACTGGAAGGTGAATAAAAGAGGACCTATCATATCAAATTCACTTTACTGAGTTTTATAACAGTGATCGCTCAGTAAAAGTTTACTCAAAGTTGTATTTGGATTGATTCAGACATGTTTGAGCTATCTTTTACTGTCCTGCCGCTGATGCTTGCGTGCACAGAAAAGCCCTGTTTTCACTTACCACCCATCCCCGTCTGCTTGTGATTACTGACATATGCCAGATTCCAGGTAAAACGTTTGTTGTTCTAAATTGTCATCTAATCACTTTTTTAAGGAAAATAAAAGTAGTATTCAATAGACCTGTTTATATTATAATATTTTATAATTGTGACCACGTGTTCAGTTCTGACCAATCAGCATGACTGTGGTCGAAGCGGCAAACGTGGAGATAACTTGGGCAGTGCGCCAAGTTAGGCTACACCTCATTTAAACTTTTTGGCATTTGCAAAATCTGAGGTCTATGTTGTAAAAATAAAGACAAAGACTTTCAAAAGCCAACCGTTGTTAAAGCTGTGAGTGTCAGCCAGGCATACGCAGTTTGAAGTTCTATATAATGCAGTGATGCTCTGTGGGGAATTTATCTTGGACCCAGTCGCTGCAGTTCAGTAGAGCGACCAATAATAAAATTCAATTGGGGGACAGATGGGGTGTCTTATATACAGTAGTTCTTATAATAGATCCATGGCTTAAGACATCAACCGAAAATCCTCAGTTTTCTTATGAACAACTATTATTTGACAGTTATATTTATAGACATACAGTATGTGTTCAACCTTCTACCCTGCCATCCCCAAAATCCCCACGCACGCTTTCTGTAAAACCCTCTACGGCGCCATGCTGTGCCCTTTTCCCCAAACACAGTCTAAATAGTCTTTTCTCAACAGAGCCTCCTCCAGATTCTGAATCCCACTGCACATCCATGAAATTGGAAGATCTAATTCTCCCATAATGCTTTGAGTGAGCCCAGGGGCTGCCTCTCAGTCTGCTGTTTCTGCTACCTCCAAAAACCGCAGCGCTAACAACCACAGATGACAGCCTAGATACAAGCACAGTCATCAATGCTTTATCAAAATAGCACGCACTAGCCTCCCTGCAGAGAAAACACATCCTGGTGACATTCCCTTTGCTAAGTAGACTTTATGGCTTGCTCAGGGCTTTGCACAGAGTTGTAGTTAGACAATGCACATGGATGGGGCCCCTCGTGCTCCAGGGGGTCCTCAAAGCTGAACATTTAGCCTCTGAGCTGTTATTTCGCTGATGCTTATTGGTAACACCAATAAGACATGACTGTTCTCTCTTCATTATCTTTCTAACAGTTGTATTTGGATTGTTTCATGCATGTTTGAGTCATCTCATTGTTGTGCAGCTTGAGTTTAATTGCTCAGAAAAGTCCTGTTTTCACTTAGCACCTATCTCTGCATAAAACATAATGGTCATGTAGATACTTTTCAACAAAAAAATATTTGTTGCTTGTGGCAGTTAAATTTTTTAATGAAGATGCATGGCTTACCTGTTCTGCTGTCCTTTTAGATCAATTTTGTGTTTTACAATGACCAAAATGTTACTTTCTAAAATACATGCAGTATGTCAAAGTTTATTGCTAACATACAAAAGAAAGCCAGGCACTCTGTCCTCTCTCATATACTTTGTTCACACAAGAAGAGTGTGATATTCAGTGTATGCACTGGTTGGAGATTTGCTACTGCCACTGTATGCTTATGTTTATGTACTTACAATAATGTTCTATCCTAGTAGTTTGACAAATTAATATTTTGCTGTCCAAATTGACTCTCGCATAGTAAGTATTGATTTAAAAATGAAGTCAGTAAGAATTAATAAGAATCAGTTTCTGCACCAATTTTATGTTTTGAGTTCAAATCCATTTCACTAAAAAGTGAATCGCGGACACACATAGTCTGTTTCAAAAATAATAAAGCCTATGAACTTCACCGTTCGGAATGAATTTGGCTATATTTGCAAAGAAATATATTGACATGTCATTGTGGATTTGCCAGTCTAGTATGACATTACTGCCACTGCCAGTTTATCTCCATGGTCATATTGTTACATTACCTGAAATGCTACACAGTATATCAATGCATTTGTCCATCTTCAGAGGTACAGGTTGCTTGGGATTCAGATATATGTCTCAAATCAAACAACAAACCTTGAAATGAAATATGTTTATCTACTTGATGGACATTAAAACAAATGAGCTTATTGGTCTGTCAACTTGTGTCATCCTTAAGAATTTTATGCTTCACTCACTAAATTAGCTAAAAACCAAAATGTATTTCAGTCCTTTATTTTTCTTGTAAGCAGCCTTTTTGTTTTGATATAAATAGAGTGATGTTCCTTATTTGCTAATTCCTCTGTCAGTCAAGATTAGGGGTGGTCGATATTGACAAAAATAGATATCCCGATAATATTTTGGCACTTCTCGATTGTGATATTCAGATGATTCTATTCCAAGCCAATTCGAAAATGTTCAGACACATTTTTAAATGTATTAGTTGAAACTAATTGAAGTTATTGGTTTGAAAAATTAGGCTTTAGTTGACTCAAGATATTTTTGCTCAGGCCATACCATCAATCAATTAGTGGACTAAAAGGTCTCCCTTTCTCAAAAAAGAATCATGCCAAACTAAATTTTTATGTAAATAATTCGGGATAAGTTTGCATAGTGCTTTCAAACTAATTTTAAAAATGGCAACTAAGACACCAATGATGATTAATTGACTAAAATATCACCTTCTACACTTATTTGAACTGTCTAACTTTTAACTGTCTAATTTTATCTTTAAAGCTGGCCACGCACTACACGACGCTCATTTTTCCATGTTATTTTCTTTTTTTTGTAACTTTGTCTTTATTCAATTTTTCCATTATAAAAACAAACATCAGGAAAAAACAAACAAACCAACAAACAAAACCACAGTCATGCCCGAGGTACAATTACATCAATTACTTTTGTTGAAATAATGTCCATTTTTCCCACTTTTTAGTAATTAGTGTCTCTTGCAGTCTCAGTCTGTGTGTTATTTTCTCCATCAAGTAAATGTTCTTTATTGTTGATAACCATTGTTCCTTTGAGGGCACTGAAGTTGTGCCCCAATTCCGGGTTATTGTTTTTTTGGCTGCCAGTGACATGACTTTGAATAAATATATGTCCCTTGATAAATTTCTTCTGAAAAATTATATAAATAAACCAATTCAGGTGTCAGAGGAAACGCATATCCCAGCACTTGACATAATACATCATGTACCATTACCCAGAATGATGTAATGTTTGGACATTTCCAAAATATATGTGAATGATCCACATTAATTTCACCACATTCCCGCCAACAGCTTTGCGGTATGCTTATCTGTTTGCTCTTTAGTTTGGGTGTTATGAAAAATCTAATCAAGTTCTTCCAGGCAAACTCCCTCCATGTCCGGGAGCTGGTGGTGGTATGATGGTGCCTCCACATATTCTGCCATTCTTTCTCACCAATTTTAATATCAAATTCGTTTTCCCACTTATTTCTCACCTTTACAGTTGAATTTTGCTCATTCTCACTTAGGGCTTTATATAATGTGGTTATCATTTTAGAATTTTCATCTTTATATGATTAATTACAGTTTGAATTACACAGCTCTCGTCCATGGAGGAGTCACCCTGTATTTCTTTCTTATAATAGTCTCTCATCTGTAGATAACGAAAAAAATCATGTTGTTCAAATTGATAATGTTTTGTCAAATTTTCAAAACTCTCCAGCTGCCCCTTTTTCTCCAATACACACCATGCTGTCACTCCTTTTGTTGTCCAATATTTAAACTTTTGGTCATATCTAGCTGGTTTAAATTGGCTATCATACGCTATCCATTTTAATTTCTTAGCACTTTTTTGAATTTTATACAATTGGAGTATTTTAAACCAAATGGACAGCGTATGGTTTGTTATAGGATCAATATATAACTTCTTTGTTTCAAATGAGTCTTTGTCTCCAATTAAATTTGAATGGGCTCTTGCAAAATACCACATTCGATGTCTTTCCATTTTGCAGTGTAATATGGATTGCACCAACAACATAAATATCTCAGTTGAGAAGCGTAATAATATTCTTTCAATCGAGGTAGTGCCATTCCTCCTTTATCCTTGGGCAGCTGAAGAGTTTTATATCTCACCCTGGGTCTCTTATTATCCCAGATAAACCTTGATATAGTTCTGTTCCATACTGTGAATTGCGTATTAGAGACCCCTACTGGTAAAGCCTGGAATAGGAATAAAAACCTTGGTAAAATGTTCATTTTTACAATTTCAATTCTTGAACTGAAATCTAAAGGGAGTGTAGACCATCTTTCAATATCTTCTGTACTTTTTCTTGAACTAACGAATAATTTTTAGAATTAATATCTTGAAAATCTGTTGTGATTTCCACCCCTAGATATTTAATAGAGGACATATTCCAGTTAAATTTTAAGGTATTTTTAATATTTGGGAAGGAATATAGTTGAACCCAAGAATCTGAGTTTTTAAAATATTTATTTTGTACCCAGATAAATATTCAAATGTTTCTAATAACTTCATCAAATTAGGAAGAGATGTATCTGGTTGCTCGAGGAAAGCTATCACGTCATCAGCAAACAATCCTATTTTGTGTTCAACCCCATTCATTGTGACTCCTTTAATCTCAGAATTTGACGAACTGCCTGTGCCAAGGGCTCAATAAAAAGGGCAAACAGGGACGGGGAAAGCCCACATCCCTGCCTCGAAGATCTTTCTAATTTAATTTTTCCTGTCAGATTCCCATTTATTTTAATCCTGGCTGTTGGTTGTGAATATATTGTTTTGATAATTTCTATTGATTTTGTATTAAATCCCATTTTCTCCAAAGTTAAGTATAAAAACTCCCAATTGACAGAGTCGAATGCCTTTTCGGCGTCTATGCTTAGCAATACTGTACTTATTTTCTCCCTTTGAGCTCTCTCAGTTATATGTAGGGTTCTCCTGATATTATCGTGTGTCTGTCGACATTGTATAAACCCGGTCTGGTCTTCGTCAATTAGATCAGATAAAAATGTGTTTAGTCTTTTAGATATTATAGACGTGTATATTTTATAATCTATATTTAATACAGATATAGGTCTATAGCTGGCACAAGACTGTTTGCTTTTGCCTGGTTTTAAAATGACTGATATTATTGCCTCCGACCAAGAAGCAGGTATTTTGTTTTCTTTTAGAGTCCAATTTAGGGAATTATGTAAAATGGTAATCAATTCGTTTTTAAATACTTTATACCATTCGGCTGGGAAACCGTCACTGCCTGGTGATTTATTCTTTTTAAGCAGCCTATGGCTTTTAATATTTCGTCTTTTGTGATCTCAGCCGTTAATATATTATTTTGTTTCAAGCCAATTGACGGTAAGTCTAATTGATGCAGGAAATTTCTTTAACTTCTTCATTTGCTGAAGGAGGCTGAGTATATAATTCTTCATAAAATTTTGTAAATATCTTTTCAATTTCTTCAGGCTTATTCGTTATTTTATCACTATCCGGATCTTTGATTTCATAAATTGTATTCAATGCTTGTTGTTTTTTTATTCTTTTGGCTAGCAATTTAGTTGATTTAGGTCCTGTCTCATAATAACTTTGTTTGAAGTAAACATGCTTTTTTTCCATCTCATCTACTAGTATGTCATTTATTTGCTTTTTTGTATGCTGAATCTGTTGATAGATTTCTGTTGTTTTTGTTTTCACAAACTGTGATTCTAGTTCTTTGAGTTTTCCAGAGCACTCCTCATATTTTTTCATTTTGCATTTCTTCAACCATGTTGTTTTTGCTATTAGCTTTCCCCGAACAACCGCCTTAAGGGCATCCCACAGCACTGTAGGGTCTACTTCCCCATTATCATTTTCTGCTATGTATTGTTTTATATCAGTCTTTATGTCCTCTACTATTACTTCGTTATTTAGGATACCCACATTCATTCTCCATAATGTATTTTTTCTCCTATTAGAAATATTGATTTTTAAGTATAGGGCATTATGGTCGGATACGTCCGCACAACCAATTTTACATTCTTCTACTCTAAACATATCTAATTTATTAATAAAGAAATAATCTATTCGTGAGTGTACATTGTGACTAGCAGAGTAGTGTGTAAAATCCTTCTCCAAAGGGTTCATAGTTCTCCATACATCTATTAGCCCTAATTCTTCCAATGATATTTTAACATATCTAGTTATGTTCTTTTTATGTTTATGAATGCTAGTTGTGTCTAATCTGTGATTCAAGACCACATTGCAGTCCCCCCCACAAATTAATGTACCTTCAGTCTCCATTGCAATTACACTGAACAGGGATTTAAAAAATTGCTTATCGCTTTCAGGCGGAGCATACACATTAGCTATAGTGATCAATGTATCTTCTATCCTCCCTTTTATTATAATATATTGTCCATCTGCTCCTTTTATTACTTTATCTATCTCAAATTTTGTTGTATTAGATATCAGAATTGCAACTCCTCGTTTACGACCTTGTTTACATGAACTATAATATGAATTCCTGAATCCTAGCTTTTTAAGTTTTTCGTGTTCTTGATCATTTAAATGAGTCTCTTGTAGTAGAGCAAACTGCACCTTTTCCTTTCTCAATTTCTGTAATACTTTACCCCTTTTTTTGGTGTTGTTAAACCATTCACATTCAATGAGACAATATTTAAAACATGCATGTTATTAGATTTGTGTAAATATTCGTGTACCCAGGCAATGACAAACAAACTGAACAATATAACATACTAAACAATGAACATAGTGACTTCCACAGGGAGGTAAACTCTAGTCCTCCACTCTTGTCCCTGTTGGTGGGTGAGCAGGGAGTCCCCACGCGAAATGGGGGCCTGCCCTAGACGCACATCCTATAGATGTAACTACCGATCTAGCAATGTCCAACATGTTTATTGAGCCCCCTATCGGCATTTATGTTTACATAGGCCAGATTATTTGTGCATATAAATGTAATTTACGTATTAATGTACCTGTGAATTAGAAAAGTCCCTTCGTGTTTTCTTTTACAATTGTCTCTCCTTAGGAAAGATGTTTACCTCCATTTCAGAGTCTTTGATATTCTTGAAGCTTTCTCGCGCACGCTGCGCCATGTCTTTGCTGGTCTCTCCACCGCCGACGCGCTGCCATCCCGCTGCCGTTTGGGTTTTGTAGTCTCCTCGGGTATTTTCCCCACTCGGACCCCGCAGGTTTACGGCAATCCCTCTGGCTCTCATGTCTTGTGCTGCTTCCATCGCGTTGTTGTAGCTTTTGATGCCGTCGCTCCAATGCACTCTCAGTCTGGTGAAGGGGGTTTGGAACCGTATTCCCTGCTCCTTCAACACCTTTTTAATGTCCAGATACGAGCGTCTTTTCTGTACGATTTCCACCGGATAATCGTGGTCAAACTGGATCGGACTATTTGCCACTTGTATCTTCTTTTGCCATGCTTTTTCAGGAGCATTTCTTTAGTTTCAAACTTCAAAAAGTTGACCACGATGTGCCTGGGACGCTCTCCAGAGTTTGGCTTAAAAGGAGGGGTTCTGTGCGCTCGCTGTATTTGGAACTCCACTTCACCAGGTATTTCCAGTTCTGTTTTAAATAAGTTGTTCAGATAAGTAGAAACCGAGCTCCCTTCTGCACCCTCCGGCACACCGAAGATTCGGATGTTGTTCCTCCTAGCCCTGGCCTCAAAATCCACAATCTTCTCCTGCAAGTATTTCGTCTGTTTTTTCATAGTTAGCAGCACGTCGTTAGCATCCGCGTTCCACTCCTCCAATACGGCAATGCGAGACTGAGCTTCAGTCAGGCTTGTTTTCTGATCTTCCAGCGCTTTGCCACTTTCTTGGAATTTTCGATCCATGTCTTGTCTGAGAGAGGAAATTTCCTGTTTCAATTCGTTTTTAGCCCCTCGAAGCTGTGTATCAAGATCGCGGATTTGGCTGCTAATCTTCGCCAGCCCATCCAGCATGAGTCGTGACTGGCTCTGGTCCTGGCTTTGGTCGTGGCTTTGCTCCGATTCGTTAGCTTCGTTAGCTTCGTTAGCAACATCCTCGGCTAGCTCGTGGTCGCTCTCTTCGAGTTCAGGTGTTTCCAGCGTATCTTTCTTTGATTTTCGGCCTCTACGAGTGCTACCTCCACTCATCTTTAGAATAGTAGTCGTTTTCTTTCGAGTTTTAAAGAATTTGTGGAGTTTTGATTGACCGAGTTGTAGAGCTCTCAACTACACGTCTCTCTCCTCCGCCATCTTGCAGGAAGTCCCATTTCCATGTTATTTTCAGTCGTGCTTAGTCATGCCTAGTCGAAGCTAGTTGAAGGTAGTGACAGTTGTGTCACTCGTGTAGTGTGTGGGTGTCCGCGACTCAACTCACGTTCCAATCGTGTAGTTTGTGGCAGGTCTAGACTAGACTAGACTCCAGTCGCAGGTTTTTAAACATGTTGGAATTATAAGCCCGATTTTTGCCGCGCTCCACTGCTGTTTACCGTTTATGACCCTTTGCTGGGCAAACACAGAGCCCAGCGCTAATGAAAAGAGCTGAGGAGGCATTGGAAACAGCGTCTGAGGTTAAACTTTCTGTTTACGTCTTCTCAGAAGAAACACGTGCAAAAACAGCGGTAACAGCGAGGCACAAGGTGAAATTTCTTCCTACATATCAAATAGACCGTGTTCAAAATGCACACAAGCTAGTTTTTTCACCTCTGATGACCAACACAACAGCGCACTCACCTCCTCTCCCTCCTCTTTTCTCCACGAAGCGCCGCTGACATCCTCGTCACTCCAAACAACACAAGTTTTCTTCTGATAAAATCTCATAAAAGAAAGCCGCGTAAAATCCAAAGCGGGAAATATGTCCAACTTGGTCACCTCTGTCGCCATTTCTAGGGTTATTGAGAGAGCTAGCCAACTAGCGTGTTTGTTCCATGGATCTATTGGTTTGTACCGGTGTTATTTCGCCATAACGTCAGGACGTGGAGCAGTGAAAGTTACAGTGTTTGCTTATGGCAAAAATAAATGAATAAATATTAATTACTCTAAAAAAAACTCATTTTTTAAATTTTTATTATGTTGTAGAAATTGTTATCAAAGACCAATAAATAATATTAGTTTAAAAAAAGTTCATTAAAAATCTAATTTAAAAAAAATCAAGCACTAAACTCAACTCTTTTATAAACTGTGTTGCATTGTTGTTTTGTGCATTATTAATTGTTCTGCTGTTAGAGTAATACTGTTTTCAGTTGCCAGTCTCAGTTGTGTAGTGTGTGGTCTCAAACATTCTAAAATCACTCTCAGTCCAGACTCGCATTCTAATTAGTCACAACTTGAAAGTTGTGTATGTGTGGCCAGCTTAAACAACTATTTTTGAAGGATTTTTTACGATATACTCGATATTCCAATTTTGCATATCTTCAAAACAACTATTACAGTACTATCTAAAACTTGATTATATTGTTCTGCTCTAGCCATGATGAACATAGTGACCAGACAACAATTTTCCAAATAAACATGTGTATGTTTTAATTAGACATGTAGTCCAATATAGAAGATAGATTGTTTAATACAGCAGTAAGGAATGTCCAGGCAATATCTACAAAGTTAGATCATTTAAAACATTTAAACTTGCCCATTCACACCATGTAAAATTTGCTGATGCACCTAAAGCCAAATTATTCTCCAGAGCATTTTTAGCCATAATTTAAAATAATATTGGAAAAAGGAGGTTATCTGAAATACTTCTAAGCTCCTGCGGTGGATTAATTATTTATAACTTTACTTTTCCCAAGCTAAGGTTCTGCCCCCTTAGAGCCATGTCTTTTATTTATTCATTTAGCTGCTAGTAAGAAAAAAAATCACTATATATTGTTACCAGGAGATTTTGGAGCGTTGAATTGAAAAGCATGGGAACAAAATATGTGAAACAATTGAGGACAGTAAATTGCTTCTTATGAAAAAATCGCAAAATGTCAAGCCGCTATTGTGGGTTGTAAATTATCAGGGGTGTACACACAAACGGTGCTTGTGGGACATGATGAGCGCATCTTGTTTCTCTATTTTTCAGAATTTGTTTTTGAAGTTCGGTGTCATATTTTTGCAGGTTTGGTCCAGTGAGTGAGCTGGCTGCCGTTGGAAAGATTGTAGGACAAATCGAGGCTACTGCATTGAATCAAACCATCTTCTACTCCATTGTGGAAGGGAACGAGCGAGGTATGTTTTACACAGACACACACTGCACACATTATGTATAATAGATCAGACATTGTAACTACAGTTATTATTGAGCAGTGCTTTTCTTCCTCTGTGCATAAGCTGGTGTTGCACTAAGCTGTTTTGACCCCGACATTTGGCTATCACAAATAATTTCTGATTAGAATACACTGAATATCCACAAATACCAGATTGGATTCTTGGATAAGACATAGCTGCTTCTTGTGTAAAAAAACTTTGATGTCCGAACAATATTATTAAAAATAAGACATTAACTATAGGCAATTGGTATTCATAATGTAATGTCTATTAATATACAGTCTTACAACACTTATAATACTGCTAGCACATTACTGTTTTTAATTTATGTATTATTCATTGACATTGACATTCGTGATACATTATATTTAAATGTTAGAAAAAAATGTACTAACTAACTCAAATCCTGGAATCCTCTAGTCCTTTATTGATAGTAGTAAGAGTGCCATTGAGTTTTTACTTGTGCTTGTGTGACAGTGTCAGTTTTAAAGCAGGTGGAATTAGCAACAGCACATCAGCTTAGCTGTCTTAGCGCCATGGTTAGTAACTGTTAGCTTTTAGACAAACTTAAAGAGAACAAAAAGTCCACATGCCTCTGTCCTATGTGTGGACACAATGTGGAGTTAGTGTAGAAGAGTTTTAGTTAATTAGCCACAAAGCTGCTTCTCAAATGAGTCGCATAAAAAGTTTTGATAGAAGCTAACAAAGCATCGTGCTAGCTTGCTGCGTGTCCTTGCACGTAATGCCTTTTTAAAAAAACTTAAATGTGAACGAAATTAGATGAAACCTGGGTAAATATTCCCATGGGTCATAGATGTTGAGCGCTTTAGTTCAAAGAACAGACAGGACACACAGGTGCAGCGGCACTAGCCGCATCCTCCGCTCTACTGAGGAGTAGGAGGTGAAGGGAGGAAGAAAGATGTAGCAGGCTGGAGTGTGCAGCCTTGGTGGAAAGTTTTGATCGTCCTGTCCTAATTTTTACTAATGATGAGACAGTGTTAGTCTCGGGTCTTGGTTAAGGGCATAAAAATCCTTGCTTGAGAAACTAACAATGTGCCAAATTATTATGAAAGTGAGGGATGACTTAGAAACATCATATTAACATTTGAAAAACATGATTTAACAGCAATGTTCCTATTTCCAAGCAAATAGTTTTGCAGTGGCGCTCCCTCCACTGACAGAATTAGACAAGAACCATGCAAAACCCTAGCAGCCGTGCGGTCACATTATTTTCATTTCAATTCCATAAGGAATAGAAAACATATGTACACACCCAAGCCTGGGTGTGTACATATGTTTTTTGTGTTTTTCAATGGGAAACCTGTAAGTCATTAGCATTTATCCAGAAAGACTGTTCTGCGTGTGAATGCCCGAAAATTACTTGAGTCGAATTTTGACTTTCATGTGTGAGCTTGGGTTGACTCAGGCTGAACCTTCTGGGCCACATGACAACTCAAGATCTGGTCAAAATGGCTCAAAAACAACAAGGAACAGTGATAACATACAGCCAGTGACTTCTGCATGCAATATAGTTACTGTAACTATCTTTTTTCTTGTGTGGTTAACATGACTTTTAAGACATTTCAAACTGTATTAAGAAAAAGTTTCAACCAAAAAACTGTACACGTTCAAGTCACTGACACTTAATGCTCTTATCAAAGTAATCCCATTATCTGCACGCCACTAAACTGCAAAAGTCAGCTATCACAGTGTAAGCATTCTCCTCTACTTAGATCCTTTATAATTAACCTTTTGTCATGTTTTTAACCTCAGCGCTGAATACTTTTTCTGTAAGTAATTAGTTTTAGTTTACACTGTAACTTCAACAGTAGGGCGTTATTCCCTTATTCTATCATCGTTCAGTTAGCAAGGACACATCTGACCCTTTTACGGAAGAAAATGTTTAAAAGCATTCCACTTGCACTTTAGTTATAATAACACATAATTTTAGCTTTTCAACTTCCACGTTAAGCTTCTCGACTATTTAGGGGTCAGACTTAAATATGGATCTACAAAAGTTATGGACTCATGGGGACAATTGAAGGTGTTAGCTGCAGGTGCGCCACAGAAGCAAACTCGTGTCCTGAAAAAACTCTCGGTGTGAGCTGTGGCATGAAAGGAAGGTCTTTCATTCACTGCACTTAGGAACAGTTTGGGCTGTAAAGATGACTGCATTTCATTTACCAAAGCCACATCCATGCTCTCTGAATAGTAAAAAAAAAGAAGCAAAAAGCATGGAAAGGCAAAAAATGATGTATGGATTGTAAAACTGTAAAATTGTACATTGAAACACACAATTCAGATTCACAAATTGTACACAATTCAGCAAACTCAGACATGTTCTGTGTCTGTGTTTGTAGTTTGAATGCATTAATTCAACATGACTTCAGGTTTGATCTGAAACAATCGTACTATTTGCCACAGATCATTTTCTATTCATATTGTCTTCTTTTTTTTCTACAAATAAAGTTAAATACTAGGCAAGCTGTGAAAAAAGCTATGACTCAGACGTACAACTCTTTTGGAGTGTCAAGAAAAATGAATGCAAAAATATCAATTTGATTGACGATCAAAACAAAGAGGGAAACTGCAATATTTAGGCTGATACAGCATAGGTATTTCCAGCTAAAATAAATCTAACACAGATGCTGCAATCAGGAAAAATATTAAATCATATTGTTAAATAAGTAGCAGTTCACCATTTTCATTATAAAGTCTGTAGTAACAAGTCAAATAGACCCTTTTCACGCTGTAGCTACGCTAGCTTCGATTTGTGTAATACCTGTGGATAGTTCCTTCTTGTTCTTTATGGGGAATTTGTTGAGATGCGCAAAAATAAATAAATAGTCAAATAAATATTTAAAAAACTCAACGCAGAAAGCGGATTTCAACTAGATAACCACTGACAGCGAGTTCAGACCTTCACATACGAGGGAAATACTTCACTAGGAAAAGCCTCTGTTTTTATAAAAGTGCATAATTTTGGCGCAGTGCTAAATGGTAACAAATAAATCAGCCTAAATCTAAATCAGATAATTTTAGAAAAATACATTACATTCTAGGCCAAGTGTTTTTGTAAAAAGCTAGTTTGTAGAGTTATTTTAACATTAATAACGAAATTAGATACAGGTTATCACTAGCTTCAGAAACAGAACGGCACATTTTATAAACACATGGGTTTTCCCTGATGACGTATTTACCTTGTATGTGAAGCTCTGAACGTGCTTCAAATGATTTTCTGACTGTAACTTGTTGTCCGCTTTCTATTAATTAAATATTTATTTAGTTTACGTAATTTAAGCTAGCCTCAAGGGAATGAATTGACCG
Organism: Mugilogobius chulae; assembly: GCA_038363315.1. Lineage (NCBI taxonomy): Eukaryota > Metazoa > Chordata > Actinopteri > Gobiiformes > Gobiidae > Mugilogobius > Mugilogobius chulae. The sequence continues at coordinate 26,924,781 of CM076407.1, forward strand.
GAAACAACTATCCACTGGTTTAATCAGACCGGAGCTAGCCAAGCCGCAGCTTGAAAAGGGCCTATATATTGATATTGCTACCTCGTCCAACTGCTCAGAATAAACTCAGATGTTACATAATTTTCATTCTATTGAAGTTCTTGAGAAAAAAACTAATGCAACTTTAGTCTGCCCCACAGCTTTGTGTTTAATTGTGATCTTGCTGCTGATTGTGGTATTTTCTTGGCAGGTGATTTTAAGCTGAACGAAGCGACCGGGGTGATCACCGTAGCCAAACCTCTGGATTATGAAAGTGTGACCAGCTACATTCTCAGGGTGCAAGCCGACTCCATGTTAGTCGTCATGTCCAACCTGCGTGTGCCTTCTAAATGTAAGTGCCACACAAAGTCGTTCAGAGAGCTAATAAACACTGGATTCGAGTGGTTGGTTTATTTCACCTGTACATAGTTTGTAATTGTAAGTAGGAATGTTTATCTATGTCATGTTTTAAGAGCGACATGGCAGGGGAACTAAATTTAAAGATCATTTTGAAACTTTTTACCTGTAATTTACTTCTTACTACTATGGAAATCTCTCAGACATGTACAAAAAAAGGGTCAGCTTTTTTTTTTTTATCCAGGTGATGTATATAGTAATTGTTTAATAAATAAATTTATGATTGAAAAAAGGTAAAAAAAAAAAATATAAGTACAACAGTCAATTCTTTTTAGTCATAAATGAGAGAAAAAAATTATTTTGAGAAATGCATTTATACAGGCTGATTAAATAGTAACACATCTTTAGGAGTAGAGCAAATGAAGACTGACCATATTTTCTTTCTTTAAATAAATGATCTGTCTTCCGCACTTAGCTTGCAAACTGCTCAGAACATGACGTTTCTTCATGTGTAACCATTAACCGTAATAGGATTTTACTATGACTACAAGATTGATCGCAATCACATCATAATTGCAATTCGAATGGATTTGCAAAGGCTTCAGCTTTTGAAGGACTTTAATTTTCTCCACAAATTACAAACCACAAACAATCATGTCTTATTTACATAAAAAAAAAAAAAAAACTTTTAGATTTGTACAAACAGGTTTACAATAGATGTGATTATTTTGTTACCTTGTGTGTTTAGGCCTAATTCTGTGTGATCCCCCCCTCCCAAAAAGAAAAATACAATCATAATCATAATACTACTGTGAAAAAGCCCTAGATTATTTTGGGCGCACTTTCACATAAAATACACAAAATAACTTTAACCTCCAGATAATAGACCAGGCATGTCCAAACTATGGCCTGGGCACCAAATATGGCCCTCAAACCAATGTTTCTTGGCACTTAGGCATCCTGAAGAATTGAACCAACCCTAACTAGTGCATTTTACTTTACTATCCGAAAAATCTCCTTTTTTACATAAGATGTGTACCCTGTGACAGACGAATCCATTTGAATTTTTCAGCTCAGGCAATAGCACAAACCTAATAATAATCTTATAAAAATGTCTTGTATTCCAATATGCTCTAAAAAAAAAAATTCTCTGCTGGATGCATTTCTGTCCCAATATGATAAAGCTAGACTATTTATTACATGCACCTAAAAGAGCTTCTTCATTATGAGGACTGTATTTTATTCAATCATTTAGGCAGTTGCTGTAACCATCTATAAACATGATGAATAGCTTTCAAACTCTCTGGCCAAAACTCAAATTTTGTAAATCACTGTATGCTGTTTTTTCATGCTTATACTTCGGCGGAGACTGTCTGAATTTATATGAGTTTTTTTTTTTCCCGACAAAAGTTCTGGACGATGATGGATGTAGCTTAAACAACAAGTGTGCACCTCCAATCCATTTAATGCATTTATGAATAATAATATCACACGGTGCCAGGTCCATATGCACAGCCCTGCACATACTAATGGCAGCAATTACAACATGCTTTTATCATAATTACTTCAAAATTATTTACTGCTGGCTCAAGGTGGTCCATTTTTCTCCAGACGTCTATTGCAGATGTAGCCTAATTTTTCCATATTACTTATTTCTAATGCTGTCTAGAATTCACAGAGTTATGAAGCGATCTCTCACATAGAATTGGCTTTTGTGCAGATTTCATTGTCAAAATGAAAATGTGAACTCAAAGAACTAAGGACGTGTCTCATACTTTACTGGCTTTGTCCTGCTGTGAAGAAGAAAGGACTTAAATGAGACGGCCTAACACAATAGGGTTGATGCCTTTGAAGAATATATTACTTTTTATTAATAGTAACACCATTTAGGAGCTAGTCATAATGCTTTTCTCACATTGACTGTAATACGAATACGTCATGTTGTTTCTCACTTCATTCCAACCAGAGTCTCTCTCATTCACTTTCTATTGAAACATCTGCGCCGCTGTAACTAGTGCTGTCAAACTCTCCATTTTGGTCTTCAAATGTTTGTTTAAAATGTTCTATAGCAATCTGGTGTTTTTGTATTGCTTTAGACTCAAAATATGAACAATTATAACTGACCAATCAGGTAACAAAACCCACTTTGACTAATTGCTAACAAGCTTAACTTCCATCGACTGCAAGAGATTTCTTCTGCACTTGAATTCTTAAATATAAAACAGGGCTTCAAACTATTATAAAAATATAATAATATATAAATATTGCTGGGTTTCAGATGACATCACGCAAACTGCGCGGGAAGCTGACTAAAGACAGGAAGTAAACGCAGTTTTTTTTTCACATAGACGTTAGCATTAGCCTCAAATGAATAAAGGTTACGATTAATTCAGAGAGTGTCAGCTGGTACAAACCCACCAACCACATTTAGGAGAGAGTAAAGGTAAAAGCCGTTTTTGAGTTTAGAAGCTTTTGAAATTTTTAAATAGACAATAATTAGCTGCGTTTAGAACTGCGTTTCACTATACAGTGTGTAACACGTATGTGCAACACTATTTTACGTGTCTGTTGTGGAGTGTTACTTGAAGTCAGAAAGTCGTGAGTGTAAGAAGACTCAACAGGAGAGTGGCAGCTCTTCAGATTGGTAATTGAAACAATGAAACATTTAACTGTACATGACCTTATCTCAGCAATATTACTGCGCCACAAGACAAAAGTTCCTCACAGCAAAATATAGCTCCTCCTACATATGTACTGTCTATGCGTTTCACCCACTCTACCTCTTCAACAGCCCAAATTCTGTGCGGTCTACGGCTGTCTAATCATGAGAAAGTTTTTTCTGCAGTCGAATTATAGAAGCAAGCAAAAACAAAACGACAACCATTTAGCGCTCTCTTGGATCCTAAGTGTTTGACCCGATCAAAAACAAAATAATTGTAAGCTTCAAACTGTAGGGGGTCAATCCTAAATGTACACTAATTTTCTCAAGAACTTGTTTGTGCTGTTCTATTAAGGCTTTAAAGCACTCTCTGTTGTTCACTACGCTGTGTTTTGAATGGGCGCTAATCACTTCTTGCCCCCAATTTGTATTTTGTCCATCTTCCAGGTCACGTGAGTGAAACCCAGCAATACCTGCTAGCCACTGAAGGCTCCACTGGCTGGAGCCAAACATTATGACGTCTCCACTTTTATTCATATCATACAGTCTTATGTTCAATATTATGTATTGTTGTCAAAAGTATCAATAGAATTGATACTAAAACTAAACTACAAACGAGATACTCATTTTGAGCTAAACTCACGTTGACGGGTGAGAAATATGACCTTTCCTGAAGTAGTGTGAGACCACAATGTTTAATAGAAGAATCTTTGTGTTGAAATGCCAGTCTTTTATCTGTAAGTTTGAAATAAGTATCTCTGTGATATGAAAATAGTATTGATAAATTAATATATTTCTTAGTATCAAAATCAAGTTTTGACAAGTATATGGCTTATGTTTTCTCTCTTTTTTTGTTTATTTATTTTATTTATAATTTTCACATGCCTCATGTATTAAATACCTATAATGAAGGCCACCCCCCCCCCCCTCTCTCTCTCTCTCTCTCTGAAAAGAATATTATAAAAACAGATTGTGATTTAGAAGTTGTGTGCTTTGATGCGTTGGTTAGTCCACCTTAATTTCCACATTGACCACATGAAAGTCTTGTTTATACTTAAAGATCAAGTTTGTGATAGAAGCAGACACGCTGGACAGATCAAACACCTACATCTGGTTTTGTGGCGTAAAAATCAGATACCTCAACTTTAATAACAGTGATTACAACTCAACACAACAAAACAGACATCTAACAACAACATAAGTAATCGCTGAGGAAGTAGTCAGAATTGCACATCTCATGGCGCAATTTCATCTTATGTGAGTAGGTCTTTAATCTACATCTGCCAACAAAGCCCCAGAATCAATAGGACACACTAACGAGCATTTGTGCACATGTTTACAAGGCACCACACATGCACATAATCAGAAAGAAGGGCAAAAAATCAATTAAGCATGTCTACTAAATGGGAATACACTCTGAGCTACTGAGAACGCCACATTAGAAGCACTTTTTCCTCCTAATGGACCCATTTCTTTGCTTGCGTGTCTGTGAGCACCTGAGCAGAGGGGTTGCCGCGGCTATGTATTTATGTTTATGAGATATGATTTATATCTCCAAGTGGATACAAACGCAGAGGAGGAAGAGAGCTCTTTCCAGTCTCCCCTTGGGTCCTCCCTCTGTGCTTAACACTGCTGCTTTTGTCTACATAATTCGTTGTGCTGTGTTGTTGTTTATTTCATTTTATTATTTTTTTCTTTGAGTCTTTTCCCAAGGTGCACCCTTAGCTCCCAACGCGAAACGACATCGCACTTTTGCGCTGGGCTAGAAGAAAAATGCTCCTTGACAGCGCACATTTTTTACCCTAACCTGCTGTAGCACTGCGGACGCAAATTTATGATTTCAATGCAAAAGTGTATACCCATGACAAATTACCAGGCAGGGATGTTTACAGTGAGAATCCATACTTTTGCCTTAAAAATACTCAAAAACAGCTAGGGTTAAGCTGTAATTTAGCACAAGTTTTTTGCCCGTTTCACACTTTTTCTGACTTCTTGCTTTATTGGCTGCCGCTCAGGTAATAATTCCAAATAATGTGAAAGCAATTGCGTGAAACTTTTTTTTATTGATGTCCTGGCGTTGCACTGAGGTTATGGGGGAAAGAAACTCCCATAGAGTAAATGATGCTCCTAAAGTTATTACGATTGGGAAGGTTAGGTTGTAGAAAGCAAGATTTCATCAGCCGTTTTACAAAGTACTTTTTACACAGCTATATTTCTCTCACTAATTGGTGGGTAAAACACAACACAAATGGTTAACCGTGTTTGTCTATTACTGGGAATGCGGTTTTGAGAGAAGTCACAGTGGATTTATTAGTTCAATCTGGAAATATTTACTGTAGAAACACATTAGCTTCCACATTATTCACTTAAGAGTTGACAGCTTAAATTAAATTAGCAATTTACCTAAAGCGTGAGGTCAAAGTGATTTTGACTACGGTTTTTGCCCAACAAACATGAAGTGAATTTCGTCTTTGTAGAATCTATGAAATGGTCACCTTCAAACTTTTTACCTTTTGTGCTACAAGTTTTAGCTCTGGCAAAACCTATGACAACGCTGAACCTTGAGCCTTTGTGGATATAAGCTTTTTATATGCTGCCAGAACACAACAGAGATAGCCTTCTCTGTTAATGCAAATATTAGCAAGATAAAGTGTGAAGGAGAACAGAGCAAGAAACCTACAGAACAGCCATCACTATCTCTGTATTAAACAGCATGACACTTTTGTTTTTGCTTTACACATAGCATGTATTTAATTTATAGTCATCATAATGCAGCCCTACACCAGTAGAACCTAATTATGTCATGCACAAGTACCATTTTAAATAATATTTGGTTCTCTCCACTAGATTAAAACTACGACTATACAACACAGTATCACAAGAACGTGTACATTTACCACGACACAAAAAACAGTGTCTTTTGAGCACAATTTCAGGCCTTTTTGGCGTACTTATGTTACGCCTGTACAATTAGCACGATATGAGAAGTGTAAAAATGACACGAGATTTCACAGCATAAAAATACACGAGTTTTGGTTGCAGCCATTTTCTTTAGGTGAAATGGGTAAGTTTAGGCTTCAAGTTACTAAACTGGGTAAGTTTAGGTCTGAGGCTTGGGGCAGGTTAAGATTAGAATCAGGATTTGTTAATATTCATAAATAAGAACACATCTTAACAACCACATAGAAATTAACTTGGCCTGCTTCCGTATCATAATTACGCAAAACAGTAAACGCGCAATTTACATTTCCTGTTATGTGGTAAATGTACGCTTTCTTGTGAGGGCTCGACTATATTGACCTGAATTAGAGCTCAAAAGTAGTTTATGAATTAAGTCTACAATAATGAAAAGCCCTATAAGAAAATTCTATGGCATACACTCGATTTTGTTTTTGTTTACAATAAATAACTTAAATCAGTTTCCCACACAGATCTCTTGTTAATGCTGATTATGTCTAAAATTGTTCTTTTCGTTCACCAAACTCCACTAACTTTTTGTTTTAACAATATAAAAACAATCAATATGAATTGTTTTTGATAAAAGTAGCTGTCAATGCCATTGACACTGATAATTTGTATCAGTGGCCATCCTTCCACACCACGTACACCTACAAACCTGACCTTTTATTAACAAAAATGTGGTGAAGAATATGGAGAATAATGTAGCCAAAGGGTAAAATGTTTTAATTTTTTTTTACTGCTCAAGAATGCTCGAAACTCTTCAACTGTTCTTTAATTCTTTTTAGGGATGTTCATGGTTAATCGATTAACGTTGACCAATCAAGTGTGAGCTCTTTGCCGCGATTAACTGACACAAATATTCAACTGTTCGATAGTAAACAACACTAACTGCCCCTGAACGGCTCTGGCGTTTGTCTGTATGAAGAAAAGATTGCTACAACTTCAATGTTTATCTCATAAGGGTTGAGCAAAGCTGAGTGACACTGCTTGCGTTTATGGACTAATATCAATCATGCCTGGATTTATTTACTTGGATTTAATGTTGAAGTAGAAACAGACAGGATTATTCAAGTTTTGTCAGGGCAACTATCGAGGTTTTACCTGTTAAGGTAAGCGACTAAAGTTAGCAACAGCTTTAAAACGTGACTTCTTATATATAAGTAGTTTTATTAAATAAGCTACATAGTGCAATGGTGCATTAAAACAGTGTTTAGAGAGGCTTTCATTCAGTGGTGTGGTGCACAATTCAAAGGTGTCTCACTGCTCTGCTCTCACTCTCGTACCTCTGTGCCCAATTATAACATGTCCAGTGAAAATCCAACATAAAAGTACTGCAATAACACAATCGTTAACCAATTATTGACCGTGAAGAGCTCTAACTAACGGTTAAAGAAGAAATCAAAAACATGTATTCCTAGTTCTGTTTGTTTTTCTTTTTATTTATACATTATGGCAGTTCTTAACAATGGTTTTGACTTGCTTTTTCTACCTTAGTAACTGTCTCTTGTTAGAGTTACTTTTTCATCTGATCATTTTTAAAATACAGTTGCTTTTCTAAAATCAGAGGAGTCAAGACAGGAACACTTTGCAATTAGGCAAAAATATAATCTGAATATTTATTTTGGTATTGTTTGATATGTTAATACTGCAGCATAGTTTTCAGAAGGAATTTTGTGTCTCACCGTAATAATGTGCAAAATAAATTGTATCTGCAAGCTACAACTCATCACTTGTGGCACCAATGAATGATAAAAAGCTTGACTAATTGACAGCTGAGGTAATGGTCACTGACAAAGCTCACATCTCCAAATTTCCTTCAGAACTGGTGCCGAAGTCTGGCCAGAAGCGTTCTATTATAGACAGCTCTGTTGACATGCTATCATATCAGCTCCTGAACTATTCTGGGGAAACATTTTAAACTTTCCTTTTGAAGTTTTGACCCAGCTGCTGTCCATAAAAATCATGTTGACGTGAGCCTCTATGGCAAATGTATAATTTTAAATGCATTAACACAACTAGAGATGTCAAGTTTATTAGGTAATAGATAATCGTGATTATTATTCATTCATTCTTTAAGAATCTTAGTATAAATTCCAGCTTATACATTGGACTTTTTTTAATGAAACAAGGACATTGACTCGTAAAAAGCGCTATACAAATAAAGATTACTTACTTACTTATTAATTCACACCTTTTGTAGATGGTGATCTTGTAAAAAAAAAACAAAAAAAAAAAACATTCTATATTATTTTAAATTGAGAGTAAATACTTTTAAGGACCCTCATGTAATTTCAGTTCAAGAGGCGAAGAGGCTGAAGAGTTTGGGAACGACTGGTTTATATCATATAAATATAATCACTGTTTATTTTTTGCTATAGTGAAAAGTCACTTTGTGAATCTTGGATTTAAAGTTCCAGATGTTGGTATCAGTAAATATTATGTTGATGTTGGTATCAGTTACTGTTACTTTACAGTAAAGACATATTGTTTTTTTCCCTAAAAAATGTTGCTGTTGTGTGGTCATTGTGATTGCAATCATGAATAATCACTAAATCTAATTGTGTACTGCTATTACATTTTTGTCTAATCATTATTGCTATTTATTTTTGTTTTTTCAGCCAACACAGCAAAGTGATTATCGAGGTGTTGGATGAAAATGACAACCCTCCTGTTCTTCACCAGAAAAACCTACATTGGCGGAGTAACAGAGGACACCAAGATTTTTAGTTCGGTGCTCAAGATAGTGGTGAGTACGATACTGACTCATATTTTCCCTTATTTCAGCTGAAAATCCATTTTGAGCAGCTTTTAATATTGTTACTATGAAAACATAGTAAATGTTTGAGACATATTTGTCACCAAGTTTGAAAGTAACGTTAAAACAAATGCTACAGCAAAGTTTCACAACTTAGCTAAATGTCTTTCATACAGTACACTTGGAAGTAGAATGTTACTTGTTGAATGTTCTGTTCAAACAGAATCTCTTCATTTATGTTATCACAGTGTGCCAAGTCCATTTACTCACACCTGGGATTTTAGTGTTTATCAAGTATTACTGTTTGTGATTCCTTTGGCCTTTGTACTTTGTGCTGTTGTTTACAACATGGGCTACCTATGTCATATTACTGACCATCGTTTGAGGTCAGGTGTACTTTCAATGGGGAAATGGAGACAGAAGAGTGATGAAAAATAATAGGTTAGAATACTTTATTTATCTGGTCTGATCTGATGCTTGGCCTCAGGGAAGCTGCTCATACAGACTATCAGTCCAACAGTGGATGGAACAACGTGTCAGTGGCAAAAAAAACATCATCCTCATTCCTCCAATGGCTAGTTACACAGAACTGAAATAAAGTCTATGTTAGTGTTGCTGTCAGGCAGTGTGTGCTGCTTTGGCCAAAGTTCTGCTTCCACTCCAAAGGCTAAATAAAAAAAAAGATATTATTTCCATCTATATCTTACAAGCATTGTGAGTGTGTAGCAAAAGCAAAGCTGCTTTACATATAACCGTTAATGCTCTCTTTTAGATAAGTACAGTGCTATCAGTGAATTGGACTGAACACTCACGATACCTGAAAATGTGTTGCATCTAAGCTTTCACCTATATCAACATAATCCAGGATGTCCAGTCCTCAGTGTAAACAAACCTAGGAGGCAATTGCAGGGCAACATTGAAAATTGCAGAAATATGAGTAATAAATTCCAGTGGCACTTTGAATCTCATATAGATTTAAGAAACACTACAAGTGAATAACAAAAGTCTCAAAGTGAAACTTCTCCTTGAGTTTACTCACATATACTTTATGTAAGGAAATCGTTTTCATTATGTAATGTTCTCTTAAAGAAATGCTGAAATGTATGTGAATATCTTATTTAGAATTTAAGTAAACGAGATCCGACTGAAATTATGTTTGCACACTTTTACACTTTTCAGTATCAAAAAGATATTAATGAATTATTTTGATAATGCCTTAAAACCTTGTCGGGTCCAAAACAGTGTGCAGGTGTTTGGCTTTTATCTAATCAAACAACTTTTCCTCTGCTTAATACTTTCTTTGTTTTCATATTGACTCAGAATACTGTGCACTGATTGGTTGGCGGGCGGTGGGTAGGTTGTAGTAGATTTGTTTAAATAAATAATATTAATAAATTGTTTGGACGATTTTTTTTTTTTTTTAGCCTCAAATTTGTTTTCCTTTTCTTAACACTTCTGTCTTGTCTTGAACTTTTTTGATAAGTTTATTTTAATAATTAGTTGGGTCGAATTACATGTGCACGGATACTTTTACGCAGTATTTAAAAAAAAATAGGGGGGTCTGTCTAAATAATCATTCAATTAATTATTTAAAAGTTTTTGAACGTGGGATTTTGAAATGATTCCTTGAACATGTAACAGACCTAAAGCTGCCTCTAGTCTAACTCTAGTCTGACTTCTGCTGTTTGTTGTTTTTTTCTACTTTTTTTTTTTTTACTTTATTTTGTATTTTTTTCTCTCCTGCAACGTTGTTTGTAGAGACAGGTGAGACGCTGAGATACTGTGACCGAGGCTGAGTGTGCATGGAACAGATGTTTGATGAATAAAAATACTAAACAAAGCGAGTTTCAACTGTGTTTTATTATAAACATTAGGCCCAACCTAAAGGTGCACCTGTTTGCTGTGACAGTCCATTGGTAAATAGTTAGCATAGTTTTGCAAATGCCAAGTTTCAGATTTTGCAAAAATATTGGTAAATTTTGAAAATTATACAAAACTGCTATTTAATCCTTGAACCCTATATTTTTTTTTATTATTAATTTAATAAACATCAACTATCAAACTCCCTGACATGTTAAAGATAGAAATGAAATTGGAACATTGGGATAGATCAAAATAATTTTTACTCTAAGCTTACAAATAAAAAATACCCCTAAAATGTAATAGGACCTTTTAATCTGCTCTACCTAACTTTTTTGAAGTTAATACAGGTCCCTAAAACCCATTTTGAATTTAATTGGTTTCCCCAGACATGTGCTGCAAAGGGGGGACCAGATGCGTCCCTCGGACTTTTTCAATATGGCCCCAGCACTTTTTTGAGAATAAGTATTTCTATTTCGTTTATTTGATTGACTAGGCTTCAGAGCATGTCTTTGCTTGTTACAATATTTACAATAAATGGTCAAAATAGCAGAATAAAAAGTATGTTTTACAAAAATGTGCTTGCAATAGGCCTAATGATAATCTGTTATGCCAATGACCACAGTGTCTTAACAAATGTGTGAGCAGCTCAAAGTAACTCACAGTAGTGTAACTCAGTTACATTTCTGAAACAGTATATTGTACAACTGCATTACATTTTTCTCCCTGTAACTAGCAATATATAATGTACAGTTTTTACAGTAACTTACCCAACACTGCTCATGCATGTGTAGAGAGTAATCTTTTGTTCTGCAGTTTATACTCAAGTGCTCAGAAAATCCCTGTTTTCTTGTACACCTATTCCCGCCCATTTACTTGAAATTACTTAAATTTCAGATTCTGGGTAAGACATGTAGGTTTCAACATTCTGTCTTTTTCCAAACCCAAAAAGACTATCATTTACATATATTTTTGCTTGTTAAATTTATATTTTACAATAATAGGCTGTTCATAGTAATTATTTAGTTTTGAACAGGACGGACGTTTTACATTAATTCGCTGTTTTACTTGAAGCAAAATGTAAATTACTGAACTATGTCACAGTTTATTACAGTTTATGGAAAAAAAAAAAACAAAAACACTATAGGTCCCTTTTAAACACAATATACTCTCCTATTTTCATATTCATTAGACTTTTCACCCTCATTTTGAAAGTCTTATTAAATGTTTTTGCTTTTTTTTTTGTTTGTTGCATCAAAATTTGACAAAATATTGTTTTCATTTGTTTTTTGTAAAGTTGAACAGAAATGGACTTGAATTGCCCTAATGCATTTGCCTGGCTACTTTTCTCATTGAGTTTATTACATTTGCCGTGTTGTGTCAATAAAGGGGTGTTTTCAGGCACGTATGAGTAGACCGTAGGCGTGCAGACACGAGTGGAATTTCTCTGAGTTAACGCACCCAAGCTGTCATGGAAAATGGAAAAGCGACATCCCGGTGAGAGGTGGAACAGGCCTGTGTAAATGCAATTTACATAATTTTGTCGAGATGGTTATATCTATTCCAATATTTCGTGTTGAAGTGTCCATGCGTCAGTTATTACTTTTATTTAAAATTTAAAATCACTTTCAAATATCATTATGGCACGCGCTGTCCTATTTTTAATATCTCATCTCCCATTGGTTCAACCCGATGTCAATCATCGATTACGTTGCCGCGGCGTCCCTCCTACTGTCGCCACTGGAAAAAAATTGAAAGTTTCCAAGATGGCGGCATAGCACTGCTCGTTCGCTGAAAACAATAGAAACCAAACACACAGGAATATCTTCATTTTAAGGCCTTTCCCGTGCGGACCGTGGCGCTTAGCTCCCCGGGCCGAGACGGACCGGAGGCGTGCTATCCGAAGCGGCTGCTCGGGGGAGGAAACTCACAAGGACCATGTTTTGTTTAAGCGTCTGAAGGCAAAAACNAGGTTTTAAAAATAAAATTAATAAAAAAAAAAGTACAACAATGATCAGATGGTCATCTTTTTAGTCATAAATGAGAGAAAAAATTATTTTGAGAAATGCATTTATACAGGCTGATTAAATAGTAACACATCTTTAGGAGTAGAGCAAATGAAGACTGACCATATTTTCTTTCTTTAAATAAATGATCTGTCTTCCGCACTTAGCTTGCAAACTGCTCAGAACATGACGTTTCTTCATGTGTAACCATTAACCGTAATAGGATTTTACTATGACTACAAGATTGATCGCAATCACATCATAATTGCAATTCGAATGGATTTGCAAAGGCTTCAGCTTTTGAAGGACTTTAATTTTCTCCACAAATTACAAACCACAAACAATCATGTCTTATTTACATAAAAAAAAAAAAAAAAACTTTTAGATTTGTACAAACAGGTTTACAATAGATGTGATTATTTTGTTACCTTGTGTGTTTAGGCCTAATTCTGTGTGATCCCCCCCTCCCAAAAAGAAAAATACAATCATAATACTACTGTGAAAAAGCCCTAGATTATTTTGGGCGCACTTTCACATAAAATACACAAAATAACTTTAACCTCCAGATAATAGACCAGGCATGTCCAAACTATGGCCTGGGCACCAAATATGGCCCTCAAACCAATGTTTCTTGGCACTTAGGCATCCTGAAGAATTGAACCAACCCTAACTAGTGCATTTTACTTTACTATCCGAAAAATCTCCTTTTTACATAAGATGTGTACCCTGTGACAGACGAATCCATTTGAATTTTTCAGCTCAGGCAATAGCACAAACCTAATAATAATCTTATAAAAATGTCTTGTATTCCAATATGCTCTAAAAAAAAAAATTCTCTGCTGATGCATTTCTGTCCCAATATGATAAAGCTAGACTATTTATTACATGCACCTAAAAGAGCTTCTTCATTATGAGGACTGTATTTTATTCAATCATTTAGGCAGTTGCTGTAACCATCTATAAACATGATGAATAGCTTTCAAACTCTCTGGCCAAAACTCAAATTTTGTAAATCACTGTATGCTGTTTTTTCATGCTTATACTTCGGCGGAGACTGTCTGAATTTATATGAGTTTTTTTTTTTTCCCGACAAAAGTTCTGGACGATGATGGATGTAGCTTAAACAACAAGTGTGCACCTCCAATCCATTTAATGCATTTATGAATAATAATATCACACGGTGCCAGGTCCATATGCACAGCCCTGCACATACTAATGGCAGCAATTACAACATGCTTTTATCATAATTACTTCAAAATTATTTACTGCTGGCTTAAGGTGGTCCATTTTTCTCCAGACGTCTATTGCAGATGTAGCCTAATTTTTCCATATTACTTATTTCTAATGCTGTCTAGAATTCACAGAGTTATGAAGCGATCTCTCACATAGAATTGGCTTTTGTGCAGATTTCATTGTCAAAATGAAAATGTGAACTCAAAGAACTAAGGACGTGTCTCATACTTTACTGGCTTTGTCCTGCTGTGAAGAAGAAAGGACTTAAATGAGACGGCCTAACACAATAGGGTTGATGCCTTTGAAGAATATATTACTTTTTATTAATAGTAACACCATTTAGGAGCTAGTCATAATGCTTTTCTCACATTGACTGTAATACGAATACGTCATGTTGTTTCTCACTTCATTCCAACCAGAGTCTCTCTCATTCACTTTCTATTGAAACATCTGCGCCGCTGTAACTAGTGCTGTCAAACTCTCCATTTTGGTCTTCAAATGTTTGTTTAAAATGTTCTATAGCAATCTGGTGTTTTTGTACCGCTTTAGACTCAAAATATGAACAATTATAACTGACCAATCAGGTAACAAACCCACTTTGACTAATTGCTAACAAGCTTAACTTCCATCTACTGCAAGAGATTTCTTCTGCACTTGAATTCTTAAATATAAAACAGGGCTTCAAACTATTATAAAAATATAATAATATATAAATATTGCTGGGTTTCAGATGACATCACGCAAACTGCGCGGGAAGCTGACTAAAGACAGGAAGTAAACGCAGTTGTGGCGTCCCCTGTTTTTTTTCACATAGACTTAGCATTAGCCTCAAATGAATAAAGGTTACGATTAATTCAGAGAGTGTCAGCTGGTACAAACCCACCAACCACATTTAGGAGAGAGTAAAGGTAAAAGCCGTTTTGAATTTAGAAGCTTTTTGAAATGTTTAAATAGACAATAATTAGCTGCGTTTTAGAACTGCGTTTCACTATACAGTGTGTAACACGTATGTGCAACACTATTTTACGTGTCTGTTGTGGAGTGATACTTGAAGTCAGAAAGTCGTGAGTGTAAGAAGACTCAACAGGAGAGTGGCAGCTCTTCAGATTGGTAATTGAAACAATGAAACATTTAACTGTACATGACCTTATCTCAGCAATATTACTGCGCCACAAGACAAAAGTTCCTCACAGCAAATATAGCTCCTCCTACATATGTACTGTCTATGCGTTTCACCCACTCTACCCCTTCAACAGCCCAAATTCTGTGCGGTCTACGGCTGTCTAATCATGAGAAAGTTTTTTCTGCAGTCGAATTATAGAAGCAAGCAAAAACAAAACGACAACCATTTAGCGCTCTCTTGGATCCTAAGTGTTTGACCCGATCAAAAACAAAATAATTGTAAGCTTCAAACTGTAGGGGGTCAAATCCTAAATGTACACTAATTTTTCTCAAGAACTTGTTTGTGCTGTTCTATTTGAGGCTTTAAAGCACTCTCTGTTGTTCACTGCGCTGTGTTTTGAATGGGCGCTAATCACTTCTTGCCCCCAATTTGTATTTTGTCCATCTTCCAGGTCACGTGAGTGAAACCCAGCAATACCTGCTAGCCACTGAAGGCTCCACTGGCTGGAGCCAAACATTATGACGTCTCCACTTTTATTCATATCATACAGTCTTATGTTCAATATTATGTATTGTTGTCAAAAGTATCAATAGAATTGATACTAAAACTAAACTACAAACGAGATACTCATTTTGAGCTATAACTCACGTTGACGGGTGAGAAATATGACCTTTCCTGAAGTAGTGTGAGACCACAATGTTTAATAGAAGAATCTTTGTGTTGAAATGCTAGTCTTTTATCTGTAAGTTTGAAATGAGTATCTCTGTGATATTGAAAATAGTATTGATAAATTAATATATTTCTTAGTATCAAAATCAAGTTTTGACAAGTATATGGCTTATGTTTTCTCTTTTTTTTTTGTTTATTTATTTTATTTATAATTTTCACATGCCTCACGTATTAAATACCTATAATGAAGGCCACCTCCCCCCCTCTCTCTCTCTCTCTCTCTGAAAAGAATATTAGAAAAACAGATTGTGATTTGGAAGTTGTGTGCTTTAATTGGCTGGCGTTGGTTAGTCCACCTTAATTTCCACATTGACGCATGAAAGTCTTGTTTATACTTAAAGATCAAGTTTGTGATAGAAGTAGACACGCTGGACAGATCAAACACCTACATCTGGTTTTGTGGCGTAAAAATCAGATACCTCAACTTTAATAACAGTGATTACAACTCACACAACAAAACAGACATCTAACAACAACATAAGTAATCGCTGAGGAAGTAGTCAGAATTGCACATCTCATGGCGCAATTTCATCTTATGTGAGTAGGTCTTTAATCTACATCTGCCAACAAAGCCCCTGAATCAATAGGACACACTAACGAGCATTTGTGCACATGTTTACAAGGCACCACACATGCACATAATCAGAAAGAAGGGCAAAAAATCAATTAAGCATGTCTACTAAATGGGAATACACTCTGAGCTACTGAGAACGCCACATTAGAAGCACTTTTTCCTCCTAATGGACCCATTTCTTTGCTTGCGTGTCTGTGAGCACCTGAGCAGAGGGGTTGCCGCGGCTATGTATTTATGTTTATGAGATATGATTTATATCTCCAAGTGGATACAAACGCAGAGGAGGAAAAGAGCTCTTTCCAGTCTCCCCTTGGGTCCTCCCTCTGTGCTTAACACTGCTGCTTTTGTCTACATAATTCGTTGTGCTGTGTTGTTGTTTATTTCATTTTATTATTTTTTTTCTTTGAGTCTTTTCCCAAGGTGCACCCTTAGCTCCCAACGCGAAACGACATCGCACTTTTGCGCTGGGCTAGAAGAAAAATGCTCCTTGACAGCGCACATTTTTTACCCTAACCTGCTGTAGCACTGCGGACGCAAATTTATGATTTCAATGCAAAAGTGTATACCCATGACAAATTACCAGGCAGGGATGTTTACAGTGAGAATCCATACTTTTGCCTTAAAAATACTCAAAAACAGCTAGGGTTAAGCTGGTAATTTAGCACAAGTTTTTTGCCCGTTTCACACTTTTTCTGACTTCTTGCTTTATTGGCTGCCGCTCAGGTAATAATTCCAAATAATGTGAAAGCAATTGCGTGAAACTTTTTTTTATTGATGTCCTGGCGTTGCACTGAGGTTATGGGGGAAAGAAACTCCCATAGAGTAAATGATGCTCCTAAAGTTATTACGATTGGGAAGGTTAGGTCGTAGAAAGAAAGATTTCATCAGCCGTTTTACAAAGTACTTTTTACACAGCTATATTTCTCTCACTAATTGGTGGGTAAACACAACACAAAATGGTTAACCGTGTTTGTCTATTACTGGGAATGCGGTTTTGAGAGAAGTCACAGTGGATTTATTAGTTCAATCTGGAAATATTTACTGTAGAAACACATTAGCTTCCTCATTATTCACTTAAGAGTTGACAGCTTAAATCAAATGAGCAATTTACCTAAAGCGTGAGGTCAACTAAGACTGTATGTATGACTACGGTTTTTGCCCAACAAAACAGGAAGTGAATTTTGTCTTTGTAGATCTATGAAATGGTCACCTTCAAACTCTTTACCTTTGTTCTACAAGTTTTAGCTCTGGCAAAAACTACGACTCACGCTGCACCTCGAGCCTTTGTGGACATAGCCTTTTTATATGGTGACCAGAACACAACAGAGATAGCCTTCTCTGTTAATGCAAACATTAGCGAGATCAGCCATCACTATCTCTGTATTAGAACAGTGTGACACTTTTGTTTTTGCTTTACACATAGCATGTATTAATTTATAGTCATCATAGTGCCCCCTACACCAGTAGAGCCTAATTCTGTCATGCCAAGCACCATTTTAAATAATGTTTGGTTCTCTCCACTAAATTAAAACTACGACTATACAGCACAGTATCACAAAAAGCGTACATTTACCACGACACAAAAACATTTTTGAGCATTTCAGGCCTTTTTTGCGTACTTATGTTACGCTGCACATTTTGCACGATATGGAAGCGTAAAAATACACGAGTTTGGTTGAAGCCACGTGGGACGTTTCTTAGGTAAGAAGGGTAGTTTAGCTTCAAGTTACTAAACTGGGTAAGTTTAGGTCTGGGCTTGGGGCAGGTTAGGATTAGAATCAGGATCTTAACAAAAAAAACACCACAAACATGAAATTAATTGGCCGATGCGTATCATATTACGCAAAACATAAACGCGCAATTTACATTTCCTGTTATGTGGTAAATATACGCTCTCTTGTGAGGGCTCGACTATATCGACCTGAATTAGAGCTCAAAAGTAGTTTATGAATTAAGTCTACAATAATGAAAAGCCCTATAAGAAATTCTATGGCATACACTCGATTTTGTTTTGTTTACAATAAATAACTTAAATCAGTTTCCCCCACAGATCTCTTGTTAATAATGGCTGCTGATTATGTCTAAAATTGTCCTTTTCGTTCACCAAACTCCACTAACTTTTTGTTTTAACAATATAAAAACAATCAATATGAATTGTTTTTGATAAAAGAGCTGTCAATACCATTGACACTGATAATTTGTATCAGTACCATCCTTCCACACCACGTACACCTACAAACCTGACCTTTATTAACAAAAATGTGGTGAAGAATATGGAGAATAATGTAGCCAAAGGGTAAATGTTTATTTTTTTTTACTGCTCAAGATGCTCGAAACTCTTCAAACTGTTCTTTAATTCTTTTTAGGGATGTTCATGGTTAATGATTAACGTTGACCAATCAAGTGTGAGCTCTTTGCGCGATTAACTGACACAAATATTCAACTGTTCGATAGTAAACAACACTAACTGCCCTGAACGGCTCTGGCGTTTGTCTGTATGAAGAAAAGATTGCTACAACTTCAATGTTTATCTCATAAGGGTTGAGCAAAGCTGAGTGACACTGCTGCGTTTATGGACTAATATCAATCATGCCTGGATTAT
Source organism: Mugilogobius chulae (assembly GCA_038363315.1). Taxonomy (NCBI): domain Eukaryota; kingdom Metazoa; phylum Chordata; class Actinopteri; order Gobiiformes; family Gobiidae; genus Mugilogobius; species Mugilogobius chulae. The sequence continues at coordinate 26,943,658 of CM076407.1, forward strand.
TTACTTGGATTTAATGTTGAAGTAGAAACAACAGGATTATTCAAGTTTTGTCAGGGCAACTATCGAGGTTTTACCTGTTAAGGTAAGCGACTAAAGTTAGCAACAGCTTTAAAACGTGACTTCTTATATATAAGTAGTTTTATTAAATAAGCTACATAGTGCAATGGTGCATTAAAACAGTGTTTAGAGAGGCTTTCATTCAGTGGTGTGGTGCACATTCAAAGGTGTCTCACTGCTCTGCTCTCACTCTCGTACCTCTGTGCCCAATTATAACATGTCCAGTGAAAATTCCAACAATAAAAGTACTGCAATAACACAATCGTTAACCAATTATTGACCGTGAAGAGCTCTAACTAACGTTAAAGAAGAAATCAAAAACATGTATTCCTAGTTCTGTTTGTTTTTCTTTTATTTATACATTATGGCAGTTCTTAACAATGGTTTTGACTTGCTTTTTCTACCTTAGTAACTGTCTCTTGTTAGAGTTACTTTTTCATCTGATCATTTTTAAAATACAGTTGCTTTTCTAAAATCAGAGGAGTCAAGACAGGAACACTTGCAATTAGGCAAAAATATAATCTGAATATTTATTTTGGTATTGTTTGATATGTTAATACTGCAGCATAGTTTTCGAAGGAATTTTGTGTCTCACCGTAATAATGTGCAAAATAAATTGTATCTGCAAGCTACAACTCATCACTTGTGGCACCAATGAATGATAAAAAGCTTGACTAATTGACAGCTGAGGTAATGGTCACTGACAAAGCTCACATCTCCAAATTTCCTTCAGAACTGGTGCCGAAGTCTGGCCAGAAGCGTTCTATTATAGACAGCTCTGTTGACATGCTATCATATCAGCTCGAACTATTCTGGGAAACATTTTAAACTTTCCTTTTGAAGTTTTGACCCAGCTGCTGTCCATAAAAATCATGTTGACGTGAGCCTCTATGGCAAATGTATAATTTTAAATGCATTAACACAACTAGAGATGTCAAGTTTATTAGGTTAATAGATAATTGTGATTTTCATTCATTCTTTAAGAATCTTAGTATAAATTCCAGCTTATACATTGGACTTTTTTTAATGAAACAAGGACATTGACTCTGTAAAAAGCGCTATACAAATAAAGATTACTTACTTACTTATAATTCACACCTTTTGTAGATGGTGATCTTGTAAAAAAAAAACAAAAAAAAAAAAAAACATTCTATATTATTTTAAATTGAGAGTAAATACTTTTAAGGACCCTCATGTAATTTTCAGTTCAAGAGGCGAAGAGGCTGAAGAGTTTGGGAACGACTGGTTTATATCATATAAATATAATCACTGTTTATTTTTGCTATAGTGAAAAGTCACTTTGTGAATCTTGGATTTAAAGTTCCAGATGTTGGTATCAGTAAATATTATGTTGATGTTGGTATCAGTTACTGTTACTTTACAGTAAAGACATATTGTTTTTTCCCTAAAAATGTTGCTGTTGTGTGGTCATTGTGATTGCAATCATGAATAATCACTAAAATCTAATTGTGTACTGCTATTACATTTTTGTCTAATCATTATTGCTATTATTTTTGTTTTTCAGCCAACACAGCCAAAGTGATTATCGAGGTGTTGGATGAAAATGACAACCCTCCTGTTTTCACCAGAAAAACCTACATTGGCGGAGTAACAGAGGACACCAAGATTTTTAGTTCGGTGCTCAAGATAGTGGTGAGTACGATACTGACTCATATTTTCCCTTATTTCAGCTGAAAATCCATTTTGAGCAGCTTTTAATATTGTTACTATGACAAACATAGTAAATGTTTGAGACATATTTGTCACCAAGTTTGAAAGTAACGTTAAACAATGCTACAGCAAAGTTTTCACAACTTAAGCTAAATGTCTTTCATACAGTACACTTGGAAGTAGAATGTTACTGTTGAATGTTCTGTTCAAACAGAATCTCTTCATTTATGTTATCACAGTGTGCCAGTCCATTTACTCACACCTGGGATTTTAGTGTTTATCAAGTATTACTGTTTGTGATTCCTTTGGCCTTGTACTTTGTGCTGTTGTTTACAACATGGGCTACCTATGTCATATTTACTGACCATCGTTTGAGGTCAGGTGTACTTTCAATGGGGAAATGGAGACAGAAGATGATGAAAAATAATAGGTTAGAATACTTTATTTATCTGGTCTGATCTGATGCTTGCCTCAGGGAAGCTGCTCATACGACTATCAGTCCAACAGTGGATGGAACAACGTGTCAGTGGCAAAAAAAACATCATCCTCATTCCTCCAATGGCTAGTTACACAGAACTGAAATAAAGTCTATGTTAGTGTTGCTGTCAGGCAGTGTGTGCTGCTTTGGCCAAAGTTCTGCTTCCACTCCAAAGGCTAAATAAAAAAAAAGATATTATTTCCATCTATATCTTACAAGCATTGTGAGTGTGTAGCAAAGCAAAGCTGCTTTACATATAACCGTTAATGCTCTCTTTTAGATAAGTACAGTGCTATCAGTGAATTGGACTGAACACTCACGATACCTGAAAATGTGTTGCATCTAAGCTTTCACCTATATCAACATAATCCAGGATGTCCAGTCCTCAGTGTAAACAACCTAGGAGGCAATTGCAGGGCAACATTGAAAATTGCAGAAATATGAGTAATAAATTCCAGTGGCACTTTGAATCTCATATAGATTTAAGAAACACTACAAGTGAATAACAAAAAGTCTCAAAGTGAAACTTCTCCTTGAGTTTATCACATATACTTATGTAAGGAAATCGTTTTCATTATGTAATGTTCTCTTAAAGAAATGCTGAAATGTATGTGAATATCTTATTTAGAATTTAAGTAAACGAGATCCGACTGAAAATTATGTTTGCACACTTTTACACTTTTCAGTATCAAAAAGATATTAATAAATTATTTGTAATTGCCTTTAAAACCTTGTCGAGGTCAAAACAGTGTGCAGTTTGGTGTGTGTAGGAGTGTGATCTTGTCATTCTGCAGATAAAAATTACTTTTTAATTTACAACAATTGATGAAGTGAATTAATATGAATAATTATGCTCACTCCTACGAAAGACAGTTAACCTCAGATTAAAAAACAAACTAACAGAACAAACAAAGTTTAGCCTGCGGTGTATCCCTTTAAAAAAAAATACATCTTATTTAGTGAAAACTTGTCTCAAATATTGTATAATTAATACATTTCTTGTATAATTTGGTCTATTTGTTTGACATATACAAATGGAGGCCTTATTGTAGATCTTATGGAGAACTGTAAATAACTAAATCAAACATGACACTAAAATCCCTACAGATGCAGGAGAAGAGCCTCTTTTATGACTCCTCTGCCTGCACTCTTCCCAATGAGGTCACTTGAGTCAGCCTTATGCCGGACACAACCTGGCTGTCTGCCTCACTCACCCCGCGGCTCCTGTTATGAGACACTTTGATTTCCTTCCGTATCTGTGGACACATCACTGGTGCTGCTCTGGGCCATTCTGTCCGCTCGGTGTGTATGTGTGTGTGTGTGCAGGTGGATCAGAGCCACTGTAATCCCACTGTGTTCACGTGTTCACAGGAGCATGGAGGCACATCCTGTCTGATAATAACAACACTGTGAATGGGTGGTGTAGAACGGCTGGTGCTTGTAATTTAGCATGTGTACATATTTGTGAAACGGCTTTATGTGGAGTGATATGACTAGTCTTTGCCTTGGAGGTTGTTTGGTGGCAGTATCTCTAAAGATGCTCATTTATCTTATTATTATTACTAACAATTATGTTGGTCCTTTGAGAATAAGATGTTTCACACAAAGGAAAAGAACATGAAACAAATAGCAAACATCTCATTATCAGAATTAGCAGTAACAACAAAAACCTGAATATATTCATAGATTTCTATGAAGTTTTTTTCGGATAATAAGCTATAAGTCACAAGTCATGACAAGTGTCACTTGTCAAGTCAAGTCAGTCTCCCACCTCTGGAGGTTAAAGGTGCACTGTGCAACTTTCTGGAAGTCATCCATACAATTAAGTAGAATTAGAAAGCTAAAAGAATACTTTAGGACTTTCTGAATGAAAATGAATATATTTTATGCCATAATATGAAAAAAATCAGCCAAAGGAACAGATGTTGCGGGTCCTCCTCCAAACCAAATAATAGACTATTTTCTGGCCGTGCAAGCCCGCTTAATGTAAGGACTGAGATTTGTATAAATGATTTAGCGTAACAAAGGAATCTAAATGACAAAAATATGCAGTTATTCAAGTTTATTTTTGCCAAAAAGTTGTGCAGTGCTCCTTTAAAGCTTCATTACAAATCAAGCTTTTACACTTCTGGTGAGTGAATAACTGACCGAAAGATCTCAACAGAAAGTGGCATGGATAAAACTGGATTACACCTGGTTCGAGTCCTGATACAGGATTGACAATGTGGTTGGATGACATGTCGTGTCACTCATGAACTGAACAACCCTCCCTTATCCTCCTCTAAAGAGAACAGCTGGCAATAGTTTTGGTCTGTCTTATCCTGTGCATTTCATAGCTCTCTGTAAAGGCCAAGCCCCAGAGGACTAACTGTAAACATCTTTAGCTTGTAGCTGTCTGTCTGTCTAATCGTATCTTCAATTATGAATGGTGTGCAAATGTTTTTGTTTTGTCTTTAGATAAAGAAAGAAGCATTATGCACTTTTGTGCCATAACTTTCCTCTTATGTCAAAAGATTACACTTAACATCTACACATGCCCTAATCCTAAATATTTCAGTCTAATTTTAAGACCTAAATAAGTGTGTGTGCCCTAAAGCAATTGACATATGACTCAAGAAGTCACAGTCATCTTTCAATGTTCCAAGGTTTTTCTCAAAAGTTGATTCACAAGATGATATTTGATTTAAAGCTCATATGACACATAAGTTTGTTTGGATAGTCACAACTTAGAAGTTATAAATAAAGACAGGAAACCAATACTGTTAGCTCATAATAGTGACCAAATAGTTTATTGGGTTGTTCCTTGGCTCTTTTGTTTACTTTTTGGAAAAAATGTCCTTTGGAAATTATCCACACTTAAAAAAAACACCTATAATGAAATAAATGCCTGGGTTTATTGCCATGCAGTGGAACATTGTAGGTAAATTATCTTCATGGAGAAACGCAGGTGATGTTCTTACTGTCATAATTTACAACGCATTCAAACAACAATACTTAAAATATGCAAAGACATTTTTTGCACAACTCACACTTTTTATGATAGTTTATTCATCTTTACTAGATAATAGTGGTACCAAGTATTCTTATTTGTAAAATTGTAACTATTTGCCGGTCGAAAAGGCAGGAAAACAAGACAAATATTAGTACAATTTTAAATACAGTATAATCTATTTTGAATTACATACTTTAACTAATGAATGCATTATTTCATTAAGGTTATGAAATCAGCATACTATACATGGCACAGCAGGGCTATATCCAGACATTTTTTTTCTCTCAAGTGACCAGAATTATTATCATTTAGGTCTGTTTTCTCTTTTTTGTTATAATTCTGAACAATATTTTGAGGAAATTGAACCAAGCATTTGTCTACTTCTCTCCCTGGAACAGGACAGATCTTCAGTAGCTTGTTTACACACTTAGAGACAGTTAGTAATCTTTTGCAAAAGCTAACTAGTGTTTATGCTTTATCCCATTTCAAAGAGTTGGCTTGGTCTGTGCTCAGAATATAGTGAAAGTGTAAAGTCCTAAATTGCAGACCAATCCACAGCGACATTATCACAGAAAACAAAAGCCCATTTTGTTCCTCTATAGTGCTTGCTAGAAGGTAAATACCAGTTTCCTTTTAAGTACTTTTTTTCTTCTTTGCCACAAATCCATCATTATGCCCTTTGTTTGTTTAGAAAAGTAAGAAGTAAGATTTGGTATATTGAAAATGGAAGACACAGATTCAAAGTCAAGGTGGTTAAGTTTGTTACTTAAAGCCTTCTGCACACTACAGGAGTTTGGGCATGATTTTAGGCCCAATGTGCCTCTCTATGAGTTCGGGGAGGAATGGCCAGAGTAAGGTTTTCCACAAGAGATTTTTTGTTGTTTCTCTCCTTACGTCTATGCGTCACTGCTACTATTTGTCAGGGCACATCATTTGGAGCATCTGTCTTGTGATGGTAGCTCTTAAAATGTAAAATAAAGAAGAAACGTTGCCTCATCATCTGTAAATAAATGTAAAGCTTTGTACACGTTGTCAAAGCACTTTCTCCTTAGATGATATGCTAAGCACCTAGTTTACTAGACTATAAAACATGGCCAACACTTAGTTTGTAAAAACTTTTTCATTTCACTCCCACAATGTGTCAGTGTAACAGCTCCATACCTCAAATGATGCTTCGCTCTCCTGTGACCTTTATAAACTGGTTTAATCCACATCCGTTTCATCATTGTTGTTGTTTTACTTTTATAACTGCGCACATGAAAGAAAACACTTGGCGATCAGTCACGTGACGCACACAATGTTCTAACTGTCGTCTCTGTTCTTCCTGCAACATGTTATAAGTATGAGAAAAATAAACATACATATCCTTATCTCAGTGTCCTGTCTAAAAATAGCAAAAGATCTTGCCGGCTTATCAAAACAATTATTGAAGGAAAAGGATTGAACTATGGCCTTCAATTAGCTTCAGTGGGAGATTTATGGATTATACTGTATATCAATGCTCTGTGTGAAAACATCAATCCAATTCAGTCAGTAAGAACATGTGTTTTGGAGCAGAAATCAGACTTTGCAGGAGTAAATTGTAAATGTTTTACAGTATTTATGTTGTATTGTCTAGCATATGATGTAAAATCCACTTTTCTAACTGTTAGCCATGATATAACAGTGTTTTCTGATCATTAGTTGTATTTAAATGGATTCATGCATTTGTTTTTTGTTTAAGTAATCTTGTACAGAATTGTTAAGAAGCTGATCTGACTGATGTGACTTTTCTGAGTGCTCAGAAAAGTCATATTTTCCCCTACCACCTATCCCCAGCCACTTATTTGCATTTACTTGCTCTTACTTAAAACATGTAGTTCTCAAAATTGCCAGTATTCAACCAAAAAGACAAGATAAAACCTGATTAAATTTTACTATAAAGAGGCGGAGTTTCAACAGGACTTATTTCAGTGGATTTATTTATATATTATTATATTAGTTATTTTGCATCGAATTTGTGTTTTGCAATGAACAAAATGTTACCGATTACTGATGCCAAAACCTTGTACCTTTTCAAATTGAGTCGTTTCCTCTTGAGCATTTATAAAAATAACATAATGTTTATGTTGTGTGCAATGGAAATGCATTTATCTCTAAATAGAATCCTGAAGGTCGTCTTTTTAATAAACCCTTTATAAGGTTTCTCCCTCAAGCATATATTGTGTTTGCATTCAGTGAAGCAGTGGCTCAAATGACCTTTTAGTGTAAATGAAAGTGTTAGTGGCCATGTGACGTTCAAGATTATATATGTGGGCAGACATGAAAAACACATAAACGTAAGTTGCATCGTAACTGTCATGAACAAACTTTTGAAGGACTTACAAGAACAGTTCTTATGGCTTTGAGGTGGCAGAAAAAAGGATGCATTTTATTCAGTATTGTGACCCTGAAGGACAAAACATAGACACGCATAGAAACAAGAGCACACACAAACTGGTAACTTCAAAAGCACAAACTAAACTTAAAAAAAAGGGGTGCACGGTAGCCAAGTGGTTAGAGCTCTGGCTTCCCAATAAGGAGGTCGTCGGTTCGACTCCCGGTCGAACCATACTAACAACTCACCATCTCTCTGGGTGGAGTTTGCATGTTCTCCCTGTGTCACCGTGGGTTTTCTCAGGGTACTCCGGTTTCCTCCCACCTCCAAAAACTGTATGTTTAGGTAAATTTCCCTTAGTGAGTGAATGAGAGAGTGAATGTTTGTCTGTCTAACCCTGCGACGAGTTGGCCACTGTCCAGGGTGTTCCCCGCCAAAGTCACTGGGATAGGCTCCAGTCACCCGCGACCCAACGGATTAAGGTAGAAAATGAATGAATGAACTTCAAAAATGCATTAAAATTTAATTTCATTGTCACAAAAAATGCACTCAAATTTAAAAACACACACAATTTAAAAGCATAAACTCATCTTCAAAAACATGCATACAAATTCAAAAACAAGTTAAAAGACATCAGTTCAAATTTAAAAACACTGGTTGGCATTTGCACTTTCAAAACACACACTGAAATATATGTGCATGTATTTGAATATCTGTGTTTTACGTTTGGAGTTAAATAAAACAAGCCTGGGTTGGGTGGTTATTGCCATATGTATCCTGTTACATTTTATTTATCTCATTACAATTCCCTCAATACGATGCGTGTACTGGCCAAAAAGATTATCGTATGCTACCTCTAAAAATGTTTTCATCAACATGTTTTTGAGTACAGAACTCTGCAAAATCAATGTTAAGAATGTAACTTTGATTATGTAAAATAACAAAAGCACAGCATTGCAGTCTTAAAGCAGCGTCTATGTTTAGAAGTATAAATGTATTTTGAGTTTAAGTATCCCAATACATATCAGGACACCCCTCCCTTTATCGATAAGCGTATTGCCAACAAGTTTGTCACTATATATCCCGATACCAATACTACGTGCAAGTAGATCAGAATCAGATAAAGATTTATTGCCTTGTCAGTGAAGAAAAATTCACAACCTAAGAACTTGCTACGATGCTAATGTGCCACATAAACACTGAAGATACAATTAAAGAATAAAAAATATCTGCAATCTGTCATTGCAAGAGATCAAAATGGCAGGTGATAATATGACTGATAATGTGACAATGTGATGACTGCAAGAGACCAACATAGTCACAGAGTCAAAGAAACTGTTCTAGATGCTACTGTAGAGGCAAAGTGGCAAATACTGTATTACTCTTTGAGATGGAAGCTGACGGCCTGTTTTGGCCTATTATTCCTGCTTCACTTTATCATTTGAAAAAGCTGTTCTAATGCTGAGTTTGAACTCTAACCGTGAAACTAGTGATGTGCCAAGAGGTTTGTGAGCGCAAGATAACCTCATAAGGCAGATATATCTTATGAAGCAGATCTATAGAGACTTGTAAAAGCATTTACTTCTGTCACCATAAATGACTTTCACTATCTAGTTAAACATACTTCACCCAATGTAGACTTTGCCAAGTATATAAACTTTGCAGCACATTGAAAACTTAGCGTTGTTGGCATGTTCCGTACATGTGAACGGCGGAACACGTGTCTCTCCAGTGTTTTTGTTCTCCTCCACCTTTGATGTGTCCCTTGTGACGAGCGCAGACGGCCTCCTTAACCTGCATCGTTACGTTCTGCTCGATTCCAAGTGGAAGACGTGTTTTCTTCAAGCCTTCTGATGCATTATTGATGTGCTGGAGCCAATGAAGATCGTCCCAGTGGCATCACAAGGAGAAGATGTGAAAAACGTCAAATGAAACTTTAAGGAACTTGTCATCAGTCTATCCTTTCGAAGTGGTTTGTGTTGCTAATGGCTGCTAATGTAACTCCGGTTTCATGCAAAGTTATTGATGAATGTATGCAGCAGGGGAGGGGTTGTTTCTAGCTATAGTCTTGTAATAAATTATATATTTTATAACGCGGTTTTACAAGAGACAAGAAGATATGACTGATGTTAAGATTTTTCTTGAACATGATGAATTTTAATAATGACATGACTTGCGTTACAGACGTTGCTGATAAGATAAGTTTGCATTTATGTTTGCAGTAATTTTATATTTGCATTTTTTGATGTTGGGGTTGCAGAACGTGGTGGCAATTTCTATTAGTTGCAGTGAGCTACATTTATGACTAAGGTGAAAAATGTGAGGAAAGTGTTTTGCTCAAAGACCTAAGAATAGCAGTTCTTCAAGACAGATTTCAACCAGGTTTGTAAGTATGGGTGCCCTCTGCATTTGACCCATCCTTCCAAAGTGAAGCACAGAGAGGCTTTGTTTTAAGCGTGGTCAGGACTATAGCTGGAGGATTTTTCCAACTACACAAACAAGGAATCTTCTTGCTGTGAGGAAAGAGCTAGCCACTGCTGTTGTGTCATAGGCGTTTGCAAAAGTACTGCACTTGAGTCCGATTTTTGACATCTCAAGTATATATTGCAGTGAGTACATTTAACTTTTGCTTTACTAAATGTAGGAACTGATATTTCTTCTTTCTGCTGGTGTGAATAGTAAACCATTCAATATAGTTAAGCCTGAAATGACTGAGTAGTGATTTTTGTAATTATGATTAATGTTTAAGGTATTATTTGTCTTAAGATTTTCACCATCTTTATTGTTTTTCATATTTCCATTTAGTTGTTAATATGTATGAATAATTTACGGTTAATTATTATTGTTATTTTTTAATCCCTTATCATGGATAACCTTTGCTACTTAAAAATCCACATCATTTTCTCCAATACTCATTAGGACTGCTTGTTAGTGAGTTTTTTTTTTTTTTTTTTTTTTAGGGGGGTTGTTGACAATTACTAACACATTAAATATTTTTTATTTTTATTATTTTTTTTTTTTTTTTTGCCAAAAGCCTAGATTACCATCACAATTAGTGTAGTTAGAAGTGTTAGTAAATGTCTGTTTATCAGCAGAATAAAGTTATGCAGAATAAGAGACTAATGAGGGCCAACTCATTAACATCAAATTAGCCATTACCTAATGCAAATTAGCTGCTAGTTAGATGTCAGTGTGTTCATACTAAAATACACTGTCACCAAGAGGTTAATCAAAATGATCAAACTGTAAATGCACCGATCCGATACTGGGATCAAAAATTGGCAACAATCTGTGAAATTTTGCTGGATCGGTTTTGTAATGAAGCTTCAGTCGAGCTCCTGGTTGAGTCATTAATTAGGCTTAATAAAGCTATTTACCGCCTGAATGTTGATACAAAACATCTAACATTTTAAACCATATTCAGTTGTTGTCACTTCTACATTAAATGCTTACAAAGCATATAGACTAATCAAATTACAGTGGCTCTGAGATGCTCTACCTACTCATGAAGTACATTTTAATCAAGATACATCAGACTTTTAAATTAGTACAATTTTACTATTACTTTTTATTTATTTGTAATGTTATATATATTTATGTATTTAATAATTTGTGTTTACTTCTTGCTATTGCTTCTGTAACTGGTTTCCTTAAGTAACAAACGTGAGTACTTACATTGAAAAATGTTTTGTAAATACAGTTTGATTTGATTTGATTTACAAAAAAAAGGTGTTGTATCATGGATTTGTTTACAGATTATGGTCCATGTAAACTTGCATGAACTAATCTTAACTCCAAATGTTGCTTGACACATGTGCCTTGTCCAATCCAATATCAACCGGTTACCATTCGGTCAGGAGGGAATTACTCGCCAACTGTGGCCTCATTAACTAACTAATAAAACTGTGGAAACAAAGCAGTAGAGTAATTGTCCAGAGAGTGGTGAGAATGCAATTTCAAAACACAAAAATGAAAAGCAAACCTACTTTTTCACATTTAAAGCGACATATAATCTCACACAAAAGAAAAACCTTATAATGCATCTTTGCTGTGTTCCATTGTTTGCTGTGCCATAATGAAGATCTCAGAAAGCATTGCCAGCTGCTTTGTTGTTTGACAATAGATGTGTCAGTGCTCTAGTTTGTGCCAGTGCTGGATGTTCACCAAAGCTACGACAGGGGAAAGCTCCGCACAGAGAATTGTTCACACTCTAACAACAACTTAAGTCATCACATTAACTCTGAAGCTGCTTAATTAAGCTTCACAAGCTTGCTTTCCATTTGCTTTTGGTGGTTTTATTCTGTACTTCAGTCAGTCATCAAACAGTTTTCAAGCTCTGGGCCCCATGAATTAACACAGAAATGAGCTTTTAGCCAGATTGTTGCCAGGTTGTATTTAGCAATTCTTCACTGTTATTCATTGTCATGTTAGATTTTATTTTAGTTTGTAATGAAGTGAAACATTAAAAAACAAGCATTTATACATACAGTGAAGATGAGTGGTAAGTAGGGCTGTGCCATTGTTTATGAGCTATTATTTGCTTTCAGAACAATATTAATTTTGGAATAAGATTTAATTCTTTATGTATTGAGTACCAACCCATTTTGTAGATACTTATGATTCCAGAACTAAGATACCCATTTTTTTTTCTTTTTCTATAGAGATTTAGAACATTTCAAATAACAAAGGCCTAATTTAACAAGCATTTGCTCACACGTAAAATACTCTAGGTTAAGGGGAGCAAAAACCTGACACAGCTTACATTTGTGTCTTGTGTAGACACAATAGATACAGATAGATACAGATATCCTGTATTTGTCCCACAATTTGGAAATTCCAGTTTTGCTATCCACAATTTAAGAACAGCAAGGAAATAGAAACAGAAATAGAAAAAGGTGGTGCATAACGGTTTTGTGGAAGATATTGTGGTGCATCTGTTAAGAGTGCAAATTTGGCTAACCACATATAACCGTGGTGGCCTTTTTTTTTTTTTTTTTTTTTTTTTTGTCTCCAAGGGCCAGTCTACAATCATTGGTGTCTCAAATTCTCATTCTTGCAAACATGTCTGCTAAACATGGTCTACTTAATGTTTTATTTTTACTTTTCCTCAATGAAGCTTTTTACTCAACTTCCATAAAGATTTTTACTTTCACTAAATGTAGTTTTCAACGTGAATTAAGCAAAACATTAGAATATAAAACAAACTTTTATTGCACAAAAGATTACAATCACAATGTCAATTGAACTGTTGTATGACATAATATTACAGTACATACGGATACAATTGCTGACAAAACAATTACTTCTTTTTCAGGAAGTCTTCTGAAGTTTTTTCTGAAGCTCAGAGGGAAAAGAATAAACATTTCCACAACTCCAGCTGTGTTTGCAATAACTAAGTATGTTAGAGGATAATTAAAAGTTGAAAGTTTTGCTTAAGTTGTTTTGGATTGCTTGGAATAACATGTAAAATAATTATCTATGCTATTTGAAGTTTAATACCTAATAAATGAAAAATGTATATTTATCACTTTTATGTTCAATCGTTCAAGAAATCTCAAACTATAACTAAAACGCTTCACGGTGGCTGTCTTAAAATGTAACTACAATATAAAGTATCTGACAGTAAAGTGTCCAAGCGGTTCATCTAAGGATACACTGTAAAATCTGTTGATTGGCTCGTTCTCTCTGAAGCACGTATAGAGGTCTCCTAAGGCAAACCGCGCCTCTTGATGCCTTTCACGAGCTGGAAAAGAGTAAAGTTTAGAATTATGGGTCAAGTGCTATTTGCAGTCTCCCTATGGCCTGTTGGAGAGTGAGCAGTGAGAGGTCACGCTGTAGAGAGTTAATTAGTAATGAAGCAACTTTCTCTATATACTTTATCGTTAGAAAGCTTTGGGTTTTGACATGTTCATCTAAAAGTGTACAGATATATTAAGTGGCATTTACAGAAATAGATTTAAGGTCAGGCTGTTAGTTTTTTTTTTAAATGTATGCACAAAGTGCTCCAGACATCCCTTGACTTTTTAATGTCTGCTTGATTAATCAAGAGAAGAATTTTATTTATTTATTTTGCATTGCACTCTATTGCATCATCCGTTTTTCCTTATGCTTTAATTTCACGTTCAAAAGTTAAAATGTTTTTGTTGTAAAGGGAATGAAATGGCTATAGTTTGGCTAAGTATTGCAAAGTTACTTAGTTACTTAGCTGCTGTAGGGTGTTAACCATAGCAAACATTTTTTTAAATACTGTATTGCTTTAGAGTTTTTACACTATACATTGTATCATATTCTTTTACCGAAAAAGATCTCTACAAAAGAGTCTACAGCACTATGTGCATCTGATTATATTCAGAGAGAAAGTGTTATATCACTTGGTCAGTATAGTGGGACATTACTGTATTTGCTTTTTGTGGCATGTTGGCCATGAGCTTTATTTCTCCATTTTAAGTGGATATGTTCAGACAGACTTGCTCCAAAGAACATACAAAGCTGGGTGGACTATTGATGGGTTGAATTTATTCAAACTTGATAGTTCAAAAATGTTCTTAAATTTGCTTACAGTGTCATGCCAAAATGTTTCTCATATTTCTACATTTTGTCTACGTTTGGCAAGTAAACTTTATACTGGTCAGTCTCTAATTACGTATAATGTGTATAAATATACATGTGTAAAAAACCCAGAGATACAGTAAAAGTTGTTAGCAATTCTGTGGCCCTCAAAATTCTCCCTTTTGCTATACATATGCTAGCAAAAAAAAAGAAAGGAAGAAGAAGGAAGGAAGGAAGAAAATGTTTGTAAAATGGGACTGCTGTTAAGTTTGCATTTGTTTGTTGCGGCTTGAAAACGGTTAAATGAGGCCTACCCACTCTTTAAACTTGTATTATTTATTTGCTGCTTGAAGCTCCTGTATTTGCGTATTAGGTACATCGGTAAATACTGAAAGACTGACTGACTTTGTGTGATCCCTTGTTTGGGTTAGCTTTTGTTTTCCCTTTAGCTTAAGCTTCAGCTGGCTTGTTTTTGTAAGCATTGTGTGCTGTCATGTGAGCACTGAGTTTATATTTTCAAGAAGATGTTAGAGACCACAATTCTAAACTAACATTACCGCACTATAACTACTCAAGTACAAGTAAAAGTATTCAGAGAAATTACTATGGTATGTACCAAGTGAAAAACATGTATAACATTTAGATTTTAATACTAATGTCAGATAAGCCAATTACATCTCTCTTCTAACTGCCGTCAAGCATTTAAAACACTTAACATATTCTATTTTATCTCCCTTCTATGTCGATGCACTGATCTAGATCTCTATTGCATCTTGGGAAATCGTTTGCTGCTTTTAAATTGTCAACACATCATTAGACCATCAGTAGATTTCATTATTGGGTGTTTCAGCCAATAGAAATCTGTGGGAGATATATGCAGCTGCACCCTCATTCAGACCTTATCGCGTGCCTCTCTGTCCTGGGCAAATAGGTGGAGAAAAATACAGATTGGGTCTATTCATCAGTGTCAGCGGAGGCAGACAGCCCTTCACAAAATTGATGCTTCTGTGTTAGCGCCTTGGACAGTCCAACTCCAGCGACAAAGGTCAATGAGAGAGGTCTCTGTTGTTTTACCATTTCAGGCACATTTCATAGTGTAATGTAATGGACATGACGGGTATTTGTATATATTTAGTAGCAATTTAGACCCTGTCCACTCGAAGCTGAGCTCAGGCGGATCCACGCAAATATATCCGCTTAAAGCAAGGAGCATTTGAGGAGACTGAAATTGACAAGTCTTTAAACATCTAATCTGCACATTGTACTAACCTTTATTTGGTGTTGAAGCTTTGTAATAATATCCAGTCACATCTGAAGCACAAATCTGTTTTCCTTGGCTCTTTTGTAAGTTTTAAATCCATGCTGTGCATTCACAAGAAACACATTTTCAGCTTACATTTGCAACATTCTCTGCATGCTCAGTGTCATAACTTTTTCTAGTTTTGTGCTTTCTGAGCCAGGTCACAGCGCCACACTCTGATCAGTTACAGGTATTACAGAGGTTTTGTACTTTTTCACAGCGTCATGTTGGCTGCACGCTCATTTACTGAGCTGGCTCTAAACTCCAGCTTCTAGGTCAGGTCTTGAACCATGATTCAAATTCTTGGCAAACTTATCCTTCAATAAATACGTTTTTCTATTAAAAGGTACAAAGTAAAAGTCAGAAATGAGGATTGAATACAATTACCTTGTCGGTTCATTGTTTTCTAACTAATGAACAATTAAAACACAAATTTAAAAAGAAAACTGAAAACCTTGCAGTTGATAATTGGTCAATCAAATAAATGAATAGTAAATTAATTAAAAGGAGAAAACAAGAGAGAAAGAAGGGGCTACTTATTCAAATTGATGCTTTGTTGAAATTTTCCACAAACACAAAAATCCAAATCCTGCTTCAACTTCTCAGTTTGATTTTTACTCAAAACTTTTTGGATGGGTTTTGAAAAATTTGTGTAATGGTTTAGATGTAGTTATTTATTTTTTTGGTATTTTTAAAGAGTAATTATAATAATTTATTCTGCAATTCCATTGTTTGGTCATTTATGGTTAAGCAGAAATATCTTTCAAACATAACTGAACACAGTTATTTAAATAAGAAGTTGCTTGGATGACTGAAAAAACTTGACAAGAACCCACCTGTAAAAAGACGGAATTATACTACATTTTACAAAGTAGGCTGGTTTGTGCAAAACAAATGCACTTTTTAGGGCAGCTTAACAATGGTTTTGTATAAGCAGCCCTAAAAGGGCACTGTGGATAGATTTTACTCACATTTGTTATCAGGTCAGATGGAGGGCAAGACAAGGCAAGTTTTTACTCTTAATAACTTACTGTATGTGGCCATTAAATATCTGAAAAAATATACTAATAATTTTGATAGTTTAAAATTTCATATTTCACTAGACTAATTTTCCGTTTACAGCAAAAATATCACTTAATTCCATTTCATTTTAGCTGCCCTCTGCAATTTTTTGGCTTGTAGAATGTTGTGATATCATATGGATCTGTGGGTGAAGTCATTTGCCATATAATATGGAAAAAAAATTTTGCATCTCTTTTAGTTACTAGACTTTCAACACAAAATATCTGTCTGCAGTTGTATTTTAAATTTGTTCCAATATTGTTGTTCAATGGTAAATATTTTATTTTATTATTATTTTTTTTAGAAGTGCTTAATTTATTTCATCATTTGACAAGCTGTGTCTAAGTAAATCATACAAAGAATATTGTGAGACTGACAAATAAGCTGTAGACATTTACAGACTTTCCTATTTGCATTTTGAAATCAGGTACTTACGCTTATTTTTTTTTATGTATTTTTTTTAGAAAAGTTTATTTAAACGCTAACAAAAAAGTTAGTTTTTGAAAATAAGTTGCAACATGAGTATTTGCAGTGAAAGTTTTGGAACAAAAACTGCTCAGACTGACCATACTAAAATTTTTTGTTACAAAAATAGCATCTGCATGGACAAGACTTCCAAACGATTACCTGCCAAGTGTCAACAAACTAAAACTCAGTAAAGACAGTATTTACTCAAGCAGAGTTAAACCAGTGTGTTGAAAGCTGCTTGTTATTTTCTTATATCTCCTGTATCGTTGACGTACTATTATTAAACATGTGGTGCGTTGACAGCCCAGCCACACCAGCCTTTCTGTGAGCAAACCCCACAGACAGCGATGATGAATTAGTTTAATGAAAGAACTGATATGGCCCGGCATCAAAATAACCGTGATAAATGAAGGCCGCTGTTGACGTTCTACACAACACATTAAGAATCAGTTTGAGCCAAATCATAGAGGACTAAAAGGCTCTGCTGATCTTCTTTGGCACCTTTTTACGAGCACACTGCAGTTCTATGGCAAATAGATGTGACTCCATAAAGACTTCACTGTTTTATGTGGCACTTGCACTCACACGGGAATAGAGCAATTGCCGAAAAGATAGATTCCAGTCAGCGCTGCGGGAATGTAATTTTAGTCGGGGAAGCAGGACATTTTGTGTGATTATCCTTGCATGATATGTCCTAAAATGTCTGGACAGAAATTTTCTCTGTAGTGGACAGACCTAAAGGGACATGTGTCAGAAGATGTTCAACTTGTTTTCTTACTATAAATCTTACACAGCAATTCTGTCTTTCACCCGTCAGTCACTCACGCGCCAATCCCACTACATGCAGCTCCGCTCCGCTCCGCCCCGCCCAGCTCCAACCATCGGAGTGGCTGCACAGAACTGTTGTCAATGAGGACCGTTCCACATGCTACGCGTCCGCTCCGCAGGAATCTGCCTAGCTCCGTCTCTCCGCCGCCGTACGACCAAAATACGGATCAAGGCTATTTTCTTCTCTGCCCGAGTCCGGCCAGGTCCGGCCAAGTCAATCTCCGCCAATCAAAACGAAAAGAAGAAAGTGAACTATGTCCGGATTTGCAAAGTAAAATCACTCCGCACGTACTTTGATTTGATCAGAAAACGAAAAGTTCGTAGTTTACATAAGTAAAAGTAATAACATAAGTTTCTTTGATATTTGGACACAGCGGACTCTTAACTACAGACTATGTCACTGACACATGGACAGGAAACATTAATGAGTTCGTGCTCATAAAAGCCTCTTTACCCTCAGCGGAGGAAGAAAACACGTCCTACTGTTTCAAACTCGTGTTTTTGGCGCATGCTGGTCTTGAACTCCTCGGGGCAACGCAGCCCTGCGGAGCGGACTGGAGCGGAGACAGTGGGCGAGGGGTCTGCGGCAACTGTCGGAGGCGGACCGGGGCGGAGCGGAGGCAGCTGCATGTAGTGGGATTGGCGCGTCACTCACTCACTCACCCTCACTCCTCACTCATCATCACTCACTCACTCCTCACTCACTCACTCACTCACTCACTCACTCACCCACTTACTCACAAACCACATTTATAGGCAATATTGTTTGTGTGTGAAGATTCTTGCCAAAGGACACCATATTAGTCTCATCTAGTTGCCCCAGTGGTCGTCAATGATCTCTTATCCATCTATTCTAGTGATGGGACTTTCAACTCTTTGAAAGGATTTGTGTGAAACCACAATCAGACTGTGATAACCCCACCACAACCTGCTATTATGAAATTATAATCTGCGGTCCCAATCTGTGAGTCAAAAAATGACTGATAGTTTTATAGTTCTGTAGTTAGGACTGGCCGATATTGATAAAAATGCATATCTCAATATTTTTGGCACATCTTGATTACAATATTCAGACGGTATTGTTTCAAACCAACCGAAAAATGTTCAAACACATCTTTAAATTTGTTAGTTGACTTTTTAGGTCGATTAAGACATGTGCTATCAGTATATAGTTGACAAAAAGGTCCCCCTTTTGCAAAACTAGTGTCTCAATATTCTTTGATCCAAACTTCCCTCACAAGACCTCAATCTCAGAGGTTTGCATGCTTAATAGCTATTCAAAAAACAAAAAAAAAAACGCAGCTAAACAAACAAATGTGCATAGTGCTTTCAAACTATTAAACAAAAATGGCAACAAACTCACCAAGAGTGATTATTGACTAAAATATTACCTTCCTCACATATATTACCATTTACATGTTGTAACTTTCTTCATTTGTGTCTTTAATCAACTATTTTTTAAGCTTTTTTTTTTTTACAAACAATATACTCAATATTCCATTTAGCATATCTTCAAAGCAACTATCATGATATTATCTAAAATCGATATATTGCCCAGCTCTATCTGTAGTATATAAGATAATAGGGAAATCTCACAATCACTTACTCACTCTGGCTCAAAATTATTACTGCCTAGCACTCCTGCCACTATTATTTGTATGCACTTTCATGATGACCATGAACAGCCAATCTCACCAAAGATCGAGGCTGTGTGAAAAGCCAGTTTATCCTGTACTGAGTTAGGAACAGCCTCTCGTATTCACCACCTTTTTTAGCAGGGCACAGAGTGAATGTGGATTCAATGAACATGTAGAGAGGCCACTTACCTCAAAACATCTTGGATATTTGAAAACTTGTTGCCATGCAAACTAGATCTTAATATGTGTATCTGTTTGCTTTCAGGCCACAGATGTCGACACAGGGAACTACAGTCTCAATGCGTACCGTCTGATCATCCCTCCCAGTGCAGACGGCCAGGACGGCTTTGTCATCGAGACCTACACTGGAATCATCAAGTCGGCCATAACGTTCCGCAACATGAGGCGCTCCTATTTCAAGTTCGAAGTTATCGCAACAGACAACTATGGAATCAAAGGCCTCAGCAGCAGTGCAGAAGTGGTGGTGGGTACAGAGAAAAAATTTTAGCTAGAGTGTCAATGGAGAATAATTAAATGGTCTCTTGTAAAAGCTGAAAACAACAAAAATGTGCAAGCACTACAACATCTAAAAGAAGAAAATCAAGTAAACTCAGACCACCACAGCTCACGTTTATCAGAAATCAACTGTGACCATACATAATTTACCTTTTTTTTTGTCATTTAAGGCAAAAGAGACATTTTTTAACATAAGATTATGTAAAATCAGATTTTAATGAATATATTGCCAAAATATCTTTTCGGGTGAAAAAATTCAGGTCTCATTTCATCTATTTTCAATTTCAATTCAATTTATTTGTATATAGCCCAAAATCACAACAGCAGTTATCTCAGGGACTTTACAAGATGTTGATTTAGCAAACAAGATTTGTCAGAAAATAAAACAGTGAAACATTTGGTCAAAACAACAGAAACATTGGAAAATCAGAAACATTTGTCCCAGAGTGTCTACTGAATATAATATCAAAATATATATAAAATAGCTAAATGTGTGGCTCATCAATGAACAGAAGCTTTCTCCACAGCAGAAGGGTTTCCTGCATCAACATAACAAGACAAGAATGTGTTCAAGAACGTATTCAGACGTCAAAGATGCTTGAATCCAGCTTTAAAAGCACAGGCATCCAACAACAGTGGACAGTGCGATTTGGACACTGCAGTTTAAACGCAGCTGTATATCTATTGTTTACAAACAAGATATCTAAGCTCCTTGCATCTGAAGAAACTCATTTCAGTCTTCATTTGAAAGAACAGAGTTAGTTTGAGCAAAACAGTAGCTCTACAGTCAAGACTGAGGCAAAGCAAAGACATGTTGTGCTGCCTCTCTGAAGACACACTAATGACAAATTTCCTTACATGACTGATAGTGTACCTTAACCATTATATTTACTCTATTTGTATCTAAATGTCTCAGCTTGAGGACAGCATTTGCAGTGTTGTGTTCTACATTTTTATTCTAACATTGGCCACAAAACATTCAACAAAACTATATTCTATGTATTTTCTCCATCATAATCAAAGCTCATGTTGAATGTCTACTGTGTAGTTTGTGATTATCACTTCAATAGAGTTACTATTCAAAACAGAAACTGTAAAAAAAAAAAAAAAAAAAAGAGAGAGGACACCAGTCGTCTTCTCTGTCAAATCCATTCTGGTTGCAAATGAAAGTGCTCCAAAGGCCTGTGAATACAATTACTTTAATAGGCCGGTCGTTCTGAAAGACATGGAGCAGTAATCTAATGTCCGCTTTGTGGAGCGGTCTCTGGGGTTACATTATTTTTCATAAATGGTTTGCACAAAAGACACTAAAATAATAAGAATAATTATCTGATGGATGCTGTATAATACATTTTTTTTCAAGGCATGAAAAATGAACTAACACTGGTACCTGATTTTCTAACTGAGACATCCTGAAAAGGAGGTTGGTTGCTAAATCTCTAAAAACTATAAAACTGTCTTGTTTTTAGCAGAATCGCAACTTTGCAAGTATTTTTATTTCATTGAAATGTGTGAACTCTTTTTAGAGCCGACTCGTTATACAGTAGGCCTGGGGTTCTCAAACTTTTTCAGTCCAGGGGCTCCTTATCAGCTCAAAAATCTTCCAAGAACCCCCTATTATTTTTCGTTCTGGTATCACATTAAAATTAAGAAAGTAAAGCTAAACTATATATCAGATTTGAATAAATGTTTAATTCCCTATGGTCATTTTTACTGGTTTGTTTCTATTCAAAGCTATCTATCTTTTCAATCTAAAATGTTATGTTTAGGATGGTAAATCATAAGAAATTGTTATATTGAAAAAATAACCAATGTTTTAAAAAATATTTGGGGACCCCCTGCACATGGTCCACCTTAGTTTGTTAAAGTTTTAAAAAGCTCAATAATAGCCCATTTGCAATACATTTTACTCTCTCAAAATGAATCAGAAAGCATTATCTACATGTGCCTGAATGTTTAAATTTTTAAAATAAACTAATCTTAATTACATTTCTCTGCTGTCCTTATCAAGCTACTTTTTACCTTTACTTTGCCTTTGACTCCATCACCTTCTCAATCTAACTATCTGTGTTGCAGTCTTATATTACATTTGCGTCTCATTGAAATACGCCTGGCTAACAAGGCCTTAACAAGACAGAAGGCGGACCTGGGACATTGGCTGCCGTGTATGAGAGAGCAGCGAGTGTTTAAGCATGGCGCTCGTTAATTTTCAAGGGGAAAACCCAATTTCACAGTATCCGCATGGGGGATTTAGCTCCTCGCTCTCTGCCTGTTGCCTGTATACACTTAGCTGCTGCATATGAATTGGACAGGATTGCTCCCTGACGCAAACACAAGTGGCTCATTAGTGCTTTTTCTAGTGCTATGTCAAAAATGGTCACAAGAGGATGACTAGATATCTCACTACTGTCAACAAGTTATATCTCAATTGTCGTGTCTTTTTCTCTTGTCTTTCTGCAGGTTTCTGTGGTGAATGCGTTGGATATGCAAGTGGTGGATTCTTCTTTTCCGCCTACGCTGATGGAGGAAAATAGGGAGACACTCATAAAGTATGTAACTCTACAATTAAACGTATGTATTTTTTAACAATATGGCAGCATGTCTGTCTCGTGTCTACTAAACTGCTTGTATGTTTGTTAAACACGGTGGCTGAGCAGTTAGCGCTCTTGCCTCACAGCAAGAAGGTCGCGGGTTCGATTTCCGCACGGGCTGGCCTTTCTGTGTGGAGTTTGCATGTTTCTCCCCGTGTCTGGGTGGGTTTTCTCCGGGCACTCCGGTTTCCCTCACCAACTAATAACATGCATGTTAGGGTAATATCCTCCAGCTACGCTAGTCCTGACCAAGCCTAGCAAGAGAGCTGCACTGCGGCGATCACTGCTCCTGAGGAGATGCTCCAGAGGCATTGAAGGATGAGTCAAATGAAGACAAATTTCCCTACGGGGACAATAAAGTATACCTTACCTTAAACTGGCTAGTAACTGTCTGTATGTGATGAATAAAAATGCAACAAAATTTACTGAAAACAGAATGAATAGTGGTGTACTTAAAGCTTTATGGAAGCAGATAGAAAGTATCTCTGTTCAAAATTACACAGTTATAGTATCTTAGTCCAGGGACATGAGAACTATGAACCACAAGAGCCACAGGCCCCACTGAGATGCTGCCCACTGCTGCTGCTGCTGCTGCTCCATCAGTTGGTTGGTGGAACTTTCTGTGCTTTTCTGTCACTGTGTTCACCGCAGACTCCTCAGCATGTTGACGTCCATTGTTTTATTCGTGTTTCATGCCCATATGTGCTGTCTTGCCACATTTGTAGAATTGACATACTACACTAAACAAGAGTGAAGCTCCTTAAGTTTTTGTTAAAGGGACAATAGGCTACTTTATTTATTTGTTTTTATTTTATTTATTTTTTTACAATAACTTAAAATCTGTTTCCTCCTGGCACAGACAGTATATTAATGTGTCTATTAAGGGAAATTATTTTGTAATGTCTGTCTTCATCTAATAATGTCCTGTTTGTTTACCAAAATTCACCATGTTTGTCTGTTGTTGTTGTTGTTGTTGTTGTTGTTGTTGTTGTTGTGGTTGTCGTCGTTGTTGTCGTTAGCACTGTGGCTAACTGCTGTTAGCATACCGGCTTGTTTCGCTCTTAACAGCTGTGAAAAAAGCTCAGAATGCATTAGGTAAGTTAGCAAAACATGTAGACTGATATAGGACGTTTAAAATGAATTATTTCTGTTTACATTTTTAAGGAAGCAAAAATCAGGTATAGTAGCTTTAAAGTTTAGCAGCTAACATTAACATTGAATAATTGAACATTTTAACATACTATACCTGTCAAATATTAAATCAATATTGAATAATCATAATTTATCCAAATACCCAATTACCAATTAGTCATAAAATCTATACATGCTTCATTGAAACATGTAAGGTTATCAGCAGCCAGGTAAATTTCTGAACGTTGCAGACTTACTTTCTGTAGAGCAATCTATTCAAAGTATTTACATCTTCATAGGGACAGAACACCACTCTAGAAAAAGCGAAGGATTGCACTTTTGAAAAAGCACAATTCTTCTCTATTCTAATTTAAGATGACATAAGTTTGCAAAAGCTTGTAAAAGTTGATTCTTCATAACAGGGCTTTTCAAGTAGTCTGCTAAGCCATTTTACCTGAGTGCTCACACGGTTTATCCAGCTTGGCATTGGGAGTCAGCACGGCTTTTCTTTTATTGGCTGTAATTTGAGGTGTGGATTTTGTGGTGCCTGAAAGGGGATTATCATAAGGCAGTGTTTTTTTTTTTTCTTTGCCAAGGGCCTGGTTTTGGAGAAGAGCGGGACGCACAGTGGGACCATCACAGCCAGAGAGGGCTGCTTATGCCTTGGCCTCTCATATTACTGTGGATCTGGAGATGCCGGAAATACTTCAGTGGTTTAGCTTGCAGGCTGATGTTAGGCATTAAGGGATACGTTTGGAGACAAGTTAATAATGAGAGGTGTTAATTAAGGCAAATGAAGAAAAAGTCTGAATAACTGCAAGGCTGGTAGAGCTTTTAGACTGAATCTGCTGGTGTGTACGTTGGGTGTCTATCTTTGGTATCAGTGTCGCAATTGCAAAGTCTAAGAACAGCAGCAGTAGAACAGCATTAAAATGAGATCAACATGAAATATAAGAAATAAGTCAAATTCAAATTGTTGAACCTGAACTTTGATTTGCCAAGAAAATCCAAGTTTTTCCAACTGCTGCATTTAAGCTTGAGTCATTGCAGACCAGGACAATGACAGAACAGTTTGGGTTGAAGTCCATCAGTCAAATGTAGAGTATTCAGCCCCACCTACTTTTTTGTCGGTGCACTTTCTGTTTAGACTATAGAATTCAAACGCCATTATATTTTAGATGCTCTGCAAGACAGACCAGCTGTTGTGAGAGTAAGAAGAGTAAGAAGAGGAACTTCAGGACGGCAGTTTATTATGTTTAGAAATCATACAGATCTGCTTCAAAACAGACAAAATTTAACCTTATTACAGCAGTATTATTGCGCCGCCAAATAGTTCCACACAACAATATTACCCTATTATGAAGGCATAGAACAGATTAATAAACAAAAATATAACTCCTCACTAACTTCTCCAAATTCTGTGGTTGTGCTAACCAGTCTGATTTCAAGAAAAAGAAAGAAGCATGATTTAATACTCACCCAAGCAAAAGCGAGTTGACAGACTTTTAAAGCTCCCATGAATCTCACGTTTTTGACCCAACCAGGAACAAAAAAGTGTCCACTTCAAGTCGTTTGATGGCTTTCATTTGACTGAGTCCAGCAGGACGTCTGCAGCACAAGATTATTTATTATAACCGTTGCCTCATCGCGAGTAAATCCTCCATATTATACGTATATAAAGTCCACCTTTTTCAAACTGTAGGGGTCATATTCTATAAGTACAGTATTATTTCCCAGATAATGCATTTGTGTTGCTCTAAGTGTTGAAGTACTCGGTGTCATTGATAACACTGTGTTTTGTATGGAAGCAAATCACTTATTGCCCCCTATTTGGATTGTGTGCATCTCCTCAATATTCTGACTTAGTGGCAAATGTATTCAAGTTTTTCTGGCTCGCCCACTTTTCCTGGCAGTGCACTACCTTTTTTGCTTAGCCTTTAGAAATCATCATCATATCTATCTGAAATTTTGCCACAAGACAGACAAGGTAACGTGTTAGTTACCTTAACAGAGCTATACAGGAAGTAAAGTGTAGACTTTAGCGTGTTTGCTAACGGCACTCATCTATTTCATCATCAAATAGACTAAAATCTTATTCAAGAAAGGTAATGCGTTGAAAAGTGTGTTATCCCAAAATCTGCGTTAGTGACAAATGTGAGAGAAATAAAAAACATGTTATTTCTGTTTCTCTGCTGCCTGATTTTCTCTTTAGACATGTCACATTTAAACTCAATGTATATATTGATTATTAGTAGCTGCTTTTCCCAAAAGTAGTAGTTTGTAATACTGTAATTTGTTTCATTGGTGTTCTCATTGCTGACATTTAAAGTGCTGTGATCCCTGCATAACCTCTATAGATATTCTCCTTTTTATACATGCCTCTTTGTGCTTCTGTGGATGGGGAAGGTGCCTGTGCTTTTCTCAGCTGGATTTAGAAAAGTTTGATTTATCTGTTTGTTCCAGTGTTGACTTTCAGTGAAAGCTATCTCAGAGTCAGTGATAGAGTCAGAAGTTTTACACATACTGCTATAAAGCTGGATTCTGGAGTTACTTCTTTATACTTTGCAATCTCACAGTTCGATCAACACATTCATAAAGGCATGGTGGGGAAATGTCTTGTTCAAACAAAGAGACATGCTGCATGTCAGAAAATAGGATCCATTTGCCAAACTTTGTTAGTGGATGAATCTTTCTGCCAACCCTGCTGCACCCTCAGCTGTACCAAGTTCCCATCAACTTATTTTTAAGTCATTGGCCCCATAATTTAAGCCGATGTTAAATCAGAATGTCTTTAATTCGGAATAAAGATAATTCAGTTCTGAAGTAAGAGAGAATTTTATTCCAATATTAAAGCCAAATTACTTTATTTCTAATGTAAACATTTCTTTCTTTGTATTGACTTTCTGACCTGGTGACACATTTCAAAATGGTGACCCGAAACCGACTTCACGATGAGTTTTAGGCCCTGGCTCATCCTAGTTCAAACAATTCTGAATAATTCTAAATAATTATTTCAGAATTTAAAGAAAATGTGTCAAATGTTTGAAATTCAATTTACATAGATTTGTTGTAATTTGATAGTAAGTAACTGATAACTGTGTTTCCAGAAGGGAAAAAGACATTTTCAGTGAATGTTATTTCGCGGCCCTCCAAGAATTGTATTTGGTCTGCGCCTTGTTTTCTCATAACGAAAAAGTATATAATTGTTGTGACGCATTGCATCAATGCCACTTCCACAGAGCTTCGCACTACTTTCTAACAGCTTTGCCGTTGTTCCAGGCCACAGGATCCTGGTTCATCTGAAAACACTGCCCTGTAAAATCACAGAGGACGTAGCGCTGCAGAAGCGCTAACCATGTAAATGATTTAGTGTAAATGTGGCCTGATTGTACCTGATAGTAGCACATGAAAGGATTATGTGGAAAATCAAATCCCAAACATTACACAACATATTATAATCTTAACATCCTTTATTTTGTTTTTTACAGAATTTTTGAGGAACACCTCCAAACTCAAATCCCAGGTGCCAAAGTAATCGTGGAGTCCATCACCCCGGGTCGTATTAATGACAAGTACGACTACAGTAAATCAGAAGTGATGGTTTACGCCATTGACCCAGCGACGAACAGAGCCATCCAAACACAGGAGGTCTTCAGGTGATTCGATTCTTTCTATTGTCTTCTGTCTGCAGTCCTTCATTCTCTCCTCTAAGCGTTGTTTTATTCTCAAGCCTCATACTGTCATGACTCTGCGAAAAGATCTACTAAAAATTACATGGGTCATATTATACAAAATGTCATGTTATTATTTGTAAGTGTAGTTACAACTCACCTGTATTACACCCTTGGTTATTGTTATTTGCAATACATTTTGGAAAACAACTTACTTTAATCAAAGTTTCCAAATATTTTCAACCAGTTTTTAAATAACTGAGTTGCTGAGTTAAGAACAGCTTACAGGAATGAATATTGCAAAAGAAAAAAAAAATACTAAACAATTTTTATAGTTGACTTTTCCCATTCATAAAATGTATGTTAAATGTGTGAGGAGGAGGAGGTAGAGGGCCCAGACTCCTGTGCCATAGTCCAGCACAGGACAAACACAGGACCTGTACAGCATACAAATGAACATATACATAATTTAGATCTCTTTAAAGTTGGAGTTCAGCTTCTTCTAGATAGATACTGTATCTAACATAGCACTTACAGGACAGACCAAGGACCTATTTTTTGTTTTCTTTCCATTCTGTCATTTATCTTGAGCGACAAACCCAACAGCAGTAATGTAGTGCAAATCAATAGGAAATACCTTTTGTTTTTCCCTCTCACTTGTTTCTTCTGCTCACCTTCATGCATTTACTCACATATTCCACTGCTAACCTCATCTGTCACCTTAGTATAACGCTGATCTTTTTATCCACTTATGCGCTGCTGTTTTGTCTGCAGAGAAAACCTTCATGAATGTGATTATTACCATTTCAGTTCATTTAAGTCTCTCACTTCCAAATGACATTTCAAGCAATTTGTGTACATGTCCTTGGCTTTGACCGCAGGAGGACAACAGCAACCTTTCTTTTTCCAGAGGGGGAGGGAGAGTGGGGAGTGACTTGAATAGGAAAAAGGAAAAATATAAGTGTCTGTTGGTTGGAAAATACAAATGACATCTTCAATAGGGCTAACTTTTGGACCGTGGAAAGAGATTTGACTAGACAGACAGTTAATACAAATAACAATAGATAATGTACTGTATTGCAATTACACATTGACTTTTATGCCATTATGACAAACCTGTTTTCTTGTGATGTTAAATCTAAGACTTGCAACTTTTGCCTAATGAAGCTTGTAAGTCAGGATTCTTAAAGGTGATGAAGAGGTAAACTGGTTTGACCTGTTAATATCACTGTATTTTGCGATAAAAAATCCAAAAGATGATTTCACAAGTTATTTCTATTGGTGACAAGACCCATTATCATTTTGTTCTACAACAAAAACAAAATTCAAAAACATAGAGCCATAATCAAAGACACAAAGAGACAATCAAAAACATATTAAGAAAAAAAAAAAAAAAAAAACTAAACTAAAAACTCGCAACTAATCTCAAGTTAGAGTTAAATTGGTCAAAAATCTTCACAAGTGTACTTTTCAAGAAACACTGGCTTAGGGTTCTTTCACACCAGCAGCTTTTGGTCCATAGGTGAATGCTCCCATGGTCTGGACCAAACAGCTGGTCTTTAGGTGCAGAAAAAAGTGCCAGAGTCAGTCCAGACCAAAGTCTGAACTGGACAAATGTGAAAGTTTGGACTTTAGACCAAAATCAGGAAGTAACAGACATTCGATCATGCTCAGACGTAGGAACGTGAAGAAGACTGACTCAAATGTAAGGAGAAAAGAAAGAGACAGAGTTTGAAAGCTACTGTAAAGTCAAGGTTTTTTTTTTTGCAATCGCAGAGAATGCAGCTCTGCTTTCATCTAGTGTCAGAACTGAACAAAACCAAAACACCTCTGCCAGATACAGCTGCTGCTTGAGTTTTTTTTGGATGACTTTTGAACCATAAATACAACAACAATCAGCACTACTTCCTATTCTCAAAGCACAAGCTAACCTCATGTTTTTGGGAGTTTGGTTTCACGTTTTGTGGTATAGTGTAAAACTAAACTCTGGAGGCCAAACTAAAATAATAGAACACTTTAGAATGGTCTATGTCCGGACCTTGATGCAGACTTTACATTGTGAATCAACCATTAAACAATGACTATATTGTTGGATTACAAATGCAGTACTTTCAACTCACACACATTCTAGTTGGGAATTTATTTCCTCTTTCTTTAGTAAGGACCTCCATGTGCTAGAAAAGTAATTTAAAGCTGTGTCAAGTGCCGTGATGCGGTGCATGTCTTAACGCATTGTCGAGTGATTGTGTGTTGTTCATATGTGACTCCCCTCTCAGACTTGAAAAGGGACAAAATTGCATGTGCCACTTGACTTGGACTGTCCTTACGTCACCTTGAATATGGCCATCAGTGCAATTTGTGTCTCCTGAGAATAGGTAAAGCCAAGAATCATGTTTTTGACCTTTCCCTCTGCAAATTATTCACCTATAGAGAAAAACACAGATGACAGTAATCGGACGTGGCAGCAGACTTAAGTGAAATGTACACAAGCTGCTTTGCCTCAGGGTTTAACATCCTTTTTAGGCGCCTTTTTGAGCACATTTTACTATGAAAAAGTTATAAAAAAAAAAAAAAAATGATACTCTTTTCTGACATAGGAATTGGCAGACAAAGGTAAATTTAATCTTAAAAAAATGTAAATGCAAGCAGATAAAATTATAACATATACAACTATTTTTCTTTAACTAATTACAAAACATTATTAAAGAAGAACGTATTGACTTTTTCCATGTATGTACTTATAAACTGTGACATGTAGATCAGTAATTTACAATCTGCTCATTGTGAAGCACAAAATTGTTTTAAAACACAGTGGCAGAGTGGATAGTGCTTTTGCCTCTCAGCAAATTTCTGTAGCCGTGATTGACAGATTAATTAGCCAATCAGAGACATGAATCTTCTGCCGTGTGAAAACCAACATGGCTGCCCCCGACGAAAAAATACATGGAAAAAATATCAGATGGAACTGAAAAACATTGCAGATTTTTGCAGAATCAAACAGCGAAGCAAAAACAATTTTAATGTGAGGTTAGTGAAGTTAGATTTTGGTCTAAATGACAGACAACCAATCAGCTTCTTTGTTTCATCTGTGTCACTTAAATAAACTAATATGACTGCCCGGTACGATGTATATATAAATAAATTATTCATTCTAAAATGAATTAGACATATAAACTGACCAATTGCCTTCCTATGTAAAACTGCAGAACTGATAAACATTATAAAATTGAGCTGAAAGAATGTTTGATATACATTATACAATACTGCTTTTGTTACCAAACATTAAAAAGCTCTTTTAATCTCAAGTTAGTGCTTAGTGTTAGCAAGAAAGTATGCTACAGTAAACATTTGCAATACAGTACTAAATACAATTTATTCCAGGTGGTCACTATACTGTACCTAAGCACAATTATTCTACATATGAGGTCCTTCTAGTTAACTAGCTAACTGTTTGTTTGATTTTTTTCAACATTAAACTTCCAATTCATTTTTATTGTTTATAGGTAGGAACAAATGTGTAATAATTTTTCTAAAACTGTGTATACTTTATAAGAGACATTTGTGCTCTGGAGTGGAGATATGACTTTTGAAGGAAGAAAAACACTATTTAGAATACAATTTAAAGTGATTCCCTTCACTTCAAGTACCCAAAGACATTTTTGTGCACCATGCATTTTCTGACACTTTCTTCCCAAATTAGTAAACAGATCATCCCATTAAATACCACACATATCTGATTAAAATATTGCATCAAATTGAGTCAGTAGCATTTAATTTCTCACTTTATTGCTTATTTTTGCCAGCCACACAAGGATAAATCATATTCCACTTGTAGGGTGACAAGTTAATCTAATAGCTGCCACTTAGAGGACGTTTATGCAAAAATGTCTTTCAGCTCAGATGAAAAAAACTCCTCTGTCAGTTTCTTGACATGGTTGTGATGTTTTTCAATTGTAATGCACTAAAATGGGTCATGCAAGAAGGGACCTCTATTAGAATATCAGTGTGTCATAGTGGTAAGACTTGCCCCTAGCGGCCGGATGGACACATGTGCAACAGTTTGAAGGCACTACATGTCGTTTTTGAGCTTTTGACCATTCTTTAAGTGTTATCTCATCAAAAACCTAAACACAATTGTCTAATGCACAGTTCGCACCTAAAAATGGACAATTTAACTTCTTCATTAAAAACACAGTGTTATACACTGTTATCAGGTTCATAAATTATCCAGACTATCAGGCAAGATAGATTTGGTGTTTTTCCCCATGTTAACTTGTTTGTAGTCACTAACTGGGCCTCTAACACACTTTAAGGTGTGGAACATTAGTAATAATAATTATTAAGCCAAACCATGTGAAAAAATTGTTTATATTTTCATTTGTATTTTTCTTTCTTTTTATTAAATATTGCATCCAAAACTGTGAATCCGAGGTTTGCAGGCCTTCGTCTCTTAAGACATATCAATCATATTCTTGAAGGGCATAGACATAACCAATTTCACATTCAGTTCAAGTCAGCTTAGGAATATTGCTTATGTATAAAGTGACAGTTTTTAAGCAAATAAACCCTTCTGACTCTGACCTTCTGTAGACATTTAATTTAAATCTTTTGCTGAACGCAGTGATGTGTCCAGCTTGTCAGCTGTACAGACTGGAATCCCTAATTTAATTGTCAGATTTATTTGCAAAAGTAGACTTCACACTGGTTTGATTTCTTTAGCCCTATACCATTAATCTTTCGACTAATTTCAATGTTTTTTCTGTCTCAACCAGCCACATACTGCAAGTGCAAAATGAACCATGTTGTGAGTCCTTGTATTTTATGTGACTGCATCATTTAATCTACTATTACTTTATCTACTAATAAAAGAGTTTGAACATTTGTTCTATGTTGATCCAATATTTTACCACACGTATCACGTATCACAGAAGTGCAAATGGTTCCTGAAAAACAGGAAGTGCAATCGGCCAATTACCAAACAGAGATGAAGCCAGAACTAACTCAAGTTGCATTAGCAGACTGTATATGTGCTCCTCCTTTCACCTTGTGTCTAATATTAACTCACAATTTGATTTTGTACCTTCTTCCCCTCTCTGCTTGTTTGTCATAACATGGTAGAAATCTCCAGAAAGTGAATTGTGCATAATTCTCTTGATTTAAATGTATAATAATGGGTATTAATTAATTAAGAAAAAACATATAACTACATAGGAAAATGTGATATACCATTTGCTTTGAGCATTGTATTGCAAAACCTGAGTTTACCACCAAGTCCTATAAATAATTTAAAGGACTTACTTGGGTTTACACGACTACTACTACTGGCACAAGCATCTCTGTCATTGTGCTTAGTGTAACTAACAAACATTGTCCTTAATAAACACTAACTTAATACTGAATTAGTCACTAGTTGAGAGCGCTAGTCATATCGACTCATACTAGTCGATTACATCGTTATCTTGCTCTTACAGCGTCTTGAATTCAGCTCGTGTCCATCTCTGACAAACCGTGTAAAACTTTCTAAGACCAAAGCTGAGGTATACAGCACGCTCCAGGCGGATGATCTATGCGCTTGGAGATGACTAGACAAAGCACTGGACAATTTAGACTTTTACAAGTTGTTGAGACGCAAGTTTTATTTTTTTTTTAGACTATCATCTGATTTGTTTATGCCTCGACTTACTCTGCCCTTTTCACAGGAATATGCAAACCTGTACCGCTAAGCACCAGAACTGAACCTTGACGTCACAAAGTATACCTAACTCTCTGCCTGTTTGTGTTTGTGCTTCACTAAATCACAGGTATTTAAGCGGTAAAGTGGATGTCATGAATCCAGTGTTCCAGGGCATAATGAACTACAGCACAGGCCGAATCGTTACGATTCGCTCTCCAGACATCGTGGCCAGTGTGAAGAAGGCTGCTCAGGCTGTGGGCTACACTGAAGGAGCTCTGCTGGCTCTGGCCAGCATCATCATAATCTGCTGCATCCCTGCCATCTTCTTCATCATGGCTTCCTACAAACAGTGAGTACAACAGAAGCAGATAGAATCAATTGTGTGTTCATCAACTTTATTAAGCTGTCATAGAAGTCAGATGTGTCTTAATTAGAAAGAGCTTGGAGAACATACTGATTCTGGAAAAGAGAGGGAGGTTTAAAATTACTGTATTAAATTACACGTGTCATAAATTTAAGGGCATATGCTTTTGTGGATTTTAACATTACTCTTGCAATTTGCTTTTTAGCAGATTACCATTTAACAAGTGATGCTTTAAGTTGATAAATAAATTCATGTGTTCCCTTTAAAACTAATGAAATGTAGGAGTAAGGGAAACCAGACCACCCTGAGGAAAACGCGTCCCACTGTGTCATCATAGGGCTATTGTCTCTCTGGCCATAAGATTTCTTCCAGGTTTTATTGATATAATAAAGAAATAAGTTAAGTTAGGACCTGACTTAACCCTCTGCTGCGTATCCTCTCATCAGACATGCTGACTGTGCACTCCTGCTCAAATCTCCCTGCTCATGCTCTGTGAAAACACACCCATTAAAGCTAATTTGCCACTAATATTAACAGCCAATTGTGAGCCTTGTCAGTGTGGATGCTACTTAATCTACCCACGCGGTTTTCAGTGCTGGGTTTCTTTGAAGAGCAAGTCAAACTGTGAAATGAGGCCAATAGAAGAGTAATTAGTTTGTGTTTAATTGTGATTATAGTGTTTGACTTTTTGATGAGTGAGTTAAAAAGGTAAAAGATTTATTACAAATGTTCTAAGTCAGACCTGTTCAACTTAAGGCCGGGTGCCAAATCCACCCCCAAAAATCTGTCCTGCCCCCAATTCACTTCCTAAATGTTACAAGAATATATATATACTGTATATATATATTTTTTGTTTGTAAATTTAATTCTGGGTTATTTCTCTGGAAAAAGTGGCTAACTTAAAATGTTTTATTGTGTGACTAAGAGCTTGAATGAGGCAATAGTTATCTTAATTTATTACATTTTTACTGTCTGACAATGAGATTTGCCACATGGATCTGGTGAATTTTTCTTGTTTCAATTCCAGTTGTATTTTTTGACTCGTTCCAGTAAGAAAATGCTGTGTTTTTCATATTTTTTGCAAAACAATCCCTGTGCTTTTGTTTTAATGGCAAATCTAGTTTTAAGACAGTTAAAATATGCTAAAATAAAGATAAATATGACTTAATTTAAGCAATTATGCACTTATTATCTTGTTTAAGATTGTCACTTTTTACAGTACACACCTTAGTCTTGATTTGGTCTTATTTCAGTCCCGCTACAATTCTGCTTTAGACCTTGTTAGATTTAAAGGTGGGGTAGCTGATTTTTACACTGCAAACACAATTTAGGTTTTAAATCTGACAACTTCCTCTCATAAATCCTTCGACACATAATTAATATCGATATGTATTCCTTTTGGTTGCATTTATGGCTTATAAACGTCTTTTTACAAACAACAAAGTGAAACTGGAGTGACCGCCCCAAGCTCAGCCAATCAGAGAGCAGCATTCAGCTCCAGATTAGAACTAAAATTATTTATTATTCAGTTAAGACTGTACTCGGAGGTCTCAATTTTTCACAAAGTGCTGTATTTACTACATACTTTTTACTGGAAAGCACAAAGTTTACTAATTTGGAACTAAAAAATGCTGAGATATTATTAGCGATAAAGCAGACTGCAACATTATTTATTATCAATGAAACAAATCCAATCCTCTGAAGATTTGGCACAACCCTGTGTCAATAGCGGTGACATATTTGTGCAACTACAACCAGCCCAGAAACCATGGTCTTCGATCAAATCTGGCCCTCTGGATAATAAAGTTGAAACGCCCTGTTCTAAATTGTCTAAATCTCAGCTCTCAAACTCTTTGAACGTGTTACTAGTGTTCATGTCCATTAGGGCTGCAAGATTCATCAATTTATTGCAACTTAGCAAAATATTTTAATTATTATCCACTGATTTAGTAGGCAAATAACTGTTAACTGGTCAATGTTTCAAATGCCTCTGAGGTAGGAAGTTTTACAAATCAAACTGAGCAGCAATTAACTTTACTATAGAGGGATTTTTTGTTTTATCAACACGGGCAATGCGCATGCACCCTGCCTCCAGAAAGAGCCACTGCTCATTGACACAAACAGTAGCACCATTGTCAGCTAACTACAAGAGTTTATCACTGTGTGAAAACAAAGTTCTGCTGCTAAATCAACATTTGTGAATGAAATTTGACCCTACGACCCTTAAACGTTACATTCAGGTGAGTGAAAAAACTCCGAGAAAACACTGTCTCAAGCTTCTGGAGACAGACGTCTGTCATACCGGTTCAGACCTGATTAAAACAGGTAGCTTTTGTCCCGTTTCAAAGTTTTCCCAACTAATCAGACGGAGAGCGGCTCTTTCTGCATAACATGTGCAGTGGGGCTGAAAGTGACATCGACCAAAAATTCCTCTATATAACTGCTGGACTATTTCAATAAAGAAAAGCAGCTTCTGAGCTCAAGTTGTTCTCTGTGGGTCTAACCAAGTCTTGAATCATTACAAAACAATTACACAGCGGCTTTCAATGATACAAAATATTTTTCCAATAATGGCAACAGTTAGAATAATTGACAGAGTGACTTGCCTCATCATTAGCATTCTCTTGTTGGTGCTGGGTTTAAGAAATGTTTGTCAAGAGCAGATGGGAAAGACTCTTGTCCTACATAAATACGCACAACTCAAAGTAACTGACACTAGACTTAACACACAGCAGATGGCACTTTGTTGTCTGACATCACAGTGGGGGAAAGCAGATTAAGAAATCATTGTGTCATTTTAGTCGTTTAAAGCAGTTCAACTCACTGAGGAGAAGCATGTGTTTTGAGGCAGTGCAGGACTGGGCTGTTTGCATGTAATGGCTTAAATATGAGTCAAGGAAATTTGTAAGAATAGGTGTCATTATAGCTGTGGTTAACAAAAGTAAGTGCATGATAACTGCATGAGATTACACTACCTGAAAAACAATAAAGTAGTGCATCATATCACTTGTTCTTTTACATGTTTTACATTATAAAACATAGCACCCAAACTTTCACGACAAATACCACCTAAAATAGTGTTTGCCTTCAAAGTACCATCAGATTTGAAGTTCTTGTGACAGGCTGAAAATGCAAATATTTTTAGTATTAAAGTTTAACTTCCTGATTATAAATGATGAAATTATGCCAGGAGATTACTTGGCAATAATGTTGTGAATTAAGACAAAATGTAAAATGTTCTTACCTTATGTGATCAATTGGCTTAAAATTAAAAAATAATATGTATTACTGAGGCAAAAAAAAGTTAAATATTTTTGCTCAAGGTAATGTCTTCAAACAAGTCCACAACAGTTTGAAACTAGTAAAAAATGTAGGTTGCTAAATACAAGCGCTAAAATCAGCCTGTTCTCACAGATGTGTCAATACCACTACTATTGTTTACTATTGTAAAGAGCGTGTCACATGAACGCAACTTCTGAAATTAAGATTAACGATCAAGCAATATTAACTTGAAATACATTTTTGAAGGTTTTCTGTAGAATTCAGGCCATTTAGTATAATATTTTCCCATTCATAGTAATCTTTAATAACTGCAAACACATGCTTCACAAGTCAATCAAAAGAGTTAATCTCATTAAAGTGCTGGGCCTGATAAAAACTCATCAGCCTTATCAGTTTACCCAGGGCTGTCCTAGTGTAATGTCATCAGCTTAGTACTCCGCTCTACTTCCTGTAGTTTGCAACATATTTTATAACTTTTCTTTAAAAACATGTTCATGATTAATTTAAAATATATATATTTTTATATATATTTACGAGTATTAGTCTTCCAAATAAATCACAATAGCTTCAATGTTGTAATAAAAATCAACCACTAATTGTTTACATATTCCAAATTATAGTCGCTGTATTTCATTTTTGTATATTTTAGAAGTGACAATTACTGAATATACATCACATTACTATGAAAATGGACTTACTCTTTAAGTTTCAGACAAATCATTTCATTTTGGTGCACTGTCCCTGATAAATAAACGAATTAAGTTAACAACCACACTACTCCTGGCACGAATAAAAAATAAAGTAAACCTTACAAGACCTTGAGGGCCATATAAAATTTCGTGGAGGGCCGCATCTGACCCCCAGGCCTTGTGTGTGACACTTTTGTCGTAGACTATTTACAATCTGATTTTCCTTGAACCTAATTTACCAATAAGGTTTTTTTTACCTCATTTAGAAATAGTTTTGCCTTGAGATTGTTTTAATTAGATTATTATTAATGTTGTTTTAACCCCAAATTGCTATGTTCCAAGGACAAATATAAAGCCAAGTACAATCTGATTTACACTATCATATTGTTTCAGAATAAATAGTAAGCAGGCATCACACTGGCAAGGTAAAGGCTTGTTTTTATAAAGCAAAGACACAAATTCTAACTGTATCTGAAATCTGAATTTGCCTCTGATGCTGTAATCATCCCAACGACACACGTATTATTGCTGCTTTGTAATATGATGTTGTTCAAAATTAATAACTTTTTCAATTTTCTTTTCCCTTTCTCCTTTTTGCTGCCGCCTTCTCCAGGTTCAAAGAGTAAGTAATGTTTTCAATTATTCATTGTTGAATGCTTTTTGAATGACGGTTTAATTAGCGATGTAATGTGATACCCAATTCACAGAGATTCAAAATATAACAGGAAACAATTTGCATCACAACATCAATCGCTTTCAAGCTGCTACAAAAAACTGCACAAACGGTTATATTGGAGGCAATAGGGTGAAACAGCAGTATTCAATAGTGCTGGAACAAGGCGAGAATAACAGAATGTGGACAAATCTATTTTATTTATGAATACATTTAAAAGGTTTTAATTACTGAAATGGAATATATCAATATGTAATTTAATTAGGGAGCTTAGTGTTATACACTTTATTCAATGCAATTAAGTAAGTCGATGTTTTGTTTTGCATTAGTAGACATCTAATATACTGTGTTTTGTTCCACTGGTTTCCAATTTACCTATTCTAGCTGCAAAAATAAGCTTCTAAGAGTGTGTTCATTGTTTCTATCCTCAAAATGCATGCATAGGTACTCTTTTGTTGTTTGGTGTGGAAAAACAATTATTTAACTTTTATATCACACAAACTTATTAATACTGTATATTGTAAAGGTAAATTGATTTATGCTAAATCAGTTGATTGATGTTGAATCAGTGGAGCAAATATCTTTGCTCCACTGATTCAACTGATTTAGACCTAAGATTCTGGTCCTAAGCATGAATTCGGTCCTGGCTCGATCCAACTTTTGGGCCATGATGGGCCTACATTTTCTGCCAGAAATGGGGCCCAGGTGGGGCTGCATTTAATAGCCAGATCTAAACTCTATTAATGGCAATACAACTTTTTGATTCAATAAATTATTTGTATACTCCAAAATTACAACACCAGTTATCTCAGAGAACTTCACATGATTGTTAATTAAACAAAATTTGTCAGATAATCAAACAATTAAACACTTGATCAATAACAACAGAAACATTGGAAAATCCGATGCTAAATAGATACATCTGACATAAAACACCTGTAAAACACTGATTGTACTCTAGCTCCTAAATGTGTATTGTCTTTTGCATGCTTGGTAACCATCATTTGTCATTTAACATCCACCTTTAACAAGTCTCCATCATTGACTATTCAGTCGACAGGCTGAGTGTGCTAAGACTGCCCGGATCCAGCAGGCTCTACCTCCAGGAGGCAAAGCAGCCCCCGCAGCAGCAGCCCCAGTGCCAACGTGTACGCCGAGCTGGGAAGAGGCGGCATGTGAGTCCACACTGACCTTCTGTTTGCACCGCACATTTCAAACCACTGAGGCCGATCAGTCTTAGTAGCTCATGCACAAAGCTAGTTTATAATTGTTAACAACATAAGGTAGAGAAGGTATTCAAGTATTACTAAAATGGAATCATGTTGCTTGGTAGTTAAAAATGTGCTTCCAAGTAATGAAAAAGAATGGCAAAGGCAAATGATGATTGTAGCTTAGAATAATGTGCAGTGTTTTTACAAGTGTCACTCATGTTTTATTTGAAAACAAAACAGAGATTTGGGTTGCACTGTACTGAAACTGATCCAGTATTAAATAATAATTGCTTCCGGGCCAGAATAGGTACTCGTAACAGTGACACAGAGGTCACAGTTTATGTCTTTCATAATCTTTTCCAGCGCTGTAAACGTGCTTTGTTTTTTTTGCAGTATGTGTGTGTTATATATTGTCACCTGGAAGGCATCACATAACTTCAGCTTTTAAAAGCAACAGGTGTTGATTCACAATTTTAAACACTGGTGAAGTACAGACTAAATCAGGAAATTAGCCTCAGCCACAAGAGCCTGTTACATTCCATAAATAGACTATTAGGCCTATGTGTAGACCTAAAGCTGGTGTACCTGATTTTCACACTGCAAACATGGAAGTAGGTATTTAAATCTGTAACACTGCTTTGCCACTCTTACAAATCTTTAGACACATTGTTGATATCTACACGCATTCATTTTTTGGCTGCAGTTACAGCTTAAGAACATCTTTTTACAAACAACAAAGGGAAACTGAAAAGGTCCACCCAACTCATCCAATCAAACGCTGCTTTTGGCTGTCAACGAGAAATAAAATACTTTATTAGATTTAGACAACCCAGTCAGATTTTTCAATATACTATAACCCATCTTTAAGCAAATATTTTGTTATTTATTTGAACTCCGAACTAATTTGTTCCCAGATACAAATTACATAGATACAAAAGACGGTAGCCTTTTATATTATTTTATATAAATTACCCTTGATAAAGCATTAATCAATTTCACCTTAACTCCTAAATAAGTTGTTACCCAGCCTTGATAAACTTTTCATCCACTAATTATTCATTTGTTTATCAACGGTCAAGTCTTTGTTCTTGTTTTAAGACCTATTAAGGTGTAGTTAATATAAAGTGTTAACCTGATGTTTTCTAACTTAGCATGTATTGCAAAACAATGTATTTCAAACAATCTGAACACACATATAATAACTAATTGAACTGTCTTGTGACCAGACTTGCGTCGTAAACATCCGCCTAAGTAATTTGCTGGGAACAGATTGTAGAGTCAATACATTCTACAAACTCAATAGAATAAACCTCATCATTAGTTTACAATTATGTGGCAGTGTCATGTTTGTGTGTGTTGTTAGTGCATACTTAATGTTGATTTCTTTCAGTCTTATAGCAGTTATTGTGTAAATATTGCAGTGCTTTCTGAGGGACAACCTTCACAGTATTGGAAAAAAGCAACAAGTGGTGCTCGCATGTGGTGCAGTGTGGAACTAAATAATACAAGACAATATGCAGAAGACATATTACACTATTCTAAATGTCAGCAGTGA
This sequence comes from Mugilogobius chulae, assembly GCA_038363315.1. NCBI lineage: Eukaryota > Metazoa > Chordata > Actinopteri > Gobiiformes > Gobiidae > Mugilogobius > Mugilogobius chulae. Next base: position 26,984,413 of record CM076407.1, read on the forward strand.
GTTGTGAAGATAAATGAGAGTCTGTAGAACTAAAACTAAAATAGAAAAGGGTACTATTGGTAATGAGTCAGTCCATATGTGACATGTAAAAAGAGAAAATCACTTAGCAGAAAAACTACAACAGCACTTTTGTTTCGCTCACATTTCTCACTCACACAAACTTTGGATCGCACACAGTTCAACACCTTACTTTTTTGTGCTTAATTAAAATGTGTTTTTTTTTTAGTCTTTGATGAGTGAATTATTTGCACAGAAAAAAATCTCCAAATCTCCAACTTATCAAACAAGCAAAGTTTCCCCACGTGACAAAAGAAAAGCTATTTTTGAAATTTCTGTTTATAAAAAAAGGCAAAGAAACACATTTTATCAGGTGTTTTTCTCATTTTTTATCTAATCAATGAGGATTTTGCAAAGCTTTTTAAAATCTGTGCATACTGTATTGCAATGAGGGAAAATATGTTCAAAAGCTAACAATAGAGTAAAGGTTCAATTGATTCCACTTCAGCTGCTGTATAGTGTATTATGTTTGTGTACCTTTTGTATACGGATACACACACATTAGGCATATAATGTATTGTTTGTACACAGACATACCTCTTCTTTCAGACAACACTGAACATATTCAAATGACTTTCATGACTTGATCCGACTTGACCAGAGCATACTTTTACTTGTTAATCACAAATTTCTCAGTTTATTAAACAGAACCTTGCTTTCTTCTCGGGCCTCTTAACATAAATCACCTCAGACGTTTATGTGCACCACATTAAACTCGCGATTATGTCTGTGTTTTCAACTTGACCTCATGCATTTTTGCACAATTGTCCTTCAAGGTGAGAGAGAGAATTCAGAGACAGCCTTTATTTAGTGAATGGCCTCCCTGTGAAGATAAATTTTAACTTAGCTTTATGGCTGTTTGGAGGATAAATATTTTAAGGTGTACTTGAGTTATCTTGGAGACGAGTATGTTTGTTAAGTTAATGATCAGTCCCCCTATGTATGCTGAACTCAATTAGAAAAATAAGTTTATTTTCGAATTATCTCAACCCAAGTATTTTACAGTTATTGTCCACTGGACTGTTGTACTTTTATAGCAGTAGTATGTGCTGCTGTGGTGTAATGAACAGGTGTAGTACTTGGTCTCACAAATGATGGTAGAGGGTGTATAGAAATGTAAATAGAAAATGTAAATTATATTTTTGAATCCAGGTTTAGATGGAAGTAGCAGTAGTGCAGCCAAAATAGTAGCAGTAGTTGTGAAGGGACTAGAAATATTACTCAAGTACAGTAATGATAGTAGCTCAAAACAATGCAGACAACTCCCAGTTTAAAGAAAAGAAGTCATTGTCTCTGGTAAATGTAGATATGTTTCCTATATCACAACTGAGCAAGGGACAATGGGCATTTAATGAGGAGCTGTGAAGAGCTTTGCCGTGCACACAGCAGCTGCTGACCAGCACTCCACAGCTAACTGGTACTTATGATTTTGAAGCAGGACAAATGGCCACTTATGAGGATTGTTTTGCCTAACTTGTTTGTTGTGGAAACCGCATGAGCACAAGTGGACTTGATCTTATAAACAACTCTAGTCACATTTTAGCGTGTGATGAGTAAAATGTTTCAAGAGTCTGTGAGTGGTAGAGAATGCTGCTGACTTTATTCTGACTTATAAGGAGAATAGCATTTCATTAATCACAGTGGAAGCAATGCTGACAGTAATACTGTAGTCATTAGTAGTATTTATGATAATTTAAAATATAATTAAAATAATTTAAAATATATGAGAACACATACAGTCTACTATTGCAACTCAGGTTGGTTCTGGCTACCGCTCCTTCTGGCTGATTAGACATCCATACTTCAAGCTTTTTGGGAACTGTTTGAGTTTTGCAATACCTGACCTAGTAGCTGGAGTGAAATGAAATTGCGTGGAGGCACTAGGTGGCGCCAACCTGGCTAGATCATTATAGCTAAAGAATTTCTGTCGAAACAAGTTAGAACTGCCCTCCTCTAGGACATAAATAGTACATTTTGGGGACATACACACTGACTCTGTACAAAAACACATTTTTGTATCACGAAAAACATCTAAGCAACTATCATGCTTTTATTTAGGTCTATGTGACTGAAAAGCTATATGGAGAACCTTTAAACAAAAGTTTGCATAATGAAAAAATAGAAGTTAGTTATGTTTCCTTTACAAAGTAAGACTTTTATCACATAATTCATCCTGACATTATAAAGAACTATTCAACACTTCATCATTGTCTTCATTGTACTTTTCCATTTCAGTCTTCTTACCATCTGTCTGTTCTGTCTCCATTTCCATTCCTCTGTCTCTCTGGATTCAGACTGCAGTAAGTAATTCAATCACATCATCTTTTTAATAGTCCCTAGACAAATTGCACAGGCTGTATTGTATGGAATATATTAGACCATGTCAAGAAATAGTCTTTTGTTCTGGTTCTGATAAAGTAGTGTATTTAAATAAGTCTTAGTCATTTCAGCTCAAAGTATTATAAAACTAGTCTGAAGCAATGTGTAGTAGCTATAAGGCCCTTGTCTCAATCCCATTAGAGAGTCCATTTTCTTTAGCTCTGCTCGTGTCTCTCAGTGTCCTGGCTGATTCAACTTTTTACTTGCAATGATTTGTTCTTTGGTAAATGTAGAACAGAGCCAATGCTTTATTCCCTTGTTTCAACCACATTTTCAGGCGCAGCAAGTTCATTTTGTATATGAAATTGGCTATGCAGACCCAAATTGATAAAGCAAAAAGTATATTAATTGTAAAAAGCATGTTTTGTTTTTTTTAAATTCAAATCTGTAAGCTAAAACTCTGAAATGTTGTTTGGATGGTAATATATTTTAGATTTTTTTTTTTTTTTTTTTTATATATCTGACTGATTCCCCTTTTTGCTTAGACAGGCCACTGAGTTAAGCAACATCCATAGCATTATTTTAAAAAAGCCACATTAGTATTAGTTTTGCTTGCTTGCTCTACTTTTTTCCCCTTTACTCATCTGTCTTCATCTCTTTCAAGTCTTTCTTTTCTCCACTCCCTCCTTTCGCTGGGACAGGGTTCCAAAGTTTGTCAATGCGGATGCCAATCACCAGGGCAACATTGGCACCTTTCCGGGTTGCGCCACAGCAGCCCGAGGTAACGGAATACCCAAATCAGACAGCAACGTGACCTACCTATCGGATCACTACCCTTTGACCAGGCACAATCCGGTGTATGCCGATTACAGCCCTCTTAGCAGTCCTGAGTACCACACGGCCAAGGAAATGCCATTCTCCTTCTCCCCCACTCATCCGGTGTGGACAATGCCGGCCAGAATCCGAGGTGGACTGCTTGGATACGAATCGCCAAAGAGACAGGCACTTATGAACCAGTCGGATTGGGAGAGACGCATTCTCCAGGCGACAGATAAGAGATCCAGAGAGGGTAGAAGACAGACTTTGGAAGCGCACCGTCGGAACAACTCGGAAACCAAGCTGTCAGTCCGCGATCAAGCCAGACAGTTTGAAGAATTGGGCCTCCAGCGCAACGCCGAAAGCGCCTTGTCTGCTATCCGGGATCGAGACACTCTGCTCTCTATCACAGATTACGAACCTCCCAGTTGGATAATCACACAAGGAACAATTCTTGGCCGGTTTTCGACTTCATACAGACACCACCAGTTCTGCGAAAGCTGAGCAACAATATGGCTGACTACATGATAGAGAAGCCCTGTCAGATCACTGTGGAGATAATTCCAGATCCCCCAGAGAAACCAGCTCCAGCTCCTCCTATCGTAGTACCCAAGCGGCCGCCTTCTCCCATCACTTCTCCTCCTTGTAGTCCTCCACCCTCACCCCCCACACCCTCCTACGTTACCCCTCCTCAGATCTCTCCTCCTGCACTTCCCAAACATCCAGCCCCCCACCTCCACCTCCTCTCCCTCCACCTCCTCTCCCTCCATCGTTATCCCCATCCCATTCGGCTGTCCAGTTTGTCCCGACCTTCCTACCCTCCCCCTCGACTCTGCGGCCTGTATCGGAACGCAAGCACAAACCTCTTTCCCTTTCACCAGCGTCCGACTCTGAACCGGGCAAGAAAAAGGAGCTGAAGGGCATCTTAAAAAACCTCCAGAATCTTGCTGAACTTGAGAGGTCTGTTGCCAACTTGTACAGTCAAGTAGACAAGACTAACAAGGTGCCCAGGTTTAGCAAGAAGCTAATAGTGACGGAGGATTCACAGAGCACCACGGAGGAACTCGGCTCTGACACGCAGCACGAGCAGGGCATGCCAAAAATCACACTGAACTGCACTACTGTGAGCAGTGCCGAAAATGGAACAAGTCGACCGTCTGAAGACGCTGATGAGACAGACCAGTTGAACTTAGATGACCCTAGCTCTGCTGATGCGAGCGAGCAGTCCTCCACTCACTCCACTGTTTTCTGACCTGAAACATCACCTCTTTTTGTCCATGTTTACTTTTTCAATGCTGTTTTCTGTCAATGTGTTTCATTTTCTACTTGTCCTGTCTGTTTTTTTAATGAGCTCTCTTACATGTTTACATTTCAGTCTGTTTGATTTGATATGTGTTGCATGGTGCTAGGCGAAACTGATAATTGTGAGAAAAAGAAATTGCTTCTTACTTGGCACATTTAAACACTTCAGATGTGTTTCCTCAGCACTGAGAAGCTTGGAACTGTCTCATCAATGGCAACTTTTTCACCACCTTGTCTAAAGTGGGCAACAATATTACACCACTTTTCTCCATCACTTCAGTGGAAATATGTGTCATGTTTAGGTGCTATTGATTAGGTGCTTAAAATAGAAGTTTTCCCAAGTATTCCCTGTACTGATGTTTTTGTAGTGCCACTAGCCAAGCACTTTTTGCTATCTAGAGCTTATCAAGGCTTATTTAGCTTAATAGCCATTTTATGTCTTCTTTACGTGATACAATTTACAATGATCATACAGCAGTGAAATTTTATTGTAATATTTAGACATTAAACCTTTAAAGTCACCCACCTCTTTTGAACATGTTTCAGTTCTTAATCTTTACATGATCCTTTTATCACTAAAGCTTTGAACTAATTGAATTACCAGCAAGTTTCCAAAGCACACAGCTGTGGGCTGTCTTCTGTAAACTTCTGCTGATGTGGATTAACTTTGCTTGCTTGCACAGATAAGAGCCGGTGCTGTAAGTGGGATGTGGCTTCTCCAGACTGCAAATTACTGAAAAGAGGAAATGATCTGGATTTGCTTTTGTGTCAACTATAGTTCTGAAGAACGCACTTGATTCTGACATGTCAGAATACGTTTTTGAGAAATATCTAAAGTACAGTACTTCTTGGTCCAACCAGACAACAGAACATTACAACAATTCACAACGTTTTGTTCTGATTATCCCCTGACCTTTGTCTCACATTTCGACCACACTCTAATTTTGTAAACGTGAATAAACAAAATGTGGTAGTAGTGGTACATTCCTAGTGGTATATTGTCAGTTATAGCTATTGAATTTTGTTTTCTTTGGTGGTATTTTTGTGTGTATTAAAATGTTAAATTAAACTTTATTTCTAGGCTTTAATTCATTCCAAGTGCTCTCTGGTAAGTCCTCACATACCCCTGGTTGGGAAGCATTCATAGCTTGGTCTCTCAGTCAATTGTATTAATAATAACAAAACAAATTGATTTAGATTCACAGAATTATTTGAGATATTGTATCTTCCAAGATTTTTTTATGCATAGTTCTTCAGCAAGTTCAGGCACCTTAAATAGTTTATACACACAGCAAACATGACTTTGACTGAACAAGATTTTGATGGTATATCCTAAAATATTTGTTGATATCGAATTCTAATCTTGTCAGACAGTAACAAAGAGTCTTAAAGCTAGCTCAGGGAGGACAAAAACCTCATGTGGAGCAAAAGAGCAAAATCACTTGATCTTGATTTTCAGTATGAGTACAGACCCTGAAAGCAGGGCCTGCTTCTGACTTTTTAGGTTTTAAACAAGTGTCAAAAAAAAGTTACCACAGGGATAACTGGCTTGTGGCAGCCAAGCGTTCATAGCAATTTTGATTACCATAATTTGTTCCATGTTCGCACTTCCTAATTCAGCATTGTTAGTGCATAGTTCACCGACTAATAGGGAACTTGAACTTGGTTTACACAGGCTAAGACAGGCTAGCTTTACATCTGATTTTCTTTCTAAAACCCATTATGCCATACACCATCACCTTGCTTGGTGGCTATGCCAGACAAAGTTTTAAATACACCATCAAAGTTATATTTGAAAATATTTACTTTTGGGATTTGGGTAAGGTCAGGGTTAAGATTAGGTTAGGTTAAGGTAACTCGGTTAAGTTTAATGATTTGGAAAAGATATGCTAACCAGGTAGCAGTAAAACTAAAAGACGAAAGACGCCAGCTTTACCCTACTGATCATTTGTTGTTGCAAAAGTAAAAAAAAATAATGGATAATGTTTTTTATTTTTTTCTTCCAAATCCCCTTGGTAAATTTCTTTGTCTCTAGTGTTTTGGCCATTTTACTCATAAAATACTTTTTTTCTGGACAAATGACACAATGGTTAAAAAGTCTATGTGAAGTTTTTTGCTTTTTTTTTCTATTCAACTGCAGTGTCTCACCTGGATAGTCAAACTAAATTACAGTAAGTCACTTTGTGTATATGCTTTAATAAGAGCGCTTTTACTGAATGTTTAGAACTGGATATGAATCATTTTGGGAAAAAAAGCTGAAGAGCTATATAAAAACTCACTTCCATGAATTTTACAACCAACACAATTGAATCTAACAATGTTTTAAAACATCTACACTTGGGACTTTTTGTGTCCTCTGAACAGGCCTCCTCGGCCTTTTGTACACCTGAGAAAGTCTACCTCTGGGCTCCTGTCTTGTTCTGTGTCCGCAGTGATCCTCGCAGCATGATAAAGCAGTCACTGTGATGTGGTAAAGGGCTAATTAGAGAACCAATCAATCCTCAAGCAGCCCGGGCCGCTGCTTGTGGGACTGTCAAGTAGTGTTACCCTCCGCTTTGCTTTTTCTATCCATGTGACCTTCTCCATGTCCCATTCGTCTGCTCCCTCTCCTCCACGCCTTAGTGCTAATCTGTAAACCTCCAGAGATTCTATTACCTTTTTAACATTAATTGTCATGCAGCTTCCCTTCCCATTCCTGCACTTTTCCACCACTGTGTTGATTTTTTTTTTTTTGGTATTTTTGTTCCTCTCTGTGTGCCCTAAGGCTAGCGGCCTCAGCATACCACCAGTGCGATAGCAATGTTTCATTCATGTCGCGTTTTTTCCCCTTGACGACCAAATCGAACGCTAGCTAATTGTGTATTCCATGTTCACGACATGTGGTAATCGCTTTTTGTAAAGGAGCAAGCTGCTCACATGGTGTTTGTTTGAGACACCAGTACATTAGTGGAACCTTTTCTGTTTGTTTTGTTTTACATAGTGGGTAAAATTCCCTTGCTGCTTATGGTAACACGCAGCAATGTTTTCTAATTAAATTTACCATATGGTATTGACCAAATTGGGCGTAAATAGAGCTGCAATTAATAATGTTCTTGCAAATCAAATGTTCCATAAGATACCCACCTGTTCTCTATACCTCTTAGACAACCTTGTTTTTTAAACTTTTTATTTTCTATAAGTTTAGACATCCTGCCTTTTGTAAAACTAGTGTAGTTAAATTTGCAGCTTTGTGGTAAAAAAACCAAGCGTGTTGCCCAGAGTTAATTTCTGCCACTGCATTTAAGGAGATATGTGACATACATTTACATAGCTTGGTCCTCCTCCAGGACAATTAACAGTGCATTTTGTGGCCATGCAAACCTGCTCACAGTGAAGGTACTTACTCATGTAATGCATACAGAAGCATGCCTTTATTTATGTCTGTTATTTGGTCAAAACATTACACTTCTCAGGTGTGCAGAGTCTAGCTTTTAAACAAGTCAAAATGTTACACAGTAAAAATCTGATTCACATCAAACTGATATGGTTAAAACAGAAGTTCTACTTACATTTCCATGTGGAAACTGATCCTGCAGTTCATTACTGCCGTGCTATTTTTGATTCATCTGCCATATTTAATCATATTTCTATGGTTCTTATTTGACGCAAACTTCGCCCATGTTGGCCCTTCACTCGCGACTGTGGGCAAGGTTTAGCTATTCAGTCCTACTAATTGCCAAAAAATGTGTTGCTAAAGACATCTGAGCCTTTGTTTTGAGAATATTTCAACATAACTGAACTTTTTTTGACTTAAGCTTTCATCATATTTAGTGGTTTCTACTTTCTGAACTAATATGCATCTTCATATCCATGTACGTACAAAGGATACAGATATTTCTGATTACTGGATTGTAATTTATATTCATGAAAGTGCCTGTGATGTGGCATGACAAATTTGAAATCAGCAATAATGAGATTACCAATGCTTATTTGAGACACAGTGTAATTATTGTTCTAACCAAAATAACTAAATGATGTTCCAGGGATGTCGTGATCTCTCATTTCAAGGAATAACTGTGAACTATTAGCATTCAAGGTTGGACTGATTAATGCAGCAATCAGTTTGTTCTGAAACAGGTCTTCTTGGTTTAATAAATGTTATGCTATCAGGATCAACCTGGAAATGATCACAAGAAAAATAATATGGCTTAAAAACACAGTTAAATAGCAGGTCACGAATTGAGGATTTCTTGATTACTTTGCTTTGTTCATTTATGAACTACTGCTGACTTACTGTTAGCATTATTCTCTAGCGCACAAACACCGCAAAATGGAACAATACTGTAGGTGTGAAAGTTAAGGTCTTTTGTTTTTAAGGAATTGTTTTATTTACAGATAAATATTGTCTCTAAGTCATGATTAATAACATTTAAACAGTTGTATTCAAGACTGAGTTGCACACTGAATTGAGTTCTAATGTTTTTTTCATTGGAGATCAAAATAAAAACAATGAAACTTACAGAAGTACATACAGTACATTAGTAACAACCATATTCTGCATGCTTTAACATATAAATGTCGTTTGGAAAACTGAAACAAACAAATGATAAGTAATAAACGAAATGTTCATTTGAAGAATGAGTGAGTTAAAATAGGGCTTTATTTTCTTGTTATACTGCAAAATCGCGATTAGTTTTTTTAAGCGCGTGTTTATTTTTCAACACCATGTTTTGAAATCAATAAATAATCCTGTTTGATTTGAGCATTTTTGCAGCTTTAGCATATCAAACAAGATCAGTCTGATTATTTCCCTTGAGTAGATTCCTGTGTATTCCTGTGACTGTTGTTTTGTTTCTATAAGTCCCACTTAAGAGCACATTTACAAGACAAAACAATACAAAAAAAAACAACATAAATTGCAAAACGTAATATATTGGCAAGTTAAAATGTCATTTCAAAACCTATTATCTTGAGTTAATCAGATTTCACTTGTCAAGTAAATGTATTTGTCATTGAATCAAGACTTACTTATAGGTCCTATCTGAGTTTTGCTTTCTTTTTTTATGTAAACAAACAGAAATAATTCATTTTAAACTTTCTACATCACACCACATGTTTTGTTCGCTTACCTAATGCTTTCTGAGCCTCCAAATTGTTCATCACGATATGTTTTAAGCTTTTTTCACAGTTGTTAGGGGCAAGACAACAGTTAGCCACAATGCAAACAACAAATACAGACAAACTGTATGGATTATGGTGAAGAAACGGAACAATATTAGACAGAGACAGGACACATTTCCTCCTATTTACATACATTGTCTGTACTGGAAGGAAATTGATTTGAAGTTTTTATAAAAAATCGAGTTGCGTCCCTTTAAACTTAAAATAAAAAAATGTGTCTCACTTAACATGTATTTAAAAACAAATAATTACTTCAACTAAAAGTAAGTAAAGAAGTAGTTGGGTGCCTGAATCAAGAAAACATTTTTTGTTAGATAGTTTTACTTGAAATTTTGGTGAAATCTGCTTAAACGAAGATGTTATATTTTAAAGACATTGCAGAATCATTTTTAGCACTGTAATATTAGTCTTTTAATATATTTTCCCTTTGAGAAAATGAGAGAAATTTCAGCGCGTCTGTGTGTGTGACCTCAGCACTCCTTTAATCCACAATCTCACCTCATCGGCCATTACCCCTTTCCCCTGGCCACTGCCGCCTGCACATTTCTCTTGCTGGTGCATCGCGACAGCACTATAGCCGGGAGCCAGAAGCCACAGCTCGGTTCCATCCATCAGCTCCCCGACCCCATCGCGCTTCTCCTCTGTGCCTGGAAGGTGTGGTCATGTCCCCCTGCTCTCCTCCAGCCCATAATAACAGATTACAACTCTCCCCAGGAAGCTCACATCATCACACGGCCATTTATCTAAGCGCGAAAGTTGTCATCATTTATGGAGCCAGACAGGTTACAGTTGTACGCGTGTGTGAACCTGCAGCTATCAGACCCACTGTTGTGAGATTGTTTTATTTATTTCATTTCTGTGCTGATATATTTGCAAGAAAGTTCGCAAACTTGTCAGAATGTAGCCACTAGGCAATTCTTAACACCACAGAGTAAAATAAAAATGTTGTAGATTTGCTAAATTCAATCCTCGAGCATATAGCGATGTTGTTGTGTCCTTGGGCAAAGCACTTATCTCCAGTGGCCTCTCTACGACACAATATGGTTAGAAGATACAAATAATTTACCTCTAAAATCTACCAACTTTTAATAGATGAACGGAAAAAGACTACAGTCAAAGCAAAAAAGGGGCATTTATACTAAAAAGTAAATATAGGTTCTATATTCTGCTTAATTTACAGATTACAGATTTTTTTTTTTTTTAGATTTTTAGTCAGCATAGACATACCTGCAGTTGTGTGTTGTTCACCTCACATATCTTTGAGTAATTCTGCTTTTTATTTTGTCAATCATCCCAAGATGAAAATATAACAGATCTATTGACTTCTCATTCAAAACCCATAAGCCCCGCCTCTTTGTTGCAAAAGTTCGGTTGTAAATACAGACAAGGGGGCGTGAAAAAGGGGTGAATACAGGGATGTTCTGAGCACTCGAGCAACAAATGCAGGACAATGCAAGATTACTCAAACATGTATAAATCAGTCCAAATGCAATTTGGAGTAAACTGATGAGAGAACAGTGTTAGAACATGGCTACGAATGAAAAAAGTGGATTTTACATGAATGGACCTTTTAATTGAAGCTATATGTAGTCTAAAAACAACATCTTGTGTTACCACTTGGCATCACAAGATGGAGCAGTGTTTTCAGCTGAAGAGAGAAACACAGGAGAATATGCAAGATGTACATTAAACATGGTTTAAAGAAATAAATATCTACAGTTTTGATGAGGAAGCAAATCATAACTTTTTATTTATTTATTTTTTTTTGTTTTGGTGACATTTACCCAAACAGGCTTTAGCAGCACTTTTTTCCTAACTGAGATCTCTCCATTGTTTTTGACAAGTCACAAAATGAAACGCATAAAATTCCGACTACATCAGACTATTTCATTAAAACATCTCCAGCAATGTCTTTTTCATATCTGCTGGGAGATGCTCTAGATATTTCTGTGTAAACAATGTTGTTTGCCATCACCCAATTTTCCCTTCAATGTCTTCAATATTTGCATTTAGCTAGCACTTTATTCCTCAAAAATAAAATGCCTTTGCCATTCTGATAACGCTACAACATTAAGCTCTCGGAAAAGTCATTTATTTAACACTTGAAAATGCACAGTAAGATTGAAAACTCACAGTGAGTAAAATATAGAAGTCATTTTATAAACCATTTGAATGTTATTTTCTATCCATATTCATTATTTGTCTTGTTTTTTGTGTCTTTTTTGCAGGCGAGGCATGGGCAGACCGGTAAGCGTTCCTATTGTGATTTGTACTTATCTTTTTGTTGTGCCGAGACATTTGGCTGTTCTTCATGCAGCTTGAAGCGGCTTACACTCCATTACTCTTATCTGCCGCTCCTCTGATGGAAAGGCTGAATGAGATTAAGATGCGATAGGACTGGCAACATAGTTAAGGTTGATTCGGAGGCTCGACGTGTTCCCAATGGCTCCTTCAGACACAACTGGAAATGATTGCTTTGGGACTATTACTGACAACAGATAAAAACATTTACAGTGCATAGGTGAAAACATTGTATGGTGCCAGATCTGAACACAAGTAGATTTTAAGGATGCAACAAGTTAATAGATAATTCGCAACTAACCAATATTGAAATTATTGCCAAATAATTTAGTTGTGGACAAGCTTTATATTGAAGAGAAATTACATGAAAAAATTGTGTTAGTTTTTTATGTAAAACTAGTTTGCCTGAGCCTAGGGTGGTCTAATACTAAGGAATAGTCTTGATTCTTGATTATATTTCTACTATGATAACTAATGCTCTTTTAATGTAGGAGCAGAAGACTTAAATTATCAACAAAATAGAAACACTTTCTTTATTAGCATTATGGTTTTAAAAGCTTTCATAAAGTTTAAGTTTATTCTAAAGCTCCTCAAAAAATAGATTTTTTTTTCCTGTAATGTAATTTTTGAAGTGTCAGTGAGTTTCAATGATTCAGTACCAGTTTTAGTAATGATTATTGTCTGATTTTCGATTCTTTTGCAATCCTAAAATCTACATCTCCTGGACAAACTCAAGCAACTTCCAGCTCAAATTTGGTACAAAATCTTTTATTCAAGTCATTGTTGCGTTCTAAACAACTAATCGATTAATCAAAAGAATAATTGCCCAACTAATCGATTACCAAAATAATCGTTATTTGCAGCCCTACTAGGTTTTAAGATTGCACTATACAGTAGGCCTATATGTTTTTATTTGCTGAATGTTTTAAACTAATTTTTTTTACTTAACAAACTTTAAGGTGTAAATAACACTTGTTAAGAATGGCCTTTAGATGTACTCATTAACCAAGAAAAAGTGTGCATAAAACATCAACAAAATGTTGGCAAGAGTATTAATAAGCTGTTTAATAGGCTGTTTTCAATAAACTTATGCATTAGTGATATAGACAGTGAAAATTCCTTACAAGAGCTTATAAACAAATGCCTTAAATACTTTTTTATGAAACCTTATATTATGAATTTTTTGTGTGCATATTTTATTGACATTTTTTACAGTTTTATGCAAGATAAAACAGACACATCATCAAGCAGTCTGAGCATATTGGATATCAAATACACATAGCTAAAGCCATGAAAACCATAAAGTAGATTCAAGTGTTCATGCGACTCAAATGGCATGAACACTTGACTTTGGCAAGCATTCCATCAATAGCTGCCATTTATCTACAAAAACATTGTCATTCCTGTTTAATTTGGCACTGAGATGTTCTATAAGTAAGACCCTAAAAATGTCTTTATACCATTGCGTAACAGTTGGTGTTTTTTCTTTAATCCATGTAAATAACACACACTTTTGTGCCAAAAATAACAGTTTAATCTAATTGTGTCTAGTAGTTTGTTCAGAGAATCCACTACTTAATTGTTTCCTTATTGCTTTTTGTATTATATTTTAATCTTGTCTATGTAGCATTCATTCAAATGCAGATGTTAGTGTAACACACATGATCAATGTGAGCAAAGTTAACTTTCACACATCTGGGGTCTCATGTGGGGGCCGATGGCTGCTCAAGAAAAAGTTACTTAGTTCAACTTTAAAGTTTTTAAGATTAAAAAAAAAAGTATGGTGTCAGGTGTGAGTTTAACTACACAGTACATAGTCTTAACTTTTTCAGCCTCAATGTCATCTCTATTGAAAGAATATATTTAACTTATCATACAATTCACACACAAAAAATATGCTTAGCTTTGTCTGCAAGGTCTAGTGAGTCAGTGCATCTACAAATTACTCATTCAGTGTCGATTCAAAGTTCACACATATTTTGCCACTCCTAATTTGTGCCCTTGTACATTGCGGCTTGTCCCTGTGTTATTATCTTGTCACCTTCAAATCAGCATATTCCCTCCTGCATTTCTTTTATTCACACAGTTTCTTATGCCTGCAAGTTCTCTTGCGTTTTCTGTATCAATATTTTATGAATCTTTTCATCTCACAGTAAATAAAAGCACATTTGCAAACAGTGCACCTTCTGGCTTTGAATGTACTCTCCTTGTGTTTGTGCCTCTCCTGACCATCCTTCCTCTTCCTTCTCCTTTACTAATCTCTGGCAGCAACAGCAACTGCTGAGGCCATCTCTTCTGAGACCTGAGGTAGACATCTTCCTGCTTTTCTTAATTCACCGAGATTGTGTCCGCTGCTCTGTGCTCTTCCATTGCCTTTTGCTCAAAGTGCTGACTAATTTCTCCGCTTCTCTATACCGCAGGAGCTCTCTATGGAGGCGGGCCAGGACTACTATTACGACCAGGGGTGAGCATACTCTCTTTTGATAGTCCCACATCTCATCAGTCTTGCCTTTGCCCTCTGTCTAATCTCTTCATTTAATATAGAAAAGAGGTCTGCTTAATCATATTTACCATGACCAGGCGTTTATCTTTTTGGTTCTTAATCCTTTGGGGTGAAACGCGAGTCTTGAATTTTAGAATAAACGACGAGCGTAAGTTCTGCACCCCTCAGCAGAACGCACCAGCCGAGTGTTTACCCTTACTGCTCCCATAAAATGAGATCAATTATACTGCCTCCAGACAAGCCTGCGAAGCATGAGTATTTTCCCACAGCTGATTGGATGGGGCTGTTTTTGGCTTGTCGGGTGCCTTTCCCATATGGTGGGGAAATGTGGGGAAAACACTGGGCCCCGGATTGAGCATCTGTTGAGAAACTGTCATTTGTTAAACTGGTGAGTCTGGCAGGTGACGCGGCAGTCCCAGGGGATCATTTTGAGTTTATCAGAGGGTGAAAAACAGCCCATGCATGCACCCAAAAGGCCAAAGTTAGGGCAGAGACTTTTATCTTATCCCATTATTCAGTCAGTCGTCATTGCAAATAGGGGCTGCCAATGTAATGATATCAAATAATATAGTAACTACACTTAGCTAATCACAAAAGCCACAATATTCCTTCTATTTCGTTGTATCTTTAGCAGTATGTAACAGTGTGTGAATTGTAAAGATACACACCAGCCAATCAAGCTTTGTTGTAGCATTAACATGCACAGCCTTGTAGTTGAAGTAGTGTGGATTATTTCAATATTTTCCATGGTTAACATTGTGCAATTGTTGCAAAATGGCGTGCTGAACAGTAAAAAAACAAACAAAACAAAAAAAAATGATTTTAGATTTTTTTTTTTTTTTATTAAAATCATGCAGCACAAATAGCAAACCAGGTGCACAAAAAATGCCAAGTTTTATTGATCCACATGGAAGTGACTTGAGGACAAAGACAACAAATTTATACACTGTCACAGTGACAACAAGTAATGAGCGAGAATTTAACAGTTTTATGTCGGTGCATGGAACTGCTGAGAGAAGTGCATAGATACATTTCAAACTGTTGTTGTATCTGGGCACAAAACGTCTTAGTTGTTGTTTTTATTTATCTCATTATTTATTTCATTATGTCAAAAATACATGTGTGAGAGGGAGACAAAGTGGAAAGAGAGATTCAGAAAATTTAGCCTACTTTCACTTAGACAAACTGAATTCCCACTTTACCTTTACAACAGAATTGCAGATCTGGTGCACAAGTAGGCAAGAATATGAAGTGGATATAATATTTAACTTGAGTGTGATAATGTATGACCAGCCTTCCACAAAATCAGTCAAATCTGCACCAACAACAATTTGGTAAATACTTGTAATTGCTCAATTTGCACCCCAGACTAACAAGCACTTCAAACCAGTCGCACTGAAATGGCACTTTGCAAATGATTCTGCCTTAGTCGTCATACAGTAACTTGTCTGTCATCTTGCCTAATTGTTTGGGAGGTTGCTAACAAGCTGTAATTATATGGCTGTGATTTGTCATGGAGTTGTTGTGAAAGCTGCTGCCACCACACAGCATCCCTGGCTTGGACCAGGTGCCTTTGATGCATTTCTGTTTGCATTAAGAGGGGAAATTATACGGCAGTTAAGCTCTTAATCCAGTAATAAAGCCAGCATGCACTCCATTGAGCCACTAAGCGTACATGTAGGAAGTTATCAATGACTCACTGCCTTCCCTCTCTCTCCAAACTTGAAGCTCTTCTTTAAATTAGCGTATGGTAGGAGAATAATTTGCATCCAGATTCATAAAAAAATATATTTTTAAAAATGTATCTAGCCATCTCTTTTGCTGATGTCTCAAAGTAACTGATGGGTAAAAAAAAAAGCACATATTCACTTGACTTTGATAAGTAGTTCTAAAAAAAAAAATCTGTCCACTGACTAAACATTCAAATATTTAAATCATTATGCTGCCACCTTCTGGAAGAAAGTACCAATAAGAAACTTTTAAAACTTTTACTCTAATCTCTTTTCACTTATAATATCATGTCTTAAATAATACATTTAATAACATGCTCCTTTTTTCTTGGTGTTTTTTTTTTTTTTCCAGATATGGCAGCCGGAGGAGGTTAATTCCACCGATGTATGATGAATATGGAGAGATGCTAGAAGAAGATTATTACTACAGTCCACAGGTACTGCTTTGTTCTCTTGTAAATCAAATATTTTATTCATAAATCATACTGCTGTTAGAGTGAAGTCAATGAAGTGTGATCTGTAAACTAAAATGAAAGTTAAAATGAAATATGACTGTCTAGGTCCGGGGCAGAGGTCGCGGCATGCCTGGTAGAGGACCACCCAAGAGGGTTGGTTTTAGAGACATGCCGCCAGAGGAGGAGATAGAGCAAGCAGAACCCACTGAGGAAGCAGAACCGTCTAAGGCTGCCAAAAACTCAAGTCTGTCATAAAACTCAGTAAATTCCTAGCAGCCAGCAAGGGAGGGGATCAGCCAGGGCCTGGCCCCTCTCCATGGAAGAAAGCCAAAATGCTGAAGATGTTTGGCGGCAAAAAGAAGGACGACGACTACGCCAGACTAATGTCTGCTCGCCGCATTGACAGTCAGGAAAGTCTGACAGACGGACCGGCTCTTACGGGACCAATCGACAGCAAGGTGGAAACTCGCAGCAAGCTTGGCAAGGTTTTTAAGAAGATCAACCTGGGCGCCAAGTTGCAGGCCCGCTCTTTTAGTGGAGACGAGGAGGCCTCAGGCGAGGATGACAAGAAGTCCAAAGTGTCCATTAGTGTGACTGAAAGTGAGCCTGAGGCAGGAGCCAGTGGCAGCGGGGAAGAGAGAGAAAAAGGCAGTGATGAGGAGGCCTCTGACAAAAGCAGTGTAGACCATCTGAAAGTAGACTTAGATAAGGACTTAGACCGAGAGAGCACAGTTGACTCAGAGGAAGAGGCAGAAGAGTCAGGTGAGGAGAAATCCGAGGAAGGAGGAGGAAGAGGAAGAGGGGAAGTGAAAAGGAGTCTGCTTCAGAGAAGAGTCTGAGTCAGAGAAGGGATCAGAGTCGGAAAAAGGATCTGAATCAGGAGAAGGGTCAGAATCTGAAAAAGAATCCAAATCAGAAAAATCCGGCTCAGAGAAAGAGTCTGAAAGTGAAAGAGAATCTGCATCAGAGAAAGAAACAGCATCAGAGAAAGATTCTGAATCAGAGAAGGAATCGGAATCAGAGAAAGAATCGAAATCAGAGGAAGAATCAGGATCAGGGTCTGGTTCGGGTCTGGTCTGGGTCAGGGTCTGCTACGGAGAAAGAGAGTGGCACTGAAAAGTCAGAGACCGAGAAAGACTCAGAGGAAGATGAGGAGGAAGAGGAGGATGAGGGTTCGGAGGCCACAAAGAGAGTGGGTCTTCTGCTCGCTCTTCTATTAAATCATCCGCCACTGAGGCAAGCAAACGCAGCAGTGCAGTCAGTGGCAGTGGAACTAAAAGTGGTAGTGAAAGTGCTAGTGAGAGTGCTAGTGAGAGCAGAAGGTCATCCCAAAGAACTGTTAAGTCCAGCGAGGACCTTAGCGAAGCCGAATCCGGGACAGGAACTGCAAGCGAATCTGAGGCAGGTTCTGGAAGCGAAGACGCTGAATCTCGTAGGTCTAGTCAAGGCTCCGGATCAGAGGCTAGTAAAGGTTCCTCATCTAAAAGCCAAAAGAGCGATCGGAGTTCTGTAGCAAGCGAGGAAAGCTCCGGAGGTTCAAGATCAGGAAGCCAGCGTTCTAGGAAGTCTACTGTGACACCTTCAGAAGCCACGATAACTGAAGAGAGTGAGGAAGAAGAAGAAGAAGATAAGGATGATGAAGATGAAACCGCGATGAGAGTAAGGAATCGTCTAGTGAACATAGTGATGCTTCTTCGTCCAGGAGGTCCAGTGTTACCTCGGAAGAATCTGGCCCTTCTACACCAGCCAAAAGCCCCTCCTATCCCACAGACATCAAGAGCATGAGTGCTACGTCGGACGAAACCTACGGAGGACTATCACCTATCACCGAAGTGGACGAAGACGCCATTTCCTCCGACAGGTCTTCATCGGGCGGAAATAATGCTACTTCAGATTCGGAAACAGACTCCAAGTTGTGAATTTGGCAGCTGTGAAGTAAGAGAGTGAAAAAAATTCTGTCTTGCATGGGATTGAGGAGAACACTGCTTTTCTCTATAGAGTGCTTTGATGCCCACTTTTTTTATTTTCCCTTAGCAAGCAGAAAACTTTGCAGATACACCACTGCACAAGCTCTAGTTCGACACTATCTTGCACATCGTTAACTTACTTCTATCTGTGACTTGTTCTTTAGGTGCTTTTCTGCCTTGTCTGATTTCTGCTGTGGGATTTCGTGTGACTGCTGTGGGATTTTGTGGTTGAATCGTTGTTTTATTATTGCAAATAATAAGATATACCTATTTTCATTTGAGCACACTGTAAGGTGAAAAAAAGAAAATTTATTGTTTCAGCTTGCTCATATAATTGGAAGACATATCAGCTGATATTAGTTTTGTTGCCTGTGGTCTTTTCGCCACTTTCCGTCACCATGCTCATTTGTAAAGTGTAGTAGCCCATTGACAGCCACAGCCTCTGGTGAGGAATAGGGAGGTCTATCAATCAGCCTGAATCAAAAACGTGAAATATTCATTCATCACTGTCATTTAGCATAGTGGCGCAAGTTCATAAACTTTTATAGTTTGACAACAGTTTAATTGCAACTAGATTATTATAGTAAGTATAAAACTACTAAGTTTAGTATGAAACAATTTGAAATTCATAAATAATCAGTTTATTATATAAATTATACAGTTACATCGTTATCTGAAGTTGAAATTTAAGCCTATTGACTTAGGCTTAATTAGTAATTAATTTGATTTTGTTTACCACCTACACAGGTGCTTTTAGCGATATATTTTTATTTACAATATAAGTTATGTGTAAAAAAAAATCCATTAGGAAGCAGAATAGTAATATTAAAAGATTTTAAATTTCACTGCAACATCCATGAAAATTTTAATTTCTCTAAACTTCAGCTTTCCCAGTTAAAAAAGTAAATTCTTCTTTGAGTCTGTTAGGATCTTAATACAATTGTAAAGTTTGGTGTAAGTATGACCTACTTACCTAGTATTAAGTCATAGTGTTTTGTCTTTAGTGTCCTACATTAAATACATTCTATACTTCAAAAAGTGATGTGAATATTTGGGCTATACATTTTTTTCTTCTCCAACAACGATAACATTAAACACACCCGCAACCCTTACTAAGATTTCACTTTCTATCTCTACAGTCTGGCAGAAGAAAGCGAATCAAGCTGGTGGTCGATCGAGAGAATGAGACAAGCTCTACTGGAGAGGAGAGCACCACAGAGACGCAGCAGCCTCCCCTGTCCAACGTAAACAGCCACAGCAACATCAACGGCAGCATCTACCTCGCCCAGAACGGTACTATAGTCAGAACACGAAGAATGCCGTCCCAAACAACCTCAAGTCGGGCTCGCCGTGTCGCCTGGCTGAACACTTCAAAAAACTCGACAAATTGGGTATCACTCACGAGGAGCCCTCATCGCCCGTCTCTGGCACAGACGGGACACTGAACGGCACGGAAAACGGACAAGTACATGCATTTCTGCTAACGTGGATGTCAATCTCAACACCATTCGTCCTGCAGCTCCCTGGGATCCGGCATCGTAGCTCTCAAAACGTTTGGCTCCAGAACTAATATAGCCAAGGTCTTGATTGACAGAAACAACAGCCGCGTCAACGTAGAGCAAGAGACGTGCGTTGACAACCATAAGGACAGCCGAGAGACGCTGGAGTCCCACAGCGAGCACACATTATCGGACGAGGACGAGCTGTGGATGGGCCCGTGGAACAACTTGCACATACCAATGACAAAACTCTGACTGGTCATGCAGAAATGTGTCTTTCAGTTAACTGTTTGTCATATAGAGGTGGGTGATATTGACCTAAAATATAATTAGATTTTTTTTAATTATCAGTAATCAAAGATAATTTTTACCCCTAGGAACCTTCATTCTTAGCCATGGTCTTAATGTGTGCCATGCAAAATTTGATTTAAAATGTGATCACACAGATGGAGAATAGGACTTATGCATGTTAGAATGAAAGATTGCAGTGTCTTTATAGAATAAACTCAATTGCAATTTCTGTATATAACAATTGGTTTCAAATTGAACTGTAACACATTAATAATGTGCACAATTTGAACAAAACAAAACAAAAAATAAATTATACAGTATTTGAAAGCCAAACGTGAGTTTGGGAAAAAGGTATCAGGATTTCTAGTGAAGCAGGCTATACATCCAAGCAGTATATCTGTCTTTTTAAAGATTGAATTGGCCACAAGGAGTTTGGGTGTTCTCGCCTATCGCTAAATGTCATCTCTTGTATTCTGCTAAAATCTGCTGAATTTTAGATGTAATATTTTACATTAATCTGAATGCCCATTTGAATAGACATAAAATTATAATCATTATTTATTCTACTAGATCTACAGTAGTTTTAGAATGGAAAATACAGTATGTGTTTTGATTAGATAGATAGGACAGTACAGTTTAACAAATGTTCATGGTGCCTCTGGCCCGGACACTGCTCATCAGAGCATGTTCCCGCTCTATTGTTATGGACCTAAACCCTTAGTCCTAAAACTTTTCTTATGTCACAGGCTGGCTCAGCAACGATGCAAAAAATACAAACTGAAACTATGAAAACTTTGATGACTTAGAAGAAAACAAACTTTTTAAATTAAAAGTTCTGCTGCAAAAGTTAAAGGACCAATATCCAGCTCCCCTGCTTAAAATCTCATGCACCAGAACCAATTAAAAAAGCAGACAGAACAGTGTTTCCCACATCAGGAATTGAGTTATAGCTCCTGCTACTAGCTGCAAAGGAAATGACACAGGGGAAAATGAAGTCAATCATGTAGGATACACTAATGCTGCAGTAATGCTTAAAACACGTCTGAAGGATTTATGAACTTAAAGCAGAAGATCTCAGAGATCTACTGATGACATCACAAACCAGGAACATTCAGAACAGTGTTTATGAACCTCAAAGGAAACAAAAATATCTCATTCAAACTTTCAGCTGTGTTTTTGGAAGAAGTGACGCTAGAACAGAATTTAAAAAGTTAGTTTTCATATTTACTCAAGCCAGCATTTTTAATCACAAACAATATCACCCACCTCTAACACCACATTGATTTATTTATCGCTACATTTTTTCAAAAAGATTGTGTGCCTCAAATGGATAAGCTCAATGCAGACAGAAGCAGGAGATTGCACTTAAACTATTTTTATTTACCTGATCACACAGATGAAAGTATGAGCTACAGGGCTAAGAGGAAATTATATATAGTTTTTGGCAAAGAGTGCCTCAAAGAATTTTATGTGAACAGTGCTTGACTGTCCTGATTTCATGTTCTGTGATGATGGACCACTTTGATTTAGTACTTTTATAATCATTTTCTTTTTTTCAGAGAGATTGTTCATTTTACAGAATCACAAAGAGATCCCTAATGATGACATGTAAAAAAATGTGATTTATTGTCTTTACTGAGAAGAAGAGACATATTTTATTATTGAAAAGATTTAAAAACAGTAATTGGTTTATGTTGTGATCACTTTAAGTGTTTGGGGGGGAATTCTGAAATATTGAGAAATTATTTTTGTCTATTTTGTATCTAACAGAGAAAATCTAACATAATGTCATTAAAATACACATATTTGTCATAGAATATGGCTGTTTTCTATAAACTCTGTATGGAAGTCAATTTTCAAGATTCAAGTATGGGTAAGGACTCGAATAATGTATGGGCCAATAAAGTTCTAATTTATTTTAAGACTCTGAAGTGATTTTACATTATGCCACTCTTCTGTCAGCGATAAGGTAAGTTTAAATTAGGTCTTGCTTTTCACAATTGGCACATGGTTTCTATATACACTGCAGTAAAACTTTACAATAAGCTCATAAAAATGCTATGCTACTGACTTTTGGGAAAATGAGGCCTCTCTGTGCGGTTGGCTCTCACGTCCAATTCGAGCTATGACAAGTCACTAACAATAGGAACACGGGTAGCTACTGAATGCATAAAAACTCTGAAAAGCAATGTTCTATGCAGTACAAGCCAAAAGTGCCTGTTCTCTGACACAAGTCTTGGATTAATAGACAGAAGAAAACAATTGTTATCTCCAGCACGTCTCATTCATTTGTTTTTTGGCTGAAGATTGGCACATGAATCATTTCCCATGGTGACATTTTACAAAAGGGTTGTCAACAACGCTGACAATGCCAATCAAGTTTTCAGAGATCCCTAAAAGTTTTGGAAATGAGATGCATCTAAATGCTAAAGCTATTGCAGAAAATAGGTCAGGGAAGATTCTTTTTTCCTGCAACAAGTCTGTCCCAAGTGGGAAAAAAACAGGCATCCAAATGGAAGAAGAGAGAGAGTTGTGGGACCTCAGAGTTATAATCTTCTCATATTGCAAGACAACATTTTGTGGGCCAATAAAACAAATGGAGCTAAAATGGCTATTGTTTGAATGCAGTTTTTGTTGTATAAAATGTCACCTATTGAAATGAGCAAACTGACCATTTGTGAGACTACCTTTTAGATATTTTATGACATTAAATATACCATGTGTACAAATGTGTATAATGTCTAATACAAATCAGAAATGTGTCCTTTTTTATACTTTTATCAGTTCCAATATGTGAAAACATACTGACATTAAAGGTGGGGTAGCTCATTTGTCCACTGCAAACACGATTTAAGTTTTAAATTTGACAACTTCCTCTCATAAATCCTTCGACACATAGTTTATATCAACATGTATTCATTTTGGTTGCATTTATGGCTTAAAAACTTATTTTTACAAATAATAAAGTGAAAGTGGAGAGGACCACCCAAGTTCAGCCAATTATTATTCAGTTCAGACTGTTTTATTTCATCAAGTGCTGTATTTACTATATACTACTTTTAGTGGAAAGCACGAAGTTTACTAATTTACAACTAAAAAAGTTAGCTACCCCACCTTTAATGCATCACCCATCATGTTGGGAAGTAATTACACTTTTTTGGTAGTATTTTCAGAATAAGAGGAATGCATTTTGATATTTGAGCTCACAATTTAAGTTTTAAATGAACATATGCGTGGCAATGCGGAAAGCACTCTTGCCTTATAGCAAAAAGGTTCCGGGTTTGATTCCTGCGCAGCCTGGGCCTGCGGTGGAATTTGCATGTTTCTCCCCGTGTCTGCGTAGGTGTTGTCCGGACATTCTGGTTTCCCCCAGCAACCACAACATGAATGTTATATTCTCAAGCTACTATAGTCTTGACCAAGCCTAGCAAGAACATCTGGAGATGGGTCCCGAGCGCTGCACTCTGGCGCTCACTGCTCCTGAGAAGATGCCCAGAGGCGTTGAGGGATGGGTCAAATGCAGAGGACAAATTTCCCTATAGGGACAATAAAGTGTACCCTAACTCTAATCTATCATCATGGTCATCAGAAATACCAAATCAAGATAGTTCAGGATGCGGTCATACAATAAAATCTCAGTCAAGATGCTAACTCTTGACTAGAGGGAGCACCCACTTGAGAGTTTTGCACAAAATGTTTGATAATAAAAGAATAATTGGGACATTGGATATGCCATTTAAAACTTCATTTTGCTTGACATAATGTTTTTGCTATCCTTTATATATTTTTCTTCTTCAAGACATCTCAGAAAAAAGAAAACAAAATTCTAAAATAAGCTTAAGTAGTAGGCCCAAATAACAAAACTATGTAGCCTACCCTAGTGCATGGAGTTAATCATCTCATCGTTGATTAGTTAATTCAATCTGTGCCTCATTAGTCACTTTCATCTATTCTTCCCTCCTAAACATTTACAAGATGTCAACATGGATATCTTACAGAGAATACACCTGTTGTTCTGCTAAATGAAAAGCACCAGAGTTTTGAAAGTTTACTTACAGCAGCACGCAGAGGAAGGGGCGGGGCTTCAATAACGTGACGTGATCCAGCGCGCGCGTGCACCACCTGTAGGAAAAGAAAAAAAATATATATCAAAGCTCATTTTATGCTCGTATAAACGTCAAATTCTGAGGCTTTTTGGGTTAGCTTCTTATTATCAACAACCTCAAGAAAACAGACGAAACAAGGTATGAGAGAACTTGTACATAAGACGCAAAATAAGTAAATGGCTAAGTAAGTTGCAGAAGTTAGCTAGTTGGCTAAATGCGAATTTTTTTTTTCAGTCATGTATGTCTGCTGCTGCCTGGGACGTCTGCCACTAAACATTTGCGAGGATAAAGGTTTGTATTTCACTTGTGAGTTGTTAAGAATTTGAAAATAAATAAATGTGTGCAAAATGTGTTTTGTTTCATTACAGAAAGTTGATAAGTCAGTTTTTTCAGGAGCACTGTGTGATGACAGTCTAGCAGAGTCCACTCAAAAGTGTGCTTTACTGTTAAATTATACTTCAGTAAGTAGAAGTGCACACACAAATATTACTATTAACATATTCAAAACATTTCAGAAGCATTTACATCACACCTTAAAATTCTGCCCAATCAGAGCAGGCAATGAAATGAGGCGCTGTTGTAAAAAAAAAAATAATAAATTCTCTGGAATTTGATGATTTTTTGCTTTTATTCAATATGATTTTTATTGGCAATTGTAATTTTTTATATAACCCTGTAATATTAATTAGTGTGGTTAAAATGACTTTGAGTCACATATCTACATTTGAAGAAGATGAAGTGAAGTGTACAGATGACTTTAACTTTTTGTTCTAAACACCAGGCTGTTTTGTCTCATAGGATTAAGTGACATCTAGTGTGAGAGTGTTGGATTGCAGCTGAACATGGATCCAAACAGCAGGTATGAGACTTACAGGAGACGACCTAATCATGAAGCACAAAAATGTTTAGTTCTGATTCTGATTCATTTGTGGTGTGTCTTTATTAGCCTAAGCAAACTGATAAGAGCAAATGTTGCACAAGAGAAAAAAGTCAAACTAAACAGACGAGAGGGGACCACAAACCACAAAAACTGGTTTAATTTGAAAACATACAAGTGCTATGCCCAACTTTTGCATAAACAAACAGAACAAATAAAATGTAAGCTTCTTACAACAATTTGCATGATTTGCTCACTTACCTAATGCATTCTAAGGCTGATTTATTTACTACAGTCTTGTAAGCACATAGTTTTTAGAACCATCAGTACACTAACGAGTTAGCCAAATAACTAACAACAATAACAAGTGGACTTTCTGTATTTCAGTGAACAAACTGCACATTATTAGACACTGTAACGTAATTTTCACGTCAAGTAAATTTTGTTGTTAAATTGGGTTTTAGGCCTATAATGTTAATATTAGCTTTGCATTACTAATATGAGATGGATAAAATAAATCCAAGAGAGTTCATTACCTTTGACCATGAGTCAGACAGAGAATGAGAGGAGAACTCAATCTAATTCCTACTAGAAAATATCTTAAAAAAACATAAAATAAATGCACTTTTATGTATTTGGCAAATGAGCAATAGAAGGTTAAAACAATGAATAGTTTTCTAGCACCTCACTAGTGTTAATAAATGTTTTTTCTATACAATGTAACTTCTAAACAGCCAAGCTAATGTTAGGGCTGTTCAAAAAAATATTTTTATGTACCCACTGTGCACTGGACAATGTCTCATCTTACATTAGGATTGGATGGGTCTTCCTCCTGATACATTCATTACTTTGAGGTTCTAGAAAGTTAGTAGTGACACAAACCGTGTTCTTGATGCAGCTTTCCAGAACTCTGCTGGCTTTGCACACGTTGATTATCCATGCTGGAGAGCCTGGTGCTTGTCTCTGTGCAGGTTTGTGACAGCTTGCTTGTTCTAATTGGCCTTCTATGGCCTTGTTTCTGGCCCTTAGTTTAATCAGAGGAGAGAGTGCGCGTGTGCATTCAGATGTGCTCTGGAGTGAGCAGAACAGGTTCATTGGCTTTCTGAAGCTGTAGCTCTGCAGCAGCGGCACAAGCTCCTGATGTGCGAACATTCAATGTGACAGGAACAAGTGGGATGAAACTTCTGAGAAAAGAGCTGTTTCAAATCACTTTCTTATCAAATATTCATAATGTATCTAATATTTGTCTGAATCTTCAGGAGGAGCTGTAATCAGGTGAGGCTTAACATAAAAAGTGAGTGTAGCTGAAATCAAACACAGATTTACATTATAAGATAACATGTCAAGTGCAAAAACAACATACTTTGCATTTTTCAGCTATCCATAAAACCAGTGAACACATGCTATTTTTATTTTATTAAAAAGAAGATACTTTGACCATGCAGCTGTACTGGTGCAAAAATATTATTTGAATAAAAACGTTTTTATAGTGTGGCCATACCTGCTTGTCAAAGTCCGATCATGTCAGATCTCAGAAGCTAAGCAAATTGAGGCCTGGTTAGCACTTGGATGGGAGACCGCCGGAACACCGGGTGCCAAAGTGGGATGCCAAAAGTGGATTGTCGTTGTGTCCTTGAGCAAGACCCTTAACTCACAATGCCTCAGTGTCTGCGTACACTGGGTGAGTGGATCCTTGATTGTAAACCGCTTTGAGTGCCTCGAAAGGCAGGAAAGCCCTATATAAATAGAGACCATTTACTTATAGTCTTTATCAAGGGAAGTCCATTTTTCTTAAAATGCCTCACTAAAATTGTCTAAATGTCAAACTGAATCTTTACAACCCTTTGAAGCACAAACAAATGACTTTTTTGTGAATCTGAGGTTCTGTAGTTTTGACCTCTGATGACTGAAGTGAGAACAGGCTCTGCACAAAAGAAGTTCAGATTTTAAAGTCTGCCTGCAATTTGGTCAATTTGACATTAAACAAGAGAATTTGAACTTTTTTTTTTTTTTAAGGTTAACATGTCCAGTTCACTTTCATGAGATGAACAAAACACTACAAAGTCGCCCAATGCATCCAAAATGCAAAAGATTAAAGATCTTAAAACTTTAATTGCACTCATAAAACCATAAGCTCATATAATCTTATTTGGTGAGACGGGGTCACTGCACAAAATGGAACTACACAGCTCTTTTCTAGGTTTGTGTTTAGGTGTGTCTCTAGAAAATTTAAATTACATATTGTGGAGGAAATTATAAAACACATATTGGTCTAACTGTGTTATCAGTGTTTATTGGTTTCTTTGATTTCTGGACAAAAGCATGAAAAAGAAACAAAAAACCATCAACAACAGAATAACACCGGCTCATGATGTTATTTCTATTCAGACAGTGGCTTTGTGGTCTGATTGTGGCAGACAGACAGAACAAATGCTACACTGTCTGATCTATTTATTAATGAAAAAGTTGTCTGGAGCCTTTTCAAACCGAACAGCATCTGATGGAGCCAAAGCCGTGAGGTGATGATGACTCACTCCCACCAAAGAAGACCTCATTTCCCCAAAGCCATTTTCTACTTTCCCTAGCTATCACAAGGGAAATACCATAGAATTCCTTTTCAAATGAATATTTTCAACAGCTTCACTTGTTGTAAATTGCAAACATTAAATCACCTTGTGCCAGTTCCCGGCGTGTACAGGGAAAACATGTAAGAGGTGTGCAGCGACTAAAGCCCGACATAAGCAGCAGATTAGATATTGTGTTGACGCAGGAGCCTTCATTAATCCATTAATAGCCCAGCCACAGTTTCCCAGGTCGTCTCGTTCACCTATTAGCATGGCCCATATAGGATATCCTGGCAATATGTTAATCTAGCCATGACTCATTCTCCAGATTATCACAAATCCCCAACGGAGGTAGCAGGAAACTCCTCATAATACCTATCCGTCACCATTGCTCACCGCTGCCTGCTCCGAGCTGGAGGGCTGCACTTTGCTGTCAGACCAACTCCAAATATTAGTGCTTTACTCTCTGCACTGTTTTTCCACTAGAATGTAAGCATAAAAGGAGAGCTACATTTGTATTTGTTCTTAGTATTTTTTTATTAGATCCGAACTACAGGTGGCGCTGTGCTTTTACTTCCCAGGAAAGATGCGGGCTGAAATCTCACTTCCAATCTAATCCACTTAGGTATAACTATAGCATATTTTGCAACTGTCCATGAATTCAAATCAACCACTCAACATACAGTATGAAAGGTCACGTAACATTTTAGCCAAAAAACAAAAAAAACAACAAAAAACTCAAAAAAGGCTTATTTAAACACATGCTTTGTAGTGTGGAGGTTTACCGCAAAAACATGTTGAAAATCTGTATTCTTCACATTAAGACATAACATTTCTACTCCACAAAGCTACACTGGGTTACACAAGTATTAACAGGGTTCTCAAAATGTCTAACCCGGGCTCAGACTGCACTGGCTGGTCCAGCTCTGGTTCTGTGTTGATGCCGTTCTCTCACGGAGGCCGGCTCACATTCACTCCAGTGCTCCTTTGGTGTTGCTGCTGTCACCACCTTTCATCCTGCACATGTGTGAGACCAAGTTCTCTGGTGAGAATTATTGGTATTTGTCAAAAGAAAAGGACTGCAAAGGACTCTGGCACCAGCACTATGGAGAAAGTTTTTTCCAACGACCTTATGTACTTTTAAAAGAAACAGAAAGCCCATGTTGACTGGACCAATGCTGGACCGGATGCTGTTTGAGCACAAAAACCTACAAATCATGTATTTGAAAAAAGTTTAATTAAGACATAATCATGACAGTATGTTTTTCATGTAATATTGTCACTGACTGTGGCTATGTTTTCTGGCACTTTTTGTAATACGTTGTAACGTTTTTTATTCAGCAATAATTGGGAACTGTTATTGCAGCACTTTTAGACCATGTTCAGACCAGACTTTAGACCTACTTTAGACCTGCTATAGTAAATGATTGCATGGAAATATGACACATAATGAATAAATTGCCTAAAGTGGAAAGTTTGAGTCTTTTTGTAATCTTCCATTTGAAATATAGACCTGCTCCACCTGGACCTGACTGTCATCTGTCTTATCTCTCCGGTTCCCCCACACACTGCATCAATCTTGGCTAAAAAAATCAGTTTTTAAGTTGACAGGGAACCTTCTGTTATTGTAACCCAGAGAACTACACTTTTCTCAGGTGCACTCTAATGTAACAGAGGGGGAATCCATCAAACTATATAATTATTAATAATGATATGACTGACAGGATCTTACTGTCCCAGCTGAGGCAAGTTTTACGGAGAAGTAGAAATAATGAGGATTCTTCTTAATAAGAAACAAGAGACACTCCAACAACCTACTTTAAAGGAGAGCTAAATTTGGAACAAAAATTTTAAGTGAATACATTTTTCATTTTATTTGTATTCATAATATTGAAAATTCAAATCTGTCAAAAGAGAACTTGTATCCCTTTTTAGTAAACTGTGACGCTGAAATCCAGATCGCATTTTGCATAACATTTTGAAAAGTGACAAAAATAAATTGTGCCATAATAATGTTCACCATAAATGTCTCCTACTGTCCAAAACTGAAAGTAACATCATCTAACCAAAACCTGAACCATCTAAAAGTTATTAGTTGATATTACATTTATATTATAGTTGACCTATAGGTGTAATGACACATTAAGAAATACAAGCAACATGTAGAATTTATGGACTATTGGCTTAGAAGAGGTGCATTGTTTGTAACAGCTCGTACTGATTTTAGGAAGTTTTAGTCCAGATGTCGTACACAGAAGTAGATGGTTACAGAAAACAGTGAAACAAGACCCTTTTCATACATTATATGAGCAGCTCCGACCTAGCATCAGCCACAGTTTCAGAGTTGTTGAACATTCTTATATAGGCTATAGTTTTAGGTACAAAACAACAAGCATATCCTCTGTTTAGACACATTAAAGATAGTAATGGTATTTGTTTCTTGTGTAAATGTGTTTCTTACAGGTTTACGGCGTCACCATCGACCCTACAGAACTTTCAGACCAGACCCCAGACTTCTCTCAACATGTATCATGATTATCTTCCACTGGACTCCAAAAGGTAGGCTGAAAGTACCACAGTTTACACCATGGTCTCTTCTACAGGTAAGAGTTTTCTTAATATTATTAAAAAATTTAATTTTTGCCAAATTTAAATAAAAACAGAACATAATAAAGAAAATAACAATTAACCAAAGGTAGGTCGTTACATTTAGTCAGAAAATGTACTTTCGTTTTTGTTACTTGAATTGTAGTTGCATTGACATAGCTGAGTAACAACTTATGCTTACTCGTCTGAGTAAATTTGCAGAGCTTTACATTTACGAAAAGAAATTGGCGAAATACTTTTGCTTATTGCACTGCTCATTCTGATGTCCTATTACATTTACTTCAAATATTACCTGGAGTCTTTCTGTTATCACTTGCAGGTATGATCTGAATGCTCAATTTTATTTAAACATGCAAATAAAGCACATACACACAACATAAGCTAACCTGTTTTGTATGTGAACAGGTGCTTCATAAATGAAGCCCTAAATGTTACATACCGGTACTTACAATACTTATATTGTTATTTAGAAGTATCTTTTTGTTACTCCACTCATCTCTGTGACTATATATACAAAAACAACAAAAAACCTCCTAAATTTAATAAAGAAAAATGAAAGAACAATTGAAATCTTTAAATAAAGTCAAGAACTGAAACTGAAAGAACTGTAGCCAAGTATACATATTTCCTTTTGCTGAGTCACCGTAAACTTTATCCAGTGTCTTTCGTCTCATTGACATTTTCTTCTTTATTTTAAGCCAAGACTCAACAGGTAAGATTGTTAGCAGCTTCTCCAATTTCAATTTCAATTTCAAAAGGCTTTATTGGCACGATTGCACAACAACATTGCCAAAGCAAAAATAACAATAATAACAGTAATAACAACAATATAAACAGCAATCAATATTCTAAATAACAATATATACATATATATACATACACACACAGGTCAGGTGGTTGTATCAGATGTGTGGTTGTTGTGGTTGTCCCTCAGGTTGTGGCACAGTCGGACATATTTAGCTGCTGCTAAGCTGCTGACTCTGTTCTCTCCAAGAATGTGTTGCATTTTGGTTTGTTCAGGTAGAGAATCAAAGCCAGGGACCTGCTGGTTCATTTTGGAGAAGAACTGGGCTCTGATGTTGTCATATTTGCTGCAGTGAATGAGGAAGTGTGTCTCCGTCTCCACTTGTCTGAGTGGACATAGTTGACACAGTCTGTCCTCTGTGGGCAGCCAGGTCTGTCTGTGTCTGCCCGTCTCTATGGCCAAGCTGTGGTCACTGAGTCTGTACATGGTCAAAGTCTTTCTTAGTTTCTCATCAGTCACGGTGCTTAAATATTGTGCCACCGTGTACTGTCTGTTTAGAGCCAAATAACATTGAAGTTTGCTTTGAGTTTTAGTTTTAGATGTCCAATAGTTAATGTAGTGTTGTTTTTCTAGTTCTATAATTGTCTGTGTGCTGAGTGTGTGCGTATCCTGAGCTTGTCTTGTGCTGTTAGAGGAGCTGAGCTTCAGGACCAGCTGGCTTAGGGGGCTTTTCTCCATGTTCTCCTCTTGGCATTGAAGGGCCTTGTAGTGATAGGAGTTGGGGTCACTTGTTTTAAGGTGTTTATAAAATTTGATGGCTCTTTTTTTAATTCTAATTAACAGGGGGAATTGGCCTAGCTCCGCTCGGCAGCCGTTATTGGGGGTATTTCTGTGCACTCTGAGGATGCTCTTGCAAATCTCTGTGTGCAGGGTTTCTATTGGGTGTTTGTCCCATTTTTCAAAGTCTTGATTTGCAAGAGGACCCCACACTTCACTACCATACAGAATTATTGGTTCAATTATAGATTGGAATATTCTTAGCCAGATTCTAATGGGTATATTAATGTTTGAGGATTTTTGATTGCATAGAAAGCCCTTCTTCCCTTCTCTCTGAGATCATCCACAGCCCGGTTAAAGTTTCCTGTAGGTGTGATGTGTAGTCCTAAGTATGTGTAGTCCTGTGTGTGCTCCACCTCGTGAGGGCCCAGGAAAAACTTGGTTTTTCCTGGGCCCTCATTCCTATTGCACTGACTACTATTGTTACCGCCGCTCCTGATCAATGCTAAATGAATCTTCGCCTCTCTGTGGGGCCATAATGCGATTAAGCACACTTGACTGCACTTCATAAACATCCCAGGTCCGTCTATACAGGCCTCATTTTCCCTCTGATCAATATGGCTCTGGTGTCGTGAGTTTGCCCACGGCTCATTCACCTGTTAGGATTACGCTTAACGTGGCTGCCTCAAAGTTGCAGCGTGTCGGAAAGACTGCTAATTAGATTTCCTCTGGAGTGTGATGGGGCCCAAAGACTGATCAATGAGAGATAGCAGCTCGAGCCAGGTGAGGAGAAGTTTAGCAGGAGAAACGTTCACTGACACACGTCACTTTGACAAAAAATACCATATTGATGTTTTTACAGATCTAAAAATATGTGCAAAATGCTTTAATTTTGAGTGTAAAGTAGATTTTTTTCTACTGATGCCGTTACTTAAAGTTGATTTAAATGTGATGATTTTACTTCATCTACCACTGAACTACTATTGCAAGCATATTTGCAATTAGGTTTTAGGTTTTCAATGCATCCAGGAGAATTACCAAATGACTAAAAGAATGTCTCTGAACTGACAAACTATTAAAAGAACCACATGTGCTTTTGGAACATATATATACAGTTTTTTTTCTGCAGAAAATTGGATAGTGTGTAGTTTGTGAAGGAGAATACTGTATATAGAAAATTTGCTGCCTTTGCTGCCTCATTTACTTAATTATTGTGGCCTTTAAAAATTACAATTTTGACTTCAAAATGTATATATTTATTTATTCAAGCTCATATAATATCAATATCCATAACATTTACTGTGTTTGCGTTAAATAGAACATTGACATATGCATGGAAGTATTGTTTACAGAAATATACTATATATGTACAGTTACATACTTATAATACTGTATCAATACACAACACATCATAGCCAGAACACTACACATGTGAGAATTAGTAAATTTAGTGTAGGAATGTCCTTAACTTCTTCATTTAGTAGTTCAAATGCTCATATTGTTCCAACAGCATTAAATACTGCAATCATGATTGGGAAACAGCATCACATTCATTGTAGTTATGCAAAAAACATTCTAGAGTAAAAAAGTTTCAATATTACAATATTTATCACAATATTTCAAGTTGTTTGTCACATTTGTCTCTTAGCTTCAAGCTAAAATCACCCATAAATAATGAAACAAGCAATTCAGAAATAAGATGGATATTCTCCTTTTAACAAAGTCTTTGCGATGAAAAAACATAGGTAGGTCTCTAGGTAAATCTATTACAAGTATTGTACACTGTTGATGTGAACCAACCACTAGATGGCGCTTGAAACTCACTGCTAAAGAGACCGAGAGCTGCTGCTTGATTTCAGCCTCAGAATCCACATGTGACTTTCTACGTTTGTTTTATAAAAAAAAATGGTTCAGTCAACAACAACGAAAGTCACTTATAATCAAACTTATTGTACCATTTGCCTTTGTAGCGCTTCAGTGTTTTTCATGTGCCGTTTAATAAAGACGTCAAACTTGATTTAAACACTGCAGGTTGTTGTGTCTGAGACTGCCAATCATCTCAGACTTTTACTGTTTTGTTTCTTTCCTCTGCTTGGCATGCAGCACACCACAGATCAGTCACGTTTTAGTAGCCCAGTCTTCAGACAGAGAGGAGATTCAAAGTCCATCATCATCTCCTCATTTCCTGTAGCTATTTGAGCGCGTGCCTCTCTAAAATAGACGTCTGTCGACCGCAGCCGGAGCTATCTGGGGACCTGTTTTCAAAATAAATCAGGGATATTAGGATGTCTCCGCATCTTGTGTTTTGACATTTTTGCAGCCCAGTCTGACTTTGTGTGCAGCGCGTGTGCTATCTGACTTAATGACATTTTAGAAGTCTTCTTAGATGTTTTTAGGTTTCCATAACTATATATTGTACATGTCGAGTACTTTATAATTTCTGTGCTGCACATTGTTATTTTGGATATGTACTCCAAACCCTAAAGTAGGGCTTAAATGACAGATAGGTCAGACGCACACACACTCCGACGACATCCCGCCCAAAGCTTATATTCTGTCCGAAATGTTGGGTGTGTTGTAAAATACATGCTCCACACTGTCTGGCACTCCTAATGAAGGCCTTTATGACTGCTCCTGTGTGCATTATACCACACGAGGTCACATAGATCTCATCCTATACCCGCCGTAGTCTTTTTGACAAACTGTATGTTCGCCATTATTTCTGCTGTTGTTGGTAAAGCCTCTGTATAGTATCTTTGATCCATGTTGTAATGTCTTTTCCTCATCAAAAACATGCTTGATGATGTTTTGTTTCATTCGCCCATTTCTAACGCAAAACTGCTTCATGTTTAGGGTGTTCTTCACTCTCTTTCACTTTGTATGTCAGTAACGATAACACTATATACACGTTTTTCTACCTTCACTAGAATCATTTGGATATTTCAGCCCCGTTTTTGTATAAATTTGAATCTTCAGCTGTTGCCTTGTTGAAAAGTTTTCATTAGGGCTGAACAATTACAGTAATCTAAAGATCGAGATATCACAATCCAGTTATTTCAAGTTGTCAGTTATTTATTCATGCTTTTCGAATGGAGAGCTACATAGTTAATCCCAATCCTAAAAACATGGATTTTGGACTAGAACGCAGACTTTGGAAGAAGACATTTAATTGTTTTCTGTGGTAAAGGTGGGGTAGCTGATTTTCACACTACAAACACAATTAAGGTTTCAAATCTGGCAACTTCTCTCATAAATCCTTCAACACATGATTAATATCAATATGTTTTCTCTATTGATTGCAATTTCTGCCTAAAACTCATTTTACAAACAACAAAATGAAACTGAAGAGGGCCACCTGAGCTTAGCCAATCAAAGAGCTGCTTTCAGCTCCTAATTAGAACTAAAAATATTTATTATTTATTTCAGAAAGTACGCAGTGGTCTAATTTTTGTGCTGCATGTACCACAAACTCTTTAGTAGAAAACACTTTATTTATTTACAACTAAAAAAGTCAGCTACCCCAACTTTAAATGGCAGGGATTTAAAATCTGTCTATTTTATGTTCCAGAAATCATTACAAAAGCCTTTTTTTCTTTGTTTTTGCATATGTGAAAGAAATTGAGTTGAACCATTTGAGGAAAACAAATGTGTCAATTTGTTCCCCAAATAGTGAAGACTTTCTGTGGCAACTGCACATGAACAAAAATAAAAATAAAAATGCAGTAATTTGCAAAGTAGAGCCAGTTCAGATGAGGGTAATGAGACTTTCACAACCACTTGTTGACATCACAAAGTGGAACTGGGCATTTTGATTTCTGGAGATATAGATATATATATAGATAGACAGCCTAAAACGACACGGTGGCGCAGCGGTTAGCGCTCTGGCCTCATAGCAAGAAGGTCCTGGGTTCGATTCCCAGTCGACCCGGGGCCTTTCTATGTGGAGTTTGCATGTTCTCCCCGTGTCTGCATAGGTTTCCTCCGGGTACTCCGGTTTCTCCTACCACTAAAAACATATCCATTAATGCCTCCCCTGACCGTTCCCCCAGGGCTCCCCTGCAAAAGAGATTCCAAATCTCAGTGGGACTTCCCTGGTTAAATAAAGGTCAATTAAAATTAAATTAAAATAAAAAAAGGGATTATCAAACATTTGTAGATGGAAGAATAAGCACACCTGAAGAGATGTTTTGATGAAAAAGCCATTTTTTTTCTGTTTTATAACGAGGTGTATAATATGGGACCTGTAACTTCTTGTCGTGCTGGTCTATTTGAAGCTGAGGATCTGTAGTTTTAGCTTCTGTTTCTGATTGACTAATCATGTGAGAACATGCTTTGACAAAAGGAAAACAGAGTTTAATTTTTGATGAGATTTTCTTGAGTAAATATACATTGTTGGGGCCTGAATGACTACTTTGGGCATGCTTTAGGCTTTGACAATTCCTACTTTAAAGCTGAAGGTAATTTAACTAAAAATGAGTAACAAGTTATATTTTTTAGAGGTGAATGTTTCTCTCCCCGTGGGTTATTCTGAGTCAGACGCTTTTTTACGCGGCCAGACTTGTCAGACTGTGAGCTTTCAGCACCCACAGTGTTAATGTATAATGTCAACGCAGTAGGGAGCCTTGTTAAAAAGCAATTAAGCCAAAATGATTTAAACATTGTGCGGTCAGGCCTTATTGGCGAGCCCCGAGGTACACACTGACTGTTGTTGTCTTAAAATGAGAATTTCACTGTCTGCTCACACTGCAAACCGCTATTTGTGTGTGCGTACTCCTGACCGCACTTTCCCACACCCCCCGAACCGAGCAGACCACAGGCACACACACACACATGCACACACACAGCAGCATTCACATGAGCAGTAATTGAGGGCTTGGACTAGTTTTTGGTGCATTAAAACAGTAGCTGCTTCAAATGACAGGGGCTGAGACATACTTGCATTGATGACTGTGAGGTCGGTGAGGATGGATGGTTACTCCGAGAGGACGTGGCATTCACTCTGTTGTATTTGCAGTTGTTTACTTGTTTGGCTGACATTAGCTAATAATTATTGTACATTCTTCATTTGAGCAGAGTTACTCTACTCTCTATAAGTACACAAAAACTTAAACAAATGAACATTTTACTGTGAAACTTTTTACAGCAGTCTGTTTTGCCCTTACCTAACACATTTTCAGCTTGTGAATTATTAAGATGTCCAAGATTTGTTTTGGAGCACACCTTTAGAATCAATATGAGCTGTGTTGGTATGCTTAAATGCTTATAACATAAACAAGATACTTTAGCCATAAAGTATCTGTTTTGGGGGAATGTTATTGATGATGATATCCTCAATCAAAAAAAGGGTACAGTGCTTTTAATTTTGCATTAGTAGCCTGTGATTTTAATTAAACTACTAAGCTACGGTCTTTTAGTTTTATTTATATTAGAATTATTTGTATTTATTTTTTACTATATCTTCTTTTTTCTTTTGCAAGCCCCACTTGATTAAAAATTCAAGGGAGTCTTGAGAATTTATGCTATAATATCTCAACATTTTCATGGTATTTGATTAGCAGTCGTACTCCAAGTTATCTATTTTTCTTATAATTGTTGTGTCTAGCGTGAAAAAAGTGGCTGTAAACTTAATTCATCGTCAGACCTAAATACCACGATA
Organism: Mugilogobius chulae; assembly: GCA_038363315.1. Taxonomy (NCBI): domain Eukaryota; kingdom Metazoa; phylum Chordata; class Actinopteri; order Gobiiformes; family Gobiidae; genus Mugilogobius; species Mugilogobius chulae. The sequence continues at coordinate 27,022,145 of CM076407.1, forward strand.
TGTATATAGGTCCAAAAGTGGTATTTATTTGCATGCTTAAATTGGTTCATCCTGTTTTTAAAAAGCACAGAAACAAATTGCAATGTTATATTTAACTAAGCATATTAAATTACCTTAATATGTTTTCTTTCAATTGATGAGAATCTTGGCATTCGTTACAGTTTCTGCATTGAATAATATAGTGTATGTCCTTGCATAAAGACATTGAAGTCATTTGTAGTTGTTTGTTGTCTTCAGAAATGATGTAAGAAGAGGCTTTCGTTTTGTTGCCATTTTGTGTCTTAGGTAAAGATTAGCACTAGGCCACAGGCAGACGCTTTTGAGCTGTTGGCAGATTGTTAGCTTTCTCCGAGTGCAAATGTGCTCATCACAGCCAGACGCTTGGATGTGGTTAGAACATCTGTGTGGTCTCCAGCTCAGAAGAAGACAGACAGGGAGAGACAGAGGGTGAGGAGGAGTAGAGAGGGAGGGGTTGTCGGACCCCAGACTTTTTCCATGATGGAGCTGGAAGCATGTGTTTGTGCTGTGACAGTGACAGGCGCAGTCTTGTGCATGAGTTATGTTGCTGCAGAGTCTGGAGCGTCACCGTTCAGGGGCAGAGAGAAGGGGGCGTTAAAGGAGTCCTGGTCCAAAGCTGCGGTGGACTCCCTACCACCAGCAGCCCTGCCCGCTGTGTGTGTGTGGTGTTTATTTACGAGCCTGTTTAACCACGGCGCGGTCCCTGTGGTGGACTGACACAAGATGACAGCAGCCCAAATGTCTTACCCTAAAAATCCAGCCTAATGGTCGCTTAGTGCTGTGGAGACAAGTACTGAAATAGGCGCCTGGGGTCTTTTCATAGGGGCCCTCTGAGCAACACATCAGCTAACACATCTATGGGCCACCCTCCAGAGCTTTATTACTACCTGCTCGTGTGGCTGTGGCGCCACTCACTTGGCCATGGCTGTATGCTAAAAGACAATGGGAACATGGGCAGAGACACTATCCTCCTATTTCACTGCTCCAACTATGATCCTGGACATGAATGACTTTTTAATACTTGGTCTGAATCTCCACTGAATGACTGACCGCATGTTTGAGTCAAAATAACAATACTTTAAATAGAAGTTGTGATGTTTGCTTTTAAGCAAAGGCAAATTCTTAAATTTTGTGTTTTCCATTAGTTTGTAGATTTTTTTTTTTTGTCCATACTAGTCATTTCTATAAGAGGTGATCTGTGACTAACGTCTGAATTATTGTATGAAGTAAAAAGCAAAGACTTGTGCTATTGAGCAAACTAAATAAGCAAAATAAGAACATAGATACATAAAACTGATCTGCGTAAACACACTATTCATAATTCGCAAGTGCATACCATTCTGTGTGGGCTTGTCAGCCAATGCAATTAGATGCTTTCTGAGAGGAAGAAAAGATTATCATCAAAACCTTGAGCATTGCTCAATTCATGTGAACAAGGCTGTTTGTTGTGAGACAGACTGTGCCTGTCAAAAGCCCACATCGGTTAGTCGTTCTGATCACAGCTCCAGGATTTAGGAGAGGAAACAGGAAAGTCACCAAACACTGGCCAGAAATCCCATGGGAATCCATCTTCTCCTGAGTCACCTGTCCCTGTGTGCTGTTGATAACCAATCCTCAATGGTTGCCCAGTGCAACAGACAAACTGCAGAATGAGAGCTTTGATGAGAGCTTTCCAATCTGTGGCTCTGGGCCAGACTGTTAGCACTCATCAACCTGTTTGTACTGCAATTTCCTCCTGCTCTTATCCAGCTTTTGTCCACTGTCATTTCACTAGGATTATGGCATGCTTTCATCATGCAGAGGCATCATCAGCAGTAGAGGGAAATGTTATGTTTGTTTTGTTTATTTAAGGAAGACTTTATTTGTATTTTGTCAAACTCTGCTCATTAGACTATTAAATGGAAGTCATTTTAAGCCATCAAAGTTGTTGCAGATAATTGTAAAAAAACAACAACATATAAATATATAATATAAATATGTAAAAAGGCTTTTTATATTTTTATAAATATATAAAAAAAGCCAGCCATTCATTAATTTATCTTAACAATATCTATGCCTTTATGATATGTATTTGTTAATGAATCTATTGTCTGTTCTTTTGGCTAAACCGCTAAAACATTTGTTACACATTTTTATTACAGTAGACACATGGACAATTAAGCTTCTAACAAGACGGGTGGGACACTGTTAAGCCCTTGTTTAAAAAGTGCAAAATAAAACCAGTTTTGTTATGTCTGGCTTTAGTGGCGGTCTGTTAATGTGTTTTACACAGCCACCTGCAGCACAAACGAGGTAAGCTTACATTGTGTTTTTAATCTCCAATTGTTTTAACTAGACAAGTGATGTCAAAAGCCTCCACTGCTGAGTTCCTTAGAAGAAGTCATCAGGACAGATTAAGGTCCCGTCTAGACACAAGCTGCGGTGAGGTTGTGTTTTCTCTTCATATTAGCTCAGGCTTTGTGGAGGTGAAGATTATCCCCAGCCAGTCCCAGGAGGCTCGGGCCACTCTCAGCTCTAATCTGCAGGGGGACAGTGGAGTTGATTTAGTCTTTGATGAAGCGCGTTTCGTCTCTAATACTGATGAGCTGTTAGCCATCAGCACTGGCCAGTTGCACTGCTGTGGTCTGGGCTCGCCGCCGGCCTTCTCTTCAAGAGGCATGTTCAACCCAGTCATCACAATTAGCCAGCACTATTATAGGAGCACATTAAAACAGGACGAATGAAGTGGTTACAATTCTGTTTGTGTCTTCAAAGGCCTCTGGTGTGTGGAGCATCTGGTGTGAGCGAATTACACACCAACTGTAACACCAACTGCTGAATCTGCAAGAAGTTGAGTTGAAATTGAGAACTTGTTTTTGAGCTTTGCTTAAAATAATTACTTTATATAATACAAAACTATCACAATGAGACACATTACGATATTTGGAGCAGCAGATGTAAATTGTCTTCTATTCAGTAAGCAAGCAGGAAAAGTATGCACGACATATCAAATGCTCAATATCTCAAGCTGGCTACTAAAAACACAGAAAAGTGATTTGAATGTTTTAGCAAAATGTATCTTCATCCAAACATTTTGTTAGTGCTACAGGAAACTATAATATTGTAGCCTGTTTATTCAAGAGTTTATTTAGGAGTTTTAAAAGAAAGAGATATGGAGGACTTTTCACTGGTCCTTTAGGGGCCTACAGATTTGAAGGATTAAGATTACGGGGGGGTTCGGTTAAATGACTGATAGTACAAAGTGAGAGAAGGAGCAAGGCAGGGCAGGGCAGGAGCCTGTGTGGCGGACCAGCGGCAGCTTTACTCTTCAATCAGCAAGATGAAAATTGCCACTCATGTCAAAGTAGAGGTGTTTACTGAAAAGAGGACAAAAAGGAATAGAGTGAGACCTCTTGAGAGGGAGAGTTATGCAACCTGCTGGTCCATCAAGCAGGCCATCTAAATTTAGTCCCACAACTAGAATTTGTACCTTTTCAAGTTGAGTGGGCAGAAATGCCCAGGGTGCTGAAAGGCATGATTGGATATGATCTGGTAATGGTATACACTGAGTACTACCAAATTGCACAAAGAACTAAATGTTAGTCATCAAAGTATTGGCCAGCTTATATAGTTTCGCATAGAGTAATGCAAAGTGGTCCAAGATTGTGATGCAACAAAAAACAGCAGAGGATGTTTTTTAGGCTGAATGCGACGTGAAATGTCACTCATGACTTTTAATCAATTACAGATCTATGGTACAAAAGAAATCATGCGTTTAGGGCCAACTCAAATCAAAGCCTTATGTGGTTTAGAAACATGGTGGTCTCCCTGGTGATTTATGATACAGTAGTCAATCCCTGTGGCCAAACTCAACTATTTGACGGTCCAGATTTTATTGATCTGATTGGCTCTCAGCATAACAAATCATCTTTATATAAAAAAAATTCTATCATGGTTATAATAACTTTTTTTAGTCTCGCAAAGTGCATTCTGACCTCTTCATAAATCAGCATAATCATATACTTGCGGTGTACCTCGGCCTTGTTTGTGTCTTGCTAATACCATACACATGTGACCAGTGACATGCCTCGGATTTATCTCAGCTGTACACTCAAGTATGATTAGGAGAAATGCCAAGCTCTGTATCATGTTTGTTTGTGGGCAAAACTGCAAATGTCATCACAAAATATTTTATGCTATGATATCTTTCTGACACTTGTTATATTACGTTGAGTAGAGGAAAATCTACGTTATATTCTATCGGTAAAGGCTTTTCAGCTAAACGGTGAGCTTAACATTTCAGACTGATTCACTTTAGAATGCTGTGTGAAATAATTCAAGAAGAATATGAAGTTTTGGCTCTGTGCATAAAACTACTTTTGACTAATTGTAAACATCCTCAACAGTTTTGCATTTTTGAATGATGACAGATGCATCATGCTCTGGAAATGTAATTTTTTTTTTTAGTAAAACGTGCCTGCTATGCAATAATTAACAAGAAGCCCATTGCTGAAGTGCACTAGCTTTGTTTTGGCCTAACAAATTGCTGTAGATTATCAAAAGAACTTTTGTGAGATATTATTTTTCATTTATTAATTGTTATTTTAGTTTTTGTCCGCTTATTGCGTCATCATCTTGCGCTTCAACAATATGGAAACCAAAAGTCATCCAGACAGTCAGTCACAACTAACTGTGCTTAATTAAGTTTAAAACCATCATTTTCAGTATTTCTCAAGGTAAGATTTGTGTAGCACTTTTATGTCATCAGTCTGTGCTTAGGAGTATACGTAATTCTTGATACTGATTTCAGTAACATAATAATCGCAAATGTAATGTTTTTTTTTTTTTTTACATGATTTTAGACAATAGGTTTGTTTTTGTGTACAACTCTACAAGACCTGACCTCACCACCTGTTTACAATATGCCTTGTGCGTCAACAGAGCAGTACTTTTATTCAAATACATTTGACTTTTCATCTAATTGTCTTGTATCTTATCCCCAGATATTGATCAACTGCTGCAGCCTTCATCAGACAGTGCGTTTAAGTTCAGAGATCTCCGGTGGCTAAAGTGGACACAGGCCTCTTTACAGATAGACCTGCTGATGGACGCAGGAATGCTTTTGGTCTTATCACGCTGTCATCACAATTACAACTGCAGGCCAGAACCAAGACACGCGAGGGAGACACAATGTCATCTTGAAGTAAAAAATATATTAAGATCTTCCTGATGTTTTCACAAACCTAAGACACATACAAACAAGTCCACTGAGCAAACGGATGCCCATTTTATCTGTCAAGTGTCAAAGGAGCATTTAATTACTGTTTTCCCAGAGCAGAATTATAACCATGACTAATCCTTTCTGGCATTAGCATCCTGGTAGCATCATGCTGCACCTTTTGTATTTAATCAAAAGGAGGCAGTATTTCTTCCAGACACGCTGGCATTTAGTGTTGTTTTTAAAATTATTAGGGGCCATTTTGTCCTAAGTACTGTTTAGTTGCTCGACTCATTTAAATGTTCCACTGCACATGTTAGACAACTTAATGTTTTCCAATACTTATAGCTTTATAATTTGGTTGAAGTCTCTATTTACTTGTTTTATGATGACACAAATACTCATGTATATCATAAGGAATGTTACTATAATTACTAATGCCTATGACCACATGAAGAGAAAAATATTAAATGCTGTGGGAGGGCTATATTTTAAGGTTGCGGTTTCGAGTTAAAACATGGCATTCCCAAAGCTCTGGTGACACAGGCGACAACAGCAGTCTGTGCGACTGGCTGTCTGTCAAAGTTTCCAGCCGTCACATGCTCGGTAGTCTACGGTGAGCTTGCACAGCTCTGGTTGTGATTACCATAACGGAGACAGTAAATCATGACGCAGCATGAGACTAATTTGTGGCGGGGTGCAAAAAGACCTGGCCTTTACTTTATAGAGTCACAGTTAACTAAAAAAGACACATTAAACAGATGGAGGAGACATTCAGTGGCAAGAAATTAGAAAAAATAGCCAGCGCCCAAGAGCTGCAAAGTAAAAAGTCTGTCAATTTGGATACATGGTGAAAATTGTGTCTCGTTTGTGGGCCCAAATGACAGCAATGACTTTATCTGTCCACTTACATGCACACCACTAAACCCAAACCTCTGGTGTACACCAGTTTGTAAGAACAATTGGACAAGTTGGCATCTCCCAGATCCCAGCATGTTTACACATACAAATGCACTTTATTGAGCAGACAGTGTAGCATCAAATGTCGATAAGAAAAAGAATGATATTAATCAAATTTTTTGAAGGTGCAATCAAACATGCAATGCAGCTTTGCACAAAGCCCTGCATGTTTACATTGCACTCTGGCAAGCTTACCAACCTGTTGTATTTTTTTCTGCTTAGAGTTGGGGTCTTAGCAGAGAGTTACTTATACAAAACAAATATGTAAATACTGTGTGTGTGTGTTTGTGTAAGCATTTACAGATCAATAGATCGATTGATGTGTATGTAGATTTTACCAAAAGTAATCTGACCAGTTCTGAGGAGAAGTGAGACAGAAATCAGATCAAGTCAAGAGAACTTGTAGCCACTGATTTACCTGAGTCAGCGCACACTGAATATTTCCTGTCAATAATGTATGTGAGTGTGAGTGCGAATTCTTTTGTATTTAAATGCATTTTTGTCAGTAACTCTGTAACTGTAAAGCTGGAGAGTATATGTGGGACTAGCAGAGGATCTAGACAGGAGAAAGGCCTTACTCATATTTATGCAGTTACAGAAGGCCAAAAGAATTATAGAGAAGCAACATGTCATCCACATTCCTGATCTCAAATAATAACTATACTTGGCATAAATGATACAGGTGATCTATGATAATTAACGCTAGTGTCTCCTATGAAGGTGTTTTGCTACCTTTGGGAATTAAAGTAAAGAAAATCTGTGGCAGAGCTAGACATTTACTTGGTTAGCACAAATTGTCAAGAAAACATGTTTAGCACAATTTCCCGTATTACTCAAACTTGTCTGCCATTTCTCTGAGGGTTAAAAGAAAGAAAGAAAAACAAACAAAACGTCTCCATTAAGCAAAGCACTTAGACAGGTATTCCAGCAATTTGGTATTACTCAAGTTATGGGACTAATTAAGGATGGATCAAAGAAAACTGAGGTGGTGCATGCCAAGATCTCGTGGATTTAAACAACAATCATGAGTCAAGCTTTAAAAACATTCAGACTGATGACAAATTAGAGGGAAAAGCATGTACCATTGGCCTCTTCCAGGTAAATGACACCTCTATCCGTAAGGCATGACTATTCACAACCATTAGTGGATCCAAAATGATTTGAAGAAAAGGTTAGTCACAATAGTTACTTATTTCACAGGAATAAAGTTATGCATGGTATAGAGCTGGGCAGCGATTAAAATTTTTAATCGCGATTAATCGCATGGTTGAGCTGCGATTAATCGCGATTAATCGCACTTTACACACAAAGTTCATAAATAGCTATTTTAACCTATATTTTCCTCCAAAATATGATTTTTTCAAGTATATTTAAGGTTCTTCATTTTGTAGAGTGTACAATCCTGCAAATGTTGTGGTATTTTGGCTTAGATATATAATTTTAGCTACTCATAGAACTATAGTTACACTAGGTAACTAACATTTTGAAAACCTGGTCCAGTTCTGGATAGTCCTGGTTAAAACCAGCTCAGTGCTCACTGAATACACTGTGGGAAGTGAAACAAGGCCGTTTTTAAAGTTTTCAAAGTAATCATCACAAACACGTGTGTAAAAGTTCGCGTATCACCGCTGACCTAGCGCTGAATCTCCGTGCGCATATTTAATGAGGTGTTAGCGGTTTGAAGTCTTTAACAACACGTAGCTCCGTGGTTCTTGGGTCTTTTTGGAAGATTTAAACACTCAGACGAAGCTCAGACTCGTCTCTTTCCCGCTATCCGTACAGCAGAGCTCACTTTCTTGTATTTAAAGCGCTAGCAGCAACGGAGCAGATCCTCTGTGTGTGGACTGTTCATGAGAGCGAGGAGGAGAAAAAGGGCGCAGCTGCAGCAACGCGGGCGCTTTCATTCATGCTTTTTGGCTGAATCACGTGACCTGCGTTAACGCCGACAAAATATTTAATCGCGATTAAGCACGTGCTGCGTTAACGCCGCGATAACGCGTTAACTTGCCCAGCCCTAGCATGGTATTTTGCAGAACTATCATAGCTATACAATAAAGTCTGTATTTTTCTCAGGATTTGTGGGCTTGAAGAGTCAGCATTAGTAAAGTTTTTCAGTGGCATCATGCCCTTATAAGCCAAACCACAAAACTCCAAGCATGCAGATAAAGTAGGCTTGACTGTCATATCAGCTTTCCGGGGCAGAATAACATAACTTAAGCATTAGCACACTTAATCCTTGCGCATCTGGAATAAAAATGTTTTTGAATGTAAAACCACAAATAGTTTGACATAGTGGGACAGGAGGGATAAATCGTTGGTAGGGCCTGGCAATATAAAAAAATACATCAAAATAATTTTTCTATGTGTTGAGTGATTAGGGCTTTCAATTCAAGTTTATTTAGTCCCATTAATAATTTTTTTTTCCAGGACGTAAGCTATTCAAAGGTTCAATCGCTGTTTTTTTTTGCACAAGAAATTGAAAAAGTCAGACTACCGATATATGTTTTTACTGATAACTAGCGGTGAACTAGGTAAATGAGAATCGCCAATTAGAAATAGCAGAATCTCAACCTTGATAGAAATTTAACGAATTGCATAGCTCTACTAATAGACATTGTAAATGACCCTAATTTTTCAAGTCTCCCATACAACACAAACAATGGTTAGGGAAGTGCTAGGTCTGCCCCCTAATCTTTGGGTGTTGAGATGTTTTTGTCGCCACTGCTCTTGAATTTTAGCTCCTTTAAATCTTTGCTTCTCTGGGTCAAATGATTCCCTGGCTTCACAGCAGTTCTGTGGTGGCTCCTCTAATGGTTGCTGTAATTTTGCATGTCTTTGAAGTTCTTCCGACCGTTGTGTTACCTGAAGTCTGCGCTCTTCTCTTGAGGTTTTGGGATAGGGCAGGCTCGCTACCCTCTGCAGCCTAATTAAATGTAATTGCTCCATTTTGTAGTGGTGCCCGTGTGGAGAGGGGAAGCCTTGTAATAAGGGAGATTGCGTGAAGGGTCCGAGGATCACAGACGCCAAAGAGGAGCCACGAGGAGACGATCGGAGACGCTTCCCCCTCTGTCGCCTCCTCTGTCCTGAGCAGACCTAGTCATTACCCCTCCACTCTTCTTGCTCTGGCTGTTTCTCTTTCCTTTTTGCCTATCCTTCATCCTCTCCCTCTCATCATTCTTTATTCTATTCCAAGTCATGCTTGCTAAGTGTTTTTTTTTTTGTTGTTGTTTTTTTTTAAGTCAACCTTATCACTTCTCATGTGTTTTTGCAATTTTTGTAAGCCAAACATCAAGTAAGTATTAAGGTTGCAACTGAAAGAATGAATGCCAACATGTACAGGAAGTGTCTGCTCTGATCTCTGTGGCATTCCCTCAGGTGGCGTCACTGTTGTGGGTGCAAAAAAGCTGGAATTCTTGGAATCCGGCCGGCACCTCTGGGACTCCGTAACTGAGTCAGACGCTGAAATGGGCTGTTTAGACCCCTGACACCAAGTTGCGGAGCGACTGGAGACACATTCTTTCCGGGAATAAGGAGAGAGAAAAAAAAGGAAATTACAGAGCAGGTCAGAAACAACATGACACACAGGGGAAAAGCGCGCCAGTTTGACCGTGACCCAGCGGGATGACAGGCTGACAGTGGCAGAGGCGTGATGTGTGTTCTGTAGCTACAAAGGTGACTTGGATACAGGAGCATGCATCATTCCTCATTCCTACAAGATGTTTTTCCTGTTAGCTCTATGACATGTCTCCCAGCTGTTGTAGCATTACAGCCTGCATCAGGAGGTCCAGCCACGCGCTTCCCTCCTCTTCCTCTTCAATCTCCTCCTACTGCCTCTTGTTCTCGGCTCGATGGTGCCACTGCGTCTGCCACACGGCCCGTTAAGGCCTAATGCGACACAGGCTCCGGATCACGTTTCAGCCACCCGGATCCTCCAGCTTCCCCCATTCCATCTCCATCTTCCTCTACCTCATTTCCTTCACTGTGAGCTGACCAGGCCTGATCGCAGGACAAAGATCAATAAAAAGCACCCTGTCCCCGAGCCATCATTTGCTGTTTAATGATCCAGGAAAGTGTGGACTAAATGATTTCTGCTTGTTGAAAAAAGTTTTGAACAGTGAAAAAGAGGTGTGTAGCAGCTGTGGCTCAGTAGGATGAATACGATGCAGAGGGCTGTGTACGCGCTTCCCTGTCAAGTGAGAGTCAGGGGTCTTTTTGGAGCAATGATAAAAGTTGGATGGAGACTTCAAAAGTGTGGAGGGGAGCGAGTGTGGTGAGATCGCACACAGCGCCAGGCCTGCTGTCTCTCTCATGACCTCCCTCTCATGTGGCTTTCATGAGAACCAAACTTCCAGCCACAGTTGTTTCCATACAAAACCGAAACGCTTTGGTGATCACAACACTTCTTTCTTTTCACTACCACAAAGCTAATCGTTTGGCAGTTACAGTGGGGCTATTTTTTTCTCCTACTTTCTAACCTTAACCCCTTTGGTGAAAGAAACAATGGATAGCAACAACAATATTTAGTTGTTTTTGCCTAGTATGTTTTACAGTAAATGTGCTCATTTAACTTTGACATTTAACATTGTTGTATTGTCAGCACACTTGCTTCTCCATAGAACTGACCTATAACATGACTTGAGACTCCAGGTTCTCTTGTTTCTGGTACATTTCAGTGGCTTGAAAAAGTCTACCCTCAAATCGGTACCAGCTATTTTATAAAAAAAATCTTTACAGAGAATGATTTAGATTCTTCAGACTAAAATTTCAAGTATTTACAGTATTATATTTCAAACAAACAATCCAGATGCCTAAAATGCTTTCCATTCCTTTTTACAATAAAGACTTTGTCAAATGTATCATCCTAATTATAGATTACTTACCAATCGTTGGGGGACGCCTTAACTTTTTTGCTTTACATGGTGCCATTTTTGGTCTTCAAAGATGTATTTTTTCCCCCAAATAGGTGTGTCCTAGCTTCATAAATCTGACAACCTGATCATTGTGTCATTCTAATCAGGGTGCGTAACCAATTAACATGGCCTACACAGTAATTAGCTGTCTGCGCACTGAGTAACTCCTCACTTTGTTCCCATTAGTGGCTTATTGCCGCAGAGGTTCATAATTATGTCATGAATTGAATACATGCTTGATTTGTAATTATACCATCTGTATAATTATAGATCCCTTCTTCTCCTGTGACCTGTTTTGACAAATATTTCTGATCATAGCTTTTGGGGTGTGAATGTTATTGTTGCATGGATTTCTAGGGATCTTTAAGCAAATGTGTGGGTGTTTTTCTTTAACAAATTGAGTTAGTTTAGGGTGGTTGTCTTGACTTAGCAGTAGGAAGTAAAATGCTTTGAAACATAGTCCCAGGGTAATATAGGTTAAAGTGATATTTTCTAAGGGGGAATTATTACATTAGAAACAATTGTTTTTATATTTAATAGGATCATATGGCATGTTTCCTTTGCAGACAAAGTGCAGTAGTTTGGCATGTAGACAATTGTTTGAAGTGTAAAGTTTAAAATCAGCATCAGATGGTTTTCCTTTCACATTTTATCAAATCCAGATGGAAGTATATTTTTGCGCAGTGTGATACGAATATCCAAATTCTCAGAGCCTGCTTGCAATTAAAGTTTTTTGTGAAAGTTCAACAGGCTGAGAAAAACCTGGTCTTTTCTGAATCAGTGGGACACAAAGCAGGTTTAGCTGTTAACACAGGGAAGACCACCCCAATTTTGAACTGTAAATAATATTATGTGTCCGCACTGTTCAAAGTCACACATCAAAGCCTCGAACAGAGGATGCCATTTCTGCTTTTTACTGTGTGTGAGAAAATCTGCAAAGTTAATCTCTTTTTTTGGATACACAACAGTGAGAGTTCCAACAGGAGTAGTAGTAGCTGACTGTATGGATCGAAGCCAGTCAACTGTAAAGCAGAAGCTAAGCCAATAAAAGAACATTATGAGAAACACCGTATGTTTAGTCTTGTCATGAAAGAAAACAAGATTTGTCCCTGTCAGAAGTCCCCCTTTGGGCATCCCAGGCTTGTAATTTCAACCCCATTAAGAGGTATTAGTGTTAATTTGTTCAAAGACAAGGAGCTGTTGTGCTTTGCAGAGAAGACCCATTGTGCGGAGGGAGGGTGTGGACAGCTGCAATTAGTTTTATCAGCAAATGTTGGCCACTGAAGACATATAACTTGATAATGAATGGAAAATATTGTAAAGAATAATTAAATGTTTTCTTTTGAATCTATAGAGACACAAGTAGCAGCGAAATGACACAATACTTGTCGGCGGAGTTGAAAAGCTTGCTCTAACCACATAATTAGGTGGTATGAGCGTATTTTTTTCTCAGTTTAGATGACATTGCTAATCCCATTGACAACAAAACTATTTATCTTTCTCATGCCATTCAAAAGGTAAAAGTGAAGATTAGTTTGCATCAACTCACAAATGTACACGGTTTCAAAGACCGCTTTAATATCCAAAAACATGGAACAGATTCCGATAAGCCATACAGTATGTATAAAAGGGTCACTTCATTTCCACATTATTATTGCTATAATTAAAGGCCTAGAGAGAAGGTTCATAAAGCTGAGATGGGCTGAGTCAAAGGATGTTGTTGAGCACTGGGCACTGGAAGAGCTGGAGGGGGTCAAAAGGCCAGCATACGAATGAAAAAAACAAAAAAAATCAAATGTGTATTGGCCTCTCTCATTAGAGCGCTGTGCACCATGGGACTTCCTGGGTTAATAACTGGGATGGGGTTTGCATTACTTTGTGTCTCAGCAGCAGGAGAGGAACACAACCCTTTAATACAGTGGCTTCAATTACACCACATCAGGAAAATGATGTCCCCTTAGATCCCATTAACAAAAATTATAAACTGTGATGTGTATATGTGTCCTGTCTTTTGGTGAGTTAATTTTGGTTCTCTAACCCTCAAATTTGTCGTCTCGATAAACAGGACAAGTTTTGTCCGCATGATCTAGGCTTGAACAATTTTGGAAAAATATTGAATAGCATTGCGAGAAAACCTTTTGATAGTAGGATTCTCTAATAAATTTACATTTTATATTTCAGAGGCTTAATTATTGACCTCTACCAGTTTCGAGATGTTAATTTCCTATAAGATTTTAGTATGTCATTAAATTTATGTTGCAACTGTAGACTTCAGAGCATAGGGTTGGATCAGGAAGAAGCTTAACTATGCAGAGCTCTAAAATTTAGCATTAATATCGTAACTTGAATTCGGAATTTGGAGGCCGATTAAGAGCTTTAGAATTGATGAACTGTGAGTCTTTTTTATTAGTGCAGTTCAGGATCATTTTTGCAGAGTTTTCAATCAAGACAACTCCTTGTTCTGTGGTGTGCTAAAAAAAATTTTATTAGCACATAGACATACTAAGGCATACAGCATGCGTTCGAGATAACATAATTGTGAGTTATTCTTCTTCTGAAGGAAGCCATTTCTTGTCAGCTGTTTAGAGTGATGCTCTAATGACATGTCTTTGTCAAAGATAACCCCCAGGTCTCTAAGGCTAGGTTGAATAGACTGGCCTTTACACCCAAACACTGATTTGTTCCCGGAATGCAGTCTTCGGGGGCAATAATCAGTGTTTCTGTTTTTTTCTGCATTGAGCTGCAACCTGTGTCATTATTTTATCTATCTGCACCAAGCAATTCATTTAAGAGTCTAGCTTATGAATTTGAGAACCTTTAAGAGGATTATAGCTGCATATCCTCAGCAAAAAGGTGGTAAGATATATCTCTAAACTCTTTCATGATCTTTACCAGGGGGATAATATAAAGCAAAAACAGGACAGAACCCAAAACTGAACCCTGAAGAACCCCACTCGATAAATTTACTAACTTAGACATTATTTGATTAGCCGCAACACTAAAACTCTGATCAGATAAAGACCAGCTTGTCCTTGTATTATTGCATTAAAATACTCAAATTTAAAATCTGGTGATCTCCAAGATGACAGGACCTCTAAACCCTTTGTATTCTACAAAAACAAACTGCATTTAAATCGAGTTGATTTTAGCTGCCCTTAGCTTGATTGAAATCCTATTGGGCTTTAGAATGCTTTAATTTCACGTGAACAGAACCTGTTCGCTGCTCAGAACAACAGTTCCCACTTTTATGTTTCAAAAAGGTAACATATTATTGACTGTTCAGTTATATTTCTATAGAATTTTCACTAAGTCACTCTAAAATGAATAAATACTACAAGATTAGACAGTACAAAGTGAGTTGTGAGTTTTTTTCTCTGACAATATGTTAAATATTCACTAAGGAGAATATTTCACCAAAAGACATTTATAGACATCTCTAAAATATGACTAAAAACTGCTTCTATGCACAGCTAACTGTGACCATACTAAATCTACGCCAATTTTGAGTCTATTGTGAAATGCTACAATTCTAGGATGATCAATAGCATGGCTCGGACATTGTGCCTCAAAACTGTACAGCTCCAACATCTGTTCAGTTGCTGATAACCATCACAACTACCGGCAAATTGCTGCATCTTATCGAGAGCAATTAAGAAAATACGGAACTTCTAAAACACCCTCCGGGTGCCTCTGCTCCCCTTTAACCCTCCCCCTCACTTCTGCCAGCTTCTTAGACACATGTGGCCTAATGTCAAGGGATGCCTCTTGTAGTGAATGCCCATTGAAGGAAGCTATTTTGCCAAATGCCAAAGCCATTGAGTTGCTTCATATCCTGTCAGATAAGCACCAACAAAGACTTCTATTTTTTTCCCTCTCGGTCCCAAATAGTTCTAACGTCTTAACATCCTCTCCTCCTCCTCCCGCTCCCCTCCCGCTCCTCTTGTTAGTTGATAAAAAGCGTTGTAATGTCAGGAAGGACACACATTCTTCTCCATGTACTCAGATCTCTGAGGAGCTTCATCGGGGAAAAGCGAGCTCAGGAGCATTACAGTACCTCTGAGGAGTAAAAGGGGTCCAAGTTGCTATTTAGTAAAATTATTGAAATTCTAATATACACAAAAATATCTTATAAATCAATGATGAAAAACACTCAAGTTAGGGCTGGGCAACATGGAAATTTTGTTTTTTCCAGTTTTTTGGTTGTGGTTTTTGAGAACTGCACAGACAAACTTGATCAGTAAAAACGTGGTTTGGAGCAGAAGTCAGATTTTGGAAGGCGATCTTTTATGGTTTTATTTTTAAATGACGTGTTTGTTCATGAAATATTACCAAAACTCCAAATGTGATTATGCAGTCCTAGAGATGTGCTGATGCTGGTCAGTATATTTCTATGCTTTATGTTAGCTCAAGCTGGTGTTTGAACTATATTTTTTTTTTTTTTTTTTTTCAAAGTTGATTGTTTTTGAAGCCTAAACAAGCAAATGAATGTTTTAGAGAACCGAAAAAAACAAAAAAAAAAAATAGAAAGGGGGACTGGATGAACAATTTTTATAAGACCAGGAGTTCCCCAGATTTGCACTAAGCATTATTTCTCATACCATGTGAAAATGAGAAAAAAATGTGTCAATATTGCTTTAAAAGTTGGACAAAAGTACAAATCCTTGTGTGCTTCTTTTGGAATAATGAAGTGAATGAGCACAATCCCTTTCACAATAGTTAGGCATTTTTCATATTTATATTTCTACATCTGATATTCATTTATGCTGTCAAGATGTCAACCAAATTCAATAGTAGAAAATATTGTCCATTTAAAATGACCAGTGGCTTGGATTAGAAAGCATGTTTTTCCTTCAAATTGCTTGGTTATAGTCTTTTGTGGACTGACTCCAGCTTTAATGGTCTGAGAGGCACCACACTGACCGGCCCCTGTGGAACATCCAGAGTGCACAGAGCGAGACCGTATATGTGAATGCACCTCGGGGTGAACAGTGGTGAGCTCTCAGTCCATCAGTGCCATTGTAAAAACTACTCGCACATTACAAGTAGCAGTGTTTCTCAAAGCTCCCTTGTGGCTGCATTTGGAAGGCTTACAAGTACAACGCTCAATAAAATGCAGACCTGCTACCCAGCATCAAAAACACCACTTGAAATAATTGCCAGCGTCTGTAACAGTTTTCTTTGTTTTAAGTCAACTTGGAATTTTAATTTGGATCATAAACACCTTCATACTGTAATAGAATGCAGTAAAATACTGAACAAATTTGGCAGAGAAAAAGCACTTTCTACTATTGATCTTGTAGATGAATAATCATATACACCATCTCCCAGTGACTTGTGGTTTTTGCCATTCAAAGAATTATCTCCATCCGCTTTTAATCTTACATATTCCAGCTCATCTTCTGTTCCAATCTGTCCTGTAGTGCAGCAGTGCTGAAAAGTGCCTCCAGATGGCCCTTTTATCGTCGTGGACGTGGTCAAAGTGAAAAACAAAAAGCTCCAAACACAACTGCCCACATTGTTATTACATATAAAAATGTTTGCACACTTCAAGTGTACTTACCATCACTTTGACCACATTGACTCAAAATATAATCTAGCAATTGAAAACAGTGTTATGCTTGTACGCTTTTTCAAGAAGGTGAAATTATTCCACAGATGGAAGGATATCATAAATGCTGATTTAAGTAGCTACTTAAAGCGTTTTTCAAGGACTTCTAATCTTACAGTCTTTTAATCTGTCATTACACATTCAGTAGTTGATTGTTAGTGGCAGGTAGTATTTTTCGGTTCCTTTGAGCTTTTCAAAATGAATATGTCTGAGACACTACTGCTTCTTGTCTGCTTGACAGATTTGGCTTCCCACAGTTGTGAAGACCTCAGTGTGCACTTCGACCCGATATATGTCATCACAGACTGTGCTGTCTATCTACTGAGCTTAACACTGTCATTTCAGCCAATCAGCACACCTATAATTCAGCTTCACCTGAAGGTGCACCTGACTTCATTTGAATACACCATTGTCTTGTGTGAGTAGGTGCTTTGTGGTTAGAAATTAAAGCTCAAACTGCCACCTTTTCTCAACCTAATAATTCCAATGCAATTTGTGAAATGGTTTGGTTCATCCACGAGAGTCTGCTTTACAATGTTTGATAGCTATTTGCAAATAAATACATTAGACCTGCAAAAGACATTTTGCGTATCAGTTGAGTGATTACTTTTTTGATCAATTGATTTTTTTTTTTTTTTTTATGTATTAGCACAGAGAGTTGAATTAAAAGTGCTTTAAAAAAAAAACAATATATGCACATCCTCTGACGTCTTCCAGCCCCGAAATACTAGTTTGACAAGGATATACAAGAACAGATGGCTTATTTTACCCTGGAGAAATGATCCCAACGGTCAAGAAGCGGATTTGCTGAAAATGGTGCGCTCATATACGATAGTTGTTAGTGCGATACGACATTCTGGTGATTGGCATTACCCTGTTAATATGTGTGATATGACAGGATATATCCCACAGGCTTCATGAAATGCACATTCTGTATATTGTAAGGTGCAACATGTATGTGTATTGGAATACATATGCAAATACTCTAATTAAATTGTTAAGCACATGCTTGTGTACAATTTTCTCTCATTTTATTTGCACATTTTCAATTTGTCAACAGGTTATTTAGCCATTTGGCTGCAGCTCCTGTTGCTGACTCTGCAGACAAACACTGCTATATGTAGAAACAGCAAAAAAACTGCTGTGAAGCCTTCTCTGTTTGGCTCCTATCAAAATGGTTGAGATGTTTGTGGCTTTGTGATTAAGCTGCTGCAAACCACACAGCCCAGGGAGAGTAAAACCAACATTTAAACCCAAAACCAAGCTACAGGCAGCCTGGGCAACAACAGTGGCATATTAGTAATACTCCAAGACAAAATGTCCGTCATTTGTGTGTAAGCCACAGTCTCGGCACATAGGATCAAGTCTGAGAGCCTGCAGGGGGTTTGGGTTAGCGTTTTTGTTGCATTTATGACCTGTTAAATTGTCCAGAAAACATAAGATGACTTCTGGTAAGTGTGGCTTATGTTTCTTTTTGTTCGGTTTTTAACATATTAACAGGTTAATGCCAATCACCAGAGTGTCGTCTCACACTTCAAAGCTAACAACTATCGGATATGAGCGGCACCATTATTTAGCGAATCCGCTTCTTGACCGTTGGGATCTTTTCTCCAGGGTAAAATAAGCCATCTGTTCGACAAATGCTTCCATATGTTTACAAAGAGAAGGGGCACATTCTTACCAAAATGAAAGCTGCTCCTTTAATCTGAGAGACATAATCAATACATGATAAGATTCATCGCTTCAGGGAGCTAAAGCAGTAGGTTTGAAGATAACTTTTAAAGGACCAGATTAGTGATGGGATGCTGAGGAGGAATATTGCTTAAAAGATTTTGGAGAGGACTTGAAGTTGCTTGCTAGCTAATCATAAGTTCCTATCAGCGCTGGAGATCACTTCCTGCAAGCTTAGCACACTGGTATTCAAGTGATCATTGTTTTATCTGGAAGGAATGCTAATTTGGGTTGTAGAGAGGCCAAGCATTTGCCAACATCACCAAAGTACAAGTTGTGGGCAGTACAAATGAGACAAAGTGGCTACTATGCAAAGGAGACAATTAAGCACTGAATGCCTAGAAAATATTTACCGATCTTTTGTGGTTAATAACGATGTATATAATGTACGCTAGAGTAACATGAGGGTACACTGAGGTTTCTAAGTTGGAATCAAGTCTTTGGGGAATGTGCTGACTGGAACCAGATAATCAGAATAGTGGGCATTTTCAATCAACATGTCAGCGCAAATTTCTCGAGCAATTCAATAATAACACCAAAAATGGAGTGAGGTTTTACGCTTGGCTTCTTTCTGCTATAAGCTTAAGCACCGAAATTATGCTACGTGCGTCTTGCCAGGAGAATTTGTTCATCTTTCTGAGCTCTTTCTAATGATATGGAATGGAGTGAGTGACCCAGACTGGTGCTGCCACTGCTATACTGGTCTTAAAGTGTCCCGAAATAGAGATGCTTATTTGCAGTACCGCATGTTGGCTCCACGCGCAGAAAATGGCAAACTGTGACACTAGGCGAGCGTTCTAATTTTCCCTCTTTTATGGTTATTGCTGTGAATTTGCCATAACGAGCTTGGAAGCCTTTGAAATAATAAATAATCTTTTGACGTCTGCGTTACTGTGCGACAACGCCCACAGCAGTACGAGACTGTTCTTGTTATTCACATCATTATTTTGCCTCGAGTTAGATTTATTTAGTTTAAAAAATTCTCAATGTTTGCTCTGTTTCTCCACCAAGACATACACGTGTCTCTTGCTGTGGCATGAATAGGTGGATTCTTTCAATGTTCATCACATTACGGAGAGCTATAAAAGCTGATTCTTTGTCTTTGGCTGCAGAATGTGCAATTCTTGATTTATACCTTTCTCTGTGTGTGCTGTAGGAGTGACAGTAATGTAATGTTTCCCACCCATAATGGGGGAAGCCACACACAGTCAGTAACCTCAACATAGCTTACTGCTGCAGATAGGATAGTTCCCAGTCATTTTATTGCTTGCAATATAGACATAAAGTTAGAACTCATGAGAAAACGTATTCACATGGACTATATAGTTTACAGTGAGTACACTAAAAGCACAATAATTTTGGCTAGATTGCTAGCCTGCAATGTAGACAGATTTGTTAAGATTCAGTATCAAGTCCAATGATAATTTGATTTCCAAGGGTCGAAAGCATTGAATTTTGGACCTTCAGTTGGACGATTCAAGTTAACATTTAACTGTATATTTTGCAAATGCTATTCGTAAATTGACAACTTTGTACAATTTGCATCTAGATGTTTGTCAGAATTAAAGTTTTTCTCAAATTGGGGCCTCACATTTACAATTTTGTACTTAACTTAATAACATTTAGACAGTCTTGCTTCTTTTTATTTTCAGTGCCAGATTTGAGCTCATTAAATTCATTCATAATGAACTCAACTGGAACTCAAACAATATCAAAGCATTTACTTTATTAAATCTCTCTATAAACAAAAAGTGTGGTCCCAATACAAAGAGTGCGAAGGTTTAACAGTTCATGTCATGTAGTAGTTTCATGTTCTATTACCCTTGTAGTATTTACTGATTACTATTGCTGGTATCTAAAATATGCTTGTTACCAATGGTAATATTTGTGTGAATATGCATATATACTCATGTGTAGTTTCTGGAAATGTGAGTAAAATTCTTGCTCACATTTGCAACTATTATTGCATATATTGATATGGAAGCTGTTTATATTTGCATAAAAGAATGTTTCCGACACTGGGGTTGGCTAAAAAATAAGTTTTGAGCATTTTAAGCAATGATCTTGTACAAGTTATGGACCTCTATTGATTGAACTGTTAAAACTGTTGAAACGGCTTTGTTCTGATAAAAGCATGCTTCTCAAATAAATTTATTCATTACTCAAATACTAAATAAGATATTCAAAATTATACAAAAACAAATCACACAGTATATATAATTGGATGAAAACCGTGTCTAAAGCTGCCTTTACACACACTTTGTGCAGGTGAAACAGTAATTAACTAAAATGAAGAAAAAATGTGACATGCTTTGCAAAAATAAAGTGCATTGATGCATATATAAAGTTTCTTGTAGTGCCTTGGTTTGTCATTGTCTGTGCTGATTTACACATACAGTATTTACCCCTTTCCAGACAGACAAACCTCCAGACTGAGACCACTGCTTTAACTCTGCTAAAGCTCATTCCAAGCCTTACTATTTGAATCCATCATTTTGACCTTTACGCACGCCGGCGCATAAAGCCACGATGACCGAACTTGACCACTGCATTTGCATTGACTAGGTGTTGCCCTTTTTGTCAGTTCATTTAACCGTCCTCAGATGCTGGTGTGAACAAATCAACATTTAGATAGCGTACTAATGTGGTGCTCGGTGGTCTACCTTTGATATGACCCCCTGCCACTCTTACTGTTCCCAGCTTTGCCCCCACCCGCCGGGGACAGGACAATCCAATCCATTTGCCCCCCAGTGAGATCAAAGCCCCGGCCCCCTCCCTTTTACATTGTATGTCCACCCCGCACCGAGCACTCACCTTTGCAAAGTCCTCCTTACACAAATGAGATTGTGACATCAAGCATTTCTTTTAAGACAGTGTTTTTGTGAAAAGCAGAAAAACAAGCATAGACATTAAAGAGTTTGACTGAAGGAGTTTGAAGTGGGCTACATGGGGGTAGTGTGGCTTGTAGAGAGGTGGCAAGTGGCGGAAGGAGGCTCATTAGGGGCCAGTGACTGTTAAAAAGGACAATGGATGGACTAGTGGGGCCATTATTGGGTTATTGTCCGATAGGATGCACCCCTACTGGGATGTGACACTGCGCACTGCCCTATGTGTCTGTGAGTTAGTTTGACAGTTGAGTTTGTAAATGTGTTGAATGCCAATGGTGGGCTTTCAACTGTATAATGGAGACCTTTAAGTGGAAAAGGAAGTGGTAGATTGTTTAAAAAGTCAGTCTGCAGCTGAATTAATTTAATGACACATATACAACAATATATACTGTGTGTTTTTGGTTAGTTTTGAGTAATGTTCCAACATTTCTTCATCAAAAAAACAGCTGAAGTTCTGTCTTCAAAATACTTTTGTTTTCTCAGAGCCTCAGAAAACACTGTTCTGAAAATCTTAAACACTGATTTAAAGTCCATAAATAGTCCAGAATCATTTTTGATTATTTCTGCAGCATGAGCATAAGAGGCAAGATTGAATGTATGTATAACTACCTCTTTGTAATTGTCTTAAAGGACAAATATTATGCATTTTTTTGTAGTGTTTTCTTCAAACATGCTCCTGTGTACCCCCACTTTGTATTCTCATGCATCAGAATCAATAATAAGAGTGTAGTAAAGCACACATGACATGATTGCATTAGAACTCTGTCTACTGACTGAAAGGAAGTTTCAATTTCAACAATCAAGTCGATCTTGCCTGATGTGCTAGTGCTACAGAAACGCTCAAAGCGAGTCTGGATGATTGAATGAATGAAAGATATCTCACAGTCAAAAACTTCAGCAGTGTTTTTGATGAGGAAGCAATTTTAAAATAGGAATAAAACTTCAAACAAGTCGATTTTGTATAACATGTCTCCTTTAATAATCTAGTATCTAACTCATCGCCAAACATATATATTTTTTTATTATTTTGTTGCATAGTCAAAAACAATGTCAGAAGTGCCAAGGGGAGGTCTAATCAATCTGGCACATAATGCTCGGTATATCAGTGTTCTAAATGTGACAGTTTTTTTTTTTTTTGTCTATTCAGAAAGTAATTAAGATCAAAATCTATGAATTTACCTTTTTAGATATTTTTATGACAAGTACAATAGGAAAAATGGCTTTTGTCTACTGTTTAACTTGCGTTTTAGAACATAAACACAGTTAGTCGAGTCTGGTCCTTACAAGTTCATCATAATTTTCTTACATGCTGCCAGCCAAAAGCATAATCTTCTAGTAAATGGTCAGGTTAGTTACCTTTTTTTAATCCTAAGCCAGTGCTTCGGACAATTCCAGAAAACGTGGCAATGATACTATTTACGTATTTCAATTAGATTTTGCTTTATTAAATTGTCTTCTAAAATAAGAAATACACTGTGAAACTTCAATAAAACTGAAAACATGCCACTCCTCTCTGGATTTAATGTTCCAGTTACGAATAAACAGCAATATTCATCTAATGCTTACCACAGCAGCACAGCTTCTCATGCACTCCACACAGGGATTTGCTTGTTATATTGTCATTCACTGTGGGCAAAACACCAATGTTTTCAAAGTCCACCTCAAATACAACTTTTGCTCTGGCGTTAACCTGCATTATTTATTTGATGCATGATTACAGTTGTATTTTAGTTTATTTTTTATCTCTGTTGTTTCATTTTAAACTGAATCTGATTCTGACTGGAGAGCCAGAACCAATTTTATTGATATTTTGTGCCAATGTTTTCAATACTGGACAATACCAATACTGATGAGATGTATCCTTAACTTTATGCATCAGATGGTTAATATATCTTGGCAGAACAATATAGTTAAGATTTCACTAAACATTTTGCTTGTTTTTATCTAATTTGGCTATTTTTTATAAGGTTTATGATTATCGTTTGTCCAACAAACAAGGTAATTCTACAACTGCTAGCATTAGTAACCATATAGTAAACATATAGAACTAATATCCACATAAATGGGACACTGGTTATGATTTGACAAATTATAATTTATGAAATCTTTATTAGTTTGTTTATTATTCAAAGGAAAGTATCAGTGGTGTGTCTTTGCATTTTTTAAGATATGTGTTTTAGAACTCACATTACTTCATGTAATTGTCAAGTTAATTTTAAATTAACTGGTGTAATACTAGAATAAACATTGAACACAAGAACTAATACACAACATTAAGTCAAATTGAGAAAAAAATGATTTGTCATATGGCCTATGTACTCCTGTAAATACAAGCCTAATGCAATATATGCACTATACCACACAGTGAAATGATATTTGAGCATACTGTATGTTCACTGCTTGACTTTTATAAGAGAGACAAATCACAGTACATTTCAGCCTCATGTCCTCGCAGCTGGAGGTTCCTGTTTGGAAATTGAACATGTTTTATTACATTTTGAAAAGATGCTGCTTTGCTACGAAGTGAACCTTTGTTTCCTGAAACAATATTCCAGTATTTGTTTAGTGAAGTGTTTTCTGCTAGACAGACTCATCCCCAGGTTTTATAAAAATCAATTGAGACCTTAGAGAGACATGTTTCCAATTGTTTGTGTAACACTTGTTTTGAAGCGAGCACTTTGTCTACTAAGAGGTTATAGTGGTAAAATGTCACTTCTATTTTTGCCACTTATTACTTGATGATATACTACAAATACAATTGACCTCTATAAAACATACATTCTGTTATGTCTTAAGTGAAGAGTAAAAAAGGAGGAAAAGACTCTAATTTCAAAATATCCCAAAATATAAAAGCTGTATTTTGACACAGCAGATATTAGTTTATTAGTTGTTTGGTCAAACATGTAAACATGAATAAAACATAAACATAACAACAATACAATAATTAATATTTGACCAGGTGTAGGCAGAAGATACAGTTCATGAGTGACATCAGAGCCTGGATTATAGATATTTTCCGACTAAGAACAGCCCTTTCATAAGGGTAAACTTTGTGTGTGTGTGTAAAGTTATAATGTGCCCACAAAACAAACTTTTGTTCTTTAAGATAAAATATGTTTTAGTCCACCTTTTATTTCTCCTGGAAATTCAAAATGTACAAAAGGCAAGGCAAATTTATTTGTATATCACAATTCATTCACAAAGCAATTCAAAGTTCTTTACAAGGCAGGAAAAAACAACAACACAGTATTGTCTTTAGGTCCAATTTCAGTTACATATTGAGAATGTTTCATTGCTTCGAGTAGCCTTTTTGTATTAATATACAATTATAAAGAGTTTATAACAATGTCTTACTTGTACAACATTGTTTTCAGGTTTCTGACTTAAGGCTAATATAACGGGCTTTAGTTATAAGTTTTACAAGGCTGAACATAAATTACAGGTTAAATAAAACTTTTTACAATGAAAAGACCCACTCTGATCTGAAAAATATGTAATAAAATCCATCACGATGCAACGAAATTCTTACCTCAGTTCAGATTTGTATTTCCATTTATTTTAAATTAAAGGTTGGGTAGCTGATTTTATGTACACAATTTACAACACAATTTAGGTTTTAAATCTGACAACTTCTTAATTCTCTGACACATGGTTAATAGCAACATGTGTTCATTTTTGGTTGCAATTATGGCTTAAAAAAGTAGTTCTTACAAAGAGCAAACTGGAGGAGACCACCCGAGCACAGCCAATCAGAGCGCTGCATTCAGCTCCTGTTCAAAACTAAAATTCTTCATTATTCAATTTAGGCAGTAGGCCTACTCTGTGGTCTCATTTTTTTTCCACAAAGTGCTGCGTTCATCATGTACTTTAGTGGAAAACACAAAGGTTACTAATTTAGAACTAAAAATGTTAGTTACCCCATGCTCTTTTAAAGCAGTAAATAGTTCAGGCTGTCTATGCACTCTGATTTTTTTTGTTGTCTTCATTTTATGCTAGTGCTGCTGCTTTCCTCTTAAATACTTTCCATTAATTTACCTCATTCTCTGTTACGCATCCATCAAAATGCTAAATTACCATTGCCACGGTGTTTGCAACAGCCAATCCAAATTGATTGTGACTCCATAGTAACTACATCATGTTATATAATGTTTTCGTCTTTCACATTAGTCTTGCCTCCCCTATATATTTTTCAATGCTTCTCAAAAATGGCATGAACAATGAGTAAATTATATGTGTGAAGCAGCTTTGCGCAGTGTGGTTGTGTGGCTGAGGCTGCCAGGACAGAAGCCAGCGTTGGCCCTAGTCCTGGCCCCAGCCCTGAGTCTTCCAGCAGCAGCAGCAGAAGCCATAATGGAGAGTAGGCATTTTTATTTCCCTGTTGTGCCTCGGATGCAGCTGGCAGACGCTACACATTGGGACATTATTTGTATAAACAATGAGAAGATTTGCTCTATGCACAGCAGTCTGCTCCAGCTGTCCAAACACAAGGCACCTAAGAGACACAGGTGAATCAGTAGATCACGATCAAATTAAGAGAGACCTATTGTGTGTAATAAACTATCCACCTCTTCATAGTAAAATTTACTTGTAGAGAGCAGCAGATTTTAACTTACTTGTTTTATCTGTTGAAAAGTATAACCATTTTTAACCCTAGAAGCTTTACTCAGATTCTGATTCTTTTTTTTTTTTTTTCTCAGTTATCTCAACTTCTCAAGTAAACAACTGTCAAGTGGGCGGGGATAGGTGAATACAGAGATTTACAATACAAGACAACTCAAACATGCACATAGGGCTGGGCGCTCTATTTATAGACTAAAATAATTTCACATAAAATATGTTTCAACAATATTGAGATATATATCATGTATCGAGATATATATTGAGAAATATATTGAGATATACATTTTTGTCCATATCATCCAGGCCTACATGCACCAAAAGATCAGATATCAGAAGTAATCATGAAAGAACATTGTTGGAACATGGACTGAACGTGTTTTAACTGAACTGTTAGTACAACGAAAACTCAGAAAAGTGGAATTTACAATTACAAGTTCACTTTATTTTGTTTTTAAGACATCTGTGAACCCCTCATTCATCAAAAAGTGATCCATAATATTTCTTAAAACAGCAATAAAATACAAAAAAAAGGCTGTGCATAGGCTAAACAATTGATCATTTATCTCATTATTGCAGAGAAGCGTTAGAGCAATACAAAAGGTGCCTGCAACAGCCTTTATATTGGGACAAACACTAACAATTTAATAGTTGACAAATCATAAGTTAATTCATCATTGGTCACTAAGCAGTTTATTTTGTACTTTTTAAATGCATCTCAAATGCAATTACATGCTGAAATATGGCAGTTGAAAGCTTAGCGGTTGAGAGTATTTAGTGTTAAGTGTTGTTGATGAAAATCAGAAATGATTTATTTCTTGACAGTCTTTTTTTATCTTGTATAGTCACTAGTACATCAACTAACAGGGAGTCCTCCCTGTTAGTTGATGTTTAAATAACTGTTTAATCAGTAACCCTTAAGTGAACAAGAGCAACATTCGGGGGAAAGCATCTGTGGGGTGGAACATGAAACCTAATCACAGTTGTACAGCCCATTACCTCACCCAGTAAAGGCCCTTGTTTCTGACATCATCACCTGTTTGTTCACCTCTATTCACTCACACACACCCCAACACCAGCCCAATAAGTTGGGCTTTGTCACATGACTTTGTATTTCCATGAGAGATTACCCCATATTGCTCAATCAGGCAGTGCGCCATCACATAAAGAATGGTGTCTATTGTACTTGTTCTCTGGTGAAGATGCCAGCAGATATCGGCAGCTCGACACCTCCCCAGGAAATACAGTTTACCTAAGAGCCTGGTTTGATCCTGATTGGGAAGAATGCTATCTCTTTTATCTGCTCAATAACACGCTCCACCGTTGTGTACACTGGCCCTTTTATCTGGGATGCTTCACTCATGAGTTTGTTAGCTCAGTCTGTTAGGAGTGTTTGGCATCTGTGTTAGAATAACAATAGGAGGTGCTCCAGGTACTAAAGAGGAGAAAAGCTTTATTGTAACTCTCAGATCCTGCAGGGAGATAAGAGATTCCCAGACAGATATCAAACCAAATGTGTTTTGGAAATGTTAAATGATGTGATAGATGGTGTGTGTCAGGCTACAGGCTGTGCTGTCATCTTGTGTAAACTAATGAGAAAAAGAATCGCCTGTTTTTTCTGTTATTGGTAATAATGACTTTACTATCATGTTATCAATTCATAAGTGCTATTTTGCCATCAAAACCTAGTTTGAAACTGCTTGATTTATTCTTGTGGCATAACAACAGTTGGTGTAGATGCCTTTGTGTGAGCAGACTGCTACTCCAAACCTCCGAGAGCCGAGTGTGTGGCTGTACACATGTGTGGACATATGTCCATGTGTCAGTAAATGTGTAATGGGCCTGGGTTGGAGCGTGTGTGGGCGTGTGCAGGCTGGTGCCTGTGCGTATTTGATGTGTTTGGGTGTCTGGTCTGGCCTTCTTGTTGTTGCTCTCAGTGCAGTGATGGTGCCATTCAGATGAGCACATCCCACTCTAACAAATAACAGCGTCTGTAAAAGAATCCAGTTATTACAAAAAGTTAAAGACCAAAAATATATGCTAAATCATATCAATCATAAATACAATCATTTTAGTCTTGGGTCCAGACGTTGCTCCTCCAGTTGTTTTTGCAGATGATTCTCAAAGTCCTTGAATCGCGTAGAGCAAGAAGAAAAGGGAAGAGTCAACAAAACTTAAAACATTCTAATAAATAAAGTGTTTCACACATTTTAGATAGATCTATATTTAAAGAGAGAGTATTATTTATTTATTTGTATTATTTATTTATTTATTTTTGCAAAAAACTAAATAAAATAAAGAAATCATTTAAATAAAACTACTCTCTATTGTTTTATTATTGTCAAATAAACTTCACTGTACCACTGCCACTTGGGGGCAGCATAATCTAAATTAGAAATAAATAATTATTGTCAAACCAATATTATTATTATTTTTAAATAAACAGTGATACATTTACTAAGCCTAAGATTACATGTTGCCTGAACTTTAAATAAGTGGTAATGTTCCACCAAAGGCCTTCAATCAAACTGACTTAGAATGACTTGTTATTGGAGCTAAGCAGATGAAGAGGTGATCTCACTTGGACAAGCACAGTATCAAATGTCCCGCTCTGTTTGATCTGACAAAGAATCAAACAGAAAGCACAGTAATTTCCTCTCCATCGTTTAATCTTAACACTTCTAATTACAGGCATCAAGGTGTATTTGAGAGGATTCAGAGGCGACACCAGAGACCAGGCATTGCACAACAGCCAGGAAATGTGGCGTGCTGTGAAAAATCCTTTTGTGCATTGCATCACAAAAACTCAGCTTCACCGCATTGAATAATTGTGTGTGCAGATCCTTAGTAATTAGAGGCTTTAGCACAGCAAGCCAACTATCTAAACATAAAGGTACAACGTCGTAATTTGCAACTAGCCATGCAACACCAACAGGCATGGACAACAGCCAGCACTGACCAACTTTATTTAACTTTATAAAGCATTAGTCTTGCGTTTTTCTGTTCATCTGATGACAGTGGCCCCAGTGTGTCCTCTGCTGTGATTGGCTGGAGCACGATGTGGCATGTTGAGGCACCAGTAATGCCTTGTATGTTTGTTGTAAGTACTTATGTGTGCCTGAAGATACTTAGGCAATTGTCTATAATGAGCATGGCCTGCATATCTAGGCACTTAAACTCTCCAACACTCCAAATTGTGTGGAATAGTCAGTGTTTATGTGTGAAATGAGTACATTGTTGTTGTGCGATGCCAGAAGTATTTGACACCAACAACTATTGTGCATTGTCACCTCATTAACTAATGATACATTATATTCTGTTAGGAACAACAACGACAAGCGCAAAAAATACATGTTGAAGATGGTTTGTTTAATAAACAATATATTCACATTTTCTATACATGTAAATTAAAATATATAGTAATTTACAAAGTATATAACATTATGCTGTGTACACATTTACAATGTCAGAACGAACCATGCAGCACCGTGTCTAAATAATACTGGTGTTGACAAAATTCTTATTTAAGTGCCACCTCCAAATATTTACAATACAGTAATTTACTGCAATAACTGAGGCTTGAAGTTCCACAAAAGAGAAACAAAACAGCACTGTCATTTGTAAAGACATAAATTGATCTTTTCAGAGTTCCTAATGTCATTTCCAACTTCCTTTTCCTCTGGTGGTGGTTTGGTGCGACAGGATCAGTCCATCCTTTGCTTCCGCATCCCTCTGGGTGTATCGCCTTTCTCTGGAATCATGTCTACCCTTCCGGCTGCTGTTTGTCAGCAGCTTGGCCGGAAAGGATGTCTTGGGTGTTGGGTGTCTGTGTGTCAGCATCTATGACTGAAAGGCATACACCAGTGTCTGACTGCTTGGTTTGGGTGGAGTAGGGCTCAGCGTCTCTGGCAGGTGTGTAGGTTCCGAGCTGCTGTCCTGCTGACTCCATGCTCCCTCTCTCCTCTCTCTGGCTTACAGGCCAGGCCGTCTCCACAGTCGCAGCGCTGGAAGAGCTCCAGACCATGGGTGCCTTTCCTTCTGTGACGCGTGCACACCTGGCCCTCTGTCAGCACAGGCTTACAGATGCGAGACCAGAAGTGTCTGGCACAACAAAGTCCTTCGGAGCAGTCTGAGGAGCGCAGGCACGTGTCTCCTTCCATACCTAAGGCAGCAGACAGACACAAGACAGTCAGACACTGATACAAAAAAGCTGCCAGAGTGTGGTTGAGTGGGGAATTAAATGAGAATTAGCTGTGAAAGTAATTACCTTTAACAGCATTGGGCAGGTGGCTGTGGGAAGCAGGCAGCTTTTTGCTGTGATGCTCCAAGGTGTTGTTGTGTTTGTGCCAGCCAGAGATGACGGATGGGTCAGTGCTGTCTATATCATTAGCCTGGCACACACCTGGAAAAACAACACAACACATTAGTTAGGCAATAAATTAGGCTCATCATTTAATGTCCATATTTAAGTAGTTTTAGATCTACTGTCAAGGTGCATAAAGTTACGTAGTCAAAGTACCAAAATGTTACCACAGAATGATGCTTACCATTGCTACAGCGGTTTCCAGCGCAGCACATTGCGTCTCTTGAGCAGCGCTTTCTGCTCTTCCGGCAGGGCAGACACGCGCCCCGGGCGTCGTTACAGAACTCATCAGCGCTGCAGTCCTCATCCTCCAAACACACTCCCGGGTGCTATAAGAATAAAGACAAAACGTGCAATTTTGAAAAGCGAAAAAGTCAGGGTGTCAGAAGAGTCCATGTGCGTACCCGTGCGTTTGTAATACGAAAATAAAAATATTTACCTGTATGTTGTCATGGTGAAACTTGTGTCCAGCGCTTTGAGATGGTGATGTGCGCGGGCTGGGACTGACAGTGTCTCCTCCTTTACCGGCGAATGCACCAGGTACGTTCTTAATGGCGTTGGAGTTCATGAGTACTGTCCCTGCGTAAACTTCACCAAGATATCCCAAAAGAGAGAGGCATAGTGCCGCGAGGCAACGCACTGACAGCTGCATGATTCCACACAAGTCCACTGCGGAAACAAAAACAATCCTTGTCGAAGAAGCTGAGTGACAAAGTCCAATGAGTTTCGAATCCTGAATCCAAACTCCTTAGAGAGGTTAGAGGACGATGCTCGGAGGTCTCCTGACGCACCAGCGCTGGGATGATCCTTTATACATGTGGACCTGTTTGTCTTCCCGCCCCTCGCTGTGCACAACAAAGGCGGAGGGTGGAATTTCAAAGAGAGTCCCACTGTACGGAAATGGCCATCTATTCTCTGTTCAGCAGCCCGTTTCACAATGTTTATGTAATGATAATGACCCGTAAAGAAACTAGCCACTGTTTGATGGCACAATTTTCATTAATTCGAATATTTAGCTCATAATTTGTTAGCACCCAAAGCATTATCTTCTAATATTACTAATGTGATGAATAAAGCTCATGATTAGTTAGCTGTATTTCTTTTTTTAAAATAGTTTTGTTTTGTGACACATTTGAAGATATTTATATTTCTATCATTATTTTTTTCATTCTTAGCACAACATTCTCGCACGCACTTCATCTGATGGTTAAGCGAGTTTGTAATTTAGCGTTTATTAGTTTACTCAGTTATTACACCAGAGCATAGACTGCTATTAGATAGCGTGTTGGTTATTCCAATTGTGTTTGACACTCAATATCTCGCCTTCCCTTTGGCAGTGTGAAGAGGCTGATTGAAGTTATTTGCGTCGATTAACTACTTCATTTTATCCTTGTGATTGCAAAGGTGGCAATTATCCTCCAAAGTGTGCTTGATTACACCAGCGACGGACATCAATGTGGAGGATATGCGCACCATTAAGGGGTGTGAAAAGTTTACCGAATTAATGGACTTCCGTGGCGAGGCCTTTCAGGGTTGCTGGCACTTCGAGATTAAAGGAAGCTCTGATGTGCCCTGACCCTTTAGGCACCCTCTCTGCAGGGTATGTTTGTCTCCACACCCACTACCCCAAATACAACCCAATATACCGCGGTCACCTGTGCCTCAGACACAGGCGGTAACAGCACCTCTGTCTCTTACAAACTAATTGTCCGGGTCCGGGCAATTATAAAATTAGCAGAGATAACAGTATGCGCTTGGGTGGTTCACCTTAAAACTACAAAGAGGTTGTAAAACAATATAGCTAATGAACATTTGTTTTACCTCGTGTCAGCCTGACCTGTTGGCCATGTTAGGCGATAGGCTATGCTGCAGTTTCCACTCTTCATTAAATAGACCAGTGGTTCATAGTTTTGTAGATTCTTCCAAAGCTTCTGAATATAGACTGTAGGTCAGGGAGAAGTTTTGGTAAAGTTTCGATTTGTAACAAGTGACGTACTGGTCACGTCTGTGTACGTGCGTGTGCATGTACGTGTGCACGTTTTGAGACAGATTCACGTCGTAGACACCTGACTGACGCACCGCGACACTTCGCATGTTTGCTGCGTATCTTTTGAAGTGGAGCTTTTATCTCCACTTTACTAAATGTCAGTGTTGGTAAGGTGAGCCCCTTTGATGCACTCTGATCCTCTTTGATGTTGTAGAAGTGTCACCATGTTGTTAGTCTGCAGTCATCTCCTCGCGCTGTCCTAAACAAGTACGAGAATCATCAATGCATTTATCCAAATCCAGATCTTAGCATTTACGCCATACAAAGTTGTGTCAGTCAACAGGCTTGGAGTATCAGTCTTACCTGCAGCACACTCTAGTGGAGGCAAGACCGAATTGCTCGTTTTCAAAATGTATATGCTCCTGCTGATTT
Organism: Mugilogobius chulae; assembly: GCA_038363315.1. Taxonomy (NCBI): domain Eukaryota; kingdom Metazoa; phylum Chordata; class Actinopteri; order Gobiiformes; family Gobiidae; genus Mugilogobius; species Mugilogobius chulae. Next base: position 27,054,856 of record CM076407.1, read on the forward strand.
CCTCGTTCATTTATTTGTATATTTTATAAAACAGCCTACTAAACACAGTCACATTAAAACCAATGATCATCTCAAAAACAACACACTGCTCACCCAAAAGTATTTTTATTACTCTATGTTAAAAAAAAAGTTTACACGTGGCACTCTGCAAAATTAATTTACCGCAAAACATAATAAAACCCAAATACCAGATAACATTAGATGACTTTCATGGGATTTTACAGTTCATAAATTAAACTGAGTGGACACTAGTGGAAAATGACATGAGGATTTCCATTAGCAGTGATACTAGATTGTCACCATTTGAATAATTGATTAAGCTGCAAATCATTCCTGCCATTGTCAACGGCCTAATATGTAGAATATTTTGGAGATATGATGTTTATGCTAGCTGTTACATCACAACCATATCTACATGACATCTAGAGAAAGGCATATCAGTGCAGCCACGTCCATTATGAATAAATAAATTTGCATGTTTCCTATAAAAGTCCATGATCCCTACAGATTAAGAATGCCATCCAGTGACTTGGAAAAAATGTCTATAGAGAAACAAATCTATCAGAAATATTAGAAAAGACAAAAGCAGCTTCCTAAGAGGACACATTGAGGTGTGTTTGTGTGTGTACATGCAGCATTGAAAGAGGACTGGAAGGGTGAGACTTTTGGATGCCATTGAATTAAGGCACTTACATTGTTCAGATTATATGATTGGATTCGATGTGATCTGATGTAATGTTTATGGTAATGCAATTTTTATTTTTTATGTTTTAGTACGCTGCTAAAAAGGACTGTCTACATTCTAAACTAAACACTGTCTTGTTTTGAGCTATATGCATTATTTCATTCAAGATATTTCTGACAGGTATTGTTTTCTTTATTACATTTTGAAAGGGAAAGAACATCTAATAATTATTTTTGAGAACCGCCGACTAAACAAAACTACCCAACTACTGACAATACTTTTTTTAATTAGTAACCTATTTCAGTAGTCCACTTGTAAGCAATAAATACCGTAACAAAAGCAAGTTGGATTTTGGTTAGTTGGACTAAAGTGTTTAAAAATGATTTTTTTTTCTTTGTTTTTGAAGTCTGAGAAGCCCAGCCAAATTTTTGGACAATGCTATTTTGATTAATTTCTCCAAATAACATACTTCAGATTGATTCCAAACTCTCACACAGTCCTGTTTTAACACAAACGTGTGAGACAGCATTGCCATCATGTTTTGTGCAGTGTTCTTGTCACACTGAAGTGTAAAAATTAAGCTTTGTGTGTTCTTTAGAGCAACACATAATCTCCTTTGTCAAGACCAAATATCTCTTAAACAGCTGTCTTTATTCTTGTTTCTGTGTAGATGTTGTTCCTATGCCACAGTATAGTATAAAAGAGCTATCTATGCAGAAATTCCTGTCATTTAATTTTCTATTTCAGTTAGATTAAAGGTGCACTGTTTAACTTGACCAAAAATAGACTTGAATAAAAGCATGTTTTTTTTGCTTTTTAGATACCTTTGTTGCACTACCTAAATAATACAAATCTGCATCTTTACTTCGAGCCAGTTTGCATGCTCACAAAATGGACTGTTAATTGGCCTATAGAAGGGCTGTTTCCATGGAAAAGTTGTTCTTTTAGCTGTATTTATCCCCATTCAGAATGTCCCAAAGTATGGTTTTAACTTCCTGTTTGTACTGAATTGTGTAGTTGACTTTTCACCTCCAGGAAGTCACACAGTGCATCTTTTAAGCCGGTGATTTTCCACTTCTTTGAAAGTTGCATGGTTTAACTTTAAATTGTTGTTAAAATGGTCAACGATAAGTTTTTCTTTTGCTGTGCAGCCCTAATTTTAATATTGTAAACATTCCTTTCTTGCATTGTATAATTTTAAGATGAATGTGAAGCTAAATGGATGTTGATTGGGAATTAATGTAGAGTTTAAAAAGATAGCATATTCACTTTTCACTGCGCAACATAGTCAAGTGTAAAAAAAAAAAAATACACTCAAGTAACAAACAGTAAAACTCCAATTGTTTTGAAGCATTTTTACAGATACCAAAAGAAACCAAGCACATAAAATCACTATACAAAAACAAGAACATGTACTGTCAATTCACTGTCTAATGTAATTTGTCATTAACAGCACCAAAGACATTGAAACCAGGGTTCACAGTTAAGTCAGATCTATGGAGGTGGGGAGAAAAAGAGGAATTCTGGTTTGAAAAGGAAGAGGCAATCGGGTGATTCAAAAAACAAGAAGCATTCAAGTGTGACTTTAAGCACTTTTCATAAAATAAACTTAAAAACAAAAGTGATCCACACAAATGCAAAAAGGCGGCAACACAACATATTTAAGTAAATGGTTGTAAGTGCATAATGACACATTGCTTTATGGTAATGCTAGCGGACAATTCTCACATGTCGGTGTGTGGTATAACTAGAAATTCGAAGCAGGGCACTTGGAGAATCTCGTCTGAACGCACAGTGTATTGTGCTTCTGAAAACTACAGTTTGTCTGTATAGAAAGTGTACTAAGTTCTAGCTGTCTGCCTTAACGCCAGAGAGTGGAATCAAATGCTATACGTACCACCTACTCATAAAATAAATATCAGTGACATTCATTGTCTTGAGCACTTAGTTTAGATTTTCTTCCTCTGTACCGTTTGTTTGTTGGGGAATGGCCCCCAAAAAATGTCCAGCCAACTTTCCAAAAGCAAAAAGTTGCTACTATAACCGTTCATAAGTTTGTCACCTGAAAACAGAACGTCAAATCTATTCTATACTGGCTCCATTGTTAGCTCATTGTGTTGTATATCCCTGCACTTTCTTTGCTTTTAAAACCAAGTATAAGACAACACTGAAATAGGGCTACAGCAGTCCCATTAAAAACGCTTAATCCACAGCTTCGGCCACAGTGAAATAAAGGCATATCGGTGACCCAGTGATGTGCCATCTTCGTCCCAAAAAATCCATATCTTCAGTCATTTTGAATGCCATTTTTTTCTTTTTTTAATACAACACAGCTACAAGTATGTCTTCCAAAAATGACCTCTTCCAAGCCAGTAAAAAGAATATCTGTTTATTTTTTTAAGGAAGATGATGGTGCTTCAGAAATCTACGTCCCATCCAGAGTTATCATCCGGGGGTGGGTCCTCGTTGTCCTCTGGGAAACTGTCGAAGTTGCTTGTATCGACTGCTGATGTCACCTGGACAAGGAAGTAGAAATACATCAATGAAATGTAAAATACGTGTACATCCTGGGTGTACTATAGGAAAGAATAACTTACAGTAGGTATGATAGGAGGTGTCAATGTCCCCTTCTTTAGACCCTCCCAGTTAAAGCCCTCAAACCATCTGTGTACAAAAAAAAAGAAATGCAGTAATTTTACATATTTTTTATCACTAGGCCATTCAAACAGATTTGTGAAGACAATAAAAGGTAGCTTATCAGATCTACACTTGAACAGAATCATTAAAAACTATGATCTGAATAGGCTATAATTATTAATAAATATGTGGAAAAATACAATATGTCTTCTTTTCTTTAAAAAATGACTGAATCAGACCACAAACTGGAAGACGCGGTGTAGGCTGGATTTTCGGAGTGCCTGATCTGGCCCTCAGGTTGTAAGTTTAATAGGCCAATTTAATACAACAGCAAGCTATATGCAAAACCTGTACTTGGAAATTACTTGACTATGCTGTAGCTTATGTTGGACTAAACCTGTTTTCAACAAAACAAGATACTAAGTAGGCATATACAAGTGTAAGCCAGGATCAAAGTACAGCTAAACTACCACTAACACTGGCATCATCAGCTTACTCGATTGGAGCTGAACACACTCAAAACAATTGCTTTGTGTGATGTAATGTTGGAGAATAGTCCATTGCATACTAGACTTGTATTGTATATTTTATTCTATCACTTTCATTGTGTTTACAGCATTTGGAGAAGCAAAATATGAACACAACTAAAGTAATAACAGTTCTTACTTGTGCTTTTGGATGTCTTTGACACCATTCTTCAAGTTTCCTAGTCTTTCACAAGGATTATCCCTGTAACCACAAACATCAGTGAAATTATTTCGATGTGAATCATGTTGAGAAGTATTATAATCTTCTTCATCAAGAGAGCACTCACTTGCATAGCTTTTTGATTAAGTTGAGAGCGTTTTTGGTAATTTTCTTTGGAAAGACAATCATGTCAATGCCTTTAAGGATGATGTTGTAGGTTTTCATAGGATCTGTGCCTGTAAATGGAGGGCTGCAAGAAAAAAACAACAACAACAATTTATAATAAAGAATTAAGGACTTCTTTAAGGTAACCGTTGCTCATGCATACCTGCCAGTGAGGAGTTCATACATGAGGATTCCTAGAGACCAGTAATCAGCTGAAATGTCATGGCCCTTGTTCAGAATGATCTCTGGTGCTACATACTCAGGAGTCCCACAGAATGTCCAGGTTTTCTTCCCAAACCCAATCTTCTTAGCAAAGCCAAAGTCCACCTAACACATTTTATATATATGGTTAGCTTGGATTGAAAGTTAATAGTAAAATAGAACACCTGCTTTAGTTATTTCTTGCAATATTTATTAACTTTTTTGATGATACAAAAAAGTTAATACCTCCAACACTATACAACAACAATAAAGGAATTACATTTAAAGAAAATACATGCATTAGTTTTGATAAGATTTTGTAATTTTTTTTTTTTCACAACAAAAAATCTTGCAACAAAAAATGCATTCTGTTAGTATTTCAGGCCAAGCCATATTTTCCATGCAGCAGTCTTACCAGCTTGGCGTAGCCTTTGTGGTCCAGGATAAGGTTTTCTGGTTTGAGGTCTCTGTAGATGATACCTTTGGAATGCAGGTAGGCGAAGGCCTCCACCACACATGCTGTGTAAAATCTTGTGGTGGATTCTTCAAATGAGCCCCTACAGGGAGGTAAAGCAAACAAACCTATTCAGAAATGATAATTGAGGGTCAGATATCACAACTAGGATTTTATGTGTAAAGAGTGCTTTACTGTTCGATCTGAGAGTTTAGCTTCTGTTTATTAAATGGTAATGCCGTGTATGCCACTGAATGTTGAAGTTGGAATGTATTTGTTGAGACTTATTTTGTATATTGGTAAGCATGTGACATTGTTCTTAAAACCTTATTTCTTTTGGAGTTCATTATATATTTTTTCCAGAGAATAGTTCAAGCAGAGATGGAAATTTGGAAGTACATTTGTTTACCTGTCTCGAAGGATGGTCCACAGTTCTCCTCCTAAACACGCTTCCATCAACATGTAGAGGTACTTGCTGTCCTTGAATGTCCTATAGAGTCTGAAAACACAGTTTAGTTAACAAACATCCCTTAGTCCAACTAAAGGTAACACATGGGTCTCATGGTAGCAGGTGGTTTGCTCTTTATGTCAGGCTTCAATGGCCTCTTTCAGCACAAGTCTCCCTCTCATTGTCCAAATCACCCCAAAGGAAAGAATTTTGTGTAAATAGTCATCTTTCAGTACCTGTCCCTAGTTAGAGCTGCTATTAACAGGCAATTTTCCAGGGTCTAGCTGACTCAAGAGGATAGACAATGAAAAAAATCAACTTTGGTGTACTGACCTAAAAGTTTTGTTAATATAATAAATACTTTGTAAAGGGTAAGAAATGTATGTCCAGTTATAGCTATGTTTGTAAGCTAAATTAACATCCATCTACTAAAAGTTTGACGTAGTATTTGACCTATGAGTATATGTACTTAGTGGGAGTCCAGACCTCTAATCACTCTGCTACCATGTACCTCAGATAAATCATCAATACAGAAAAAATGCCTGTAATAGCAACTGTAACTTTCAAAAATTCTACCAAGAACACATCTTTTTTCTCAGTATACTTTATTCTTGAGCCATTATGTTTGTCTGACAATATATAGATACAGTCGGCAAGCATCATATTTGGACTGCTGAGGGGGAAAGCGTCGTATGGATTAGCATGTTAAAGTGTAGAAACTTAAGCTAAACTTTTTTCCTCTTTTAAGACATTTTCTAATAAATTAAGTGTATTTTTAGCACAACTAATTCAAGTCAAGTCACAACCACGTTTAAATGGAGGTTACTGATGATTCATGATGTCCAAAAAGTAAACAAAGTAAAAACGATGCTAAACATGTCAGGTGGCGCCAGCATAATGTTAGCATTTAGCTTGCAGCTACCGTAAGCATTGTTAGATATATTTATATTGTTGGACTGTTGAAACACTATTTTTCTCCTCATCTTTGTGTCTATATTTGACACAATAAATTTCTTTAAGTTCACTTTTGCTGTAGTTGTGAGCAGTGAGCGATAAGGCTGTTGTTCTGATTCACTCTGTGTTAAGTTTCCCCCACAGAGGTCCATTAGTGGGTGTGGCCTTTGATGCTGAATGTAGCTATAATCATTTGGCTCTGTTAGAAGTTACATTATTTAAGTGATTGAACTATGAAAGTGCAATTCTGAAACCACTCTCGTTTGCCCTGAAACAATATGGAGTAGTACCTAACAATGAAATCAGAGTGAGCCTCCTGCATGATGAGCTTCTCCGATCGTATGTGCTCCTGCTGCCGTGTGTCCACTATGTGCCTCTTCTTCAGGATCTTCATGGCAAATGTCTTGTTCTCATCACTCTTTAGCTGAACCTGCACAGATATTGGTTATGGACATTGGAGACTGCACAATCTTCAACTACCAGTTCATTTTAGTTGTTCTTACCAGCTCTACGCGACCGAAGCCTCCCACCCCCAGCGTGTCGATAATGTTGAAGTCAGCCAGATTGAGGTTGGAGAAAAAGGCATTCTCCTCTTCATACCTGTGGTAAACAAAAGGGAGGAGAAAAAAGAGTGGGAACAGGATTAGAGGTGATATGAAGGATGAAAGAAGAGATAATCCACTTCCAAACCAACCATCCGAACATATCTGACTCAGTTTTGAAAATATCCGACTCGTTTTGAGTTATCTGTTTAGAAATCTTAAAGGATTACACCTGTCCTAATATATCAAGGATGTGAAGAAGATCTGTCTTGTGTTCATTCACAATGACCTTGGATTATTGAAGAACCCATGTCTCACAGCTCCCAAAACACAATGTGACCCTTGACTATACAATTTTCACACACCGAAGGTTTCATTAAAAATTATAACATATTTTGATGGAAACTAAAACTAAGACCTCAAAGACAAGTTGAGGTAAAGATTGAGTAGATCAAAGCGTCCTAAACCCAGACTAAACAAGGAGGACTTCCCTACTTCTCTGAGAAATATATATTTTTTATTTCATCTGTGTTTATTTACCGACTCATCGTGTAACTTTGAGGCTCAATAAAAGTGTGTTTTTTAGACTAAAACACAGTAAAATGCTTGTCTTTATTCTGAATGGAATTATATCAAGATGAACCATGTCATGTTTCCTGCTTATTTCCGTAGAACGGTATTCCAGAATAATAATATCCCAGAAAGTTAAAGTGTCACTTTCAATGAGAGAACAAAATATTTTCTGAGGTTATGCATGAAACAATATGATCATTAATCTACTTCATTGTATTTTTAGCAGTGAAACGTAATGTCATACTTGAACTAAATGAAGATTGTTCAACTTTTGAGTGCTGGTGCTTTCATCCCAGTCTGAAAACGGCTTCTTTATTTACAACAGTGACGTCAACAGAACTGGCAATGTCCAAATTCGTCTCCCCTGATAGCGCATGTCTTCTTTGGTTATTGTACCTATCCAGTGTTGGGCTGCGGATCAGTGGGCTTAGGACAGCTTTTGATACGCGACGGGCTTATCTGGGTCAGTCCACACAACACACACCGACCGCCCGTCCGCGTTCCACCAAGACCGAAGACTACACCACAACAAAAACCATATACGGAAACCCTGTCTGCCTTCCTTCAAGCAGCAGCTGGGATGTGTATGTAAAGTCAAGATAAACAATGAGTCACTTGGAGAATCTATGAAAAACAATGGAGTACTCTTTGAAGAATAGTGAAAAAGTAACCACAAAATATTAGTGAAAAACCAGCCGCCTGAACACGTGCAAGCTCAGTGTTTCTAAGAAAAGACACCACGTTACCATAGCGCACTGGCTGTTTGTGTATTGATTCGGCTGCTGTGATCATGGGAGGTCCAGGCCTGAGCTGTTTATCTTTAGTGATGTGGAAGCAGGCCAAGAAAGTACTCCAAATCCCAAAATGCCCTCTGCTTAAGGAAGTGACCAATAACGAACCGTTGTGGCAAGATATGGGATTACAAGACAAAAGGGCGCGGATTTGCTGAGTCCTGTGACATTAAGTCTGTTTGGGAAAAGACAAAGCCTCTGTTGGCTTCCAAAATTAAATAAATAATAGCATAATTGATAACATAACATGGACAATAGCCTTTCAAATATATCATACATCTTTTATAATAATAATCAATTTATTTATTTCATATAGTTGTTTTAGAAAATATATTTGAATAAAGTTTGAATGATGACTGAGATCCAAATGCTAAATTTCTTGAATAAAATCTTATTGATGATATTAAAATGTTAATTCGAGTTAATAATGATATTGTCTTTATTGTAAAAGGTCCGTTTAGTTGATTAAACCAATGTTTTTCAAACTTTGGTGGTACTTTAAGTGTTTTAATCCTCTTTTGGGACAAGCATTGTTTAGACTTGCCTTATCTGTGAATTACCTTTGTTTTGCACTTGATTTAGACTTTTTTTTATTATTATTTTGGGGTATAATTTCTACAATAGTCTTGAGTTTTGATCTGGTGGCAGTTGATGCGAAATATTTTTTACAGTAAAACCCCCCCCTAGCACAGTTATTTTGTTAATAAATTAGTTGTCCTTCCTAATATGTCATCTTTGTTCACTATTACGCTTAGCTCATCTGTGCATTGAAGCTAACTGTCTTCAGCATCCTGAGATGTCTTGCCCTAACAGCTGTGAAAAAAACTGAAAAAAGCACATCTTGGGGATCAGTTTGGTGGCTAGGACAGAATGCATTAGGTAAGTGAGTAAAATATGTAGTCGGATATAGGAAGTTTAATACTATAAATTATTTCTGTTTGTTCTGTTTACATTTTTATGGAAGCAAAAATTAGGTTTAGGGCCTTTAAGCATTGCATAGTCAAAGGTTTAGAGCTAGTGGAGTAAACAATTACAATTGGCAAACAAAATATGACAAGTGGTTTCATTGTTGAAGTTTTAATTACAGTGTAAAAAAGTTTTTGTTTATTTGAGTGCAAATTCCAATATTGCTTGAAGGGAAAACAGAAACCATTGTCCAAACTGTAAACAATATTGGTTCTATCTATAAAATCATAATTAATAACATTGTAGCCACCTATAAAACAAATAAGAAATGTCAAAAATCCTCAGGTCATTTCTTTGACTACAGTGGTTGGTATGCAGTTTTGTGAACCATCCAGCAGAGGGAGTTATAGCTCTGTCAGAGAAACTTCAGCTCAGGGATTTGTCTACACTGAAGTTACACATGACATCATGATGACAGATTAATGCTCTGTATTATATTCTGGGCACTTAGACTAATGCAAAGACAGCAGCCGGATCGGTTATCACTTTACAGCACCAACAACTGCAATGAGTAGGATACAACTGGTTTACAATTCCTTTTCCTTTCATGATAAATATTGCTTAAACCGATGTTACTCTAGTCATTTTTTGTTGTGAGATGATTTTAGTGCATGATTGTAACATTTTGCCTTCATTCATCATTTGCTTGACCATAAGGTTTACTTTCGTTCACATCTTTACCCATCGCTTGTGGACTGAACTTTTTGCAAGCTATTTTTGTCCATTCATCAAAAAAAAAAAAGTCTCCTTGTCTTACAATGTGAAGCTGTTCTGAGAATGGGAATATGATACAGGTGATAAATCCTCGAGTGTGTGGGTTGTGTTCATGCACTTCAAATAGCCATCCGTGACCTTCAGAACCTCACAGACTTGAGTTGTAATCACATCCAGCCTCTTGAAACGACGGTAATAATAAGTGGAATGGTACATATTGCTGTTGTTCACTGAACGGTCTATCAATAACTCCGTGGTCTGAAAAGCTCTTGTGGTGATCAGGTAGCACCCAAGGAGATCATAAAGTGTAACAGTAGACAGATGACATCATTGCAGTGACGTAATCCCCAAGAGACATGATCAAACACAGAGTTAATTTGTCTTTAGACTGACATAAGAGGGAAGCCTAAATCTGTAACTCAACAACTTTAATACTGACAACGAATGTAGTCCTAACGCTGTGGTATGTGACTTTTGTTGTTGTTGAATGAGAAAACTTTGTCTTGTTTACAGAAAGCATGTGTAAACACCGCGCTGTTGTGTACTGTTTAGAAGAATAGTGACGTGATCTGGTCACACAATACAGTGAAGTTTGAATAGTCTTGCAATACTGATTTTGTATTTGACATTTCCTTAGCTCTTGGGGGTGGAATTGGGGTGGGATTAAATGAGTTTTGTTCTTCTTATATTCAAAAATATCGTTTTCATTGTGCTTTAGCTCTTCTGTAATTAGCTATATTTATTGTCAACAAAATGTTCTTTTGCCCACGTTGATAAGAAAAAAATTATCTGATTTTTGATACTTTTGACAACACTATCTACTGTACTTGTTTTACTACCAAACTTTTTTTTACAAGCTCATTTATTGGTGTTTCTCGAAAAAAAATGTTAATATTATTTTAGAACTCAACTTCCCGCTTTATTGAACGTATCTTTTAACATTACTTCCAAAACTTGTTTGTGATTCATGTGAAACTATAGTTTATGTTTACAACAGCTATTCATTCCAAATAAAATTAAGAATACAAAATGACAAAAACATTTATCTGTCACTGCATTTTATACCACAAGTCACGGAAATCAGACTGAAAACTTGGTCCAGATGACAACTCTTGAAGTTTTTTCTACTATGGATCACTCTAAGATGACTTAGAGTTTACAAATTACATTTCATAACGATTAGGTGGACATCCTGTACAATAATAAAAACTTGAATATTATCCAAACCCGTGATTCACTTGTTTTGCTCTTTTCTCAAAATGAGGTAACACGAGAGTGCTAAAAATACAACTTTTTCTATTTATTTATCTTTTTCCGAGATGCCATGGTAGAGTGCTTTGTTGTCGAGCAGCCAGGACGTCTCCCCACTGAGAACACAGCCATGTTTCATGCAGTTTCCGCTTTTATTTGGCATAAAGTTCCCCCTCTGCGATGCTACCTGGCTGATCAGAACCAACATGCATGCAACAAAGACGGATTCTTTCTACAAAGCATCAGTCTCGGATTGAGCTGCGCAAATTCTGTGCACAATGCTGCTTATCGGCCGTGTGCAGTAGCTGACATCACATTTTCACAGGGCTTAAAAAGTGATAATACTGGCTCAACAAAATTTTGTGTGAATGTCCTGTAAATAGTAGGGCTGGGATGATACGTCTTTGTATGGTCAATCACAATATTTAGAGCCAGATATGATATATATTTTGATGTACAGTGACACAAATATATTACAAGCAATTATAAAACAGTATATTGTTCCCGGCTTAGTAAATACATTGTTTTATGTATAATATTGTTTCAGTCCTTTTAAGGATTGTGAACAAACTAATAATGATGTTGTTTAATGGCAAAGCTATGCTATTAGTTAATTCTTGCAGTGCTTTACTAAAACTGATTAGGTTTAACATGTGTTCATTTTAGATTTAATATGTATTTATTTATGTCTGTCTTAAGATAAATAAATAAGTCATGTTAAGGGTGCATTGAGCACAATTTTTCCCATGAAGCTCTGTGTTGTTTTAGTTAGACGATAATAAAAAGACAGAGCAGCAGTTGCATCTTGCCTAATCAGGGTGGAAATGGCTTTGATGTGACAGATTTGGGAGAACAGACCAAAGCACGATGGCTCTAATCCAGATTCCACTGGGAAAAAGGTAAAATACACCGTGCAAAGCAGCTGAAGAGGCATTAAATAGATTTTAGATGTGGTTTTTAAGAAACAGAACACTGGCTCTCGAAGGACGTCAGTTGGCAGCTGGCAGTCAGAGTGCCAGTCAGTCCATCGGGCACAGAGCCAAAGCCCAGTGCCAGAATGTACCACTGGGTCCAGCCATTACACCTCGCCTCTTCTACTCCTGTTTCTGACTCACGCTTAGAGCTGTCACTCTCAAGTTTCCACCTGGAACATGATGGACACTAAATGTATGTTAGCATCTTTAAGACGCACAACATAATATTTGGCTATACTTATCTGGTATATATTTAAAATGCTCTGTCATCAAAATGTACAAAGGGGAGGCAATTGGGGACAAAATATTATGTAATAAATAAAAAACTTTTTTATATTTATGGTCATCTCATAAAAATATACAGACATCTTTGCACTATTGGAAGCACCAGAATATAAGCTGCACCAACTAGGTTTAAGAAAATAAGGAATAACGAGATACATGCAGTTTATAGGCACAGTGTTTTATATACTGTAAGTCTATGAAAATCTATTATTTAGCTGTGTCATTATAGGTCACAGAGTTCAAAGTTTGTGAAAAAGGAGGATATTATAGTCCAGAAAATTCAGTATCAGTATGTATGTAAATGCCTAACATATAGGATAGAAAGAAGGTGTGGTTTAATACACTTTTTTGTTGTTGTTTTAAAACACAAGATGCCAACGTAAAGGTTGAAAACTTCCTTCTTCCAAAATGTATTCCCAAGTTCTCTTTTAAATCCATGTTACATTTCTTAGTAACTGTCCACAATCTGCATATTAGATCGTTTTGTTTGTAAAACCTTTGCAGAGTTTATTGCGCTTAAAGTGGGGAGGGGTTCATCATACTGTGAAGCGCTTTGTGACTCTGTGTCTGTGAAATGCGCTATGCAAATAAAGATTACTTACTTACTACTACTTAAAGTCCTTATTGCTCAATGGGGTATAAAATGCATTATCCCATTACTTTTAATTGCTAAAATAACATTATGTACACGGGACTCCACATAATGACTCAAATTGCTCTATTACACTCCTGTTGTCACCTTGCCCCGCTCTGCTCATCGACTGTCAAAATGCAAACCATGACTGACATGACTGCCAGTCCACTCCACTCTCTTTTCACCTTCTCACTTTATCTGCACACTCATCTGTCTGCGATAAACTGTCCTTGCTCCTTCTGTTAAGTTAATACCACACTTGGGTTTCATCTCCCCTTGGCTAACAATATATACAACAGACTATGTTCAACCACACTGTGCCAAAACATAAAAAACCATGAACTTTCACATCCAACCAACCAGCCAAAGTAAACTGAGCTTTTTTATGTGTTTTTGTCTCCATAGCAACTGTATATACACTGGATATCGCTGGCTTCAGAAAGACAGGGGTCATCACCTCTACTGCCTCACCACCTGAGCCCATTTTTCACATCTCTGCAAGAGATTTTTGCACTTAATGATAAACCAGTTAGTTTTTGCTTCAAATTTTATGAACCTCAGCATTCTTTGTATTATATGAGCTCATTTACAGACAATTTTTAGGATGGATTGTGGAAAGATTGACAGGAATAATGAGCATAAGCTGTTTCCACTTTTGACCATCTAACAATGGAAACTGTCAGAATATATCTTATAGCCTAGCATTTCCAGTTTGACTTAAGGGACTTTCCTACTAACAGAAATGTATTGTCAGTGCAAAAGTTTACTTAAACTAAACACAAATATAACACTATAAATATGGGCTGAATAAATGAATGAATACAATTAAAATTGCATTGTGGGACGCTGTGGCCATTACATGCAATAAAAAGCACACGAAAAATTTCACGAATCAGCGCCAATGTCCGATCCCAGAATCTGATTAGTGCATCCTAAATCAGACATAAAATTTGATGCGCTTTTTAGAAATAATTTTTTCTTGTGTGTAATTTCTGCTCCAAAATACGAGAGAAGAGAGAGATGGTCCTCACAGCAAATGTAGCTCCCAGGGTAAAGCAAATAAAGGATTTTAGGAGCTACATTTGCTGTGCGGATGTTGCCCTCTGTGTCCTGCAAGCATTTTAGAGGTCTGATGTATTGTTTTCATCTAATTTCTGCTTCATACCACAAATTTTTTGGTCAATTTGACATAATGAATATTGATAGTTCTTTTATAATTAATTTAATTCAAGTTTAGGATGTACATAGTTTTATTTTTTTGTGTGTAAAAATGTCCTGTAAAATCAAATAAAATTTTACAAAAAATTTGGACCATAGACGGTAACTATTTGAACCACAGTCTCACTAGATGGCATACTTTTACCACGACACAAAATCAGCGTATTCACAGCTATTTGTAGTACTTATGTTGTATGAAAAAGCGTAAAAATGACACAAGATTTCACAGCATTAAAAAAACATGAGTTTTGATTGAAGCCACATGGGGACGTTTTCTCAGGTGAAACATTAAGTTTAGGCATAAAGTTACTAAAATGGGTAAGATTAAGTCTGGGCTTGAGGCAGGTTAAGATTAGAATCAGGATTTCATTAATACTCATAAATAAGAACATATCTTAACCACCATTGAAATGAATGGGGACTGTGATGTGTACTATAATTACACAAAACAGCCGTGAACTCGTGCTAATCATACGTAATTTGCATGTTGTGTAATGTCGTGGTAAATGTACACTTTCTTGTGAGATCGGGCTCATTTGAACCATAGACTGTAACAATTTGATTTGTAAAGAAGTTGGTAACTTGAACAAAATACAAAAATATAGTTTTATTTCCTCTGTTGTTGTTGTGTTGTGCTTGTCTGCTGTCGTCAAAAGCAGCATCTCAAGTATGAAAACCAACATCACCCCTTGCCTCGCTTAGTGAGCTATGGGCACGATTCCAGATGTCTAATGCCTCTTTTATCCAGTGGAGTTTGTGTTCCTCTATCCAATAACGTTGGCTCTTTCCCATTCCATACATGCAATTCCTGAAGAAGTCAGACTACAGAGCCTGTGCCAAAGACTTCTGATGATATTTGCGGACAAGTAGTCAACACGTGTCAAGATGTAACAAATGAAAAAAAAAAATATTGGCGTTAAAGGGGCCAAAATCATCTCTTTGGAACATTGTTGCTTCTCCATAAAGCCGACTTTTTTGGGGGACCCTTTTGATGGAACAGACCAGCTTGAAAAGTGTCATGACATCCAAAGGACTTAGCAAAGCCAGGTTCAAACACACTGCGTGTGTACTATCCTCTCAAGCGACACGTACAAGAGATTTTTATTAGATTTTTGACTAAATAGGCTTGACAGTTGTAGTGAACATCAAAAACACACTGCACCTTAGATGTGTCAAGAAGATAAATGTGCTTCGAGTGGGAAGTAATAAATGTGTTTTGCTTACTTGGCTTTAGCGTCTGCATCCTCGTGGCCTTTACTGGAATTATCATCGAACCCTCCAATCAGTTTGTTGAAAGATCTGCAGGCAAAAAACACAAACCATTTAAGGACAACACATTAACTCTGTATACAGTTTCACTCTATCATAACCTCAAATAACCCAGTGAACAGGAGTAAATATGTGAAGGGGATGGGAGGGAATTCTGGGTACAAAAGTAGAAGCTGTTCATAAATATTTGAATGAATGAATTATAAAACAGAAGTCCTACTGTGACGAATAATAAAAAGATTCTTGCAATTGTAATTAGACTTTGAGGTTCCCATAGAGAAATGAAGATTAACAATGAGATGGTACCCAGTGTCATGTTTGCATACTGCTCATCAACTAAAGTATAATTTGTCTGCTATCACAACATACTGTAGATGGTTAACTTATTTAGTATATTATTTACCACAGTGAAAGAAAATGCAGTGCTCATTAGAGAAAAATAAACAAATACAAAATTCTGAATGTTTTGTTTTGATCAATGTCTCAGAATAAATATGCACCACAGTACAGCAAATCTATTTTTAGGAAGGTTAAACATGCTCTTCCTATTATAAAAGTATTAATATGTATGCTAGATGAAACTTAACTTGCATAACCTCCTAACTATGATCTGTGCAAGTGACTAAATATTCCAGAAGAAAATGAAAGCGACAGAATATGAGCCTCATCAAGCATCAGACAATAAGCCCAGCTGGGGTTTGCTCCCACTGAGACACTAATGTTTGAGTCTGCTGCTCATTTTCTTCTCCTCTGAGACTCCCCACAGGGCATTCTCCAACTCGAAATCTCCTTGTTCTATTATCCTTTCTTTACCTTCTAACTGGGCACTTTAGTCTCTTAAACTGCACATTAATCCAAACACAATAGTTCATAGATAAATTTGAAACGAGAGAAGACCCACCTATTACATTAGTTATGGCTTTTGTGTCATACCAGCCTGTCAATGCTGCCGTTCAGTCTTAGCAGGTTGAGCCTGGACTGTATATTTATTTGGATCATCATTTGTCTTGGGTCCAAGCAGACAATAAAATGTATAATTAAAACATTTAGTTTTATAGCACTAAGGTACACACAATCCTGTTCCAAGATACATAACATTAAACTGTCATGTATGTTATGAGTGGATAGCACTCTTGCCTCACAGCAAGTTACATGTTTCTCCTCATGTCTGTACAGGTTATGTATCTCTAGGAACCAAAACATGAACGTTAGGAAATATCTTACAGCTACGGTAGTCCAAGCCTAGCCAGAACACCGGGAGACTGTCAGTGAGCGCTGCACTGTGGCATTCACTATTCCCGAGGAGATGCCCCAGAGGTGTTAAAGGATCGGTCAATTGCAGAGGACAAATTAAAAAAAAAAAAAAAAGAATTTAGAGTGTGTTGCACAGCACCGTATCTCGATACATAACAGTTCTTTTTAGAGCATTAGGGCAGTGGCAGGTGCCAGAAAACCTATGCAAATAATTATTGTTGGCAGACCGCTGGGACCTCAGGTGGCTAGACAAAGTTGTCGTTTTTTGCACTTCACCCATATTGCCTATTGGTTTGGTGTGTGTGTGAATAATTGGTGGTCATCCAAGAGCTGATGCTGCAAAATGGCAGTCTTGCTTCCGTCAGTCTGCCCCAGTGCAGTTGTTGCAACAATAGTAGCTTACCACTACTGAGTCTGGAATTAATGAGTAAAGCAAAATCTGAAGCATCTTTGTCATGAAAAGCACTATATACCACAAATCTAATGCATTTGTTATATCAGGAAAAAAATTGCATTATGTCATAAATTTATACTCTGCAATTTCCCCATGTGGGGTTCAAGTTGATTTGTAATTAAATTAACTTTGATTACATGAAAAAAAAAACAACATGATTTTAATCTATTGTCTTATGCAATTTTAAGATTTGATCTACACTAGATTGGCTACTACTACTTACTATGTGCCCAATATTGCAAAACTTAATTTTGTGAAACATCAAACTTGTTGTTGCAAAACATTTCAGTTGTCATTGATAGATACTTGAAGCCAAACTATTAGAATCCAAAAAATCTTCAGTTAATAACTCCATGCATAATCTTGGGACTGTAGACAATTTAGATATAATGATTTTCATTGAACACTTTGCAGATTGCTATAGGTGATGCTTTTAAGTTTACTTTTCGTATTCTCTTCGATATCACTTTTTAAAAATACTCCTTCTAAATTTCCTGCTTTATCTGTAACATAGTTGATGAAAGTGCATAAACATCCAGAGAGCCAGTGGGCAGCGGCACCATGGGTGAAGAAGCAGCCCATGCAGTGCTTTAACCGTGTGGGCAGTGATAACATTAGGCTCCCTGACGGACAGCAGTAATCACATGTGTGGGATGACTCATTCACTCGCTCCATCCTCTTTTTTCTGGCAGCTTGGAGGATGTCCCATTTGAGCCTGCTGGGCGGTCTGGGTAATCTGATATGATCTAGACCCGCCTGACCCTCTCTGCTCTCACAACCAGCCCTTGTTTGAGATATGAACCATAAGCCTCTACATTAAATCAATCTTATATAATTTAATGCACTGCTGTGCATTCAGTTAGCTTTTTTGGCCATCTTGACATTTGTGTTGGTGGCAGTGTTGGGATGCTCAACAATGCCAATGTTCAAATACTAGTTTAATTTTGAGTGGTTATATGAACAAAAGATTAGTTAACCATCTTCTTACACTTGGACAACCAAACTGTACCTTCGACCTCTAGATGCCAACTTTGACTAACTGATGGTGATCGATATATCTACTTGGCCTGCAAAATGTACTTGCACTTCATTTTTTGGTCCACAATGTTTATTATTGGAAGTCATAATAGAGACAGTAATTGTCAGTTCTTGTCACTAAACATGGAATTGTCTACTTGAGCTGATTTGACCAAGACAAACAGATTTGATCAGCTATTAAGAATAATTAAACTTTTTCTTAACCATTTAAAGATCTGTCAAATTTAACATAACACATTTTAAATTTAATTGTTTACTTTTATTGGAAGCTGGCTACATTCACAATTTTAAATCCATCATGTTTCAGTTAGAACTTTGTGAGTAGTTCTAAGTAGATGCAAACAAGTGGTATAGGTGGTAAGTAAAAACGAGAATTTTATGAGTACTTGAGCATCAGCTACAGGACAATGAAAGATTACTCAAACATTAATAAATCAATCCGAATACCACTGCGATCTCTGGGAGAAATAGACGTCTTGCTGATTCTTTACGCAGATCCACGCTGCCCTCACACTTGCCCCTGCACTCCTCTGAGGTCTGTGTAACAGGGCCACAGGGTTCCAACTCAAACTCAAGCGGGACTCAGTGTGCAACAGAAAACTGGATTTTACATTATAGGTTTTCTTTATTAAGGGCACAATTGCGTAGCTAAAATGTGAGTAAGTAGGAATTATTATTAACAAGTTCTCGGAGACCAAATTAAGCATCTTGGATTAATTTCATTGCAACAAAATTTGGAAACATTTAATATTGGATGTTTTCAGTGTGGATTGCAAATATGCAAAAGTTGAAAAATGTCGAATCATGGACACTGCCAAAAAGGCGTTAATATTGTGCCTCTTCTAAAATCTGCTCTGTTCATTTGGAGAATTTATTATCAATCTGTAAATACTGTCCTTTACTTTTGCTCAGCACTCAAATTGACCTTTACGTTTTGTGAATACGCAATAAAGCCGAGCCAACTGTAATATCCAAATGATTTGTCTGTGGCGCATTGTGCAGCTCAATATTCCTTTTGCAAAATCACATTCATCATGACTAATGCTGCTATTAGGAGAATATGAAAATAGAAGTGGTTTTACTTACTCTAGGTCAATGACTAGACATGTCACTGCCTCCGCCGCAATCACATTGGCACCCTCAGGTCCTCTCTGTGAAGACAAAACGGACATTACTGCGTGTTTTTCACTTTTGGTTACATACAATTTCTAACAATGCAGTAAAAGAATTAGAATACATATCTAGAGCAAATACCAAAATGCACCAACCACAGTTTTCTCAAACTGTCGTTTGTGGCTTTGTTCTTCACTATACTAACTGTATTGATGCCAATCCATGAAATTCTGCTGGATCGTGTATTGATTCTGTGAGACTAATCTATGATGATTAATGGCTGTTAATGAATACAAAATTGTAACATAAAGCCACGTTTTTACTTGCACAATTGTTAAATGATTCTAAATGACCAATTTTCTTCTAGTAACTGGATTTTGAGAAAACAAATTTAGTTTAACACTGTTTTTGTCTTGATTTAGATTATGTTAAGTTCACATTTTCAACTGATGAAGTCTGGGTTTAGATATACTGTAGAGGTACTCAGAAAGTAAAATACTATCTACATTAGGTTGTGTTTAAAAAGGATGAAGATCACTAGATCTTTTCTGGTATTGAATTGCTCATTTTAATTGCATTACATAAACACCAGCATTTTCCACTTGACCATGCATCAATCGTTAATAAAAATGGCATTGGAACTCGAAAGAAATTACATTCTCACATTATACACAATGATCAACATTACTCTTTATTATATTTAACTCCAGCTTCCTCCTCGTCTGATGACAGATCTTCAGAGGAATCACTCCATCCACATGAATCTTCCAAATCACTGTCCCAAGTCTCCATCCTTCAGTATTCCCAAAGAAAACACTCTAATCACAAACCCAGCTGCTATTCTTCACTTAAAAGCGCGCCACTAGACCAAAAAATGACAAAAGCCAGATTATTTTCCATCTTCAAATGTCAAAATCTGAACATTTTCCGCTTGAATCTTCCTTCGGCTTTCATTCAGATACACTTCTTCTGGACCTTGCATCAATTCTCTCTCCAACGCGCCGACACAAAGCAATCTCTACCAATGAACAAGGGCTGACAATTCTGTCCATGATATGTCAACTCCCTCCGCTTTCCCTTTTCAAATGTGCAAAACCCCAGCCGGCTCTCAGAACGCTGACCCTGTTCACGTAAAGGGCACAGATGGTGGGGAACAACTCATTTCAGAAGCTGTGGAATAGACCGATGCATTAGGAGCAGGAGTTTGTCGAGGCATAGAGATGTGTTAACAGTTGCATTTTGAGGGGGGCAGGTTGGGCTGGGGACATATTTCTTTCATAAGCTTTCCCATGACCTGCATCCAGGCTCTTAGCGCAATAGTCTGGCCTGGGACTATCCCACCTGTTGCTTTTGTTTGGCCACAACAGCTTTCAATAGCCTGTAGTCATCTCCACTAGTATACACTAGACTGAAAGTGTTAAGATGGATATAACAAAGATTGAGTAGCAAAATGACAAGATATATTGTGTAAGTTTGCATTTTATAAAATATTTTATAGGACACAATGTTAGGACTGGGTATTGCCAAAGAGATGATACGATACGTATCCCGATACACTTAAATAGTAAAAAATACAGTACATTGAAATTAATTTTTTATCCACAATGTAGGAAAAAACATATTGTATCTTAGATGTAAAAACATGTTTTTGAATATAATCGTCTCTAAAATCAGCGTATATTTGATGATGTAGAATAACAGAATTCAGAGGAATTGTATTTTCAAACAAGACTTTATGTTAGATATTGTCGTACAAAAAAGCCATTGTTCAGCTCAATAGTTTCAACCTTAGCTGCTGTCTAAGTTAATATAAACAGTATATGAATTTAAGTATGCCGATACGTATCCCGATACACCTCCCTGTAACGATGCGCATATTGCCAATGTGCTTGTCACGATATACGTATCTCCTTATCGATACATTGAGTAAACCCCTAGGACACATGCAAAATCTAGATGTTTTTAATGTTTCTTTTACATTGCTTCCTCATTAGTTCTACTTGTGAGATACATTTCTGTCCGCTATGAGCCTCAGAAAACACTGTTCTTAAATATTTCCCCTATGTAACTGTATGATGGATGACTTGTGGCAATAGTAATAAAAAAGGTGCATGCTAAAACAGTGGTTCCCAACAGACCCCCAAAACAATCCACTAAGGAAGTTCCAACCCACCACTTACAACTTTTCAAAAAATGTGTTTTATGTGTTGTCATTCAGACATGCAATAATCTTTAAAATATTCGACAGGTCTCTCTTTAAAGGCAGTGTGTCGTTAATTGTGCCATAGTAAGTTGAAGCTACACATTAAGGTTTTGATACACCTTTGTCACTTGTGTAAGTAAAACCATATTTAATACAATCTTGAGTCATATTTTCTTTTCACCATTTTCCTAAAATGTAGGAGAACATGCACCTGCAGGAAGAGCAGAGCAGTCACTCACCAATCAAATATTGTCATGACAACGTTAATATATATTAATACAAAGTCTTTCGCAATCCACGTGATATACATTCACGACCCACCTCCTGGGAAAGAATGTCATAAAAGTCTATGCACTGTTTTCATTAGGCTAACCATGGAGATACACCACAACAGTACACAGAAATGCTGCTTACATAATCCTTGCTCATCCTTACGAGACCTCCATGGTTTCATATTAGACAGTAACACATCACACCTGTCCCGCTGTGCCCCACTCCAGGACGGCTAAACAACTTAGTGTGCCATAGCGTTGATGCTATAGTGCCATTCCCAGTGAAACTCTATCTACAGACAATATCTGTCAAGCACATCCATTTTCACACCACACTGACCCTCAAGTCTGTAGCTAAGCCAAGGACGGTGCGGCTTGATTTAATTGTGGCAACGAGCAAAGGCAAATCCCCTGAAAACATCTCCACAGGCAGGTGCGAGCTGTATCGGGAATATCCTAGCCTGTTGGTGTTTGATTTTCAGTTAGATATAATGGATAGTGAAAGTGGTAATTGGGCAGTGATCTTGGTGTCCTAAGAAGGGGTTATGGAGATGCCGTTGAGTGCGGTAGCGTTGAGACAGAATTAGAGAATGGATTGGTAAGCTATGGACCACTGCCATTGCGTCCAGGCTTAGTATCTGACGGAGGGGAAAACAGCTGCAGCTACTCGGGGCTATGTATACATTCTAACCACCAAGGATTTAGGCACTTCATCTAAAGGCCGCTGGTGAAACTGTAGAGCTGACCTATGATCCAGATCGTATTTGTACTGAAGATATATTTAATCTCAAATACTTACACTTGAATTGGACGTATTTAAAGAAAAAAACACAAGTGAAACGGAAAATATCTTAAATTTAAACCTATCGATGTGAACCAAGTGTATTTCATCATGGCATGCAGAAATTAGTGTATAAAAACTGAAAAATTGGCCGATATCTGTAGGAACAAAAGATTAAAAAATGGACAGTGCCAAAATTAAACACATTGGTTAATTTAGTTACAAACTGGATACAAAGATTTTCACAGAGGATATTATATTGATGCCTTTCTTCAGGAAAATGCATTTCCTGCCTTTTGTTCCATAGGACACTATGGATGAATAAAATACAAAAAACAAAAACGTGGTTTCAGCTTCAGCATTGTTATGTAATATGTCACAGCAAGGTGTAACTGTGGCTGGTGTAAACATCTCAAACTCATTTCACTGAGGACCACACTGTGTTGAATGCAAGAACTTTATTGAATCATCCCAAGCAGAAATTAGAGATGTTCCCAATTAGGGTCTTTCTTTGAGGGCTGTCTGCAGGCTCCTCAGCCTCAAGCCCTCAACGGGAGATAAGAAGAGAATAATTGAAAGGGTTAGAGTTGGAGGGACAATGACACAAACGGTGTGTGTTTCCAAGGCAGGTGTGGTCCTGCTCCTGAACTTGAGATAACAAACTTATCTTCATTGTGTCGTCAATGTATTTTGAGATTAATACCATGTTTTCTTGATTTTATATTTCAAACTAAATCATATTGAGTAAAATTACAGAATGAGAGCATGTAACACCTCACATTTCAGCTCAATGGCAGAAGAAAAAACCTGTATATGATGGGTCTATTTTAATAGCAAAGATTTGTTGTTAATCACAGGTACATTTGAACCACTTGCTCCACTCTGCCAGTCAAAGTAATGTAACACCATGGACATTATGCTATTATGTCACAGTGAGGTGAAAATCCCTTTGGACTTATACCTTTTGCATAAGGTGGGATGCCTTTACTGAGACCTTTAGCCATACCTGAAGTCCACATTATATCAAGCTAATTTTCACATTCAAATCTGGAAAGTAGAACATAATGTCAAGAATCTTTTTACCCAAGCTATACATTATGTGATGTCTCATAGAACATCCTTATCCTTTGCAAAGCAAAGTATACAAGAGAAACTAAAATGTTCACTTATTACAAGCAGTAGTGGAATGTTTGTCCTTTGGGTATTGGGCTCTGTGAAGAGATTGAACGATAAAGTGATGCTTCCCTCCAAGTGATTATAAACAATTAAAATGTGATTAGGAAAAAAGAGGCTGAACGATGAACTTCTCTTAAAGCGATTAAAATATGATTAAGAAAATTATCTGCACATCCCTGTTTGAAATTACATCCTAAGAGCATCAGCATGATATTAAAATCAGAACAACACTTTAAAACAAGGAGAGCAAATAGATAGTGTTGTTGACATGAATTATTAAAGTGACAGGTGTTCATGAGTCAAACGACAAAGCAGAAGGAACTGTTCTTGTGGCGAGCAGACCTCTCCCAATGCGAGTGGCTTAAATAGTCCTTGTCTAGGATAACAAGGGCCCTCTGTCCCTAAGTCCTGGAGAGACCAGCCGAGAGGTTCACACACACTACATGTTGTGCATTTGGTTTTGGTTTCTTCTAACTCCTTTTAATTGTCCATGTAAAATCCATGCAGATTTAATTTTGGACATTATTAGGCCAAACAAGGGCTTAATTCGGTTCAAAATGAGACTAAAATGAGCCTAGAGTTGACCTTCAATAAGTTTTAAATGACAATTCCGGACAAAACATTCATTAATTTGTCTCTAGATTAAACAAATAATTAAATTGCAGTGGGCTTCTATCAACAGAGGCAGACCAGTAACTGCCAGTGGTACACATACCATAGTTTGAGAAACACTGTAGAAGAATTCTCTTTTATTCCCACACACACACACACATTTGAGTAGGTGTTGGAATTGGGTCTCACACTGGGTGAAAAAACACATTTACCATTGGACCACATGGAATGTAATATATGAATTCTTTTGGCCAATGTGAATTGTGATCTAACTGTTCTTTTTAGTCCTCTGTTACTGTATGATTAACTAGGATAATGAATTTTATTGTAATGAAACAAAGATGCACATACGTGACCCATGTCCACTTCTGTCTCCACTCTTGAGTTGTAAATATGTTTTTGCCTGAGGATCAAAGTCTGCGGCTTCATGCTTTGGAGTAAAACCTATTGAGTTTCATGAGCACGGACACACACAGTTAACTTCTAATTAGAAAGACAGCCGCCGGAGAGCCCTCTGATCAAAAGCTCTGTCCTCCAAGATGGCCGCCATCTCAATCATTTAAATTTGAGACATGCTTGACCATCAAAGGTGTGCTTCAATTTTTAAATAGAGCTCTTTCTCTCAAGACACTCTCGAGACAAAGAACACGAGTGGGAACAATGCAGAGCTGACGCAAAGGGCTTTCTTGGAGACAGCGTGTATTTTTCTTAAACAAAAGCATAATAGCCTCAATAACAAATATTTGAATAACTTTTTAGGTTGAATGGTATAATTATACATCACAAGATAAGTTGAGCCCAGATTCAGAAAGCGTGCGCACAACAACATACATCGTGATTTGGCAAGTTGTATGACAAAATTAATCTTACATACACTAAATTGTTTCAATATTTGTCACATCCTGGACAAAAAAAATCCAGAAAACAAAATTATACATTTATGGGAAAAGATTTGCCAACTACAGTATATTATGTATATAGTGCATCAAGCCTTCTTATATTGATTAAGCCAGAGCTTGTCAACCTTATTCAGTTGTGAACCCTTAGCGCAAAATGTAAAAAGTGACAAAGTAGTATTTAATTTTGAAGCATGGGCCTAAAAAAATGCATCTGGTAGTCTAGTAATTACTGTATCCATCACTACATTTGAAATTTGTAAAAAGCGTGTTTAAGATGTCAATGGGGGGAACCCCTAGAAATAATTTCATGACCCCAATGGAGGTCCCGCCCTTCTGGTTGAGAACCACTGGATTATAAAAGTTTGTATTAGCTTTGACTGAAAAAATAACAAAATTTAAGCTACACCAATACATTTAGAGTATTACAGTTACACAATTTGAGTGTACATTTTCGAATCAGTTTCATTTATGAGTATTGTAATCATTTACAAAATACGTGTAATCGAGTAATCGTGATTATTAGCCGTGGCTCATAAGTGAATTTGTAAGCGGTCAGGTAGGTCCCTAACTGTTCCGTTGCACATTTACAATGGTCCATTTTTATAAGAAATCTCACCCGTTTCATTTGATCTCCTCACTCTCTGCATTTGCGGAGCACTATTGCACTGCACTTTTAAATTGAATAATTGTGATTTCAATTATTCTTTAATTAATCGTGAATATTATTTTCATCACAATCTATTAGCCCTATTACACACGTGAAAAGATTTCTGATTTCGACCTTTACAAAGCCTGTTTTCAAAACTTTATTAGGATTTTCACACAAACAAAACAAAATAAAGATATTTCAATATCTCAGGGGCTTTTTGATGATGGAAAATCACTTAAAACACAGATTAGAAAAAAGAGAAAAAAGTGCTTGGTAAGTCACACGTGTTGTGTTGCCATCTTTCCTCTGCTAACAAAGTAAGTGTCCACAATAAAATAAGTCACGTGGGTCCAGGAGCTGTACACAAGTACATAAGAAAACATATTTGTTCAAAACTGCAGAATAACTTTGTGCAATTTGTATGACTGGGCATGCACTTCCCGTAGATTCAAACGCTCTGTGCATTCCAAATCTGTCCTTGGTGTCATTTCCCCATTAATCTCCACAGTTTCTGCTCAACCGTTCAAAAGGATCGAATTTCTATTTGCCACCAAACCGCCTCCTATCACTAACAAGAGACCAAGCACCCTCACTCTTCATACTGGCCATACATTTTAATGTTGTGTCATCCTGTATATCATAGTCATTAGTTTGTGATGAAAAAAACACTAACCATCTGTCCAGTTCCAGCTGCCACACCAACAATAACCAGCTCCTTTTCTTTGTGCTTGGGGATGTTTGGAACTGGAAATAGCCTATACAATTATAACTGATAAAATTCGATTAAGATGCTAATTTATCTCCCATCTGCCCTTACTGTAAGTCACAGCTTTTTATTATGAGGTGAATTACACTATCCAGATGTCCTAATGTGCTTGTTTGCTTGCTCGCGCCACTAGATGGAGACATTTTCATTACACTGGCAGCTTAGCAAGAGCAATCATTCAATCAAGCTGAACTCCATGGTGGCCGGTGCTCTCTGATAGTGGTTGACCTTTAGCGAGCACAAAACACTTGAAACTACTTTGTGTCCCTCTTGAGGCCCTGGTTGCAGAACACACGGAGACTGAGGCCAAGCTGTGAGCAACGCTTAAGGGCTTTTGTGGTGTTCTGAGCCACAAGTCGGATAAGAGATTTATGTTTTATGAAAGAAAAATGCAAGAGGAGATGGTTTCAGACTGCAGAATACTTAAATTACAGATTGTTGCTAAACACAAGTTGTACCACAAAGGAGTTTCCATGTCTGTAAGCTAATAGCAATTAGCCAAATGCTAGACTATTATTAGATGTAGACAGGACACTGTTAGGGGAAAACTGATGCAGTTAGTTTCTTAATAAAATACTGACATATTGCCTTTAAACAAAGAGCAGAGCTAGGTGGGTGATCTGACAAACAACATAAACATGCTTTTGATTTTATTGACATGAATGAAACAGACCTCAAAATTTAAAACTATACAGTATACACTCAAACTACTATTTATTGAGAAAGGATTACTGTAATTTCTGCCCTATTGAGCGCACCTGAATATAAGCCGCACCCACTAGATTTAAGTCAGAAAAATGATAAAGTACATATATAGGCCGCACTTGTTAATAGTAAGTCTATGAGAATCTATAATTTTGCTGCATTGCCGTATAAGCCGCATAGTTCAAAGCTCATGAAAAAGTAGCGGCTTATAATCCAGTAATTTCAATTCAAACCCCAAAAATCAAACCATTGAGAATTGCACTGAATCTCAATCTCTCAATTTTTCGATTAATTTCCCTAGACTTACAAAGCATGAACCGATGAAAACTAAGTGACATATCTCACAGAAAGTGAGTGTGTTGAAAATATATTTCACAAATGGAAATGATTACTAATTATGAAAAACTTTTCCACTCACAAAAACTTGAGTACTCGATTACATAGTTTTTGCTATTGATAATGGCAATAATCATAATGGAAACTGACATTTGATTAATTGCATAGCCCTGTCTCCACTTGCTTCAATAATCGAAACACATGCTAAACTGCTTTATGCTGAATACTAATTAGTTTGTAAAAGCCACACTGTTGCACAAAGACTTCTACAGTCAATCTCTTTCGCCAAGGACATGGACAATTACAATCACCATGGTGATACAAAACACCTAAAGAAATGCTCTTTACATTACCTCAACACTATCTTGATTCTGAGCTACAACATTGCATGGTGATTAGGCTCCAAAGACCAATCACAAAAGCAATTTTCAATGTAGATAACTATCAGCAACACGGCAGCTCTCAAATTAAAGCACAGACGGCTTGTCACTTCAGATTGTGAAGATTCCCCACTGTCACTTATCAAAACAAAAAAACACTTCATTGCATCTGATAGGGCAAAAAGAAACAACACTCTGACAGAAGAGAATTGTAATTATAATTAGGACTTCTGGCACATCGATTTTGAAAATGAGATAGAAGAAACTTTTGATAAGAAATAGTTCGCATTCAAAGTCTGGATGGCAAATTAGCTTTTTGTGTTTATCTCATATGATCTTGCTTAAAACACAGGTTTACCAAAGTGAGTCACCTGTCCCTGTCTCTTTCTGCAAATTCACTTTATGTCCCTATATTATTACTTCTTCTACACTTCTTCCTTTGCAGGTCAAACTGTTCTTCCACTAATCTTTATCCCATTATTACTCCTAAAAGTCACCTGATGTCGCAAAAGAAAAATGTATCCTTGATCTATTCAATTCTGCTCTCTGAAGCAGGAAGCAACAACTGTACAGTTCCCAGGGAACTTGTCCAGATTATGGTCTGAGTGCCAGTCTTGTGGTGCATGTTTTCCCAGAGTCTGAGTGGGATATTTCTTGGATTTAATCAGTTACCTGGGAAACAGTAGTGTGCCAGATGTGCCTTGGGAAAAATAAAATCCAATTTGAGTTGACAGATATATGAATGAAATCAAATAATTTTTTTTTTTTTTTTTTTACTAATTGTAAAAATTTTACCAAAGCTCTTGACTTTGGTAAAATGTTACACAATGAGTTTTCACAAATCTTCTGAGTTTTGATGCCAAATTGGCTCCTATTTAGCACAAAACTAAATGAAAACAAGACGAGAGATAGGGATTTTGATCAGGTATGAACCAGTTTGACAGATATCTGGCTACTGAAGTTTTTTTTTTTTTTTTTTTTTCACTCACCTGACTGAGACATGAATACGTTGTAAAGACAAATTTCATTCACAAATGTTGATAGCAGAGTAACTTTAGTTTCCTTGCAGTCTTGTAGTTTACTGATAACAGCCCTGCACTCGACCTATTGTGCTACAGAATATCTTCAACCCAAACATTTGTCATCACTCAAAAGTTTGAAAAACAATGATCTGATAAAAGTCTTCAACAACAACACAAGAGCAAGCTAACTTTAGCTTGGGTCTCCAGACTAAAGTTCTGATAGTGCTACATTTGACAAAGTTTCATCAGGCACTGCACTCCTTTCATCCAACATTTCTTACAGATATTCTTGCAACACTGAAGGATGGATCAATGACAAAACCGCCTCACGGCTACACAACAAAGTGTACCTTTTATCACTTCAACACTTATTTTCTTACCAAACACTCGGGCTCTCTCATTCACGCACATGTATTCCTGTGCACTGTTATAATGTGCTTTGCTTGTCGTCTTTCATTTATGACCCTGACAGTCAAGGAGCACAAAGGTAAAAATAGGCTTTCTGATTGACAAGCGAATAGGTTGCGTGTAATTGTAGGAGGAAGAATATAAGAGGTAAAGAATGGCTGAGGACAGAAGCAAGTACAAATGAAAAATAATGAGTTAACAGTGCAAGAGGAACTCACCCTTGGAATACTTTTTCTCCAAACCAGTCTCCTCTGGCCAGGCTGCGAACATACACAGCTTCTCCACCCACGCGCTCAAATTTGGTCACATCAGCCTGGAAAAGAAACAAACAAAGACAATTTAGCGACAAACTGAACCCAAAATATGAAAAACTTTGGCTAAGGCTTGTGAGTCATAGCCCCAGTCCATCACTTTTACAAATTGCAACGTACTCTTTATAAACTAGCAATTTCCAACAGCTTACAAAGACATTGGAAAAGCATATGCCGTGACGGACAGTGCATCTCTGTCTATTCCCACCAACACTAGTGTCTTCCCCCTGAGTGCACGAGCATCCAGGCAGCAGTGACCACTTCATTAGCCCACTGACGTTTGACTGATGGAAATGCGTCTCTCTTGCAGGCTTCACACACCACTCAATGGAGCACAAGTCTGTTTCAAAGCCAGTGATCATCAGAGGGGGGCAAAGCTAGATTTTACCTCTTAAGAAAAAAAAAAAAAAGTAAATAACTCTACTGAGAAGGAAGTGAACAAAAAAGGCAATCAGTTGATCACTTTGCATAGGTATTTTCACAATGTTTCAATCTGATTATTTCTTTAGGTCTGTTTTCTGTGGGGGATGTTTTAAGGGTCCTGTAATTTGAAAACTAAGTTAGTTGGAAACATTTGATGACCTGAAACTCATTGTTTATCAAAAGGTTCATACAAAGATGGTTTCATTTTTGAAACGTTGTTGTTATATTGATTAGAGTGACAGGAGGACCTTGAGATTATCTCATGAGAATGGTTCCTGGTCTCAACAAGTCTGAGAACCCTTGCCTTAGTAAAGCTGTCACTAGAGTCTGCATACCATTCTACATGCAGGGTGATCCACTAAGCTAAAAGCTAACAGCACCCACCACCCTCCTTATCACAGATTTTAGAACTTCAATTTCATATCATAAATGTTTTAAGATATCAATATAAGATTATTTTAAGCTTTCTTACCAGTTTTAATTGCTACCAGTAGATTTAAATGGTATAGAAAAAGCATGCACATGGGGAAAGACTTTGTTACCATTTTCAGCCCAGTCACCGAAGAAAACAGAATGTCAAAAACGTATGATGACCACTTTTTCACACCCTTTTTTTTTTTTTTTTTACTAAATATGTGATAAAGCCCCAACAAAATTTTGGTTGAAACCACGTGGTGACATTTTGTAGATCTTAACCTATTATGTAAAATTATTGTTTAACTGTTAACAGTGTTTTTCATCATAAGTTCTTTAAAGTTATTTTTGGATTTTTCATTCGTATTTGAGTAAGGTTGTATTTTCCTGCAGCTGATGTTCAAGCGTTCAGAAAAGTCCTGTTTTCAACTAGTCCTGCCCACTGCTGTATTATTGTATTTTTACCCAAAAATGACAACTCAAGTTAAAACAAATGAATCAGAATGTTGCGGCTTTCCATCAATAAAAAAGAGCGTCTGCTGCTTCAGTGGATCTGTTTGTGTTCCTAAGAGAGATATGTCAAAAACACAATAAGTCTCTCTTAAATATTATCGCAGTGAGCAGTGTTACAGCAAAACCTATTGGGTCCCTCTAAACTACAAAAGGCTTCACCCATCTAATCCAGCACCAAACCAGCACAAAACCAGTAATGAAAAACATATATGGTTGAAAAGTGGACTGTGTGCCGGATCCGATCGCTTGAAGGAGTATCATTTTTCTAAGGTTCCAATTGACTGGAAACCAAAGGAGAGTATATCCGCCATTGCAGGCACTCTCTCCACCCCCTGTATTCACTGTGCAGGCCTCAGGTGGCAGGTGTGAAGACAGCCTAATATGTAGTCTGTGTTGTGTAGTGCCAGAAGGGCCAAAGCCCTCCAGAAAGAGTGTGCTGTCGGTGAGTTGGACACAGAGCCAAGCGTGTGAAAATAGCTGGGGCAAAACTGGAAAGGTCAGGTGTATGTGTGCTCCTGACTTATATCTTTGCACCACACATGTCCTGGTGGCTTTTCCTAATACAGCTGGGGTACCGGATTTTCAAGCTGCAAAACAGAATGTAGGTATTTATTTTGTCCACTTCTTAGCTCTCCCAAAATCCTTCGACACATGATAAATAACCACATGGATCATTTTTAGTTGCTTGAAAATGTTATTTTATAGACAGTAGAGTGAATCTGGAGTGGACCATTCAAGCACAGATAAAAGAAACAGTCGGCATCAGAAGCCACGCCCACAAACGAACCTCCACAGGGAAAACTTAACATGGATAGTTAATCAGAGCAAACGTTTTATCACTCACTCCTTAACATTTACAACAGCAAGTGTGGACTTAAGGAAATATATTGTGTCAAATATGGATATGAAGACATGGAGATGAATAAAGCGATCCAGCTGTCCAAATAGCTAATTATATCCAACAATGCTAACGATAGCTGTGAGTTAAATGCTAGTGTGATGCTAGCTCTGCTGGGGGCATTTACACAATTACAGAACTTTCTATTTACTTTTCTGACATAACTCCACATCAACAACATCCATTTAAACTTTGTTCTGATTCAACATGAATTAGTCGTGGTAAAAATACACTTAATTAACCTCAAAGCATCTTAAAAGAGGTAAAAAGTTAAGTTTCCCTGAAGACTTTAGCCATGGCGTTCCCCCACAGCAGGCCACGTAACCAAATATGACGTGTTACCAAATGCATCTATCAGAGTGCTGCTTCTGGCTGTGTATGAGAACTAAAAACTTTCTTTTAATTAATTTAATTCAGACAGTACACAACAGTCTGATTTAGTCCCAAAGTGAAGCATTTTTTTTATACAATATTGTTGAAAAAGACTGTGTACTAATTGACTTAACTAAAAATCTCAAGTATCCCAGCTTTAAGCACTTGACTTAAACCTCTTTAAGATTCAGAAATTTTCCAAAAATAAATTTCCCTAACCCTATCTGAATAAGAAAATAACTCAAACTTGTTTCCTTTGATATCTCTAAAATAGCTATAATAAATCTAATCTGTCTGCTTTACATACCAAAATAATGCTCTTAATTTGACTTGAGCTGGTTTTATTTTCGGCACTCAATATGAATGCAGAGCGTAAAATGTTCTCTGCAAGTGGACCTGCGTTTTTGACATTGTGATTAAATATTGCTAAGTTATGGCAACTAAAAAACTCCAGCTATTTTTCAATTGACATCAGTATTGTATCTTAACCTTGTCTCTGAGTTCCACTGGTGCAATTAGAGAAGAACAAAAAACCTTCTATCCACACTGTAACATCGATGCATTGCAGTGTCACCTCCGGTTCAATGCTTCTCAGGCAAAAAAGCATTCTGTATAGCTGCATCTCACCTTAGCAGTAATGGAAAGACTAACAAAGCACCAACATTGCACCTGATACAGTACATTTGCACTCATTCACCAATGCTTTTATGTTCTTTTATAGCGATGGGTGTTAATGGGCATCTAAAGTGTCAGACAGCAGAAATTTAAAGCCAAGAATAAAAAAGAAAATGACAACTAAATACATTGGAAATGGTACCGTAACACAATGACAAATTCAGACAGAAATGGAATAAACCCCACAGCTTTTCTGTACTTTTATAATGAGCTTTGGTTGAAATGCAACTCTCTTAAACCTGATTTTCGAGTGGTGTAAATAATCACTGCCTAATTCCACTTATCTTGGAAATGTGTGTCTCAAAGGAACACATGATTATAGCATTTGAACATTGAGAGCTGTGAACGAAAACATAATTTAATCCCTTTGTGCTCACAAGAGACCTACAATTTCCTCAAAGTGTTATTGTTTTTTTAAGAAAACAAAATGGAAAAAATTGAACAAAAAACTGTCAAAATATTTATTTTTGTTATCACGCACATCCCCTAACTGCGATTTTGACCTGTTTTCAAATAAAGGACGCTGTAATAAATAGTGGCTGATGAAGAGAAATAAGATTCCACCTCAGAAATGGAGGTTTTTGTAGATTTTCTCCAGCTCTTTCTGCCTGAGAAGAGTCTGATACTCAGTCAAGCCCCGAGACACACCATTGTGTAACAATGGAGCACCTGACCAAGAGCAACGATGTGAATGTGTGAGGCGCCGACAGTCTGATGGCAGTCACTCTAAAGACCTCCATCATATCTGCTTTACTGAAAAATGAAGAAATACTGTACATGACCCATAGCTTTTTGTCGCTGATGCCTAAGACAACATAATGTTTTCTAGCAGTGCACTAAAAGGATATTAAAAATTACAAAAAAGAAACATAGAAGGCTTAGAACACTTGCTTCCCATTAAGGAGATGGTAGCTTTGATTCAGGATTTGGACCTTCTTGTGTTACATGGTCTTCCAGGTATTCGAATTTGCTCCCACCTCCAAAAACATGCATGCTTAGGTCAATTGGCATGTGTAAAAATAATAAATAAATAAATAATCAAGTGAATGATTGTCTGCCTCTCTGTCTGTGATCTGAACAAATGCATACAGACAATATAATATTATGATCAAAAACATTAAGAAACAACTCGTGATCAAAAACATATGGAAAAAGAAATTTGTCATCGTCTCTCCCCTCTGTTTTGCATGTTTCCCTTTGGAATACTGATGGCAACAACATGTGGCTGCACAAATTGGGAAAAAAATATCTAATTCTGTTTTTTCTGACCAGTATACTTATTGCAACTCAATTTGCGATTTATGTTTTAACAAAAGAATTATGTTCAGAGTTCATATTTTAGAGATAAATGACTAAATGAAATATGATAATGAATTAATCCCACATATTTTGTTGTTCGTGAAGGACATTTTGAGTTCAAAATGTTAAGTGATTTGGCATTGAAATTTCAATTATTTGTGCAGCCTTACAACACTCTGTTGCCATGGCTCTCTACATAAAATAGATACAGTGGCGGACTTCCTTGGGGAAAAGTTTACATTGAGATTGGATCAGAACCACAGCTTTATCAGTCGCTGCTCAACAACTCCAACAGCAAATGTGGACTTAAGAAAATACATTATGCCAACAACTATAAATACAAAGACATGGAGAAGAATAAAACAAAAGTTTGTAAATATATCCAACAATGTTAACAGCAGCTGTGGGCTAAATGCTAGTGAGATGCTAACATTATATTTGCCTAGCGTATTTAACTACTTCAGAACAATCTGTTTACATTTCTGGTATAACACCATTTCAACAACACTCATTGAGATTCGAATTGAAATAGTTGCACTCAAAACACACTTAAAATCACCAGAAAATGTCTCAAAAGAACAAAAAAAGTTGCATTTCCAAATGAATTCTTGTGTATCTTTAGTCATGAAATTCTCCATCGCCAAACCATACCCCCCATAGCCGTCTGTGTTTATTGGCTATTTCAGATTGGACATGTAGCCATTTTATAGTTTTCATTCATTAATTTTAGCGCTGGTTCCCATTTAGGATGAACTGGAGTCTATCCTAGTGATTTTGAGTTTTAAATCATCAACAGACAGACAATCATTCACTCTCTCAATCGGGAATTACCAAATTAACCAAATAACCTAAACCTTTTTGGAGGTGGGAGGAAGCCAGACAACATGGAGAGAACATACAAACCCTAGACAGATCATGAGTTGCTGATGTGGTCCAACCCTGGAATTGAACCCACAATCTCTCCATTTAAAAGCCAGACCTCTAACCAGTCTGCTAACATGCACCAACAGTTTATTGCTGTATTTCATAATTAACAGATTTTCATTTGTCCACAACTGTTAAAAGTCAAAACCCAACTACTGACAATGCTTATTTTGGTTTATACTATACATAAGCACCATTTTGTCTTAGGATGAGTAGCAACCAAATGTGTGAATTATTGTTGTTTGGATTTAATAGACAAAATAGCACACACTTTGTTAGACCTCAGACTTTGTGAAACCTGATGACGACTCACTATAAAATGCAACAGACTTTCCATATTTGTGTAAAGTTAGGTAGTTTTTGTGAGTGATTATAGAGGATTATTGTGGCGACAGGCTCACCTTTCCTTTGGTGATGATGAAGAAGGTGTCTCCTCTGGCCCCTTGTCGGATGATGTACTCTCCATCTTCATAAGTGGTCTGTTTGGGAAAAAGAACAGAAGCAGCAAAGGTTACTCCAGTGTCCTGGCAGTACAGAGCTTCTTCTTGTCTCTGTGTGCATAAACATACATAGACTAATGTTATTTGTGAGAAGTGACAGGCTTTTGGCATTCCATATTTTTAAATTTAAAATATCTGCAAAACGGAAACACTGATTATGTAATGTACCTACAGCTGCTTTAGTACTAACAGAGCAGAGACCTTAAAGCCATATCTGCTTAGACTCGCCTTTCAATAGACCTTTTTATTTTAAGTTGTTGTTATTCTTGTTTTTGTGTATACTTTATTGGGATGCAAATTGTGCTGCAGTTTCTGTATGAAATGTGCTACACAAAAAAATCTTCTCATACTTTTTTTGACTTAGCGTTTGTGAGATCAGAATCTTCAGTAACCTTGGGACAACACAACTTTTGTAGCTAAGCAGACATACAAAAAAAAGTGTATTATTTATTTTTACATGTCATGTAGCTGCTGGGATTTGCCTTCTTTTTTTTTGAAGTAATCCCAAATGAATCATGGGTAGACCTTGATTCACCATTAGACCAGGTTAGCCTTGTTAGATAAAACAGTTGTGTCCTCTTTTTATTTCTCTAATTTGACCATTTGACCTTTGTTTTGAATGACCAGAGGATTCCCATTACCCATTTAATCTAAAAGCATTGACAGATGTCTAATTGACTTTGCATTCATGTTGCGTAATGCTTTGTATACCTTAATCCTTTTGAGGGACATGACCGTATACAAGAAGAATCCCAGGTTGCCCATTGCATACTGTATAGCCCTGTGTATACGGCATTGACTGTAACTCAAGGTGAAGCTATGTAATGAGAAAGACGTCATATCCATGGAGATAATGCTTTCTCATGACAAAGAGAAAAATGATGTAATATAAATACAGTGTTCACCATTTACTTTGTGGAGAAGTTCCAGAATGCTATCTGCCATATTTATTCTTTCTCAGCTTCAAAGGATACAAAACAGTGGCTTGCTTGCTTTCTTGTGTGCTTGGAGACAAAGCTTTCTATTTCTAGTCCGAAGGCTCTTTTCACAAAAGGATCCTTTGACATTTGCCAGGTACGTCTATTGTGACTGTGCCTAAGCCAGGATGTAGCTTTATTGTGAACACCACATGTTCGCTTTTCTATGCGTCACTCTGAAGATGCTGCCAGTCAAACCATACTACCTAAACATTGTTTCTAAAGTGAATTGTTTATTTTTCACATACAGTAATGAATTCAGACATTAAAAGAAAGTGTAATCCATTGGTGTCTGTTCACGTTCCACAGTTCTATTCTTATTTTTAAAGTGCAATTTGCGATGAAACCTCACGGTGGTTTTGCAAGTGATTAGACGCATTCACCTGTGACAGCAAAAAAATGCCTTTAAACAACATTCATTTTAGCTACCCTGAAATGAATGTGAAAATAATATTGGCCTGTAGAATGTGACGTCATGTGAATCGAAATGTGATAGGAATCTGGCAGAAACAGAAATTTAAACTAAGCAAATAAAATAAATTATTCAATTCAAATAGAGAAAAATGCTAACCTTTGGTCAGATGATTAACAGAAGAAGAATCAAACATATTTATTGAATTTTCAGAACATTATCATGTCCACTAGGTTCAATCTACTCAAAGTGGCCCTCCAAAAATCTTATCCAGCCCTCAACCCATATTACAAATATTGCAATATTTTCTAGTTAGGGTTAATTCTTGGGTTAAGCTTTGATGTAATTCTGCATTGACCTAATGCTAGTCTCTTGGTTCAGACTTTGCTAGTCCTTGTTCTGTGCTGGCTTGAATTTTTTTTAGAGCAATACTAAACTAACAGAGGCTATAGCAGTAGTTGCTAACATCATTTAAACAAAATTTGCACAGTGGATAGTTTGTACAACCCTAAATTTTGGCAAAGTTGGTCACATGTTGTGAACTCTGTAAATTCTGGCCTTGAGCAAAATTAGGTTGAATATTCCTGAGGAACACTAACTCTGTAACAAAATCGATCAGAGTCAGAGTTAGTCGAGGGCCACATTTTAAAATATACGTCCCTCTGTGTTAAATTCAAATATGGCAATACTGTATAAAGCTAATACAACACATTTACTATATATCCAGAATGATATTTTGTCACATTACATTATGTTGCGTTACATTATATTGCACATAATTTCATTGCAACAAAACTTTGGACAGATTGTATGCTTTTTGCTGAATTCCAATGCATATTACATTTAATAGTCACATCTCAGCAATATAAGGGGCCACTATCAATAATAATCTGAAATCATGCTGAGGGGCCACATAGTATCCTCTTGAGGGCCGAATTTGGCCCCCGGGCCTGAGTTTGACACCCCTGATATAAGAGATGCTGTTGCAATCACTGTGTTCCTAATGCTTGTTACATTCTTAATCCTATTTTCTGGCACATCTCTGGCTTTATAGTTACTTACAATATCTTACCTTGACATCTGAACCATTGTGCTTTTTCATCCTGCCTATGTTGCTAGCTTTCTCAAACACTCTCTTTGCGGCAATGAAAAGGATGCATTGAAGAGTGCAAAAGGCAATCTCTTACCTCTTCAAGAATGTCCACCATCTTGCTCAGAATGTCTTCTTGTAAATCGTGGAAGGTAGGCACGCTGTAAGGAAAAAAAAATTTTTTCATTTAGAATTTATTCTTTTGAGGCCTAGAAAACAGTGTTGAAAGCCCTGTGTGTGCATTAGCCTTGCATTCAGTTCAATAATGGATAGAAGTCTCTTTATGAATAATATGGGAGCACAGTATGGAGAGGGATCATTTGCTTTAAACAGATGACAATATATATTTGTCAGTGGTCGACCCTAAAAAAATTCAGTCTATTACAATAGTGACCTTTTTGTGAAGAAATTATTGTTGACTGTATATTATGATTAGATGTTGCTGATCCTGTTATTAGTAGCAATTTTAGTGCATTTTGTTCATTGTTTCTATTGTTGTGGGAAAATTTTGGAAGAATAATTTGAGTATTGCTGACAAAAAAAAAAAAAATAAATCCTTGATTTCTGTTATTGTTAATCTCAAGATTGTTGGTTTTGCAATTGCAAGTTATTGAGTTTTGTTATACCTCCTGTTGTGGTGTTTGTTATTGTTAGCGCAGAAACCTTTTAAAATAAAATTATACATTCACGTGCAAACTTCTCCCAAAATATTTCAGACATAGAAATCTGAAAAATGAATGATATAAAGTTGAAAATTTTGCTTCATTTTGTAGACACATTACATACTAAAAAATTAGACTAATTTTGTTATCATGATTTATTAAAAACGTGCAAGCAAAAAATTACATTTGTTACTGTTTACAATTAAATAACTCAAATCAGATTTCCCCTAGCACAGATTCAAGAACTTGCACCTCTCCCTTTTCCTGAACACCCGCTCCACCTCCCTCTCCTAGATTAGCCTGTCCTGGTCCTGCTAGATGAGTCATTTCCCTCTGTTTATGGACTCTGGCTCTACAGACTTAAACTTTATATCATGGGAGTGGTTCTCCTCGAGGTTTATCTTTTTCCTCGCCGAGAAGGAGGGTCTAAGGACAGGGAATGCTCTGGCACAAGTATTTATTTGCTTGACACGTTTGATCAATCACTGTTTCTGAATATTTATTGTTTTATTTTCTACCATTGATGTTTGCTAAAATACGCAAAGATAAATTGATTGGATTTGATTCCTTGTCAATGTATCTATTCAGGTGAAAATCTTTCCACCGTGTCCTGCCTCAGTCTAATAATTCTCCCATCCCAAAATCTATGAAGTTTGTCTTTTGTTAGCTTTGTGACTCACTGCTGTTAGCATACCGATACGTCTCACTCCTAAATGTTGTGAAAAAAAGCTTAAAACACATTGCACTTAACAAATAAAAGGCTCAGAAAGAATTAGGCAAGTGAGCAAAACATGTGGACTAAGAAGAAGTTTAAAATGAATTATTCTGTTTTTTGAACTCATATTTATTAAGGTTGGGCTACATTATAATATACACTATTTTGATGTGTGAAAAAGTTCAAATTTAAAACTTTAAACAAATGCGATCTAAACACAAACTAACTCTTTCCCTGCCAATGAGACAACGTGTCGTCATAACGAACCCAACCGTAGCCTGCCAATGACGACAATTGTCGTCATAAGCTTTTTTTTATATGCGGCGATAGATGGCTCTCTGACGCACGTGTCGTGCACCAGTAGTAAACAATCATGTTGCACTTTCATATATTCACCACCAGAGTGCAGTATACATAGACAAGCGCAGGGAAGCAAGGACGAAAATGCACGTCTTCCTGTTACATTAGGCAGCGCAGTCGGCTGTGTTAGGTGATCATCCGCATCTAAGGATGTGTTTCTTTTCAAACGGATTAAGGCAACACATCTTGGACAAAACATTGTTGAGTAAGTTAGAGCAGATATTTGATCTTTAAAATGAAGAA
This sequence comes from Mugilogobius chulae, assembly GCA_038363315.1. Lineage (NCBI taxonomy): Eukaryota > Metazoa > Chordata > Actinopteri > Gobiiformes > Gobiidae > Mugilogobius > Mugilogobius chulae. Next base: position 27,095,160 of record CM076407.1, read on the forward strand.
AAGACGATCCTACTGGACTAGGACTCTAGGAGAAGATCAAGCAGCGAGTCTGGAAGAGAAAAACTAACCTTTTCTTTGTGAGCGATCCAAAGTGTCAGAGTAAGTCAAACTACTGTATTTCTTCATGTTTGGAGGGTTTAATAATAATCTTTGCACTGTGAAAGCGTCTGAATCTATAGAATCTGCATCAGAAAGTAGAACTACCGTGATGTTCCTCGTCTGTAACACAGGTTTTGTTGGTTTAAAGATAAAAAGACACTCGTCTCATTGTTTTAATCACGTGAAGCTTGTATTTTTATCCTAAACAAATTATTTATTGTACTGGCTAATATCTTTCACTAAAAGTAGAACAGACAAAAATAACAATGACATGAAGTTTGATTTAGAAAAGGGCGTTATCTAAAGTTTCTCGTCAAACACTGAATGTATGAAACAACGAATTTCAAATGCTATAAAAAGAGAACGGAATATGTAGAATACATTTATTTTTTTAAATGAAAGTAGACCTGTAGTCTCATTTGTGAACAACATTTCCCATAAGGCTGGCATCAGTGATAATAACTGTATAGTGTACAGCTATAAGACTGAAACACCAAACCACCCTAAAGAGGTGGATTGTCAATTATGCCATTCCCAAATTTTCTTGTGTAATAAAAAAATCCTCCTGTCCTAAAACATACTTAAAACCACATGTTAGTTGCACACACTTGTACACATATTGATAGAAATGGTGAGGTCTACACTTTCCCATAAGGCTATCAGATTAACAGCCTGTAATGTTTGTTCCGTTTGGCGCCTGCTTGAATTAATGCTCTTATCAAGCATACTAAATAAAAACTAGCCAATGTTTATCAAGCAGCAGCGGGCAGAAGCGGCACCGGACAAACAAAGCCCTTATCGCTTCTTCCCATCGTCTCTCTCCCCTCCCCCCTTCGACTCATTTTCCACGCTTTATTACTGTAATCGCCACCATCTCACCCTCAACCTCCCTCAATCCAAAATTTTGCCTGTCCTGACTGGCTTGCTTGACTTAAACAAAACCCAAACAGCGTGGGATCAAGCTGCGACATTGTTGAACTGGACAAAATAATTTCCTTTTGTGATAATTCCAATACAACAGTTTTCTTTTGTGTATTCCAGGCTTAATTAGTTTTGCAAGGCCAGTGGGAGACTTGGCTTTTTTAATAGTAACACTGTGTTCAGGCTCAATTTATAGCGTCGGAATTGTTATGCTGCTATTGTGAGTCAGGTTCTTAAGCGACTATAAGGGCCAGAAGTGCGTAGAAGAATGAATGGAAATTATATAGATTAGTAAGGTATTCAACTTCTCATTCAGCTCAAGAACTTTGCTTTTTCTTTCCTTCTGCTTTTGTAAAAATTATATATGTGGTGGCTACAAAGAGGACTATTAAACCTCTACAGCTCAGGCATAGATGCTTTATGGTTGACAGCAAGAGTACAGTGCTTGCAAAGTATTCAACCCCTTGAACTTTCTACATTTTCTCTTATTATGACCACAGAAATCAAACATTTCACTGAAACTTTGTATGACAGACCAACACTAAGTTGCACACAATTGTGAAGTTACTAAAGGTTAAATCCAACAATACAATGGGCCAGAAGTGTGTAGAAGAATGACTAAATTATAGAATGGTTTGGTATTTAAACTGTAATTTGGCTAAAAAACAGTGCCTTTTCTTCTTTATGCTTTCTGTAAAAATATGTACAGTATATAGAGATACAGAAAAATGCCTGAACTACAGTTGTCAGCACATACGTTTAAATCTTTTAGCAGTGTTGAGAATAATCTTATTGTGTGTTCCAGGCAATTTGAAATCTTTCCCTAAATGTGCCGCTTGAACTGGTAAATCCTACTAGTGAATTGGGCTGGTCGAGGAACACCTACTTAAATGAGATCATCAATAGTCCTAAAAACTAAATCTAGGGCTAACTGATGCAACAACTGACATTGGCTACAGGTTAAAGCCAAGATACTTTAAGTAAAGTGGTTATGGCTTCTCAATATGGAGATTGTGGGTTTGAACCTATGGTCAGACAATGGAATTACGATATGGACAAAAATGCATACCTCAAAAAGTTTTTTTACGTATCTTGATTTAAATATACGTATATCTTGATTGCTTTGAAAGACATTTTTTTAAGTGATTTTTTTTCCCCTAAGCTTTTAGCTTGCTGATTAGAAGGTGTAAATAAAATATACACTGGACAACAATTTTGGTGATGTCGTTTGGTAAATAAAGGTACGTTTGTTGCATAAAACTGTAATTGGCTGTAACAGCATTTGTGTTAACCCTGCTGTACAGTGTTACCCCGCCTAAGGGCCAAAGTCACTGGGAGTTGGCTCCAGTCACCTCTAACAAGAAGAAGAGGTAGAAAATGGAAGACTGTTCCAAATATTTAATGTTTATGTGGTTTAACCTGCACAGTATGCTGTGTACGAGTAGATTTAGCTAGAACACTTTGAAGTTGGAGCTCATAATACAAAACAAGGACAGTCCCAACTTGAAACGATTGACTCCACAGCACAAAGGATTGTGGGAAGCACAAAGTTTACTTTGTTTACAACTAAAACAGTTAGTTACCCCAACTCAGAATAGCAGATATAGAATATCAGAAGCAATGCATTTTGACAAGACTGGAAAAATTCTGTCAATTACACAAACAGTTGGTAATATAATCTTAAATGTTTTCTTGACAAAAAAAAAACATTTAGAACATTGCCTTTATCTAGATGGTTGCATTAAAGGCAACCCAATCTTTGATTTATCTTGCCAGTATATTTTTCATCTAAATAAAATCATTTAACATTCACACTGAAACAGTTTTCTGAGACTTTGGACAATCAAAAGTCTGGACTTTTTTTTCTTAAAGCCTTTGATTCAAAGTGACTCTAATCATAAGTGAGAATATGCTTTTGCACAGAAGAAAAACAGACTGCAATATCTACCTGGATGTTAGTTGGTAAATATGCAGAGCAGTCAAGGCCTGAATTACGGTAATTTGGGAATATTTTTAGTTTCCTCAAATTGTCTATGAAATGCATTTAATTTCCTCCTGACCCTCCTGAAATAAAACAAAACAAAACACTGAAAGCTCTACAACCAAAAGATTACAGAATGATTGTCCAAAAATATACAACACTAACACTAGTTTAGAAATAGTCAAGTTTTTTCCCTCAGAATTATAGTAACATTGTATATCCGGGACCACTTTGGTTAGACCCCATTCAAAAGCTGTATTAACACAGTAAAAGTCCACATGCGGATCTGATAAATATTTACATATCTGTCTGACAGTTACGCAACGGTCGTAAAAGGAAATATAGCAGAAAGACTGTGGCCAGGTCTATTCTTAGTTAAGCTCTCACACAGTCCTACTATAATAGAAAAAAATGAATTAGAAATTGTATTGTATTCCACAACTGGAGTAGACGTGTAGTTGAATAAAAGATGCACAGAATAAGGGTTGTCACCTGCTGTAGGATTGATTGTGTAGCTGACATTTTGACCGAGTGTGAGCACAGAATTTGACCTCTGTCAAATGAATTCCATTGGTTTTGTGTGGTCAACAATTGTGTTAAACAGTATGTAATGAAATACACTGGGATTTCAAAGTCTATTTGAAATTGAAGGGGACATATTATGCTAAATTAACTTATAAGCTATTAACCTTGTACAACAGTGCTTCCTCATTAATAAAAATTTTTGTTTATTCATGTATGCCTGAGTGATATTGATCTGAGACCAAGAAAAGCCCTGTAATAGTTTATTGGCTTGCCTTGTACTAGTTATAGTGTTTGTTAGTGGTTAGTAACTGATTATAAGTTTGACAACTGTGGAACAATGGAAGCTTTCAGAATATGATGCTGCCTTCTTGTGCCATTTAGTTGGAGATTACATTGTCTCCAGCTGTTAATGAACTGAAGAGCGAAAAGGGGCAAAAATGTTTTTGTCTAATCAAGTGGAAAAAGGTCCACACTTCTAGATTAGCTCCCAAATGGTCTTTGAAAGTACTTTTCTTGTCTAAATAGTCTTTCGTGTTGCTTACCAAAAAAACATTAAAGACAATTTGGATGGTAATTTAGCTCTGCTTCCCTTTTCACTTTATCATAGTTCTCTTGCTCGAGTCTTGTTGTACTGTGATGTGCATGTGTCTTGTTTAAGATGTTTTCTTTAAGTTTCTGCATGACACAAAAGCAAATAAATTTAATGTACTGAATGAGCCTATAACTAAGATTACTTTGTATATTTGTTTTGTCTTGGCAATCGATTGCTTAAAATTTAAAGAAACTGAAAAGCGATAAGCTTTGCCCATATTTAAATAATTTTATTTATTTAGCACAATTATTTGAGACATGTGGTCATGTTTTGATGTGATTTGTGAAGTCAATAGTGTCAGTGTGGTCCTTAATATTTTGCTAATAGCTCCTCTACCTGAGTTTCTTGCTGCACTGCTTTGCCGTGCGATAAATGCGGACTCGTGCTAGATGATAGTCTAGTTTTCTGAAGAGTTGTTGCTTTGGGGTCCACAATGTCCCGACGCACTTTGCTGCATGTGTGAACTAAAAGAACGGCTCCAACTGAGAGAGCTCACAGCCCAGGGTTAGCATGAAACGGCCGAGAGAAAACTGTCTTATGTGCACAAAACGTAACAACTCCAGCTGGCACATACAGTGTGTTTCAGTGCTATCATCGCTGCATTCTTTATACTCCATTATTTCAGACAGCGTTCCTACAAGCTCCACTGATGTCTATGTCTGTCGCACAGAGATGTGACGTGTGTCAATGACGTCACAAACAACATCATCAAAAAAGCAAAGTACTTGCTCCAGAGCAACAGCTAAAATGATGTGTGAAGTTCCTGGCCCCTCTTGGAAACACAACACAAAAGGAAGTAAGAGCTAAAAAGGTTACAAAAACAACAAAATGTTCCTACAGTGCGAAAAGCCCCATTAATTGATCCATTATTATATCAGTCTATCTCTAAAATGAGCTAATGATAGCATTTTTTAGTAAACTGCCATGCTAGGTACACATCCTACCACTGTTGCTATAATTACAGCAAAGAGCAACAGTGAGTACATTTTATTCCAACACTCATCAGGAACATGTTCATTTTCTGATGCTGAGAGAAGCTTTTACCATGTTTTTTCAGCTCCCAAGGTTCAGCTCAGGTCAACCATCCACTCAACAGGATGTAGGACAATGACCGTAATGTGCAAGATCAAGTAAACACACAAACACTAACACACGATGTCCCTCAACCGTGCAATATCCTTGTTATTATTCAAGACCTAAAAGACTTGTAACCTTGGACAGAAAAGAATAATCAATTATAATAGTTGGATGTGCACTGCAAAAATGGATCAAGACAAGTTACAAATTCCTGATTCTAGGATTTAGAGTTTTAGGGTCTATAGTTTTAACATTATGACAAAAGTTTGACAGACATATATTTTTTTCCAACACAAATCCATTTAAATTGTCAGACTAAATAAGTTTCACCATGTGATGCAATTAAGTGTTCATAAGTGATCCACATGTCATTATGAAAAAAAAAAAATACCACCTTAAAGGGGTAACTAACTTTTTAAATTGTAAATTAGTAAACTTTGTGCTTTCCTCTAAAAATGATATGATAATGCAGAACTTTGTGAAAAAACACCTGTCTGAACTGAATAATAAATTATTTTGTTCTCATCAAAAGCTGAATGCTGCACTCTGATTGGCTGTGCTGATGGTCATCTCCTTCATTTTGCTCTTTGTAAGAAGTGTTTTTAAGCCATAACTAACAATGAATGCATGTTGATATTAACCATGTTTTGAAAGATTTAGCAGAGGAAGTTGTCAATTTAAAACCTAAATGTTGTTTGCGGTGTAAAAATAAGTTACCCCATTGGTAAGCCAGAAAGGTAATTTAGACAAACTTTACCAAAGGCCGATTTGAAAATGCTTGAGCTAATAATTGTCATTCTGGTACTTTTGCATTCTGGTACTTTTTGGTACTTGCATTAGTCATATAAACTGAAGAAATTTCACCAACCTTTAAAATAACTATATCTTTAAAAGTCTTGAGTTGGTGAGATTAGTCAAGATTGGAGCATTGAATTTCTTGAAACACTGTATGGCTTTATTGCTGAGTTTTTCTTCACGTTTGTAGTGTAACTCTTCACTCTTTTATCAGAGTGTAAAGAGCTGCACTGGAGTCCTTAAAGAGCCGCAGGTTGCAGACACTTGTCTAGTGTAGCTGACTTGACTCTTAACTCCAGCACTGCAGTTTCTTGAAATTGTAACTTTCTCTATATCTACAAAAAGAGTCTGTTTTGAAGTTGCTGTGGGGTAGAAAAGAAGTGAAGCCAAACAAGTGATTCTAGCTGGTTTTACAATGATTGGCAAATGTCTTCTGAACAGATTTATTGTTTAAAAACTTATTTTATTTGTTAATTACAATGTCAATTGTGTGAAGCATGCATGAAAAATAGTTACTGGCTTTGGAATTCTTTTTCTTGAATAATCTTCAATACAGTCTTTAACTTTAAAACTAACACTTAATGAAACAGGGGGGAGCAGAGCATTTTGAGCTTGGAGATGTAAATCAATAACATATTTGACACAAGTTCTTTGTTATAACTTCTACTTTAATTACTTCAAATTCAATATGTTTTGCTCTTTGTTATTATATTGTTTTGTGTGAGCTCCTGTGTCTAAGTAATTTCCCTTGTGAATCAATAATGTTTGTCTAAGTCTAATTCACACACATTCTCTCATCCCAGAACTCAAAACACTTTCTTTAAGAATTTCTAAAAGTGAAAACAAGACAGAAGAGAACAAACATATGTTGCAAAAAAATAAAAATAAATGTAGAATAATACACTTGAAGATTTGTTCTGTTAGTTTGCCAAAGTGATTATTGTTATCCAGGATAAGATGCTCAGAGCCCCACCAACTTTTGCAATTGTCCTGGAATAGGATTTTGCAGTTTGGCATTTGGGGGGTTTCTAGTTTTGTTTTTAAATCATTTTGTAGGTCTTACACTCAACTTACCACGTAGCTGACTCTGAGGAAGGTTTCAAACTCTCTAAGTTAGTGTTTTTTCTGTGTATTTAGTACTAAATACTGATTAGTAAATACACATTTTTATTGAAATATCAGTGCAATGAACAGCAGATATATATTTATTTTTTTTTATTTTTGTTGAAACATGGCTACATGCAATTTTGAATCACTGTTCTGCCTTGAATAATAATTGTTTGGTGTGTTCTTGAAAGAAAAAGGTTAGTTATGGTTTGTTTTATTACTGGTTTCTTTGTAAACATTATAAATGTTGATTTTTGGCAAAGGTTTGATATATCACTGGCTTGTTTGTACTGTTCTTTAGCATTTAGGTCTTTATTATTTCTTCTATGCATGGTGCTTTTTGTTTGTATTTTGAACATTTCTTAATAAAAAGAATGAACACATGTTTTAGTCACAAGTTGTTTACTCAAACATGCATGAAACAATCCAAATACAGTTGGAGAAAAACACTGGTTAAACCCTTTAGCAAAGTGGATTTTACATATAAGTTCCCTTAATATGCATTTATTCAGACTCCATATGGAAAGTCATTTTGATGACACCAGAGCTCAATTTGCTTTATCGACTATGGCAGGCTAGACACTTGACTTTTATACCATTGTCCTCTTTGCATACAGCGGTTTTAAAAATACATATGCTAGTGTCAATATCTGAACTGAAGAGTCTCTTGATGTAAAGTGTGTTAAATTCTGTAGTGGCTCTGCAAAAGTGACTATTTTTGACAATATGTTGCAATGACAAGTGTTCTTTGTCAGCGAGTGGAGAGGAGGAAATGGAGGTCAACCTTTTTGTTCACATCCTGTCTAATCGTCTCATGCTGGAGGTCCTCGGTGGTTTGTTTTCACTGTAAACTCATTCACATTTCAGAGGAAGTGTACAACATGCAAACTGCAGACTTTAGAAAAACAGTCAATTACAAAAACTTATGTTGTCTTTGCCGTGTTTATTTTTCCTTTCTGCTTCCTGTCTGAAACGCCACATCAATTTTAATTTTACAGTTTTAATGTTCCACAGTTTAGATTTTGATTATTAAACATGTGTCACTAAACAATTTTAATGATGCCCTTAAGAGACTTGTTTGAAGTATTAGAATCAACAGAGATTGTTAATGGAAACATGAGATTTGAACTTTAACATAAGCACATAATCATGATGCATGTTGTTCACTGTCAACTGCAATATTTATCTACATATTCTTAATCTTGTTCACTCTTTGTGTTTCTGTTAAAGAAACTAAATTTATTTACGAGAAAAAAGTTGGGTTTCCCCATTTGCGTTTTAATTTCCACAGCCCTCCTCCACCTCAGCTCCACCTTTGATTATCAGATTACTTGATCAAAAATAGTCCAATTGAATCATATTTTCTTTCAGGTTTTAAATTTCCACCACCACCAGTGACTAGGCTCTGGTGGTAGATTCTTGTTGTATTTCATCTGCACCACCGTTGTATTGATTGTCATTCCCTGTCGGGGTCTAAGAGCCACATCTATTTATATCTATATAGATCACTCCTTATCTTTTATCACATGTTCATTTGAGTGTCTCTGGATCAGGGGTTTCGAACTCAAATGGAGCTGGGGACAAAATGATCACAGTCAGAGATGGTCAAGGGCCGCATTTTAAATATAGTTCTGATTAAGGTATACATATAAAAGATGCTCACATTAATTATTTTACATCGTTTTCTTTTACTTAGGCTTCCATGTGATTAAAGAACAGTCAATAGAAGCGGGTAGCATAGGGTCAAACTGTCCTTCCCAATAAAATGTTGAAAAAGTTGTATGTAATTTGCTGTATCCCCAGTAAACAGTTGTAACAGCACGATAAAAACAATTTGCTAAAACACAAAATCAGTTCAAATTGTTATGTGCAGTTTTTCGGGCGGGTCACAATCAACACAATTCAGAAATCATTCTGCGGGGTGCATAAAATAATCTCAGCGGCCGCCAGTTTGAGACCCTTGCTCTAGGTTGAAGTGCAGCTTTCATACACCAAACAAAATGCCAGACGCGTGTGCTCGAGTCAGACTTGAGTCGCTATTTTGATGACTTGAGACTTGTCTTTGATAAATGGACTTGGACTTAACTTGGACTTGAGGGTCAGTGACACTGTACTTGATACGGAGCTTTATAACTTGTAACGACTTGCAGCCCGATTTTGCCCTTTGTCCTAGCTGGTCTTAGCGGATGTCTTAATTATTCCTCTGTTGGCCACTAGTGGCTCTCTCCAGCTCTATACACTGTCAGTGTAGAAGGTGTGGCTCCAGCCAGATGTGGGGTACAGTTTTTTCATTGACCTGACACATGCTCACGCCTGTGACAAGTGAGCAGTGATCACAGGCAAAGTTACTGTAGCAGCAGCTTCAGTTTGGAAAAAAAGTGTAATAATAGAAAACTATTTGGTGAAAAAACTATAATAATAGAAATCTATTTGGTGAAAGTCTATTTACTTGACAGACTTTAACAACTTTGTCTAAAAATGTGTCTTTTCTTTTACATAAAGCCTGTTGACTTCTATTATTATAGTTTTTTTCCAAACTGAAGCTGCTGCTACAGTAACTTTTGCCTGTGATCCTAACACAGCTGCTCACTTGTCACAGGCGTGAGCATGTGTCAGGTTCAATGAAAAAACTGTATCCCCACATCTGGCTGGAGCCACACCTTCTACACTGACAGTGTATAGAGCTTGGAGAGAGCCACTAGTGGCCAACAGAGGAATAATTAAGACCATCCGCTAAGACCGGCTAGGACAAAGGGCAAAATCGGGCTGTTGATGTTTCTTCTCAAAAAAGGTGTAGTTTTACATGTACAAACTGGAACATCTCTCTCCTCACTTTTTAAATTGTATTATTCATAAATATCTATGAATTTGTAGAAACACAAGAAGTAATTTGATGAAAAAACAACAGCAAAGGACTTGTAGGGCATTGACTTTGGGCTTGAATCTGACTTGAGACTTACAAAACTGTGACTTGATTCTACCTCTGCAAACTACTTCTTATTTGTAAAGAAACTACAAGATTTTGATCAGGAATAGCTGAAGTACATATATTAAAAGGTTAAACATAGCTAATTTAAGTATGTTTTTAGAGGCTACATCAATCTAAAAATTGCATCTGTTTTTGTGCATTTAAAAACTTTTCCATTTCCTTTTTTTGCCACTTGATATTCTTTTCATATTGACGTGTGTGGGTCTGTAAGCTTTGAGGCCGGGGGGGATGCTATGGAGTTGTGACAGTTATATGCATCCATCTGCCTTCAAACAGCTCGTTCAAATAGTGACAGATTCTCGCCACGATCCCGGTGATTCATGGAGCTCTGTAGCGAGAGGAAGTCAGCGCCTCGTTCTGCTGCGGCGACGGAAAATATCGTGAGGATTTCAACACGTAATGGGGACATCAATTTAATAAGTGCCAGGATGAAGCTGGTGTCAGAGGAAGTGTGGCGTTACAAAGGCGAGAGCGAGCATGCATCTTTATGACTACACAAGGGTTAGGCTTTTGATATGAGCCCTGCTTTCATGCTCTACAATGGACCAAAGGATCACTGTCTTTAATGTGCTAATAAGCTTGTTCGTCTCCACTGTGGTGTTGGTCTAATTTTAGCTCCAACTTTCTTATTCTGTGTTTACTGCTTTATACAAACCAGATTTAAATTAGAATGAAGTAATTGTGACATCAGTTAGGCTGCTATGATATGGTTGTTAAGTGCTGTGAAGTCAATGTTTTTGTGATTTTTGAGTAGACTTTTCAAAACAGCTCCGCCTGTGTTTAAGTTTCTCCATGGAATAGCACGAAAAGGCCATCTTTCACTTGTTGGTGCCTTATGAATCATGTCTATGAGGACCTCAGGGCCTCCTGCTGGTGCCAGACTATGGTCTATACATAGACCAGCCTCATGCTAATGCCAGGGTAAGAACTAAACAATTGAAACCAGCAATGTATGCAGCTAAGTTTTGTCTTCCTAAAGATAAAAGACAGGCTTCTGCTCTAACAAATGTTCAAATCTAGGCATTTTTGTTCCTATGAAATGTTGCTGTATCAGGTACTGGGCCCATTATATTGGTTCAGCCAATATCGTGTGTGCCTTTAATTGGACAACAAAATGACTGTTTACTAAAGATAGACCTATATGTCAAACGGACAATATTTTGTGGTCGATATTTAGATTTTTATTTATTTTTTTTTGTATATCCCCTATTGGTCTCAATTTTGGCCGATATTTGATTAAGTGGCAGTTTGAGCTTTTTCTCTTTGGGAAAGCTGCACTCACAATGATCAGCTGAGCTCTGAGTTGGTTTGAAGAGAAACAATAAGACTTTTTCTCTATCCATTCCATCCTTATTCTTTTAAGTTTTATTCTTGTTATATGACTTTGGCTGCAGCACAAGCTTTAATAAGTGCATGTTTGTCATTATGAACAGTAGAAATGTCTTTCATTCTGCTATGAAATGATTGTTTCTTGGGCCAAAACACAATCAAGCGTCATCACATTGTGTGAAAGAGACGAACTGTTATTCACCATATGCACCGTCGTGAATAATAGTTTAGGTTGAAAGCTTTTTTGGTTATAAAATCTCACCCAAGCTAACTAAAACATGAAAATTCGCCTTGAAAATCGGCCATTGATATCAACATCGGCTGTCAAAATTTTGAAATATTGGCATCGGGCAAAGGAAAACCTTATATCGATCAATCTCCACTATTGAAGGTTGTTCAAGTTAAATTACAGTTGGATTACAAATTGTGAGAAGATTTTCAGTCCCTACACTGATATCGGTTGATATCAGGTATCAGTGGATACTTAAAGCCACAGTATCAAAATTGTTATTGAAATTGAAAGCTGGATCGAAAGAGAAACAAAAGAGAAATTTGGCCTATAATGTCAGATCAAAGTTTTTTTTATCGACTCTTGAACTGAATATGCTTTTATTATGTTTTTTCTGTTTGTGATGGTTGTAAGCTCCTTCCTCAGCAGTACCAAAAACAAATTCTACCTCTGTTACTGATTTGAATTCTCGTGTTTGAGTGCGTAGAAGTCTTACCTTTTGAGCAGCTCCATATACTCGGTCTGTTTGATTAGGCCCGTCCTCATCATGATGGTCTGAAAACATTGTCGGTCGATGGCCCACAGCTTCACGTCGGTAACGGCTGGAATGAAAAGACAACAATACAGAAGTGATGCTTTATGTAATTTGGCTAATTATAAAGGGCATATGCTACACTCTAATTGAGCCTTTGTGCATTGAAACCCTTCAGTGGCACCATCAACTTGTTCTCCCTGAGAGTAGAGCATTAAAACAACTACTGAATGGCGATTAGTCATCCATTTCATCAGTTTATGTTTATGCATTATGGTTCTTTTATGAGGCTGCCTTGACAAAAGCAAAAACTCTAAAACAAAGCACCAAGTGGCTAGCATTCATTAGCATATATTTAGGAGCTTTTAGTGTCTGCGTTCAGAAGAATTGTGACATAAATCATCATTAGTAAAAAGCAATGTGTCAACAGGTTAAAAAGTAAAATATAAAAGAAACTTGGTCATATAAAATTGCAGCGAATAAAAGCTGTTTATTTTCAAATTGCTAAAGTTTAGCCTTAGCATTAACAGAAAACACAGTCTTTTATAAACACACTTTGGTTCTTTTGTGAAGTATTCTCCAGATTGCTAAAGTCTTAAATATGTTGTTAGAGAAAACTACTGTCATTGTTCACTGTCTGATCTTATAATATTTTCTCATATTAGACTAAGATAGTGAAAAACCCAAAGAAAGGAACTGAACATGTTTTTTTTTTTTTTACCTTTAGTTATGCTGTGACCTGGTTAGCATATCTTTTCCAAAGCCCTAAACTTAACCAAATTAAGTTAACCTATGCTAATCCTAAACCTAACCCTAACCCTTACCATACACAGATTTCATTAGCAGCGCATTGTATTTGGAAGTGTGGCCGCCCCATAAGTCCTTTACCTCTTTTAATATATTTTCTGGCGAATGAATTGTTGGATATTTACATTGTTGGATAATTACAAATTTGGACTACTATATTCAACTCCATGTCCTCATATCTATATTTGGCGCGAAATATTTCCTTAAGTCCACATTTGCTGTTGTAGTTTTTTAACACTGTCCATGTTAAGTTTCCCCCACAGAGGTCCATAAGTGGCCGTGGCCTCTGAAGCTGACCATATCTAATATGTTCACACAGTTAATTCTAAACTTTACACTCTAGGTTTTCCTAGGTTTTAAATGCAAAATGTATAGGCCTATGTAAAAAAGATATGTCTTGTTTGTTTACCAGTTTTATAGACAAATTGTCAAATGTCATTTAAATTAAGCTTTACCTGACAACTATAATAACATGAAAAGAATATTTATCTCATCTGGAGACATCATTAGACTTTTATGAACCGACGCAGCTATGTATGAATATTATACACATTTTGACATTAGGCCCAGGTGTTTTTCTTTTTCCCAGAGTGAAACACACCAGACCACTAGACTGAAACGTTCCATTTCCGGCTCTTTCCTGGAGCCAGTCTAAGCTCCAGCTGCTGATTGGGCCAACAGAACAAACACAGGATTTAGAGCCCAATTAACATTTCTTCAGCAGACAAATTCAATTTGTATTGTTGGAATACCTTTTCCGCCTGGCTTGTTTTTGCTCATCCTAGCTCATTTGGCTAACTTTACCTATATTACTTCTTTTCAAAGTTCAAACTCATTTCAAAGCCAATTGCCTACAAAAGTTGTGTGTCTGACAACTGCTATAGCCGACTTAACTTTGTGATGTCCACTTGCCTGCAACCATTTGAAATTAATTACCCTTTCTTGATTGCGATCTGGCCTGGTCCCGCAGCACCCAAACTTTGAAGGATTGCAGCAAGATTCTGTCAGTCTACTGGGAGCAAGTTGTTTTCTTTTCTTTTAAGACTCGCCAACGGATAGTCAAAACGCAGATGCCGTAAAGTTTTAAGAATGGCATGTCTTTTAATCCATTTGGGACTGGGAAAGTTGATAAAAGGCAAATTTCTAGTTCCCAAACATTCAAGCTTCATTTTTCTGATAAGGCTCCACATCTGAGTTCGGAGAGCTATAGGGTGTATTGGTAAACACTAAACAACCAACTGCCTGCAGCCACTTTTCAAGGGGTCAAAACTATTGCAATTTACTTTCTGTAGCTCTATTTTGTGTTCCCATCAGTCTTAGGGACACTTGTTCAGAAATATTAAGCTTAAAGTGACACTGCAATGCATCACATTCTAGAAAAACTAAAACTGTTTCTGCAAGATGTTTACATAAAACCCTTCCTCCTGGTTTGTCTTACATTCTCACCAATATAAGATTTTCCCCGTAAGACCTTTTTTCAATTTTCCAGCTGTGACGTGGCTTTCTCTGCATGATCTCCTTTTTATTACATGCTGTATTGTGTTGCTCTCAGTACAGTACATTGCCAACAAAATGACATGCATTTATCCTTTTCAATGTAGTCTGACATAAGCTCTATAGGCTGACTAATGTCTTCACCAACAGTGGGGCCTTAGGGAGGTACTGGACAATGGCTTGAGACGTGCAGACAATAAATTGGTCTCACGTTCATTCTGGTGCAATTTAAGGCGTGTTTCACACAGTTTTAAAACATATTCACTTTGACTTTTAATGTTTTAGTGAATTTTAAGACATTTTATAACAGTGTTGTCTCATTATTAGTTTACTCAAAGTTGTTTTTTATTGTTTCATGGATGTCTGAGTAACTGTGTATTGTCATGCAGCTGTGGCTCAAGTGCTTGGAAAACTTCAGTTTTCACCCACCACCTATCTCCTTCCACTTGTCTGTATTCAGGATTTATGAAATAAGTCTGATCCTGGTTCAAAATAGTCCAGTAGCCATAGCCGTGGGAACATATTTTGCTCAGGGGGTGCTGAACATTGAGTTACAGACTTGGTCCTAGCGGGTGCATCAATTAGCCTATAATATGTGTACATGTGTTCAGTGTTGGGCAAGTTACTTCAAAACAGTAATTAGTTATAGTTACTAGTTACTTTTCCAAAAAAGTAACTGAGTTAGTAACTGCGTTACTGAGTAATGAAAGTAACTAGTTACCAGGAAAAGTACTTTTCCTGGTAACTAGTTACGTAACTATTAAATTACACACCAATCCCAGATATAGCTTAAACAATAATAATAATTAAACAAGTCTGACCTTCCAATTGTCCAAATTTACTGCAAACAACCAAACTCAACCACCAGCAGCGTTATTTTACGCTCTTCACCTCCAGCACAGTCACAACAACACAGGCCAACTTCTGGACCAAACAGCACAAGAACCAAACACCCACGGACAATAGAAGATAATAAACATCTGCACGCTTAAAACAGAGGAGAACCCCAGACAAATAGACAATAAAAATGCGGTAATTATGAGAGAAAAGAGACGACGACTGCTGTAGAATCACTTACTGTGGCTGTGATCTGTAGCTCCAAACACAAGACGTAAACTCCGAACACGCGAGCCGATATGTAAACTCCAAACGCACGTGGCATTCACGCTGTCGTCTGTTTTAACTTCCAAGTAATAAAACGGCAAAATAACGGTATAATACCGTAAAATGAACTGAGAAGATTTCCTTGACGTATTTTGGAAAAGGAGCACGGAAGACTTGCGTCAAGCTCAAACCAATCGACGATGTCGGGAAATTCTCTGCACCCGCCCAGCTCTGCTTCTGATTGGTTACTACTGCAGTATTAAGCCAATCAGCGCCTCTTCTCTGTCTCTCTCTTCCCCAAACAAATAGAGAGAGAGAGAGAGAGAGAGAGATTTAAAGTTAAAATGGGAAAATTTAGACTTTTATTCGAAAAACAAATGTAATATATACTTCCTATATTATGGTAAGATTTTTTTTTTTTTATCCAGCAGGGGGTGCTGACGCACCCTGCGCACCGCCCTTCCCACGGCCTTGCCAGTAGCCACTTTCGAATTAAAGAAAGTTCAAATCTGCTGCTTGTCAAAGTTCAATTTTACATCGACAGTCACAAGCTTTTCAGTCGTCAATGTGCTTGTTTATGTATTTCCACATTAAATAAATGTTCTGTTTTCCAGCTTTATGAAATTGGACAGAATGAATGAACATACACTTTGTTATTAAACTTGTATGTTTTTTATACGATGAAAGATTAATCAATAAATTCACCCGATTGTTGTTGATTCTTTCAATATCTGTGATCTGCAATATCTGTAATTTGACTTTGGGCAATTCCAATATTTGAAACAATTAAAAAAACTTACTAGTAAAAAAAAAAACTAAATATTAGGGTTGCACTCAATGTATCGATATTGGGATCTATCGTGACAAACTCGTATATGTGTATCTATATAGGAAAGCTTATCGGGATACTTAAAACTTAAACTCTATTAATTTTACACTTGTAAATCTAGACTGCTGCAGTAAAGCTAAAATCAATACGCTGAAAAATTACTTATTCATATGGCACTTGTATTTAACAGCCGTGTGTGAAAATACAATTCTTCTGCATTCTTAACATTAATTTAACATGAACTATACTCAAAAACACGCTTCTATACATAACTTTTCAATTTATTTAATTTTTTCAACATTTATTTGTTTTTGGTCAGTAAGTCATGTAAAGTTTAAAAATATTTATAAATTAGTTGTGCTTTTGGCATCATTAAAAATACCAATTTGAAAGATTTTCATGGTCATTTTTTCAAACTATATCTTTATACGCATCGTATTAAGGAAATTGTATTGAGATATACAGTAGATGTACTGGGATACAAATCGTATTGTGACCTCTGAATCGATATACATATTGTTTCAGTAAGCTTTTGGCAATACCCAGCAATTTTAAATATATTTATGTAGGATGTGAAAACAGTGTCTGCATTAAATATATTACATATTGAGTGAACTAAAAGACATTTGTTTCTTAAAATTTTTCTTAGGATTATATTGTGACTTGAATAATCACAAATATCTACTAGCTTAATATTCCAAACATCTCAAAGTATATTTTTGTAAGAAACATACCAATATACTGTATATACCCTTAAGTGTTGAGTTAGCATCACTTTCCATTTCAGACAGAAAAAAGTCTTTGTCTTCACATCAAAAATCATCTACAAGCAACGCTGCAAACTGTGTGGAATAATACCATCCAAGAAAGAGAAACTACAGACTGTGACCCATGGTGTATCCCCAGAGAGCGCTCCTGCCAGGGTACATGTAATATCAGAATTCATCAGATAAGTCCAGTTGGTGTTTTTTCACTCAATGTGTCGCCGACTGCTGCACAGTTTTTCATTCTGCTCCCATTGTCTACCCCCAGTGCAGTTATTGATTATGAGAATCTTTTTTGGCTCACCCCCAAGTTGTGCTACTGGCCAGGAATATAATAGATACTTGTATTTGGTTTTAGTATTCAGAATAATGATATGAGCGTGGAAAAGATTGTGGGAAGCCATTTTTTTGTTTTCAAATTGAAAACACATCATGTAAGAATCAGTTAGTCATCGTTTGTCAATTGTTTGTTTGGCTTCTCTGTAGAGTTTTTTGTTTGTTTGTTTGTTTGTTTATTTGTTTACAAGAAGGATTTACATGCAGCGCAGAAGGAGCAAAAGGTTCATGTTAAAGGCTATAATAGAAATGCTAGCTTACTGATGTTATCATTGTACTACAGCAGTTTATCACTGTGGGCTAAAATAAGGTATGCTGCTACATTAACCTTAGTGGATTGAATTTGTCGTAATGCATGCAGAAGAATTAACTCTATCTTACTTTTAAAATTCCTGTTGCTTTGTTGTTGTTTTTTATCACAGTAATTTGCACAACTAGATTGTGTATCTTTCTACATTAGAGAGACTAAAGTGACTAAGACCAATATTCTCTCATAGAAACACATTTAGTTTTCTCCCATATGAGACTTCGAGCATTCTAATAACTTATTAACTGGCTATGCAAACCATGCCTGTTCTTTTGTAGGTTTGACAATTGTGCCCACCCTTTTTTAATTCTGTTTATTTAATTTTCAAATTTTGTGGCCGACTCCTTTGAACTTGTGTATAATTTTCATTTAGGTAGTACAAACAGTACTTGTGTGAAGCTCCACCTATCATTTTCTTTCCCTTTGGAGTGTCACCTTTGTAAACAAATTGCAAGCCCAGAGTCTGCATAAACACTGCTATCAGCGCGAGCTCTTCCTGACAAGCTGCTCTTTATAAGCCTGCATGTGCGCTTCTATAAATTCTGCCTTCACAAATGCTTTTTCTCGGCAGCACTTGAAAATAGGGCCAAACCACACGAGTAGTGCCCTCATTACGCACGCCAGCACCGCTTCACTCACTTCTTGGAGCTGGAATCTAAAGCTAAAACATGCTCAAAACTGAAATGAAGCTAGAAGTGCATAAAGGCATGGCTGTGTGGCGATGTCAGCATACATAAACATGGCTCCATCTATATTCAAATGTCAATATTTGCCCAATGTATGAACCTTTCATTGACTATTTGTTGACACACTGTCAGATAAGACTTTTTTTTATCACATTTATGCGTTTCAACCTCTAATGGACTCTTAGACTTGCTTCACACGAAGTACATATTTCAACAAACACACACATTTGCATGTAGACTCTGGGAGCAGTGGTCAGTTGTAGCTAAATGTTCAGATGTGTGTTTCTTTTTTTTTTTTTTAAACCGTTACTGCTGTTGGCCATCGATGATATTTGCTAAAAAGCTATCTTAAATGTGACTTATTGTGTAAAATCCACTTGTCTGAATTGGAACAAACTTCTAACAGTGTTCTCTCGTCATTAGTTTGCTTAAAATTGTATTTGATTCCATTCATGAATGTTTGAGTAATCTTAATCAGCTGAAGCTTGAGATGCTTTTGCTCACAGGTCTTTATTTAATTGCAATTACTCAAAAAAAAAAAAAAAAAAAACATTTTACATCAATAAAAACAGGTAATTTTATATATGCTGCTTGTCACAGCTAAATTTTGCTGTAAAGAGGCGGGGCTTATCAGTTCTGCAGTTTTGAACAGGAAGTCAATTAACCTTTTATTATTTCTAAGCTGTTTTAAATCAGTTTTGTGTTTTTGTCTTGCTGACTGTTCGGGTCCAAACAAACTCCTTTTAACTGTACTTTTAGCTCATATCCTGGAAATTACAACCACAGATTGTTCCACATTTTTACTTTGTTTTTAATTGGACTTACGTTTTTATACCTTGGATGCCTGGATTTTAAAGCTAACGCCAGCGGAGGACACGCTACTTGTCGCCAACACAAACGTCAACAAACCACGGCATGCTACTTACCGGCCAGCGCTGACTCCTCTCATCGGGCCCTTCTGGGGCCCTTGGCGGTAAGCAACTCGTTTGGCAAATAAGTCGTGTGTCAACTGAACTCCTTTCACTCATTTCCACCGCAGCGGGCTCCTTTGGAGCCCCCGCGTGTAAGTTTCCTGCCTTGATCTGCCCTGCTGTTAAATCAGTTCACTTAAGAAGAGTTGTGATTTTATTGCGCGCAAGTCTCTGCCCGTTTGTCTTTTGTGTCTTTGTTCCTAGCACTCTCGATGAGTACATCTGGTTGCTGCTTCAGACCACCTCGGCCATGGCTCTCTCGTCTTCGCCCACATGTAAAGGCTGCCAGTGTCTGTCAAGGAGAGTTGCTGATTTGGAGCTGCGCTTATCTATTCTCTGTGAAAGCAATGCCCAAACACGGTCACCTAAGTCTGTCGTTGCGTTAGGTCCATGTTTTAACTCACTCTCTGATAATATGGATGCTACGATTAAAGTAGACCAGAAAGCGCCGTCATCAGATTCAGCGATGATCCAACTCTCTGACACGGAACGAAAGGCTACTTCAACCCCTCTCTCGTCTGACCATGAGGCAGCAAAGCCTCGATCTCCTAGCCTGTACTCTGCACAAGGAGCCAGGCCAAAAGCTGGGATTAAACGATCAGCGACTGCAATTTACACTCCAAATCCTAATCGAATAGATTCTATGGATGGCTCTCCCTTCATTGTAGTCAAGTACAGGGCAAAAAAAGTGTGCAGACGCCAAACATCGCCTTCTTCGCCACAAGATCTTCAGCTATCAAATAAATTTGACATCCTGAGTGACGAAGATTTTCCACCGCTTCGTCCACTACGCTGCAATGCCGTTGTCTCTGATCCTCTCTCAAGTGGGCCTAGCTCCCCGTCAATGACTTCTAAAGCACGTCGAAACATTGCAAATCAGTCTGCCTTTGGAGTGGTAAATATAAACGGCCCATCGACAACAGCGGGACCCAACGCCGCGCCGGACACTTGTCCCGTTGCTGCAAATCCATCAGCTCTGCACTCAAGTCCCATAGCGCCGTCTCAGCCACAGCCGGAACGTGCAAGGCCCCGCCCACTTTTTGCACCAAGATCTGCAATAGTTGGAGACTCTATTATTCGAAATATTACTTTTTCAATGCAAAAACGTGTTGTTTTCCTGGAGCGACTGTCCGCACCCTTATTGATAAACTGCCTGATTTACTTAAATCTTTCCCTTCATCAATCAGGAACATAATTTTGCACATAGGGACTAATGATGTACCGAGAGGTCGATCTGAGCTACTGAAAAAAGACTTTTTAAAGTTGTTTGATCTCCTAAAATCATGTGACAAATCTGTTTATATAAGTGGTCTCCTCCCTACCATTGGACGTGGATCCGAACGCTTCAGTAGACTCTCTTATTTTCATGACTGGCTCCAGGACATCGCTGGTTTATATGGTTTCAACTTTGTTGATAATTTTAACCTATTTTTAGGTCATCGATCCTTTTTTCGAAATGATGGTTTGCATCCAAGTAGGCTGGGCAGTTATCGGCTCGCTGCTAATATTCATCATGCTGTCCATAGAAGCAAACCAAACTGACTAAAAACAAATGAGTTTGGTTGCTCTAATAGCACTACATTAAAAAGTAACAAATTCCTTGTTAAGCAATATTACCCCTCTATTTTTAAAATGTCCTCACAGTATGAATGTAATGATCAACATAATGAATTTGAGTCAATTCCTCATAATTTTTCAACATGCACTGATAGTACAAATAGTAATAATAAGACAGACACTCTGAAATCAACTTTAAATAAACGTTTTATCCCGGAAGAATCATTGAATATGCAGATTGAGACTGTATGTGTTCCTCGTAAAAATAAAAAATATTTCCCCCAAAATTTCAACTCAGGTGTCAGACCACAAAATTTAATACAAATACCACTGTGCAATACTAGTAAATTAGTAAATAAGCGTGTAAAATGCGGACTGTTGAACATTAGATCAATTTTTCCTAAATCCTTTTTAGTTAATGACCTGATTAATGATCACAATATCGATATTCTAGCTTTGACTGAAACCTGGCTCCAACCTGACGACTATGTAAGACTAAATGAATCCACACCTCCTAGTCATGTTAACTTTCAGACTGCTAGGAGCACAGGCCGAGGTGGAGGTGTGGCAGCTATCTGTCATGCAACCTTACTACTTTGTCCTAAAACTAATAACGCATTTAATTCCTTTGAAAGCCTCACACTATCTATAACCTGCCCCAAATGGAAAAAACAAAAAGGTGTTTTATTTATAATAATTTACCGACCTCCAGGTCCCTATTCTGAGTTTCTAACAGAATTCTCTGATTTTATATCAGGCCTAGTTCTAGACTGGGACAAAATAATTATACTCGGAGACTTCAATATTAAAATGGACATGAAAGATGATTCCCTGAGCAAAGCTTTTAATACTCTCTTAGTTGACATTGGTTTCACTCAGAATGTAAATAAACCAACACATTGTCACAATCACACTCTGACCTTGTTCTCACATATGGAATAGAGATTTGTGACCTAAATGTCCAACCACAAACCCCATTCTATCGGATCACTTCTTAATTAATTTTCAGTTTACTCTAGAAGATTTTTCTGCTCCTCAGAATAAACTAATAACAAAAAGGTCAATATCTGAAAAAACAATTGATAAGTTTAAAGAAATAATAGGGCCAATTTTCAGTGGCATGTCATTTGACCAAAATGAGGATAGACTTGATCCCAACATAAGCGACCAAGTTGTTGATAAAACCATGGACTCCCTGAAAACTGCTCTTGACACTGTAGCCCCATTAAAACAGAAGGTTGTTAGGCCAAGACAAGCTGCTCCTTGGTACACTGAGGAACTGCGTTCGCATAAACAAAAGGTTAGGAAATTGGAACGACCTTACCGCAGATTGCACACTCTGCAGTCTCTAGAAGCATGGAAAACCTGCCTCTTGTCATATAAACAGGCTCTGCGAACAGCCCAAACCAGATACTATTCTAATCTAATAGAAGTAAACAAAAACAATCCTAGATTCTTATTTAACACTGTAGCCAAGCTGGCAAACAGCCATAGTGTAGTTGAGCCCTCAATCCCAGTTACTCTTAGTTCTGAAGATTTTTTGACATTTTTTAATGATAAAATAACTTATATTAGAGATAAAATAAATGAAATCAATCCTGTTACTAGAACCGAGCGTGCCGTGGCTGTAAAAGTAGAGTCTCATTTAAACCCGCCCCTAATATTTGACAGCTTTGTTTCTCTTGATACAGCTGAATTAAGTTCAACATTTATGTCTTCTAAAACTTCATCTTGTATTTTAGATCCAATCCCAAGTAGACTTCTCAAAGACACTCTTCCTTTAATTATAATTCCTGTTCTTAGCATAATAAATACCTCCTTGATAAGTGGATATGTTCCACAGTCTTTTAAATATGCTGTAATTAAACCTCTTCTGAAAAAGCCAAACCTTGATCCTGATGTATTAGCTAATTATAGACCAATTTCTAATCTCCCTTTTATTTCAAAATACTGGAGAGAGTTGTAGCTAAACAGCTATGTCGCCACTTACAGGAGAATAATCTATTCGAGGTGTTCCAGTCTGGCTTTAGAGCCCACCACAGCACGGAAACAGCACTACTTAAAGTGACAAATGACTTGCTATTAGCTGCTGATAATGGTCTGATCTCAGTTCTGGTTTTGCTGGATCTTAGCGCGGCATTCGATACGATTGACCACAGTATTCTACTGCAAAGACTAGAACTTGACGTAGGCGTCAGAGGAACCGCCCTCAGCTGGTTTAAATCCTATTTATGTGATAGGTACCAGTTTGTTCATGTTAACCAAAGCTCCTCACGGTGCTCTAAAGTAGCCTATGGTGTGCCACAGGGCTCTGTACTCGGGCCAATCCTTTTTATTATTTATATGCTGCCATTAGGTAATATCATCAAAAGACATCGCATTGACTTCCATTGTTATGCAGATGATACTCAACTGTACCTGTCAATGAAACCAGATCAGACCGACCAAATAGAAAGATTTAGTGCCTGTGTGAGGGACATAAAAACCTGGATGAGCCACAACTACCTACTACTCAACCCTGAGAAAACAGAAGTTATTCTAATAGGTTCAAAACACCAGCGAGACTACTTGGCTGAGCAGACAATCACCCTGGACAATGTCAGTGTAGTCTCTAGCTCGACTGTTAGAAACTTAGGAGTTTTATTTGACCAAGAGCTCTCATTCAAAGCTCATATAAGCCAAGCATGTAAAACAGCATATTTTCACTTGCGAAAAATAGCTAAAATTAGAAAGATACTGCCTAGAGGTGATGCTGAAAAACTAATCCATGCTTTTGTCACGTCGAGATTGGACTACTGCAACTCTCTGCTTGCAGCTTGTCCAAAGAGCTCAATAAGAAGCCTTCAGCTGGTTCAAAACGCAGCTGCAAGAGTTCTAACTAGTACAAAAAGGCGAGAGCACATCACCCCAGTGCTACAGGATCTTCACTGGCTTCCTGTTGATTTCAGAGTCAAATTTAAAATTTTGCTTTTAACCTATAAAGCCCTAAATGGCATGGCCCCTTCCTATCTCAGGGAATTATTAGTTCCCTATTACCCTGGCCGTCCACTTCGCTCACAGGATGCTGGGCTTTTGGTGGTGCCCAGAGTTTTTAAAAGTATTGGTGGCAGAGCATTTGCATATCAAGCTCCCCTGCTGTGGAATCAGCTTCCTGCTCATGTTAAAGAGGCTGACACAGTCTCTTCATTTAAGATTAGGCTCAAGACACTTTTGTTTGCAGCTGCCTATGGGTAGGCCACTATTGTTTTAATCAGTATTAATTTATTTATTTATTACTATTTTTAGCTAATTGTGAAGTGGGTGGGGAAGTTTGACATTTTAATTATTTTAACTATTGTTATATTTGTATTTGTATTTAATTGGTTTTAATTCAAAACTGCTATTGATTTTAAATATTGTTGTTTTATATTTTTTGTGAAGTCCACTGGGATGGCTGTTGTTGTGATTCTGGGCTATATAAGAATAAATTGAATTGAATTGAATTGAATTGAATTTTACAATAAACAAAATTTGATTTACTAATCTTATGTTATATAGTTTTATAATGAAAGTTGAAATTTAAGTTTCCTTTTTCTTTTTTATGTCCTTTCAAAAGACACTGAGGACAAACTGGAAATGGCTGCACACAAGCTGGGACACAACCCCAAAAACACTGTTACCAACCAATGCTGACCTTGATGAATACCAGTCAATGCAGGTCGATACATTAATGGAGCTCATCCTCAAGTCCACAATGGTGATCCAATGTGTAGAGTGCCACCTACCAAGAAGTGTTTGATCTGTTATAATTCTCACAATGAAAGCTGTAATTCAATGAGCTCTAGCTTATTTTAAAATACACAGTTATTCCATGGAGAAAATCTTAGTCAGTGCCCTTTAATTTATACATTCAACCTTGTCAACAAGAGACTTACTGTTGTTTGTTACTGTTTACTTTTCAAAGTGAAGAAAAGAGAAAAACATGCTCCTGCCTCTCTGTTTTGACCCCAAAGTGAAATGAGTGGGAAGTCACCCGCCCACACTGCTACGAAATCCTGTGGTTACAAGTGGAAGAATGGAGAACTGGGAAATAATTTACAGTATAGCCTGCTAGCAGTGCATCATGGTCAGTAAACTAATCATTCACCGGTTTGACTAAATTGCATTGAGACTTGGGGATCTAGTTATCCAGCGAAGAAGGCGGTTGGTAGATGAATGGGTTGTTGATCATACAGCGGCGCATCATCTGGCTTTGGTGAGTTAGCGTAATGAATTATAAATGAAATTGAGAATGAGAGGCAGTGGTGGATACAGGTGTGCAGCGCAGTACACCCAGGACTCATGTTTATTTAAAAGATCGGGTGACAGGATGTTGTTACCAAGGGCGACGGAACAGCTTTATGCTCATCTCTGATACTGGGGGGAACTATAGGGCGGATTATTTATGATTTTAGTTATGATGACATGTTGTTTAAAGGAGAGATTGTAGCACATGCCAGATGGATATGTGGAGGCCCTCTGAATTTATTTCGACATACATATCTAGGACCTTTCTCGTTAGAAAAAAGCAGATTGTCATGACGAATGTTTGAAGCTAATTTGTATTGCAGAGAGAAAATAACTTGAATAATGCAGTTGCTCATGCCTGAAAATCAAATGCTCTGTGTAATTCAACCACATGCACAAATGCACCCAAACAACACATTTTTTAAAAATGTGTTGCAATACAATATGTTGGGTAGAGATGAACCAGATGAGAAGGCACCATCAGAGGAGCCATGCATCAGGAGCAGAGCCACTTGCAGCAACTAAATACCAGCCTTAGACCCAGAGAAAAGGTGAGGTTGAGACCAAAGACCATCTCCAAAGGCCCATGAGGCAGAACCCAGCAGCCACAGCCAATCACAGCTCTTGATGCAGGCTCCTCAGAGGAAACACTGGAGTTCAAAGGGATAAATAAAAGTGATAAAATAAGTAAGACAAATATATGAATAATACATAAATAAATTATGTGCATTAATGAATTAGTAAAAGCAAAAATCATTGTAAGAAAAATAGTCAGTCAAAAGGAAAGCCAACTAATGAGACATTTTTTCTAATCTTGACCTAATTTGGTGAGTTAAAACACAAACACAATATTGAGTAAAATCTTACGTTGCACAGTGATCATAGATCTTGGTTGCCCTTTTGATTAGTTAATCAAACTTGTTTTCTATTTAAGTCTATAAGTCAATATTCTATTCTCTTTAAGGATAATTCACAATAAAGTTAATATTTTCAGTAAATGACATTGCTGAGACCCATTCTTACTCTCTCTATACAAATCTCCATCATTATATTTTGTTTGTTGAAGTCTTTTGCCTACATCCCATCTCCTATTAACTCTAATCCTTCTACCTTCAATACTCTCCAATTACTCTCCGCCCTAATCAATGAAGTTGATTGTGAATAGTGACGAGCGTCATGTTTTGCCACTCAATAATAATCATGACAACCATTAGCATGCTGAGTAGCTTGGGTATGCCTGAGTGCACAAGTCATTCTGAGTGGGAAAGAACACAATAGGAAATTTATTGGAGTTGAAGAGGCCCATCATTCATTTTGCACCGTAATAATTTATTATAACCCAATCTCAGCCCGCAGCTTTGCATGCAAATGGTATGCCTGTTGGTAATCACATTTCTGTTGATTGAATTACATAAAAACAGGAGGGAATCCGTCAGATAATTTTATTTTACTCTGTTTATGACACAACTTACATCTGGAGAGCAGAGTTTTGGGTGATGCATAATTTTAGGATGCCGCGATGCCTTCCAGAGTCAGAAATTGAATTTGAAAGAGGTAATCAAACATAAGTGCCAAATAACGCTGCACCTGTAAACAAAAACTTCTCTAATTTGTTTTTGTTCAGTCGAAGATATTAGTGCTCAGGTAGGAGCACTTTGTACAAATTGCTATCACAGTTAATCCATTAATCATATAGGCCCTTCCTATGTTTGCAAACAGGACACCTAAAAGCTTTCACAAAGAACTGAGAACCTCTAAAACTTGCATGATGAAACAATAAATATACAGGACTGCGTTGCAGGCTGACAACCACTCTACCACACGGTGAGCAACACAAGAACCTTGTTTAAAAAACATGAACAATCATTAATTCATTCACACACTAATTTTTTTCTAAAAATAAAACATATTAGAAGAAAATTTGCTTTGGTCCAACTCACAGAACTTCTTTCTTCTACAGCAGAAGCTTGAAAATTCCACAGGAAAAAGTGTAAATCTGAAAGCATTGAATATATTTTGTCTGCAAGCTTTCAAAAGTATTCAAATACATTTTCATCTGCACCAGGCTGGGCATGTGTGTGTTCTAAAGCATCACTCCAGGAAAGGTCATAAAAATTAACATTGTGAAAAAGCTTTGGCAATTGAGTAATTGCCTGGCATGAGAATAGAATCAGAAACCGTTTTATGGCCATTGTTGAACCTAATTCTCATGAAGGAACTATGTTTGGTGTAAGGTGTAACTTAAAAACTGAATAGTAATGAGTATAGCCTACAATACACAAACAATGCACAAGGTATGGAAACACCAACCATCTCTTCAATTGTTCATATTCCACTAAAAACTGTTTTGATTTTGCTTTCTATTTCATCATTCTTTTAATATACAAGCTGTTGGAATATGTTTTGATCAGCATCTAAAAGACTTGCTGACTTATCATTAATGCATTTTCTTGCCCCTATAGACAACATCTCTGCATTTCCTCACATGCACAGCAAAACGAGTACATTTCCTCCTGCCACAATTTATAATCTCAGAAAAGAAATTTTTTGGACAATGTCAATGTCACTCGGTCACATTTTGTGGATGTCATTTAAATGGTTGCCATGGCAGCAGCTTTCTGCAGTGAATCGGGTGCAATGTCAGTGACAAGGACCTGACTCTTTGTGAGTGAACATAAAGCACTTGTCGACAATTAACCTTGAGTTGTACAGTGATGAATGCTGTTAGACACCTCAGATACACAAAACAGAAGAGAGGCTTTTGCTCTGATTATTTTTAATTAAGGGGGCATGTTCAAAGTGTATAATTATGAATGTCAACATGACAGCAGTGTGGTCTCCCCATGTCCTTATGATTGGGGTTTTCAAGGTAAACCAAGAAGGATTAACTGTTCCATTCATCCTTGAGTAAGTGAAATGTACTCAAAGCTAGTATGTAAATGAATGCAATGTGATGCTTTGGCTCAGAGCTGTAAGTGTAATGCATGTGGTCCTCGGGTGCTTGTGTTTCCGAGATGAGAGGTCGAGGTTCGACTTTGTTTGCATTTATGTGCTTTTTACTTTGGAAAGTCGGGATTTTGTTGTAAACCATAACAAATAATTGACACAGCACTTTTAACATAGGTTAATAGGCGTACGATCTGACGCTAGCCTGTCCAAAAACTAACGCTAAAGGTTGCTAGTATTTAATTTTTTTGCTGATTTTCTTCAGTCTCCATGTGTCAGTGACGTCAAGTGCTGAGCTTGTTTGTCTCGAGTTTCCGTGCAGTTTTTCTGAGCTGCTTGAGCGTCCATGTGCATTTTTCAACTCGGAACAAAATTTTTCCGAGTTCCTGAGGACCACATGAACACTGCATAGGTGCAGCAAAACATTCAAATGGAGAAAAAACACACATTATTACTCAAGTCTAAATTGACTAAAAAGAGTACACAAGTGGATGGTAAAAACAGACCAGAGTGTATTACAACATCATTATCAACAAGACTAACGACATGCTCACTGTCACAGACGCAACATTTCAAAGAAAAGCTAAAGGCAAAAAAAAAAAAAAAAAAGCATTGTTTTATCAGTCAATGAGACATCATTGTCAATAAAAAAAAATGGTCAACTACAGCCCTAGAGATTTGAAGTTCAAAAATATTTCATTAAAAAACAAACAAACAAACAAAAAAAAAATGTTGACTGCTGTATGAAAGTTCAAAATGAAATAATTTGTTTGGGTAAATTAGGCATTTAATCTTTAATCCAAGCGTTGGTGTAGTTTTTGTCATATTTTTTTTCCCCGTTCAAATGCCTGATTTCCACACCCGACTCTATCAACTCTTTCACCCGAATAAAAACATTGACGTTAGATATATGGCATTGTCCATGTGTTCTCCTCTGCAAAGTGTTAGGCTAGTTTTGCCGTCAGCGCTGTTGGGCAGACAAGCAATTCTCCATTCCCCCCAAAGTCATTAATAACACGATCCAAGTCTGATTACATCTGTGGCGGGCCCTCTGAGCGTGAGAAAGCAGGACAGGTCATCTGAGCACACAGGGAGAACCGGCCGAAGGGGATAAAAACATGAGGAAAGAGCTGTCCGGGATTATAATCTTTACTCAAGCAGTATTGAATGTACTAACCCTATCGCATAGACTATACAGCTGGATGTACTTACAATATAAACTAGAAATTTGGAATAGAATCGGTTGTCAATGTTCGGATTAAAGTAGTAAGCTTTTAAGTGGACATATCCCCCCTGTATTGTGGTGTCTTTACAGACGTGGGTCACATTAGCAATAGTCATTTTACTTTCACTAAATTTAAATAAAGTCTAAGTTTGGAAGTTTTATTTCAAGCTTTGGGATTTATGGATTTACAAACTGTGCAGGAGACTTTGCTAGTTCACTGCAAAATCGCTGTGTACTTTTTCTTTGGCAGTTGGTGCACTAAAACTTTTGTAACATTTGTTAAAAATTGCACGACAGTCATGTGTTTCCCACATCAGGAACTGAAACAGAGTTCCATCTTCTGTATTACAAAGGCAATTACTCAGGGAAAGTCTAATCAATCTTGTAAGGCTCGGCAATTAATTGAAAAATTGAGAGATTGAGATTCAGTCATGGTCATGTTGAATTGAAATTTTTTGGTTGCTGCTTTTGAATTAAAAATCGACAACCAGCTGAAGTCAAACACTGAGGCAGAATAATGTACAAACCTAAATATTTTGTTTGTCGACCATTCCTTCATTTGAGTGATATTTTTTCCCCTCATCGTCTAGCCCAACAATCTTGTCTAATGTGCTAAAGACGAAATGCTAAAAACGAGTCTAGATAACTTATAAACTTAAAAGATATTAACAGATATCGGCTGCTTCTATGACATCACATACCTAGCAAATTCAAGTGTTTCAGAAACTCATTATTGAATATTTGAAAGACAGAAATCCAGCTGTGTTTTTTGATGAGGAAGGATTGTTTAGAATATGACCTTAAAACTCAAAAGTGAGTCAAAAACCTTAAAAATGTACATTTCCAATAAGCAGTCATAACTATGGCCTGTTGGAATTTCAATAGTCATCTAAAGCATTCAGCTATAAATAAACAGATTTCCACCTGTCTTTGAGTGCAAATAAGGTAACTACTTGAACAATGGACAGCAGTCTGGGGGAAAAAAACAACAATTTTTCACTTTTAACAATATTACCAACATTTATCTGTCCAATTCAGTAAGATACACTTGAATTGGTGTGTTGCCCAGAATAAATATAGAAAAATCAAATGCAAATGCGTAATCCCATGTGATGGAGTGCGAACAAGGTAAGTGGCTTAGACAGATGCATTGTGCAGCTGCCAGTTCGGTGTGTGCAGTTGTGGAGAGGGAGGCTCAGGGCTGTGGAGGATGAAGCAGATGTTTGGGTCTAATATGGTCCCAGAAACATAGCCGTCACTCCCATCACACGCTGGACTCTCACCCTCGCAGCATGGACAAAACTACAGTGACATACAGTTTGTGCTTCCTGTATATTTGTGGACAAAGCATAGATAATGTATACTTTCAAAAGTTCTGTGTTACAATCTGGTAGTTTTTTTTCATTCCAGCACTTGGTCAGGTATCACAGAACTGCAGACGGTCTGTTAAAAGTGGTGTAATGGCCAGAACCAACCAAAATTATATAACAGACTGTATGTTCTCCTTTGATCTCAAGTCAAATATTAACACAATAATAGTTGTACCTTTTAATTTGTTTACTGCACAGAAATGAAAAAGACATCGCTGACAATATGTTAATGCCTACTTTCTATGTCCAGGCGAGACCAAAAAGCAGCAGTAGGTTAAAGCAAAAAAGTCCCCGTCAAGCGCTCAAACCCCAATGGTGCTACAGGCTAACAATCTGGTATTATAAAGAAGATGGGCTGCACAACATATCACACTTGTACAAAAATTAAATCAGTTTATCAAATCTAAGGGACAGTAATTGCTTAGGTGATTGATAGTCCAGTCTTTTGAGAAGCAAGACTTGTTTATCCGACATACTGTATATAAGATAGCAAAAGAGTGGGATTTTCAATGTTTGCCATTCATAGAGGAAACTATGGTGCCCATTTGATAGTCTATAAACCCAGTCTTTCAATAGGAAAAATAGCTTTCGATCTCATTGAGTTTTTACATGGTTAAAGTGAAGCTAACTCGTTAAACTTCACCCACATTTAAAACACCTAAAGAAGATGAGGAAGCAATGTTGGAAAAAAATTGATGAAGGTGAAAGGAGGAGTTGAGGGCAGAGTGTTTTTGTGACTAGCATACAACTGTGTGTGGGCAACTCCATGCTGATGTCACAGTGTAGAAATGACATTGGCTTTTGCAGTGAGACACAGGAAGTTTGGGACTATTTTGATCTGAAACTTGCAAATGAGCAAGCTTGTTTGCACTGAAAATGGCCCTCATAAAATGACTAGTAAGTGAATAGTAAGAAATATTGTTTAAACACCATATGCACAGCCTCAAAGCAAAAAAATACTTTAAATTAAGTCTGCCTTGCCTTTAAGTCTGCCTGTGCCTTTTTAAATAGCTTTTTTTCCTTTAATTGCCCCAAGCCATAAATTGTTCTTGTTTGGGAGCAGCAGGTACATAGTGGGTTGAGTGTTAATGGAACAAGATGAGGGGTCACAAGACACAATTGGCAATCACACGACACATGCACATGTAGAACCAGGAAAACTATTACTCCAGCCTCATCTGTTATTCATTGATATTGCAGACAGGTTCATATACTTTCTATTATCAGCTGAATTTGTGGTATCTATCTTTGTGTCTAGATTGATACAAAGCTCAACAAGTGGTTTGAATTATGATTGTGATCCAAAAAGCAAACAAAATCTGATGAGTATGCTTGAAATGCCACTTGAAATGGTAACACATCTGAGGCTACACTCTCTTAAAGAAAAACAACAAAAAACAAAACTTTGATCTACACTCGATCAAAAAAAAATGCACACTTGCTGTATTTAAGGCTCATCTTGGCTTAATACATTTTCAAAGCTATACACTTAAAATGGCGCAATACAGTAATCCCAAAGCCTTAGTTGTTATCAAACGGTTTAAGTGCTGTTAAGTGGGTGTTAAATTAAAAGGAACACCTGCTAATGCTAATGGATGCTAAATATTCCACACCGGTGCTCGGCATGGTTCTGCTGAGTAATTATCAGCCCAGCAGGATTTGTCATTTTAAGCACGTGTGAGCGACCCCATTCACTTCGGATTCGGATCAAGAGTCTAGGAGCCATTGATGCAAGTGTCTTCGGGAGGAGGAGGCAGAAAGGGACAGCTGTAAGCCTCTTTTAGCTCATAGTTCAATGACAGAGATTCTTGACTTCTTATTCTAAAAATGGAGGGTCATGCACCCGCTCCAAACCATGTAGCAAAGAAGAAATGAGGACCAGTTACTTTGAGGATGTTTGAGCGAAGAAGTTTACTGATCAAAGTGTTCTGAGACATACAAGCCCAAAATTATTATTATTATTGTACTAGGATTGAGTTATGTTCATCTACTTCTATAAATTAACTATGACAATTACAAGTTTCAAAGTTACAGCTAGAATCCCATTAATTACTGCTACTTTCTACCATAATTTGAGATATTTTCAACATTCTGCAAGCTATTTATATTTAAATCAGGTGGAGACAAAGTATAATGACATTAATAGAAAAAAAAATAGTTCTTCTGAACATGATCACATTCTATGAAACCAACCTACTGTTTTTTCCACCCAAACGTATACACACATTATTTACTTTTAGCATTCAACTGCTATGTTCTGTTTGGTTTGAATAATATTTTATATGTTTACCAAATTTATGCTCAAATAATGTTGCTTAAGGCCGTCCTGCTGAGGTAGATTTCAGGGTTGTCAAAAGTATCGAAAATCAGATAATAATAAGCAATACTAAACTGGTATTGAAACTCATTGATACTTCAAAAATAACATTAACAGGATGAATATTTATATTATCTGAGAGTTTTTGAATAAACCTGAGCTTTATTAATTTTATCAAAGCTTTTAAAACCAAAATGTTTAATAAAGAAAATATGTGTTCTTGAAGTTTTTACATAAAAAAAAAACTTTAGAACATTTTTATTTAATTTCTGTTCAGTCTGAATCTCATGGCATGTTTGGAACCCAAACAAAGACCAGTTAAAGATTTTTCGATTACTACATTTGTGGACAATTATTTCAATAATTCATTAGTTGCGTTTAATCAGTCAACTTGTTGCAGCCCTACTGTCTGCGAAAAGATCATCTTAATTGCAGACACATTGTATGTAGGTGGATATAAACTAGGAATTGTGAGTGCTAGAAACTAATTGGGCAGATTAGACTTTGGTTTTGCAGTGTGAAATCGAGTAAACCAGCTTTACTAATGTTAGGCTGTGAAGAAACTGGAAATGTCAAATTTGTTACAGCTTTATTGTCAACATGATGAGGAGACATAGAAACCTAAAGTCAACGCAATCAAGCAACAAGCAAGTCAAACGTGACTAAGTTTTGAAGCTCTGATTGAAAAAGATGTTTCAATGGCCAGTACACATTTTATGAGTGTCTGAATGTCCACCCTAACCACTCCTTCACTATAACCTTGTATTCTTTAGCAGTGCACTCATTCACTGAGCAATTGGGACACTCGCTCACTACTTTCTCCTTTCTGCAGGTCACTCTGACATCTGAAGGAAAAGGAAATGCTTATCTCTCCGTTAAAGATGAGTTTCTGTAATACTTATTGATCAAATCTCAGTTTATGGACTATGGATTTGCTAAAACGTTTCTAGCTGCTTTCATTTAGTTGTGTTTTGTCCAGTTGACGACCTGTTGCTGCTTAACTTTCTGAAAGAATTGTACTGTTTATTGAAATTTTAAGTGCACCACATTTAACCTTCTTCACATTCACAAGCCACGGATATGTTTGCTCAGTATTAAGTCTGATCTGCATCTACAAAAGTTCTGGGCTAAGTAACTGTGTAACTATTCCTGTAATTTATCAGATTGCATCATCGTAAAGGTCCAACGTATTGCACTAGAACCTATTTCCAGCAACCAGACAACACTTGTGTTCGCTGCCTTGTGACGGCGGCTCTTAAAATGCAGAAAATAGCTAACGGCGCTTTTCATTTCACTACACAAATAATAAATGATTGTGTCAGATGCTTATCTCTAATGACTGTCCGCTCTGCTGTGACCTTTACAAGCCAGGTTTAATTGTGTTTCATCATTGTTGTTGTGTTAGGTAGCTATCCAGACAGATCTCCTGTAGGTCTATGTTTTCATTCTGGCTCTGACGCCTGGATCTATAGCTACTGATCCTGGTATGTCTGTCTCTGTCCTTTCTGTGACATGAGACGACTCCAAGACAAATAATCATTGCAAAATGTCCTGCGCACGTCTTAACATTGCAATTTATTTCAAACTGAGATTACACAAGACTTTTTTTGTTGCCGTACAACTGATCAGATTTTAAATGCCCTATGCAAACTAACAAATGACTGCATATCATTTATGGCATTAAACGCTTTAACTTCACATAAAATAGGCCTACAGTCTCTGTTGTAAAGATAAAATTAATCATTATCAACTAAATACTGTCCATTTAACTTTGGGTGACATGGTGGTGCAGCGGTTAGTGCTCTGGCCTCATAGCAAGAAGTCGTGGGTTCGATTCCCAGTCAACCCGGGGCCTTTCTTTGTGGAGTTTGCATGTTCTGCATATGTTTCCTCCGGTTACTCTGGTTTCCCCTACCTCTAAAAACATGTCCATTACCCTAACCCTAACCCTATCCCTGCAAAGGGATTCTGAATCTCAGTGGGACTTTGATTTCAAAAAGGTAATATCAATTACATTAACTAATGAGCTGTGTTTTTTCATCGAGCCCTTGTGTGTCCTGAAACCTAGCCAAGTCGGCTCTTCACGTCTCGTGTTTGGTCACTTTATTCACGTGCAACTTAAACAGACAAAAGCATATTGGAGCACTGCATGGCTTCTCTGGAGAGATGTCAATCATCTGTGAACAGCACAGGGTCACGTGTACCAGCACGAATCTTGTCTTCAGTCTAAACCTGAGCACCCCATGGACTGTTAACAGAGCAGGTAAATGGATAAAGTAAATCATGATTTGTTTTAAATTAACTTATTACAATTTCTTATTAACTAGCCTATTATTTGTGCTGGTCAAGCTAACAGGGGACGTCTATTTTTTCCAAGTGGCACATTTTACCAGCCAAAAAACGATCTCAGTTTCATTATAGTTTTATGATAAACACTACCATATTTAGGAGCTTTAATGAGGTCGAAAATACCCCAAGGGGAATTTAGTCTAAACATCAAAAAGGGAAATTAGAGTTCATTTGAAAGGCTTTTTTGACAGAAAATGTTTTGGATCATTGGTATGAAAAATATATATATATATATATATATATATATATAACAAGTAATTTGTCTTGGATTAAGGATAAAAAAACTGAGGATATTTTAGGATTGGGTCAATATAGATTTCTAAGCTGATACTGACATCTGATTGGTCTACTGTGGCAAATAACCAAACTTTTCTCATATTTTCATTTTAAAGTTCAAAGCAAAGCTCAAGGATTACACATTGACTTTTCACTTGATTAAAAAACAAAAAAACACGAAACAAAAAAAAAAACTAAACATATAAACTCTAATTTTAATCACACCAACCACTGCCCTATCTGATGTTGAATTGAGATGGACACACGATGTTGTAAAGGGCATTTACCTGAACATGAAATAAAAGGCACTTACAGACTTTCAGTAAAAAGTAAACATTCTTTGAACTGAAGATTTGTCATCTACGTTTATATCCCAAGCTTCTCTTAAAGGTTTTGATTAATTAAAAGATACTAACATCAAATTATTTCACCTCCTCTATCACATCTTTTTCTTGTCTGACAGCCCAAAATTGAGAGCTGCAGTGGCAGACTTGTGGGTGTTCCTTAACCTGCTCCCTGGGGACACGACGACTGCACTTTCGGTGACAACAAACAAGTACACGCCGCAGATGGGGGAAAACACGATCAAAAGACAGCACAGCGTGTACGTCATATTAATTCCCTGTTTGAGAGAGAGAGAGGGAGGGAGAGAGAGACGGAGAGCAAAGAAAGAGAGAGAAAGAGAGAGCACCAATACAGTGAGAGAAACAGAAAAAGAAAGAAAAAGCAAAGAGAAATTACAGCACAGACATAGAATAAAAGAGAGAGAACAGACAAGGGAGAGAGTGAACACAGAGTGAGAGGAAAAAAGAGAGAAACAGTCAACAGATTGAAAACAGAACAGCAACAGGAAGAGAAGAGAGAGAGGGAGAGACTGAAAAGTAAAAGACAGAGGTAGACTGAAAAAGAGACCGAAAAAAGAAACAGAGACTTAAAGGAAAGAGACCGAAAAAAGAAACAGTGAGAGACTTAAAAGAGAAAGAGACAGAGAGAGAGACTTGAAAAGAGAAAGAGAGAGACTGAAAGAGAAAGAGACTGAAAAGTAAAAGAAACAGACACTGGAAAAGAGACAGAGAGATTGAAAGAAAAAGACTGAAAAGAAAAAGAAACAGAGACTGAAAGAGACAGACTGAAAAAGAGAAAAACTGAAAAAGACAGACTGAAAAGAGAAAGAGAGACAGACTGAAAGAAAACAAGACAGAGAGAATGAAAAGAAAGAGACAGCGACAGAAAAGAGACAAAGACTAAAAGAAATTGAGACAGAAAGAGACTGAAAGAAAAGACAGAGAGAGAAGACTAAAAAAGAGACTGCAAAGAAAAAAAGACAGAGAGAGAGATTGAAAGAAAAAGTGAAAGATTGAAAAGAAAAAGAGACAAAGACTGAAAAGAAAAGAAACAGAGACTGAAAGAGAAATGCTGAAAAAGAGAGAGAGACTGAAAAGAAAACAAGACAGAGAATGAAAAGAAAGAAACAGCGACAGAAAAAGAGACAAAGACTAAAAAGAAATGGACACAGAGAGACTAAAATGAAAAGACAAAGATACTGAAAAGAAAAAAAAGACAGAGACTAAAAAGAAAACGAGACAGTGAGACTGATTAGAAAAAGAGAGAGGAGCAGAAAGAGGAAGAGTGCTAGTGGGAATGATAGAGTGGTCCACTGGCCCAGGGGGACAAGCAGGAAGTAGGATGGATAGAAGGCGTTGGCAGCTAATCAAAGGCTACATGCTAATTTTCATAAGGGAGAGCCAAAACGCTCCAAATATAGATCTGACAAAAACATGAGCAAGAGAGCAGCAAAAAGATAACTTATTTAGACCCGTGATGTGTTAGTTTCCACACTTATGCTGAAGTTTAAAGCTTACATTTGTATTTGGAGTAGAACTGCAAAAGCCTTACTTGTCGTTTTGCTTGTTATGATAAACACTGACATATTTAGGAGCTTTAATGATCTCTCTAATACCCTAAGGAGCGTTAGTCTAAACATCACTCCATAAAGAAGGGTTCATGGAAGATTTAACTTTTTAAGTTTTATAAATGGTATGAAAAACAACAAAGCTAAGATACATCTCTAAAAATAATGGTGCAACTTTTTTTTTTCATATTTACCAATACAAAGATTGATAAAATTACAAATAAATGCATCAGCCATCCCTTGTGGTATTAGAAATAACTGGATTATAACATAACAAAGCAAAAAAAAACATGAGACATTTACAAAATAAAAATCACAATTGGACGGTGCTAATGAACTACCAAAACAATAAAATTTAAACAACCAAACAAACATGGAGACTGGTCGTTTTTACATCACCTTTGTTGGAAAGTTACAAGAAATCAAGATGGGAGAGAGAGAGTTTTGAGGCTTGTTTTTGGTAATTTTAATAATTTAGCTCCCATTGTTGAGAGCATAAATATAAATGAGGCTTAAGAAGTACAGTGCTTCAGTTTAGCCCACATAGTTACATAACAGGTAGATTCTGGAAGTCTTCTGCTTAGTTTTTAATCAATAAATCATCTCCAGACGCTGCTCAAGTTGGTTCATTTTGTTCATTTGGTAATTAGCTCTAAGCTATTCTATATTCTACTGCATTTTAGAACTTGTATTACCTCAATTTCTTCATAATTTGCAACTTACATGTTGTAAAGTTATGAAAAATATATTTACCACCAAACAAACACAATTAGAAAATCTAGAAAAAAAAAGGCATGAATATAAATAACATACAACAGTGCTTGCTTTGTAACAGTTACAATGACAACATAAACTGCTGCGTATAACAGACTTGACTGCTCCACCATCACCTGTTCAAACCTCCTACTCTCCTCTTTGCATAACTGACTCCATTCACATTTTATCAAAGCTCTGATGCGTCCACTGGGACAAGCTGCAATATTACAAAGTCTTTTGCAACCATTGATGCCGTTTCAGCATTGTGTGCCATCCGCGCGGTCCGTCTCGTTATTTTTAGATGCGCACTGCTGACTCAATAAAATATTCAACTAAAGCGACTGCGTAAGAGATGTTGGTCTTTTAAAATAGAGCGATATAATTGATTCATTGGGTCACATAAGGCTTAGCTAAAGACTGTCATATAGCAGAGCTTAAAGTATTTATTTTAGCATTCATAGCTTGTTGTGATTTATTTATTTTTTAAGTAGAGATGTCTGAAAATGCAAATCAATGCTAAAACTATCATTAATGAGTGCTTATTTTGTGACTTCTTACAGAGACACTTAATTCTAGGTTTATTAGGAAAGGTGATCAGACAAAACTGTTACAGGAACGCACAAAAACTGTTGTGATGAGCCGATAATTTCAACTGCAGTGGCAGAGAATTTTTTTTATTAGTAGTATTCACACAGGCAGTCCCTCTTTTTTCTAATTTATTTCTCCTTGTCATGTGTTAATTGTTTTACAGTGGTCACAACAAGTAACATAAATTGTACACATCCTATTGTCACTTTATATCTGCCACTGTTAGTCATGTCATTATCATCTGTCACTGTGGCCATACCAGCTTCCCAAATGCATGATCCCGTCACATCTCAGAAGCTAAGCATGTTGGGCCTGGGCAGTACTCGGATGGGATACCACGGAGGAACCTCAGGTGCCACAGTGGGGCAAACAGAGCAGAAACTCATTGTTGTGTCCTCAGGCAGGACACTTCACCCACATTTCACCCGCATTGCCAAGTATGGATCTGGTGAGTGTATGAATGGTTGGTGGTGGTCAGAAGGGCCGATGGTGCAAAATGGGAGCCTCGCTTCCGTCAGTTTGCCTCAGGGCAGCTGTGGCTACAAAGTAGCTACCACTACCCAGTATGGAATGAATGAATAATGCAGAAATACAGTCATTCCTGAGTAATGTTCAAGGAAAAAATTTAAAAAATTCCCTTAGTAAGAATATAAACGGCTGTTACTTCATCTGTCAGACAAATGACAGTAGAATCAGTCCTTTCCTAACTGAACTAAAATTACAAAACAGAGTTATGGAGGGACACGTGAGGATCTAACCCAACATAGAATTGAACTGAAACACCATCAAACAAATTTATACTATTTTCACTAACTCATCCCTATTCCTCACCTTCCAAAACGCACAGTGGCAAAAGGAATAGTGCTCTTGCTCACAGCAAGAAGGTTGTGGGTTAGACTCCCGCACGACCCGGGCCTTTCTGTGTGGATTTTGCAGTGAGGGGAGGAGGGGGGTTCTGTGTAAAGCACTTTGGAAGACTTCCGTCTGTATAAATGTGCTATATAAATAAATTATTCATTCAAACCACAGTGTTACACTCCTAATATGTCTGGTGCATCATAATAACTTATCTCATCTTTGGGGTTTTGGGTTCATGGTTTGTTCTTAGAAATATATAAGATTGTCTAACAGGTATTTTGTTTAGCTTTTTTCTTCTCTTTAATGTTTGGAAAGTTAATTAAAGTACCACATTTATGAAAAGTTTACCTTATACAAGAAACAAGAACTTTTTATTCTGCTTTTTCTGAACCAGAAAAATATCAAAACACGGCAATTTGTTACCTTTCACATAAAATGTGAACTTTAGACTCCTAATATATTATACAAAAACCTACCTCATACATCCACACATTTCTTATCTCCAAACACTATTTAATTAACACTTTTTAGAACAAGCATTAAACCATCTTGACATTGCTGTTTGCCATTCATTCTCTTATCTCCACACACCATCAACCAGGAGCCATTTGCCGGGGAGGAAACGTGTTTGAATAACCTGATAAATTTTCGGCTGGAGCGAATCAAGCGGCGGAAGTGTGTGCGTGTTTACTATTCATCAGCGCGTCTGAGGTTTATTTTTAGGCCCTGTCCCGGCTCGAATCAGGTGGCACAGTTGATCCCTCGTTCCACGCAGAGCTATCGATTGTGTCACAAAATGTAATAACAGGGAACAAGGTGCGATTACGTTGAAGGCATTGTCACCGCGCTGTAGAGTTCCCATACTTCAGGGGCTTCGGCAAACAATTGGATTAGACTAGTGTGCGATGTTTGGAGAAGTGGCAACAAACCTGCTGCGGTGTTGTTGTTATTATTATGTTTGACAAACTGAGAAATGACTGCTGCGTTTGGAGGCACGCTCTGTCAAAACGTGGGTGATGCTGATGATCCATGCTGAGGTGAGCATTTCGACTTCGACAGAACGAGATGTGATTTTTGAGAAGTTTATTTATAAAACAAATTGCACAAAGAAATTGAGTGCTAATACATGATATTTTGTTGGTTCGAATAGTAATTCAGCTCAGTGTTTAAAGGGAGCAAAACATGTAAAATCTTCTGCTTTTTTACCATGTCATAACAGTGTTCTTTTCTGCTAAGATTACTCTAAGTTGTATTTGGAATGATTCCTGTTTGTTTGAAAGATGTTATATTGTTCAACTG
Source organism: Mugilogobius chulae (assembly GCA_038363315.1). Classification (NCBI taxonomy): domain Eukaryota; kingdom Metazoa; phylum Chordata; class Actinopteri; order Gobiiformes; family Gobiidae; genus Mugilogobius; species Mugilogobius chulae. The sequence goes on from CM076407.1 coordinate 27,136,353, forward strand.
ATGCTTTTATTGTTCAGAAATCCCTGCTTGCACCTACCCCCTATGTTCAATCACTCAGAAACTGTTTTGGGGGTAATTTAAGTGTGTAAGTAGTTTTTCTGAGAGTATCTACTTTGCGTGATTAGAAAAAAATATGATGTCCTTTTACTTCTTACATTTTTGTAACCTGCCTCACCGGCGTTTGGGAAAAGGAGGACTTTGGCTTTGTCCACATGAAGACAAAACTAGGATACTTTTAAAAACAACTTGCCTAACACATGGAGCTGTCTTAAGATTGTGAGTTTTCATACGAATCAGTAAACCAACCTGAAGCAACTTTAAAGGAAAGAAACAACACACAAAAAATACATAATTTTTGTCCTTTAAAGCAATGATTTGGAATGCTAACCACTTGGTTGGAGGGGCCCTGAGGTTCTCTAAGTTGTGAATTCACAAATATAAAAAATCCATCTGCCTGATCAGGTTAACAGTTTCAAATTAATATCCACACATTCCACTCCCTGCAATTTAAAAAGAACAAAACATTTTGGTTACTTCTTTAAGTCCACAAACACGACTGATCCTCTTAAAACCAGTGCAGACCTACTGTGCTGCAGTTTATGATCGCAAGTTAGCAAGTTGAAATGCTCAAAACTCTATCATTTACAACAGTTATATCTATATATTGCATGGTAAAATCAGATAAATTCTATTTAGTTCACTATAAAGCCCATCAGTTTACTGCACGCCAACTTTGTGATTTTATTCATAATGTTGTTTTGTTTCTCAAGTGAACAAGTTTCAACTGTACTTTGACTTTTATCTGATTCATTTTCACACAAGTAACTGTGGTTTTATTGGAGAAGTGGACATCAGTACTTTTGCCACCTCTTATGACATGTTAAATACGTAGACTAAGAGTAACTTCTCTTATTAGTTTTGCTATAGTGCTTATAGTTACATTTTCAAAGCAGTAACACGTTAGTTTTAGTTCTGCTCCAGCGTTCAAAGAGTGCACAATGTTAGGAGCTATAGTTAGTTTCCACAAAATCTATTTTAAAAATCAATATAATTTTTTGTTCTACTATCTTAACATTGTTTATTACAAACTCCTTGGACTACCCTTGCATAGTGTTAAGTGACTGCATTTCTTATTCACCTCAAAAGAAGGTTAACATCTTTTTGTGTGAAGCCCATTATCCTCAAGAGTCTGATCACAGCAGGCGCCCGTGTGTACTAGTGTTTTCTCGTCAGCCTGTAAAGCCATTGTTGTGGAAGAGGCATAAAATAATTAACCGTAATGAAAAGCTCGCTAATTCTAGCGTTGGGCTGCTTTTGTTGTTAACCAATTGTGCTGTGATTGCAATATTAGAGCCAGAAACAGTGCACTGCCAATGAAAATGTCAGTGAAGAGAAAAACAAAACAAAAATAATGACTTCTCGACAAAAATAAGGAATATACTTATAATATCTGTAATTTTCCTCCTACAAACAGACAATTGCTGATTTAGGACTTACGAAATCACATTTACTTTTCACCTTATCTGTCCCACCTACTTTTCTTGGCAGCGCACTTCCTGTTTAGCTCTTTTAAGTAGCTGACATGCTTACTTGTCTGTTTTGTGAGGCAATCTCAAACAGATATAGTGACAGCTAAAATAAACCCAACAACAAATTCTACAGCTACCAATGCTAAACAGGAAGTGCACTGCCAAGAAAAGTGGGCAGGGCAGAATAAGGTGAAAAGATTATGCAGATGACATCACAGCATTTAAATGTTAGGACTGAGTGGCAAGAATACATGAGAGTCAATGGAGAGAAAGCACGTTTTCCCTGAGCTCAAAATACAGCTAGATTAAGAACAAATTCAACCCACAACAACTCTACTGAGAACTGGATTTGTGACTTAAAAAAGAAAATATGTAAGCAGGGGTAGAAAAGCAGATGAACAAAAAGACTTTAGCTTCTCTCACATTTATCACACATTGAGGTCGCACATAGTTGAACTGATTACTTTTTCTTCTTTAATAAAAGATGTTTTTGAGTTTGTTTGTTGAAGTTAAATCCTAAATCACCAGTTAGCAAACAAGCTTGTAGCAAACAAGCTGTTGCCACGACAACAGTAAAAATGGTCAGTTTCCATGTTAAAGTTCAAGTATGAAAAACAAAAACTTCAGTAATAAAGATTGAGCCATAAACTGCCAAAAAGTAAATTTTCTTTATTGTTGACGAGCATTTAACAAATAAAAAATGTCCATGCAAAATCTCTATAGCAAAAAAAATGTATTTATATGGATTTACAATATCCGCATAAAACATTGTCTTCTTTAAATACGTGTTTAAATCCAGTGCCAAAACTGGAACCTTGCTCATTCCTAGTTTCTACAGAGTGAACTAAAAAGACTTAACTTTGCTTCTAAAATTGTCACTGTTGTTATTTTTTGTTCTTTCGATTACATTGTGACTTGAAAAATTACATTAACCATATAACCTTGACATCTCAAGAGAAAACTCCATAAGTGAACTGAACAGAAAGTGAACATGTCGATCCCTTTTAAGCATTTTAAGGCTTAAACAAGGCAACTGACTTCTGTGCACAGAGTGAGTCCAATCAAAAGCAACGTGTCAGTTTACCGTGACCTCTCAGCTCGTAGGTCTGGGTGAGGTGTGGGTCTGCTGAAACAATCAACAAGAGCTTATTTTCCCCTGACACTGCGCTGGTCTGTTTGTAGTTGTTCTTTTAGCTTATTTGAGTGTTATAGTAAGAATCCACATAAGCCCACTCTGTATTGAGTGTAAATGAACCACTCTAACCACCAAAGTGAAGTGGGCCTGGAACATAACACTGAATTTACATCTAAGTAGTGAGCTGCATTTCAATGGCATTTATGGGGCACATTCAGCCTCCATGTATACCTAAAACACTTATCATAAGAGAACCTGCTCTACCACTTGAAAATCCATTTTCACTCCAAAGAAACAAATTGTACTGAATATAAAAACACAGTAGGCATGTTGAATTTGTTAGCAGGAAACTTATCTAATCGTTTTACAATGAAGAGGTGGACGTATGGAACAGGAAGTTAATGAATCTGTTAATATTGCTGTTGTTTTAGATCAATTTTATGTTTTTACAGTGAACAAAATGTAAATTGCTCATCTACACATATAATAGTTTCCCTCTAAATTCATGATAAAAACAATAGGTCTTTAAACAAGTACAATGTGACACATGGCACAACAGTTAGTGCCCTGGCCTCATAGCAAGAAGGTCCTGGGTTAAATTTCCTGTTGACCCTGGCTTTTTCAGTGTGGAGTTTGCATGTTCTCCCTGTGACCCAGAAGGTTTCCTCTAAAAAATGCCCATAATGCCTCCCTCTCCCTGCCCAGAACTCTCCTGCAAAATAGATTCTGAATCTCAGTGGGACTTTCCTGGTAAATAAAGGTCAATAAATAAATAAACAAATAGACAGTAAACTTCTGTAGAGATGGGTTCTGCAGTGACCACTGCTCTGCTGACAGTTGTCCCATTAAAGGATGGGTCAAATGCAGAGGGTGAATTTTGCTACAGGGCTATCAAAGGTCCTATTGCACTCAAGTATTTCACCTTTTATATTACAAAACACACTTAAAGTTGTGTTTTGCTTCCAGATCGATTTAAAATATAAATCAAACATATTCAGGCTGTAATTATTCATTAGGCTAAAAACACTTTTTTCACTTTGTGACATCACAATGTGGAACAAAGAGGAAGTGCTCCACTGTGCTTTAAACTCTTCACTAGAATCAACCGAATACTGTCTTCGACCTTGGATTTGCCAAACTCTGAAACAACTGCTATAGTATAAAGCACATTTAAAGTGCTTCTCTTCAAAGTTGATTGATTTTTTTATTGTAAGGGGTGGGGTTATATTTAAGCTTAACATAAAACTACTTCTTCAAGACATCATACAATGGAACAGTGTGTTTTCAGCTTTGGACATGTGGACAGCTTAATCCAGCATTACATAAAAATGTGAATGAAACTGAACACAACATTAGGAATGTTTTTAGTGAGGTAACAACAACTTACTCAAGTCAATTTTGTCTAAAAGTGTTTTAACAATTACACTGATTATTCTGGCCATCTGTTGATTAATTTTTTCAAATCAATCAAACTAACAGTTAAATGTCATATCACATAAATTGACTGAGACATGCTATAACGGAGCAAATACTTGTTGTTCGACCTTTATTTTAGATTTTTTTTCTTTTTTTCCATGACCAAATTACACCTTGAGCTTGACACCATCTTTCTCGGTGCAGACGAGATGTGCTGTGTCTGATTCTTATAATGGGGGTGGACTGACCTCTAAAGTCATTCAGCCCCACTTCAAACTGCACTAGAGCTTTACTCAACAAACCAGACAGTGCCTCGGACCAAATTCACTGATGGTTAATATTTATATCATTTTCACCAGTTATAGCAGTGATGGGTTGTTTGGTTTGCATTAAGACAAAAACATTTTTTTTTAAAATATATGTTTTTTCCTCAGCTTTGAGAAATAGCTGTACATAATGAACAGGCATGGCAGTTGTATATTTTGCACCTTATAATTGACAGAAAGATGCATTACAAAGATTGAGCTCAAATGCAAACCTCTGCCTTGATGATTAATTAACAGAACAGATTCTGCAAGGGCAACGTTACTGAATGCACTCAAAATTCTTCTATCACAAATACAGACACTTTTAAAACTGTAGGTATGTTGAAAAAAAAAAGTGCTTGTGCCACAAAGAGCGGTGTCCTGATTTGCCCTCCACTGTCTTTGTCAAACTCCTGTTGATATTATCAACTACTATTGATTCTCCAAAGATTAGCATAAGACGTTGGAGCAGACAGTTGTGTGACAGATTCCCTGTAGGGCTTTCCTCACACTGACTCACTGGATATTGCTCTTGTCTGTGTCTCTTAACCTTTTAAGTCCAGGCTGAGACAGCGGCAGAGTGGTTAGCTCCAGGGAGCACAGCTGTGCACATAGCCAAAGACAGCACAACAACACCAGCAGGGTTCCAGGCACGGCGAGAACAAAAACATTTGAAATACTCAAAGTGGCTCTGATCACAGATGGAGTGGCAGTCGGGGAAACACGGAGAGATAATTCACTTTAAACTCCTCACAGATTTGGGTGACATTATTGTAAGTCATTATTTAAATCAGCCTCACTTCAAAAAGAGTCTGGCAGAGTGGTGGCTGCACAGCTCGTGGTCAGGACTCTGTACACCTCTATAATGTCATTTAAACAAGACAAAAGAAACTTTGAAATCTGCTTTGACTGGCGACATGTCTGTTTTTCAATAGCTAGCATACTCTCGTTAGTATGATTGTATTTTTTTTTTTAGACTTTATTGTCCCCAAGGGGAAATTCTTTTCCACAACTGCAAAGACTGTTTGACATAACATTGACAGACAGAAGGAAAACAATTAAGACAAATTAACATTTAAGTGCATTCAACGAGGCCTTCCGTTCAGAAAGTAATGGCTGAAGGGATCAGGCTTCTACCAAAACGGGCTTTTCTACACCTTAGCTCCTCCAGAGGGAGAAGGGTGAGGTGTAGTGGGTGAGTGTGGTTGTCATTATTATTCTATCTAGATTAGGATGTCAAGGTCAATAGTTTAATCAATAATCATGCATATTCAAGTTGCAATAATAAATAACAATTGTGCCACTTTAGAAGAATTTTATAGAAAATGACGAATATTTGGTGCAGATAATTTATAATCCTGATAAGTAGTTTTAGTTTTAACCTAAACAATAATCTTGTTTGTTTTTTTTTGTTTTTTTTTTGTATTGTATTGTTATGGATTTAATACTAAATATCAACATTGACAAATAACAGAGAGTATTGCTAAAAAGTACTAATTATTATTTATTTTAAGTCAATCCATCTCTAAGCATTTTAATACAATCTAAACAAATGCATCTAAATCAGTAGTGCCAAAAGTGTGGCCCGGGGGCCCAACTCTGCCCACCAGAGGGTCCAATTCAGCCTACGAAAGAGTACTCAGGTTTGTTTGAGCTTCATTTTTTTATTAAATTTTGACTCAAATGACACCTATTGAAGTACAATCTTTCAAAACATGCTAACAATTTAATCATCTCTTCTCAAAGCACACGCCAACATAATAGCTAATTTTGGCCCACAGAGTTAAAAAAAAAAAAGTGTTTGGACAACCTTGATCTAAATGATTGTCACATTAAGATTTTATTATTCATCGTTCTATCAAAATTTGATTAAAGGGGACCTATTATGTCAAATTCACTTATTTTTTAACCTTGTTATGATGGCCTCCCTTCATTATTAGTTTACTCAAAGCTATATTTGAATTGATTCCTGCATGTTTGAGTAATCTTGTTTTGTTCTTCAGCTGGAGCTCAAGTGCTCAGAAATCCCGTTCTCACCTACCACCTATCCCCTCCCACTTGTCTGTATTTACTTGTTATAATACAAAAGATTAATAGTCAAAGTGAAGCATATATGGTTCAAAACTGTCCCATAGTCACTTTCCAACAATAATAATTTGTTATTAAATTTGTTAAAAAACATTATTAAATCTGTTGCCTCTTACAGTTACATTTTAAAATGAAGAGGCGGGGCTTATCAGTTCTGCAGTTTTGAACAGGAAGTCAGTAGAGCTGTTCCTATTTTCAAGTTGTTTAATATCAATTTTGTGTTTTACAATGAACAAAAGGTAAAATAATGATCAACATATGTTCTAGTTTCTTACTAAATAAAAAAACAAAAACATGATAGGACCCCTTTAAAAAAAAAAAGTCACAAACTTGAGGAAAAGTGCAGTCTCAGATAATAAGAAAAACATATATAGAAAACATTTCTCTGTTGTTTTGTAATCATAAATAAAAGCTAAATCGTGATTTTATTTTTTTTTCTCACAAAAAAGGCTTAGACTTGATGATGCAACTTCCCTGTTCCAGAACAGCTTTGCAGCGTTATTTACTTGGTTAATTAAGTTTTGTGAGTGGGACCACGCCCCCATCGCACTCCAACCACACCCCCACGTCTCCGGAAACCTTCATATCCCAGCTCACGCATGTGTCTCAGTTTGACCATGCGCCTCATCTCAGTTCAACTCTGTGCTCTCGACCCACCCGCCCTCCACTTTTTCACAACATTCCTTCTAGCACCCATTTAGGAAGGGGGTGGGGGGTCTTGAATCGGCCGGGCAGATTGCTGAGACAGGACCCCACACTGAGTCTCCTTGCCTGGTCATCGCTCATCTGATTCCATGGAACTTCAACATCTACATCTATTCAATAAACAATGTCTAACTATCTCTGTTTTGGTGTGGTCCTTATAATGAAGGTATTGTTTGTGAAATTCCTTCTACTTTTCAAACAAAGTACACAACAGTCAAATCCTGATGCATCTTGGTGGAAACTGACCCTTCATCGTTACCATTTTATTGACACGTCCCGAGCTGTGAGCCTGTGATGGCAGCGTTTCCATAGTAACCTTGGAAACAAGAGCTTTCCCCGGTTGGTCCCATGGAGTTTATCTGCCAAAGCCACTCTTCCCCTGCCCTTCTCATTGTCCCACTTTCTTTATCCCCAAAAGTGAATGTTCTCCTGTACTCAGCTCCCACATCAACTGAGCGATTAAAAAATGCTGCCTGGTGGTAATTTAGCAACATTTGGGTTTTCAGAAAAAGGGAATTAATTAGTGATTCATTAATTTAATTCCAAATGAGCGTAGAGTTATCTTTTTGTAGCAGAAAACTCCTGAATTCATGCTCCTAATTTTGTGTGGAAATGGAAAATACTTGATTAAAAACCTACTGAGCTTGTTTATATTCACTTTTCAAACCTAAACTGGGTTAAAAATCGTTTGTTTTGAAGTTGGAGTCTCTTTGCTTTTACAAAATATGACCAAACAAAATATCATTTCAGTTGGAGTATTTTAAATGAAGCATAATTCTGCCAGTACTATCTGTAATGTCTTTATTCATGCATTGTTGTCATGAAAATTCATACACATTCATCACATAATCGATTAGACATGCCTGATTCAATGGGTTTAATGCTGCATATTGTGAAGACATGAAGACATTCTGTATCATGAGAAACTGTTTCTGAACACTTGTAGATCACAACAATGGCTGACTCTTTATAAATCTGATGTTTTGTAGTTTTGATCTCTCATGGCTGACTCTTGTTAAAATGAAAACAAGCCCTGGACAAAAGAACATCAGATTTCAAGGCAGAGCAGCATCAGTCAGCTGATGTCAATCTCCTCGGCCTGAATGATAGTTTAGATTAGACTGATGCTACTAAAAAAAAGTTTTAGGGAATGTTAAGGTGTAGTACATTGTGAAGTCCTAATAAATGTTTGAGAATTTTTGGTGTATTTTTTTAATCATCATTTTTTGGTTTGGAATTTGATTAGAAATAGGAGAACATTTTTTTTTTCTTCGAACTTGCTAGTTTGTTTTTAACAGAACAAAAGTGAATTCATTAAGAAAAAGTTGCTCCACAATTATGCCTCTTAAGGGGAAAACTAGCAAAACTAGATTTGTGCAACGCTCTGTCAGAATGAGGGCCAAACTTCAGGGGTCAGACCATTTTAAAGAATGGTCAATATAGACCACAATTCAATATGAGAATCAGAAAAGCAACGCAGACAGCGCCTTGAACTGGAAACACTGCGTTAGCTGCTTACCTTGGTTTGAGTTGCAAAAGTTTAATCATCCAGTTTGAATAAGTGTGTGTCCGGCAGACCTGACCAGTATTTATTGTGCCTACTGTTTTTTATTTTTTTATTTCTCAGTTTAAGCTGCAGTCACGTGACCACGATCAGCTGATTAGTGCAAAGACCAAATGCACTAATAAGTCCACTGAACAGAGCAGACTGGAGTGACAGAGTGGTCATAAAACGAGTCTGATTCAACAAAGCTAAAAGGTCATTGTTACAGGAACATTAGCTGTGAATCACGTTACCATCACATTGAACAAAAGAAAGAAACAGATATTTAATTTGATAGTGAAAGCATTTTACTGCATTGCAAAATAGTCAGAAGAAGGCTAGAAACACAATACACAATAGGTGTAGGCCTACATACATTGGCCAAGCCGACAAGTCTTGTCAACATGAGCATGAGAAACTGATATTTAGTCTCAATTTAAGATTTTGATTTTACTTGTGTGTTAGACATGTGAGCAGACGGTGTCACCGAGGGGGCACTGTCTAGGTATTGGAAAATTGGAAGAATAAAGACAAGATAGAGAAGTTATATTTCATGCATGCCAGCAAAGATAAACAGACATCTTTGCTAGTTTCTCTTCAATATTCATTCAGAAAATGTTTAACAAAATCCCTGCATCACATTTCCGTCACATCAAACATCACTCTGCTGTTGTTTTACTGAATCCATTCACATGCACATTTCTAACCCTACTTTTACTATCTGGAATCCCTTGTAAACACAGCACACCCAGACTCCTGCATTCTGATGTGGCCGCTGCATAAATAAAGCGTCTGTCTGTCTCTTTCCACATCTCCTCCATCAGCGCTGCTCCTGCTCTCCTCGGTCACACCTGATTATAGAGACAGCAGCGCCTGATTGGGAAAAACACATGGTATGCTGCATCTTTCTCGTTAGAGGAACACTATCTTCTTTGTGACGAAGCATTCCATTGCAGCCTGGCTCTATACTACCACAATACCTCCATGGGTGTGCTGCTGATTTGACTGCTGTATATGAATGAGAAAGCATAGAGTAAGACTGCTGATTGCATTCTCACTCTCACTCTTATAAAACAATCTTGTTGTCTTAGGCAATGGAGGCAGCATTTTAAAGAAAAGACAATAGCATTATTAAATCAAAATGTCAGTGAGTAAACTATTTCTGATTTTCAGCATAAATATTCTCTCTTGATTTGTACCTCCATAAACAACTGTTGCCATCACTTTTTTGCAGACAAAACAATGTAAAAATATAAACAAAAGACTTGTCAAAACCCCAAATTTGCCAAATCTAGTGTCATTCAGGTCTCTGCTGTCAACACCAATCTTATCTACCAAAAAAAAAAAAAAGTTACGCGGAAATTAGATTCTGTTTTCCTTTTGTTTGGAAAAAGTCCTCACTTCTGATCAGATCCTGTAGTCATCAGAAGCTAAAACTACAGGAATACAGCTTCACAAAGACTCCAGCCATTTCCTTGTGCTCCAAAGGGTTCAGAAACAGTTTTAGTTTGAAATTTAGACCATTTTAGTGAGACGTCTGAGGGAAATAAGACCGTAATGATGAGGGGTTTTAATAAAGAAAAAGTGGATAGTATATTTATCTGATTTATCTTAAGTAATTGTGTAATGACATACTTTCCAGAGCCTGTTTACCTTAAACAGATGTTTTTGTTACGCTTTCGTCTTCACTCTGAGCATTTCAAACAAACCTTGCACTCTTCGACCCTCGCTTGCACTGAGCAACACTTGTGAGGCAGATCAGAAAGTAGATTCGATAAAAGACAAAAAATAAAATCCTAGAGAGCGTTCAAAAAATTACCCAGCTCATCCCGCCCGAACCCGGGTCAACCGTGCATCACTTCGAAATATGCAAAGATTTCAAATTCATCCATTTTCCATGATTTAGCAATAGGCTACTTATCTGAAAATAACATGCTCTAAGGCTCTAATGGAAGGTTATGTTTATGTTTAGACATAGACTAGATGTTAATGTCAATCAATCAATTCAAACTATGCCTGTAAAACACATTTCATGCATAACACATAACACAAGATGCAAATATGCCTTACTAACCTATAAACAAACTTTGAATATAGTTTATGTTCACTACATAATCTTTTCTTCCTTCATCCAAACCTTGTTGCCAGCGGCTGTGTTTTGGCAAATTACAATTAAAACACTCAAACAACATTCAAGTCTACAAATGCCCTCCAGAAAAACAAGTTGTTCCAAGAAAGTATCTGCTCACTTCTTCAAACTTCGAAAAGTGCAGAGGCATGAAATCGTGTATGACCTGTGGTCATATTTGTGTAGTGGTAGCACTTTTAGAGATTTGCTTGCTAACGAAAGGGTGCCGTCCTCCTCCTGAGCTGGCGGTCGCTGTGAATTGGCACTAGCTGACCTGCTTGTTGGGCACTTAGGATAGCAGCTGGACTGACAGAGCACAAAACACAGTGGGGACACTCTGGCTGCATGCATCATTCTCTGAACCAGCAGAATGTCCAACCATCTGAAACGAAATCACTCCAGCATAATATACTAACAAAACAGCACCATGTCATTTGGATGAGAGGATAAGTTGGACAAAAGCAATGATTGGAAGTACACAAAAACAGATATTATTCATGCATAAAATACTCCTTCAACTTTTGATTTTGCAATGATTGAGTCTCCTTGATAATGGATGTTTAGCTTCTCGTGTAAAATGCGAAGTTGTCATAAACTTAAGGCAATTGTTGTCAGCCATCATGGGAGCATCAAATTGGCGCGAGACGTGAGGCATTAGTCACTTGTCCTGAAATGTAACCAGCTTTTAAGCGTTAACCGCGGTGCGTTCATGCAACTACAGTGTCTGTGACACTCATGTAGAATGCATGATAATGTTTCCTGTCAGGTGGTTAAGTGGTACTTGACCCACAGGACTCAGGTGTGACAGAAACCATGACTGCATGAGTTTAATCTCTCGCTGGTACAGCTGCTGCAGGACCTTTAGTTTTATAATCCTTCTTTTTTTACAAACACAATGTGTAATTGTTTTAAAAAGCAAAACAAACATGTCTTTATTTAATTTGCCAGTATAGGCATTAGTTGTTGTACCCTCTGAAACTTGCACTCGTATCTCCTGGAAAAGAAACCAATGCTAAACAAGTTACACCATCATGACAGTCAGTTATCAGTTGTTGAAAGGACAGTTTATGATTCTGGTTCAGTCGTGTTAACAGACTATTTTTATTGCGTAAATGGCATTTGTTTTTGCTGTGAACATAAAGTTCATTGGTTGTATTTTATGGCCAAAATAACCTTGTGTTTTTGCCAGACTCGAGGAATTTTATGAATTATGGACATTGATAAGACAGGACGCGCAAACGAGAGGAATCCCTGGACTAAACTTTTTGAATACAACTTTTCTTTTTCTTTGTGGAGTCTAGGGTAAGTCTATTAGTACTGTCATTTTGATAGAATTTCGTTCTGATGATGTTCAAGTTGTAGCACTGATTGCGCATAGACGCCTGATAGACGCCCGTTCACACATAGAGGGACGTGCCTATCAACGAACCTTCCATAGGTCTAGCATTGAAATTGTTCGTGTGAACACACCATAATAATGTCTTCATTGACTTACTACCAAACATTTATTATTCATAATCTTACTGAAGCCGCAAATAAATACTGAAATAGAAGCGAGCATCATGACAAACATTATTTCTTTGATAGCAATTAAATTAAGTGTGATTTTTCTCATCTTGAAAAAGAAAAATGGACAACTATTTGAACTTCTTGTGGCAGATTACATCCACAGCTCACTTACCTAATTCATTTTGAGACTCAGTTATTATTCACTGTATGAATTTAGAAGCAAGTTTATTTTCAGAAACAAGCTCAGCTGTCCCAGAAACATGGTCACGCTGAAAATTACAAGCATGCTTAAACGTATAGGACATTGCAAACTACTTTTCTCCGAAATATATGCCTTTATCTGTACTGGTGCAAATGTAAAACAATAAAGGGGTTTTGCTTTCTCTTGTCGATAAAGCTGTCAACAAGAGTGACATAAATGTGACGAGTTGAAGCAGAACTTACAGCTATAACATCAATCAATACCCAGAAATCAATTACAGTACAAAGATTATAAAAAGTCACAGTTATTTAGCCTTAAGCATCAATTATTCCAATATACGTTATAAATCATTTAGCTTTATTAGCACTGAGACGGAAACATGTCCCTTTGTAAACACATATGTTCTTTGGGGAAATATCTGAGCTTATAGAATTACATTACTTTAGACTGGATAAATGTCTGAAAATTTCATCAAAATGAATTAACCGGGTTCCTATAGGTTGCCAGTTTTTCCATAGTAATTTCTCATAGAATAAATTTAAAAAAGCTTCACAGATTCTCAATCTTGTGATTTCTAATAATGATAAGATTTTGCATTACAACAAAAACTGTATTTAAACAATATTCATCACTGCCCTCCAGAACCGTAACAGAACAAAGCTCAAAGAAACATACATTAGAGACAGTGTTTTTCACACTTGGAGTTGAGGGGTGCTGTGTTCTGATCATGATGTGACCTGAAAGCTGTAGTGAGATTGACGAGAGGTCGTGAAGAGGCGACAGGGACAGAGGTGTCATGGAGTCACAGGTTCAACAAATGCTTTCTCTCTATAGGATTAAGGGGTTACCATGTGTTGAATTGGCATTTCTATTTTTAACTTCATTCAGTGAAATCTTCAAACCTGTTGACGCACTTTCTTGAACTACGAGGAGCTTTGACAGTAAGACTGGGCAACTTTCTTGGACATGTGCTATTCTGCTGTAGGTGGAAAAACATGCTTGTGTGCACTATGACTGGCAACACACACACGTGAAATATTCGTGCACTGAATTTGATTCATAAACAGTGAGAAAATAGATGTTTACTTTCCAGAAAGCAGGAGACAAGCGACTGCCTCAGGGGAAAAGAAGTGAAACAGGCGAGTGAGGGCAGTCGAGGTACATACTATATGCACGGAGAGAAAAAAAAGCAATGGGGGGAGACTGGACTTTCACTCAAATTATGTATATCTAAGTCAAAACAAGAGTCTCACTCCTCTTCAGAATCTTTCACTCTTCACACATGATTGGCTGATAGACTTGTCGATTAAAATGTGCAACACGATCAATGAGATTGACCAGAGTTACCATCGCAATCTTACAATCTGTTTGATATCTGCCGGCAAAACTCAGGAGTGATGTATGGAACATATGATCACAATAAGCTGATGTTGTAAAATACATGTATTGATACCCAGTCTTAAAAATGAAAAAAGGTTTAGTAAAACTGTATTTAACGTAGGGCTGGGCCATTAAAAGAAAAATTGAGAGATTGAGATTGAATCAAACGAATAGTCAATTATTTGGTTGTGGGTTTTGAATCGAAAGATCGAAATTCAATCTTTTGTCAGTAAAAATGTGTAGTTTGGAGCAAAAGTCAACTTTGAGGCAGAATATTGATATATACGTTCAAAATCTAATAAATGGGACAGGTTTTTATTCTGTTCATGTTCATGAATGGCATTTTTCATTTGTTTTTGAAAAGGTTAAACTAAATTGAATCGAAAATTGAGATCGATCAAAATGAGAAAAAGAATTGTGATTTAATTTTTTCCCAGAACGCCCCGGCCTAATGTTAGGGTACAATGAATAAGTTAACATCAGTTAGTTTACACATGTGTAATTGTTAATTAGTATTTACTCAGCCTTAAAGTGAAGCTAATCACAAAAAAACAACTTGTTTTGGTTGTTAAGCTGTGTAAATGGGCTTCATCTCAAAACTGTTACAAAACTCCTCAAAGTGTCTCAGTGCATTTCTAGACTCTGTGACATCAGCATTGATTTGTTCACTCAACTCTGAGCACTGATTACACAGACCTGCTGTCAGACTATCACACTGCTGCTCTCCACTCTCAGCCCCTCCTTTCACCCTTCCCCAATGCTTCTTTATGCCCTGTTTGAAATGTGTTTGTGGGCGGAATTTAGGGAGAGAGTCACTTTTTTATTTTGCAACTTTTAAGTTTAGTTTAGTTTAGTTGATTTTTTTTCTTCAGTCAAGCTGTCAAAACTTAACACAAGACATTTTGTTCCAACTGTCAAGAAAGCAGCAAAATGAAAACAGACACAATATCTACTCACTGGACAACTTCATTTGGATTTATGCATTCACAAAGTACAAAGTGTTACCATCAATTTTAACTTGATGAATGAAAGATCGAAAAACAAAATTTGAAACAAAAGTCTCACAAGAATTGGTTAAAAGCCTCCTTCGTGGTTGACAGCATATTAGCTAGGTGACCCAAATAAGACTCTCCTGCTGTTGCCAATTAAAGGAGCACCAATTAACAACAGTGTCACGAGTCAGGTCAATTTATCCATCTGGTGAACCCCTCTGCTACCAAATGCCCATTGTTATCCACTCAGTCATTTTACACCAGAGGGAACATGGTTTTCACTTTGTCTCTTTGTGAAAGAGGAGCTGCCATTCTACTATAAAATTGGAAAAGTAGTTTTCTGTAAAGATTCCAGTCTGGCAATATGATTACAGTGGAATTTTTATGCTCAGAGTACTTCAGAGAGAGAGTTAGATAAACATACTCATTTTTAGCTTCTCCACCAACATCATTAAGCAATTATGGCTATTAGACTAGCTACAGCAGTCAAATCAAGAAGAAAAACTAGCAAGAAAATGACTTGAATTATCACTCCGAGTATATCCCCTGCATACGTCATTGTGCCTGTTTTATAATGATTATTAATGATATGATAAAAAGCCTTGGGCAAGGGCAAATGTTCTAACCAGAGCTCCTCCTGCCCGCAGTGGTGAGTATATATTCTGATAGATGCAAGTACGGGTATTAACAATGATGCTTGGACGTGATGGATGTGAAGTAGGACTGGGTGACACAGACAAAAATGGATTTTTCAAAAACGTTTTGGGTGTTTTGAATAACAAATCAGGCAATTTTATGTCAAGCCAACAGTGTTAAAGCATTAAAACATGTCTTTGAAGTAGTTACAGTCTAAAGTCTAGCTAAGTTTTGGGAGAAAAGGAAACATGAGTGAAAATAGGGCTTTTCATTAAGAGTGTTTTTAATGCATTTTTTGTGTGCATTCTTTTATCTTATTATATTGTCCTGGCGTGAGGCAATACTTTACAAAACATTTATTATTTCTATTATATCATTTAGCTGACTTTTACTGCCCAGAAAGCTATCAGTGTCCCTATGATTTAACAGAGACGTTAAAGCTGTTTGTCGCTCTTGATTCATTGCGCATGTGCATCCATCCACCAGCTTTAACTACGACCAGAAACTGCTGGCTGTAGGCACATTTTAAATTACCCCCACTTACCAACGCATTTAATAGATCCCACAAACGCTCATCCTCCTCCAACGTCAATCAAATGTGTGAAGTAGAACTGGGTTAAGCTAATGCAGTCGAGTATATAATATAATAGTATAATAAAGTGAAGTGGGATAATAGGACATGAAAGAATATGCATCACAACGTCTGCAATGCTTTTTTTTTTCTGGTGGTGGATATCTTAGCGTGGGTTTGGATCCCAGGTTAAGAATGGTAAAATGGGCCGTGGACTGGGCCACATTGTAAAGAAGCCAGGGAAACAATCCGTACCTGATTTACAGTGAACAGTGGTGAATACAGCAACATAATGCTTTGAATGAAAGACTGGCCCATCATAATAAAGTGGTCCAGGGACTGGGCCACATATCTTGGTTAGATCTGGTTTTCAGTCGCCTGCAGTACTTTTAAATCAACTTCATCAGCTAAAATTCCAGTGATATTTGTTTTGTTCACTTTTGTTCTGGTTCACAAATTGTTCTCTAGTCTTGTTCCAAATTGAGGTTCACCCTTGAAGTAGCAAGTATGTAGACCTAGAGTCATAGAGTTGGATTAACTCTAGGTTTAGCCTAGTCTTTTATCTGTTGTTCTGGTTTGCTCACGTTATACGTAGTTTTCATTTATCTCTGCTAATGTAAGCCTGTTATATGACAGAGCCATTTAGACTTATTTTCAATTTACTAAACATAAGTTTTTGGTGCAGTTTTGTTATTTGGCCCATAGACCATAGTCCTCTGTCCGCTGTAAAATATAATTGAATAGCCCTGCTGTGGAGCAATAAAAACAGACGCAGCATTAGT
Source organism: Mugilogobius chulae (assembly GCA_038363315.1). Taxonomy (NCBI): domain Eukaryota; kingdom Metazoa; phylum Chordata; class Actinopteri; order Gobiiformes; family Gobiidae; genus Mugilogobius; species Mugilogobius chulae. The sequence goes on from CM076407.1 coordinate 27,153,274, forward strand.
TATTATCACTATAGAAACAACTCTAGTTTTGGGCACAATCTTGCGTCAAAAACTGCGATGTATTGTGCAACTGCCCGGCCCACAAGCCGTGGTCCTCGATAAAATCTGGTCCTCTGAAAAATAAAGTTGAATAGCCCTGGTCTAAGTAAATCAGGGACAAATATCATCCGCTGAGCAACTGCCTGTTTACATTTACTTCTGAGCCTTTCTCATGCATTCAGCAGAAACTCAATAAATACACCTCTTAGTTCTTCAAAGCAAGTCAAACTCACAACTCATCGCATTCTAAACAGACCATTCAATTCTGTTGCAAGAAATCCTACACTACCGACTCCCTCAAACGCCACACGCCGCTTTTTCCACTCCAGAAGAAGACATTACACCGCTATCACTCAGAACGCTCTCATTTGCGTTTTGTTGTTCTTCTGACACGGAGCATAAACTGGTGTGTTATTATTCCAGTGTGCTCCAGTAATGATGAGCCACATTAGGCCAAAGCATGTTTTGTTTGCAGAAAATTCAAAGCCAAATTTAAATAGTGGGAAACATGTTTATGCAAATAGTCAGCGCTCCATTATGGTGTTATGATTGTGCTGGTGGTTTTTTCAAAGGTTATCATAACGAGTCGGCAAAGCTTGTAGGTCACGGGTAAAAAGTGTTGAGAGGGAAAATGAAGCGGTTTGGCATTGAACGTTATATATTTTTCATGGTTTGCTTTAAAATAAGTAATATAATTAAACATTGAGAGTGCGACAAGTGCGTGTTTGAAAGAATAATGTCTACAGTTTTTTTAAAGCACGAAAACCTGATTTTCACACTGCAAAAATGGAACCACATTGACTTCTGTCCAGCTACTTCCTTGTTTTGCAAACCATTTGGAACATGGTTATGCATATGTGTTATTACCAAATGTATCTCCACATACCTGAAATTTAATTATGCAACTGGACTTTTAGCAACATGTGGTCAATGAAGTTGATGACAGCAGAAGATCCAATGGGACACATCTCTATGACACATTGCATTGTTTTCCCCTTAATCGAGCCACCCTTCTCTTATGAGACTGTTGCCATGCTTTATTACTAATTCAAAATCCTCTATAGGTTGTGTTCATGTCAAACTGTCAAACATTTGACAACCCATTGTAATTTAATTATATACATAGCAAACCAGAGGCCCCTTCAAACCCAGACATCAACCACAAAACAGGGCGCGGGGCTGCATCACTCCCCCAATCAAAAAAAACAGAAACTAAAAGCACTATAAAATGTGAGGAAATGTCTATATAGATTGGATTACAAAATATTCTACAAATAAAAATAGACATGAATAAAAGCATGCTTTTTATCATTTAGATTTCTTTTTTTACACTAATAGATAATAAAAAGCGGGCTTGTATGACCACAAAATTAACTATTCTTTGGCCTTAAGGAGGGCCATTTCCTGTATGTTTCCATAGAAAAGCTGCATCTTTTCACGTTATGACATTTAACATATTTATCCTCGTACAAAATGTCCCAAAGTTTTTAATGATCTACTTCTACTGATGTGTGTAGTTGACTTTGCACCTCCAAAAAGTCACACATTGCACCTTTAAATTAACATGGTGCACCCTCACAAGTTACATCACTGAACTGCTTAACTTAAATATCATTCCTCAATATAGCCAAGTAAAACTCTATCGTGCTTGGTTATTTGATGAAACATTTAACAGAAAGCAGCGCCACAAACTAAATGAACTGTCTTTGTGCACTGCGTAGGCACAAGGCCTTTATTTGCACAAGCAGCTCATAAAGTTTATAAACTGTTGCACACAATGATTGAGCATCTGCGGTTCTCGGTCTAGGCATATGCAGTATAAGGGTAACGTCTTTAAATCTCTTATGTTTAATAAATTTGATATAACACTGCAGGCCTTATGCAATACATAACTCCATGCATATTTCTTTTTCCTCATAATAATTGTGGATTCTTTGTCTGATTGGAGTTGTATTCTTATTTTTTCAGGGACTTATCCTGATCTGGAAAGGTTATGAGTTCACAACCTGTTGCCATAGAGATCTGCTCAGATAGGAAGTGATCCAATGTAGTTCCACCAAACCAGGTTTAACCCTCAACTCGCTAAACTTCAAATCCAGCTTCGTAGTACAAGCCAAAGCTATTAGTTTGTTTACTGTTATAATGTCTAAATTTGGATTTCCAGTGAAACACAACCATGCAATTTGTACTTCATACCGTCATCTGAGTTTTTCAAATTGAGTTTTATAATCTGGTCTTCAGGGAGTGATTCATGCTGTTCGTAGATAGCTGCCACCAAAAGGAAATGAATGCCATCCTTGAAATTAATTACAGTTCATTTATTTTTCCAAGTCACCATTTGCTGGCAGAAACCAAGAATATACATTACATATTAGAGCTGTATAATGAGAAGAAATGATATGTCCGTATGACTCCATGTAGACTAAATTGCATAGATGATACGTTTCTTATGTAAATCTCCCACAGCGGGGAGCACACTATGCATACAGATAGAAGAGCTTCATTATATACATCATCTAGTAATTGGCATCTCGGTTTCACATTTGCATCTTTACTGTTGTGGCAGTAAGTACAAAATAGGCAACTTTAAAGGACACATAAGAGCCACTATTTCTGTTGTTATCGACGTGTAAACATTCACAACAAGACGTCTTACATTTAACAGAGCAATATAATGTTAATTTATATAGAAAAACACTATATGGAGCCCTATCTTGTTAAGTGGTGCAATTTGTAAGATCGCACATTGGAAATGTGACTGTGAAACGACAAAGCACCTGCTGCCACAGACACACAAATATTTCATTGAACAATGTACTGTAGGTGAAAGCCACAGATACAGTATTTTTAAGCATACATATTCAAGAAAACGTTAAAAACAGAAACTCAAAGGGGAAAAAAGGTTGTTAGGGCTCCTCACTAGGGATGGGACCATACAATATTATCGTTAATCGCAATAATAAAGGGCTGCAATTAAATAATCGTGAAGTTACATGATGATAATCGTGATTATGAGTTTATTCAGAGTTAATTACAGACTCTGAGACAAAGTTCACATTTGTTCACTTTGATTCATTGTTGATTCCACTTAGAACAAAATACATTAAGTAGTTGCACAAACACATGCATATTGTGCAGTAATAAATGTTTTTAGAGACTTTAACGTTAATCACGATTATTTTTGGTCACAATAAACATGAGTGCAAATTCTTATATTGTCCTATCCCTACTCCTCACAACCCCATAAAATTTGTGAACAATTCAACTTCATGGCACCACTATTCTAATAATTAAGTTTCAGTCGGGCCTGTGTTGTGGAGTTATTATTATTTTTATTTTTTTTGCGTAGCTCGCAATAATAAATATGGTGAGAACACGAGTGGCCGCTAATGCAAACGTGACCTCCCTTGGATCTTTCATTTAACTGAGAAAAAACCCACCTGTGAGGCTGCTATGTCATGGTGAGTAAAGTTTTAACATGTCCTGCTGCTCTATACTAGGGCCCGACCGATATATCGGTTGGCCGATATTTTTGGCCGATATGAACACTTTCAGGTCGATCGGTTATCGGACAAAATACCGCCGATATTTAGGACTTGTTGTACCTCATTTTAAAGCTTAGATCTTCAAGAATACAACTATGCTATTCAATCAGTAATCAGATCAATATTTAACGCGGTTATTACATTTATTTGTGGAGTTGTTTTATTGTCGAACTGCACCTGAACGCAGCACCAGGCTGATGCTCTGCAGCAGCAGTCTAGTGCTAGTGCGCTCTGAGGCAGCGCTGGATTTAAACGCTCTCAACTCCGCTACTAACGCAAGAAAAGGAAATTATATCTTCATCACAGATGACGCCCGCAACAACAGAAAGGACTTTTATTTCATCAAAGTGTCCGTGTGGAGAAGAGGGATGATCCTCGTCAGAAAGGACACACAGCTAACAGCTGTCAACAACATGAAGTTGTCTTTCTCACTACTTTCTCGTTTGGAGTTTGGATTAAAGGAATTATTTTTGTGAAGAAGAGGGATCTGAGAAGAGGTTATCTGACCGGTGAGTCTTTAAAACGTGTTCGCTTTAACTTTCAATGTACAGTAATATAATGCTACCTCTGTAGTTAGCGATTAGCTCATGCTACAACAATAACACTGCCTCAGCTCGTTCTTTCTCGTGACTGTAAAGTGTTGTGTTTGTGTTGATGATTACTGGACATACATTGACATATAAATTAACCATGAAAAGAGGTGTTAATGGTCGTATTTGCGCATTTTAATTGCCGCGACGTCGTGCATATTAATGAGGCTAACCGCACCTTGAATTCACTTCAGTATTAGTAGTATAGTGAATTCAAGGTGCTGTTTTTGTTTGTATAAAAAAATAATGTGATACAAACAAGTTTCAAGCCTTTAAAGTCACTCTTAAGAGGCGAAATAACTCTAAATGTGACCTAAATAAACCCAAATTAAAATCACTACAGCCAGACAGTTTTTTTAACACCTGCTCTTAATAAAAAAGTATTTTTCTATTTCTACTTATATCGGCTGTCTTATCGGCTATCGGCACCCCCAGCAACCTCTATATCGGAATCGGTATCGGTTCCCAAAAAGCCATATCGGTCGGGCCCTACTCTATACTAACTCTACTCGGGGCTGGCGTGTATAATTTTCTTGAAAGTTGATGCTCCAAAATTGGATTAGTCACGCAACGGCAGTAAACTTCCTATTTTGCTCTTTTTTTTCTTTTTCTGGGCTTTGCAAAATTCACTTTTATATTTGGATTATCCTCTGTACAAGTTGTTGTTCAATGAGTTCCCTTCATCCTCATTGCAGCTCATGGCATGTTACAGTGGGGCTGGTTTTCTGTCAGTTTGCAGTTGTAGATCAAATGTGCAGCCTTTCAGCTTTGGCCACTTGACAAGATAGGGCCCATATTGTTTGCACATCAACTGCTAACAGCTGTTTATCCCCAACATGTTAAAACAAGCATGCAGTTGCAACAAAAGTTATTTGAGGATAACAATGCCAGAATGAGCCGAGCCAAAATGTATGCGCGTAAAAATAGTGCACTGGAAATAATAAAAGCTAATAAGCAAAAAACAAGCCTTTTTTTAGACAGACTGATCTTAATTGTGTTTTCTGAGGCTCTGAGAGTAGAAGACCTTGTTAACAGAATAAATGAAACTAGCAGTAACTAAGAAAATACATGTTCAGGTATGTTTTTGATGATAAAACAATGCTATACCAGGAAACAAACAAGGAAATAAAAAAAAAAGCCTACAAAAAGTATTTCATGATTTTATTGACTTTCCATTTGCATGCAGTCTATTTAAATGTTTGTATTGTCCTGCAGGGATCATTGGATTAAAGCTAACCCCTTCACTGACATTTTTGAAGTTGATTGATTTATTAATTAACCAATAATGAAGAAGAAAAAGAATCTTGTCTTGTTATGAACTGGCAACTTCAATCAAACGTCATTGGCACCTTGGTTTTCGATCTGTCTTGCACTTTCAGAAAGCAAAAGTGTGATTCTAAAATAGATCCAGGGACTTGAAAAGTTTGTCCTCACACATATAATAGTGAGCAGCTACCCTTTATATATCTGTTTATGTATCTTATTTATTTGTATTTGTTGGGAAAGCATCGTAAAGTGTGTATATCTGCGTGAGTGTTGAAAAGCTCGAGACAGAACACCCCGAGGCAACACCGAAGAACCATTTTCATCTGATTGCGAAGTCCATCTCTGTATAACTGGGCCAGCTCTGCTCTTATAGTAAATGAGTATATTATTACGCCTGTATGGCTTTGATGGCCTTTACAAATGACACACATAATAGACCGATCGTATAAAAAGATAAGCGGATTAGAGTCAGGACAATATAGGCTGTGCTGAATGTTTTCTATGTATTGTGATTCAAAGAGATGGCAAGTTTTTTATTTTTTTTTTTATTTCCAGTGTCATATGTGTGCCTGTCCGTACAAAATGTCAAACTGAAAACTGGGCCACGATGATGTCATGACGCCAAAAAACAAGAACCAAATTTTCCCTTTAAAAACATCGTACTTTAGCAATGATATAATGATATGATAATGTAAATAAATTAGGATGTGCTGCATATGTTTTGTAAGCTGTGGACTGGGAAAAAAAATTTATCTTGAAATGTAAAAAGTGAAAACAAAATTTGCCCAAAAATCTTAATATAACATAAGAAACTTTGAGACCAATATTCTTGACATTTATGAATATTTTGTATAATTTACCCCTTTCAAGGCCTTTCATGAACTATCAGATTCAATACTTTTATGCTCTAACGTCTTCCGGTCTCAGATAGACGTCGGTTGCTATACATCCAGTGGTGTAGTTGTCATAGTGACACAGTTGTTTACTCCAAATGAAATGAACATCAGACGAGTGATTTTCAAGTCCTGAAGCAATACTAAGACTAAGAAAAAACAATAGTCATTCCTGTTCTTTTGTCATCTGTTATAGACTCAGCGACGCAGCTTCTGAACCAGGTTTTTAGAAGGAAAAGTTGTCTCTGACCGAGATTCATGTAGTTTGGTCACTTTTATAACTTTTCCTTATGAAAACCCGGTTCAGAAACTGTACTTGTTTTAGGGGATTGCTTCAGGACTTGCTCAAAATTCCTTGTCTGATGTCCAAGAACTGTGTCACAATGGTAACTACACCACCGGATGTACCGACCTATGTCAATCTGAGACCGGAAGACGTTAGTGCATAACCTCTATTAGAGAAGTTTTGGCCCAATGTATTACTTGGTTAACAGACAATGTGGTGACATGTATGAACAGGAAGGAGATTTTTAATCCTAAATTAAAACTGGCTAAGCTGAAGGAAATATATAATAACATTAGCCCCTTTCACACATTAAACCCGTTAAAGTACCGTGTCTTGTTTGCCGGTATGCTTCACCATTTGCCACATTCATATATGCAAATCATCCCACAACAATACCGTGTCGTCACCGTTCACATCTGACTCGGCAACATGGAACGCTTTGGGCACAAACTCGCCTATAAAGCACATTTTCCACTTTTAAACTTGTTTAAAAGGCTTTTTTGACTTTGATTATTGTTATTATTTTGTTGAGGTTATTTGCAAGATTCTTGACTTAATAATGGCTTATTATTTGCAGGGAGAAATGCAGGGATGTATTTGATGTGCGAATGCATCGTACTACAGAGGCCCGTATGAAACAGGAGGGCACCGCATAATGTGGCTGGATGAGCTTAAACTCAGTTCTGAGACAGCGGAGGAGCCGTCAGCTCTGTCTTTACCTGCAGTCAGAGCAGGGGAGTGTGAGTGACCGTTGGAGTTCGTCCACACAGTTGGGCACAGCGAGAATGGACTGTGGACACTCCCAGAGCGCGGACATCGAGCAGAACCCAACTTGGACCCGGATAAACAACTTGCTGAACTGTGCCACACTGCGCGCACGGAAGAAGGCTCCGTACTGTCTGTGCCACGGATCCATGGTCTGTACCGGGACTCGTGCGCACGAAGGGAGGATAGCCCAATCTGTACCGGGACTGCAATGCACAATACGAAGGAAGCCCTGCAAGCAGCCGCACACTGCCGTGGTTTGACGAACCAGGACCGGAGTCTGGTTTTGGGACTAGCTCGCGCTTTACGCAGGATGTCAAGACTGTATTTTAGAAAAGAGGCTTTCTGGACTTCACTCTGACCACGCATGAATTCGGTGAGTTTGCAAGAAGCATTTTATAGCCTTTTAGTAAAATAAAATAAGTGTTTTCTTTGTGACAAGGTCAGCTGATTCAAGAGTAGGGCAGGATATGTCGTATGTCTTTTAATCCCTCAGATTTAAGGCTGGTCTGAAGCGCAGTAGGAGCAAATACGTTTTTCTGTTGCCCAGTTGAGTGAGCAGAGCTGCTCCGTTCTCTGTGAGTTGTTCTGTTGCCATGGGGATTGCACCGGCAGTCACATTCTGCTTTCACACATGTCAACACGGGACTAGTCCCGCGACTGTTACCGGTAATATTACTAGGTATCGACACGGATCAAATGCCCGGACAAAATATACCATGTTTCCGTTCTGGAGCCTTTCACACTTGACCACATACTAGGAACTTTACCGTGTAAGGGTCTATGTGTGAAAGGGCTATTGTCTGGTAAAATCTTAAATGTGTTGAATTTGACTTTGCTTCATTAAAGTTGGGGTAGCTAACTTTTTTAGTTGTAAATAAGTTATTTTGTGTTTTCTACCAAAAAGTATATAAATGCAGCACTTTGTAAAGAAATGAGCGCACAGAGTACTCTGTGAATCAAATAATAAATCATTTTTGTTCTAATGCAGCTTCTGATTGGTTGAGCTGGGGTGGTCCACTCCCAGTTTCACTTTAAAAGAGAAAAAAAGGTTTTAGTGTCAAAATTGCAACCAAAACTTAATACATATTGATATTTACAATGTGTTGAAGGATTTATGAGAAAGTTGTCAGATTAAAAACCTAAATGTGTTTGTAGTGAGAAAATCAGTTACCCCACCTTTAAAATGAGTTTTTAAATGCCATACGCGCATTAAAGTTGAGGTAGCTAACTTTTTGTTATAAATTAGTAAATTTTGTGTTTCCACTAAAAAGTATATGATAAATGCAGCACAATGTAAAAAAAAAAAAATAGACCACAGAGTACTATCTGAATGGCTGTGTGCACGGAATTTCAGTTGGCTTGTATACGTTTAAAAATGCTAACTTCTGTACATTCGACCACCTCCAGGTAGCGTTAGCATTTAGACACAAACACGTCTCTTTTTAAATATAAGTGTCTCTGGTCAAATATTCCTCTAATACAGTATGTAAAATCTTTAACATGTTCTGTAACATTCACCACAACTGTCTGATCAAAACAGTATTTATTTGTTTTAAACTTATGTAATGAAAACCTCATTGAAAAGCATTGCACAGGAAGTGGTTGTGTGTACAGGATGTACTATTTGAATGTATGCAAGCCAAACGCACTGAGCCAATTGAATCATAAAGAATTTTAGTTCTGATTACGAGCCGTGTTTGCTTTGAAAAAATCAGCTACCCCATCTTTAAGACCCTGAAAATACCCTGTTACCCTCTTCACACCTCTAATAGACAGAGATGATCTGAGCAGGCGTGTATGGCTTCATAGTGAAAGAAGAAGAGAGGCACTGAGGCACATGAGGTAATGGACTTGAACATAACACACATTCCAAGGCTGACACAATGTCGACAAGGAGTCTTTTTGGATCTGTGCCAAGGTCTCCATATGCTCAAGTTATGACACCGCACAAGCTCCACAGACTGCTCTGACACCGGCTCAGTCATTAAGACGGAGGTTCGCATAATCTCAGGCTGTATAAATTAGAGCCTAGTCTCTGAGGCAAACATCAGCTAAGTTATGCTCAAAGTTCATTACTGTGCATGCTTTTTTACCTATAGGCAGGGGTAGAAAGTAAGATCTGATTGCCATTTTGTAGATTGGGATTTGATAATGTTACAATAAAAAAAATTGGATTCTGTTCAGATTTCAAGCACGTCTGTGATAACTGACAAAAATACTGAAAATGCCCTCTGAAATGAAAATTAAGACTTTTTCTCAGCAAAAAAAAAATTATGTTAATACAACTGAAAACATTATGAGACGTTTTGGGTCACCATCAATCATTTTACATCAAATTTTAGACCAAAAAGGCAGAACCGATATCATTCGACGGATAACTCATACAGCAAAATTGTATAAATCAGCCGCACTACTCTTCTAGTCATTAGTATGTGCATTTGTCCATTTTGACTTCTGTAGATGTGATTTATTCTGTTTGTTAAGTCTGAATATTATAATAATTGCTTCGACAACAAGCACACATGTATTTTTTCTTGCTAATCAGTGCACATTAATGAGCAACAATGTGAATGCCAACATTAGAAGGTACTAATCGCCATCTGTAGTTCTTAGTCAGATAAGCACATGGATTTTAGTACCCTGGTGCATTTTACTCCCATGATAAATGTATTGTGGTCATATACATATTTAAGCACCTCCTACACTCAAAGGGGGGGAAATAAATGTACCTTCAACCTGCAGGCCATGTCCTTTTTTAAGTCTAAAGTATTGAAATTTGCAATTAGGTTTACAATGTTTGTCTTAATAATTGAATTTTGTTCTCATTTTGATTGTGTCTGGAAGAAAATTGAACCTATTAGCATGCTGAAATATGCTAATAGGTTCTGTTCATGGGACATCAAATAACAAAAAAAGGCATGATGGATAGTCCACTTTTTAAATGCATTTTTGTGGTCATGCAAAAAGGGAATGGGACAAGTGAAAATGTGTACAATGGCCTTTTAAATACGTGTATTTCTTTAAAAGCATGATGTTACTATGAGGAAAAAAATAGTTCTTGCTCACCATCTGACCTTACAACATCATCACAATACACAAATGAAGCCTTTTACTGACAAACTAATAAACATATGCTTGTTCAGATTGTACAGATCTACTACAGCTACAGGATTAATTTGTAGGATATTTTGTTGTTTGTAAAGCCTTTGCAATTTACTTTTTGCTATTTACTTTTGTGTCCGTTCAATTGTGCTTGGTGTTGCAAACTCTGCCTGAATCTTAAAGGATATCTACAGAATAAAATCTATTTCTACATTCTCTAACATTTTTAACCTCATATCTCCCTTCTCTCATCATAAGTTTATTCAAAGTTTTAGTAAGAATGATTCCTGCATGTTTGAGTAATCTTGTGTTGTCCCTCAACTGATGATTGAGTGCTCAGAAAAGCCCTGTCCTCTCCTACCACCTATCCCTGCCTTGCCTGAAAATTCCAGACAATATATTTTATATATCTACCATCGCTCTTTCAAATTTCAGTGACTGACAGATAAATTAGCCAATCAGGGACACGCATCGTCTCCTGTATGAAAACCAACATGGCTGCCAACCATGACATTTTTTTATTATTATTTTTTTAACATGGAAAAAATATCATGTGGAACTGAACATTGCAGATTTCTGTAGATGTTTGCTATGAATATAAGTACATATGGTTCAAAATAGTCACAGAGCCACTTTACAACAATTTTGTCTTTTATAAAATGTAAATTACCGATCTACAGTATAGTTTATTCCTTCAAACTCAGAAAAACTCTATATAGGCCTCCTTTAAGACACAAACTCTAAGAAATAAAGCAAAACATATTATGCTTTCTAGTCATTCATATATTCAGTATAAAGTAATAGAAAGCCAAGTCTGACATTTTCCTTAAACGGCTCAACTATTGTAAAGTAAAAGTCGCCAGACATCTCTTCTTCTGTATGTCATCTTATCTTATCTTATTTATCTTATCTTATCTTATCTCTGTAGACAACAATAGAAAACCCTAAAGACATTTTGTTCTTTTATCTTCTCCTCGAGTGCCTTGTGTTGCCGTGGTGTTGTGAACCATCAGAAAGCTCAAACTTGAAGCAGTTTGATGGTGCTTCCAAGCGTCTAAGTGAGGGCTCTGACACGAATGGGCAGGTTGAGAAGAAAATAGTATCAAATCCACATTCAAATCCTCTTTAAAACGCTCCACGCTTTCCCCACATCGATTTTACTCTGTGGAGTCTTTGTGTACAGCGCGGCCCACTATTGACTTTGTTGTATTTTATCTGAAGACGATTTGAAAAGAAAGCACTTCTACGGCTGAGTGTAACATGGTTGGTGCAATATGTATGTAAAGGGCCTTTTCCGGAACTTTAGCCGTGTTTATTACAGCATTCACCTGCTTTTGGCTTCTCAAATATTCCATTTCATAACACAAAAGTCAAGGTTTTATGATGTGGTTTTCGACATTGCTTTTTATTGCTATTCTTAGTAGAGCTCGTTTTGTTTTTATTTCCCTCTTTCACCGTCATTCTTCAAATATTATGTTTCTGTCTGACATGATGGCATGAAATCCAGCTCATAAGACACATTGATAGCATCTCATGCAGCCTGTGTCAGACTAGTATGATGGACTATGATAGTCTGAGGTGGAACTATTCTTTCATTTTAATAAACTGTATTTTGATCAAGGGCTCTGTCTGTATGACTATAGTGTTCGGGCCTGTATAGGGCCGAGGTGGGGAATTATTTTTACTCGAGGCCATATTCAAACCCAGAAGAGTGGTGGTGGCAGGCCAGACTGCCAACATTGGTATAAAAAAAAAAATCTCATTATTGCATACATTTCTTTGACAGAATAGAAAACCAGTACAAATAAAAGTTTGCTTTGCCAAATGTTAATAAACTTGTACCATTTCGGTTAAGCTAAAAAATGTAAGAAAATAAAGTTGAAGCTTAAGAAAGTTATGATTTTACAAGAAAAAAAACAAGAATAAAGTTGAAGCCATAAAAGATGCTGTTTTATAGATTAAACTCGAAGTTTTAGCATATCAAAACTGTAATTTTACAATAAATATTATTGGATTTGGACTTGGATGAGTCAAATGTTTGCATAAAAACACACAATAGATGTTCCATGATCCAAATTACAATTTTTACAATTATGGCTTTGACTTTATTCAAATAACATTGTGAATTTAATCTCAAAACTTCTGCAAAGTTTATTGTTGTAGTAGTGTAGTGTTGTAGTTTTTCTCTATTATACTGTATTGTGTATTTCTGTTTCTCAAAAACATGCCAGGGATTGAAACAAGTCGTGGACCACAGTTCTGCCCAGGTCTGATATAATAAGTAATCTTTACTTGTATAGCGCTTTTCACAGACAGTCACAAAGTGCTGATATAGGAGGTCAGAACTTTTTTAAAGGTGTTCGAATGTCCATTAGGTCAAAATGTAGTCCACTCAAAATTCCCTACAGTGCATCTGGATAAGGTGTGAGCATCAGTGGTTAGTCAATATATAGGCTACAATTCAATGTGGTGGTCTGAAACACAAAGTCGACTGTGACAAGTATTTAACTAGCAACAAGACGACTGAACAAACAATGATGAAAGAGACACTTAAACAATTGAAGCACCATTGAGCTAAGATTATGAGTGAAACACTTGATACTAACAACTGTAAGCTGTAACATTAGCTGCTTGCCTTATTTTGAACTGCAAAAGTTGAATTAGTCTGTTTGATGTTTAAGGAGGATTTGAGTTAAATAAAACTTGTCTAATGATCATTAGTCCATATATGCTGCGTGAATTTGACAAGAATTTAGATAGATAATAGATAGATATATAGATAGATAGATAGATAGATAGATAGATAGATAGATAGATAGATAATAGATAGATAGATAGATAGATAGATAGATAGATTAGATAGATAGATAGATAGATAGTAGATAGATAGAACAGATCTGTGTAGTCATGTGAACACTTAGATGCTGCTAGGATTTACTTATTTTTACTAAAATACACTGACATGAAGCAATCATTTGTATCAACTTAAATTTGAATTACTGAAAGTGTTCAGCAAAAGTTTGGTTAAATATTGAACTCGATATTGGAAAAAGAGATACCTTGAGAAGAATTATCCATATTGACGGAGATATCCCCTCAAACAGACAGGCTATAAATAAGACAAGAACTGACACGCATTCGTTTCTGATTTAGAATTTGCACAGTCAGTCTATTGGCAGCGGGAAACAGGCTCATCTGGTAGGATAAGGACAGCCTAATCCGAGAGAGGGAGTAGACTTATTCTTGACAATGTACGACGACATTGTCTGCATGTAGAAAATTGAACTCAGCATGTCTGTGGTGTCTCTGGCCTTCCTGTCTTATGATGTGACTGTGAGACAAACAACTATTGCAAAAAATATATATATATACTTATGTCTGTGCCCAGTACTAAAATAAAAATCACTGCTGATCTTTAGACCAATTAAATCTGATTGTAGACACAGACACGACTTCAAGCATCTCATTTACCAGAGCATGTTTTTACTTCTGTGTTCAAAAGACCCAATGAATCCAGCGCTAATAGACTCTACATCAGGTTAACAGAACTCATCTACTTGATTTAATCCTTTGTATCAGGACTAATTGAATCAAAAGATGCACTCGTGCCCTGTTCTTTCTGACATTTTGATGCAACAGTTTAGCAGGCTGGTGTCTTTTGTATTAGTGTGTCTAAAGGCTCAAATCTTAATCTGTGTCTTCTCCCCGGAGGTGTCTGTCAGCGCTGCTTTCCATTTATCACTTTTGTGTCTGGCTCACAGTCCGGCAGTCATGTTGAGGATATGCACGTAGCATTTCAAGAATACAAGGGGTTTTTAGTCAAGGTTTTATGTTGGAGTAATTGGATGAGTTCAGGGCGTTCTTGAATGTTTCATGCTAAATTGCCAAACTCAGTCAGATGACAATTTAATCGACCTTCGAAACAACAGATTTTAGCATCAGTGACGACATACTGCTTCGTCTCACTAGAGTGCGCTTGACAACAAATGGAATATTTAAGATGAGACAGGCGAAACTACTTTTTTTTAGCATCCCATTTTCTGTTTTTTGGTCTCTGTAAGTGCCTGGAGCCTCTCAGCCTGTGTTAATCAGGTCTCTGGCACATTTTGAGAATAAGAGTTACTCTTTATATTTTTTTATTGATTGACTTAGGTCTGGAGCATGGAGCTTCTTTTTTGTTCTTAACAAAGATCATAATAAACCAACAAAACAATAGATGAAATAGACTATATTTAATTGAAATGCACTTGCAATAATGAATGTTAGTTTTAATCAATGATTGCAGTCCAGCCGTTGACTGGGTTCAAATATAGCCCTTGGGAGACGATACTTTCTCCACCCCTGGTATAATTTGATCCAAAAGTCAAATCAATAAAATCAAATCAATTTATTTTTGCACTTCCCAAGATTATTAATTTAGCAAACATGAATAGTAGGAAATAAAAATAAAGCTGTTTTATTACTTAATTTAATTCACTTCATCCTTTGAGTGTTTTTCCAAGACTGCATTTTTGTTTACAGGGTCGTCAATATCCTCTACATTAATTCCAAGCTTAATTCTAATCGTAATTTATTATAATTTTAAATCTAAAAAAGTTTGACATTTTTAGCAACATTTGAGTCAAATCTATATTAATCAAAAATTAAGCAAAACAGCCAAAATTTATATCTAATATGTCAACAAAATTAATCAATAATTTTGCATTTAACTTTGGCTATTTTTCTTATTTTGCAGATCCATTGATAGATTTCAGAAAAATATAAAAATGGTGAATATGTTCTTGTATTGGAATACTATTATTGTCATTGTCTTGGTATTTCAAATGCAAGCCATGTATGCCAAAATAACCCATTTTAGAACCTGATTTGGATGGACAAAAGCTTTAAGTAAAAGTGATTTTCCGTCTCATCTTGTCAAAAATGTAGTTCTAATTAGATCATTTTGTTGGTGGCACATTGGAAAAACATCACAAAGTTTGATTTCCTTGAGATTAAGTTGTCAAAAGCATCACAGAAGATTGTCTCTGTGACAGAAATCAAACATGATTCAGTTGTTGCGCAGATCTGTGAAGGAGAGATAAGGCCTTACAACGACTAGAATGATGGTGTTTTTGCAAAAAATATCATTAATCAGTGTTTCTCAATCTGGGGTATTGAGCACTTTAAATGATTTTGTGTGTGTGGGTAATGTAATGCTAGTTTAATGTAGTTTTTGTTGGAGCTTTAGAATTAGCATAGCAAAAGTGTAGCCCTCTTAAATGTTTGGTTTCCGTCTGGAGAGACCTTGGTCCAAGACGGCCATTATGAGTTCAAACCAACCACAGCATTGACCTATTTTTACAACGCTAATGACTGTTTTGACTTTTGAAAAATGTGCACACAGCTGTGATTTGTGCATTTGTAGGTGGGAAAGATGTTTTTGTTTTGATTTCTCAGCTTCTTCCACTGTTGTAACGTTTCGACCAATCATATCCAATCCAGATAATGTGTACAGAACTCAATTCAGATACAGTACATATTACAACTCTGCTGCTTTTCACTTAATCCTTAACTATAAACGCCACTCCTGTAATAGTTACTGTCTTCTATTAAACTAAAATACCAATCAGGTATAATGTACACTTTTATGATCTATGAAAAACACGCTTTATCTGCAACTGAAGATCACACATGCTGATCTGAGGCAGCAGACACTATACTGTGATAATGCCCCGGGGAAGTGCTTGATATTGCCTACAAAATGAAGTCTGCAACAATATTCAGCCTCAATCAAAACTATTCTAGTTCACACTCTTTTTCTTATTCTCTTATTAACTTTTTTTTTCTTAATAAGCATTAAAGATACACATTTTCAGGTTGAGTTCTGTATTTCTCATTTGTAGACAGAAATTAAAGTTGTTTTCTTGTTTCTAAGATTATGTTTATGCAAGCTGAAGGGACTGCACTGCATCAGACCAACACTTTTTTGTCTATGGTTTGGTCTTGTTGGTGTATAGAGTCTATGAGAACCACATTGAAACAACTCTCACAGAAGAACTATAGACATTGTTCATTGATTGTGTCTAGATTTCCTACTGTGACATACAGCCGACATTCTAAGTGCCATGTTTCCTCCAGGGACACAGTAACCATAAATGCCTCTGGTTATTGTCACTGTTGCCCCCATCATCCACCAGAACTCCTTTTATGGGTGGCCACATGCAAGCATCCTATCATTTTCCCAAAGTCATAGCAAAGAATATTCAACTGTGTCAGCTGGAGAAAATATAAGGGTAAATAGCAAAGACTATATTTAACATTTAGTCAAGTAATCGCCTCGTCTGTGTGGGTGTCCTGCTCTAAAAACTAGTAAGGGTGCACTAATCAGATACTGGGATGGAATATCTTTGCTGATCTGTTGAGTTTTGCATAATCTGGTGTCAGTCCCATGATATCAGTTATGATAATCTGGTTGTGCCTTTATTTGGACATTTTAAGAGCAGGCTGATGTTGTACAATAAACACACTTGTACAATAACACTATATGAAAAAAAATAAATAAATAAATAAAAAAAAAATATATATATATTCATGCCTCATAGTATTGGTTGACATTGGGTATTGATTGATAACTAATGCCAAAGTATCTGAACTGAGGGAGCAGCATTGGTGCATCTTTAAAAGCTACTGTGATAAGTTAGTTTCAGTGAAGCTGTAACTTTATTTGTCAAATGTGATTTTAACTTTGTTCTGTCTGATATTCTTTGACAAATATTATTAAAGAAAATATTATAATCAAGGTCAAGTCGACCGCGTTTGAAAGACTTTCTAATGGTGATTTTTGCCTTGTTGTTTCATTCTAACTAAGTCTTGATGAAGTCTAATGTGAGGAGCATAGGACATGCTGCTGCTTTATTAATCGCTTCATTAGTCACTCATTTGTGCAGGGGCATTCATTCACACACTCAACTTTGTACTTTATAAACAGCAGGACATTGGGTGAGCAACAGCATAGTCATAACGTGATGATAAGTACCAACATTAGGGACATTAGGGGTGAAATTGTATTATGTGCACTTGTGCATGAAAAAACACATATTTAGCTTTACCACTGACTCCACTTATGACAGAACTTAAAGCTGAGCTACTTTTTTGTTTTGTTGTAACTTCA
Source organism: Mugilogobius chulae (assembly GCA_038363315.1). Lineage (NCBI taxonomy): Eukaryota > Metazoa > Chordata > Actinopteri > Gobiiformes > Gobiidae > Mugilogobius > Mugilogobius chulae. Next base: position 27,170,913 of record CM076407.1, read on the forward strand.
TCTCTCTACTAAAAAGTGTGTTGTAATTGCAACACTTTGTGACAACATAAGTTAGCTGTTTACTGTCTGAATCAAATAATAAATGCATTATAAGGCATTTTATTTTTCATAGAGTTCACTTAGTTTCACTTAACTGTTTGTATTAAAAAAATATATATATAAATAAATAAATAAATAAATAAATAAATAAATAAATAAATAAATAAATAAATATATATATATATATATATATATATATATATATATATATATATATATATATATATATATATATATATATATATATATATATATATATATATCTGTTTTGTTCTTCCTTTTATGAAATTACCCTATGGCTCAAGTTTTCCGTTAACTGCAAATAATATATTATTTGCAGTTAACGGAAAACTTGAGCCATAGGGTAATTTCATAAAAGGAAGAACAAAACAGATTTTCTTTGTCATATAGAAATAAAACATTTTATGGAAAAAATAGTTTCCACTTGAAAGGCTGTATGCTGAGAGAACCAACTACCCAGCCTCCTCCAAAAAAAAAAGAGTTTTGCCTATAGTGTTTCGTACGGAAGTCCAGAGCTGCCAGTGTGGAGTAAACATTTTTTCCAGCTTTTCTCGTTATAACGACTTTATATTTACGTTCAAACGACAATATTCTCGTTATTACGACTTTTTATTTACGTTCAAACGACTTTTTTTACGTTCAAACGAGAATATAATGTCGTTATAGAGGTTATGCAGGTGACTTAATTTTATTCCAAAAATGCTTAGCAACTTTAGAATGAGGTATTTGAGGCATTTCTTCAATGTATTTCTTTGTTGTCGTGGCAACGGCTTGTTTGCTACAAACTTGTCTGCTAAAAACAGTTGATGATTCAGGACATTTTGACTGCAACAAATGGACTCAAAAACTTATTTTTTAAGAAGAAAAAGGTAATAAGTTCAATTGTGTGTGATTTCAATGTGTGATAAATGTGAGAAGCTAAAGTTTATCTGCTTTGCTACAACTGTTGACTTGATTTTCTCTTTTTACATGTCAGTTACAAAACCAATTGCAGTAGACTTGTTGTGGGTTGAATTTGTTATCAAACTGTAGTGTATTTTTTTCAGTTTTAGCTGTTTATTGAACTCTTAAGAGAAAATGTCCTTTCTCTCCATTGACTCTAATGCATCCTTGCCACTCAGCATGAACATTTAGAATGCTGTGAGGTCACCTGCATAACCTCTATAACGACTTTTTATTTACGTTAAAACGAAAATATATTCTCGTTCGAACGACTTTTTTTTAATGATAAACAGACTGCTCTTCCCATGATGCGCCACAAGCTGGATGGCTCAGACCATGTACTACGAAGCTAGATTTGGGGTTTAGCAGGTCAGTTCTGGGTTAAACCTGGTCTGGCGGTCCTACGAAACTGGATCACTTCCTATCGGGGCAGATCTCTATGGCAACATGCGGCAAACTCATAACCTGCTTCGGACCAGGATCTGAATAAGTTAAAAAGGCGAGGCGCTGGCCAATCAGAGACGATCGAGAATTTAGGCCTTTGCGAAGAGACCGGGGAGAGAGAGAGAGAGAGAGAGAGAGAGAGAGAGAGATGAGAAAGGGCAGCGGAGAAATGAGGAAAGACGAAAGTCGGCGTATTTTATATCAAAGCGATGCGCACGTATTTATAAAGAGGAGCCATGAGATCTTATATGTAGCAGTAACACTGGAAGAATCCTGTTTAATCTGTGTAATGATTAATAAACGGAGCATCATGGGAAGGGCTGTCTATTTTTCATTAAAAGTCGTTTTAACGAGAATATATTGTCGTTTTAATGTAAATAAAAAGTCGTTCGAACGAGAATATATTCTCGTTTGAACGTAAAAAAAAGTCGTTTGAACGTAAATATAAAGTCGTTATAACGAGAAAAGCTGGAAAAAATGTTTACTCCACACTGGCAGCTCTGGACTTCCGTAGTTTCGCATAAGAGGTCCGCCTTATTCTACTCTGCTCACTTTTCGATGCATTTCCGGTTTAGCTGCAGAATTTAGTTTTATTTATTTTTTTTTTTTTCAACTGTCATTATATTTATTTGAGTGTGTTCTGCAAGACAGACAAGCAAATATGTTAGCTACCTTGTCAGATCTAAACAGAAAGTCTGCTGCTACCAAAAGTAGGTGGGGGGGTGGGGGGGTAAGGTGAATATAAAACAAAACAGCCTATAGTGCCTTGTTTCACTCTGTGAAGTAATTTAGCGGTAGTTTTTAATATTTACTGCTAGCTTATTGAAACTGATTTATGCCCAGTGTGCTCTAGAATAGCGTTTAACATTTCTACACCTTAAGCAGCCAGCATAAAACCTTAACAAAACCTTAATGAAGACATAAATCATCATAACAAATAATGAATTGATAGATAACAAAAGTTTACTAAGACGTAGGAGCTACTTAATTATTCCTAACCTTATCCATCAACCCTAAATTCTAACCATAGCTTCTTAATTAAGTAGTTACTAAGTCTTGATATTTCTTTTTTTAGTTCACTATTTGTTCATGAATAATTAAGGCTTTATTCATGCTTTACTAAGATAAATTAAGAAGGGTTTATTATAAAAAGTACCAAATAACCTTACCTTCCTCTATACTTTGTGAATATTGTATCGACTTTGGTCGAAATCTCCCAATATTTTCAGTTTGTCCAAGAACTGATGTATTTTAAATGAATCTGAAACAATAGTTACAGCTTCACAGTTACAAATATAAGGTCTAAAACACTGCAATAATTCCAGTCAAGGTGAATTTTAATTTGTGACAACAAGGACGTAGCAGGTTTATCTCTTGTTATTATTTTTAAGGGATTATTGTGAGGCATTGTACGTTTTAAGTTGAGCATAAATCTACTTGTCATGCATGTCAACATCACCGAGCTGTTTGTCATTCATTCAATTCCTGAAACAATATAGACAATTAGTCTTGACCTTGCACTAAACCCACCTCTGTGCATTAATTACATGAGTCTGAGAGGAGATGGATTCTGATTGGACAGCAGGGCGGCCGGGGTTACTCAGAGCGAGCGCCGTGTTCATTATCCCAGTTAGCAGTAACAATATTATGTCGTCTGTTACCTCGAAGGACTGCACACGGATAAACTCCTCCACATTCAAATGCACATTAGCACACGACACTTCTGCAAAGATGTAATTACAGATGCTTTAGAGGCCTCACTCTATACTTGCACTAAAACATACATGAATTTGCTTAATTGGAACTTGAACTGGGTGAACTTCATTATCATGTATAAGCAATGGAGTCTAATAACTGAATAGATAAGCCATTTGTCTACTCCACCAACATTGATTTTGTCTTCTATTGCTTCTCGACTTAAGTTTCTTTGTATTTGTCTTGTTGCACTTTGTACGTAATTATTTAGTGACACTGTGGCACAACGATAAGCACTCTGACCTCATAGCAAGAAGTCCTGGTTCGACTTCTAAGCGGCCTAGGATCTTTCTATATGAAGTTTGCATGTTCTCCCCATGTCTGGTAGGTTTTCTTTGGGTGCTCAGGTACTACAACTAAAACATGCAAGTAGCACCTCCCCTCTCTACTCCCAGGTCTACAGATTGTGCAAACATTTCTGCCATTGTGTTTAATGTACAGTAATTGTGCATCGTCCAATATCTAGTTAACCTATACAGCCTCATGCAACAAGGTAAGTACACCTTCATATTCCCTGTGTTTAGATGAGAACTATAATTCCAAATAAATGAATAAAATGAATTCCTCTTTAAAAAGACCATATAAACACCTAATTCCTAACAAAACGATTGTTCGGATTGAAACTTAGTTCCGAAGTAAGTGGTTTATTCCATTCGTTTCTCATGTTATGTCATGCGCATGGTTGTTGCTTGCTTTCTGATGATGGTGAGCACAGCAAGGTGGTACGAAGCCAAATCTTTTTTGATTTATATTTAAGCGCGCTACAGAAGCTCCAACTAATGAAAGCATGAAACACAATTTTTTTAAAGAGGCAGCGGAAAGTTTTGAACAGGAGGATACGCCACAGAGACTCTGTGCTGATCCAAAGTGGAAATTGACTACAATTCTCCCAGTCACAGAACATAACATGAGGTGATGATATGATGCTCCAGCTGCTGCTTAAAGACATCATCGGAACGATCCTAAAAAAGTTAGTATCATGTTTGGGTCCATGGCGTTACAACAACAAGTGATAAAAGCCTATCAGCCGATGTGTTTTTTCCGTAACGTAATTACGTAATGACATAGTGTGCTCCTGTCCAATCAGAATCTTCCTAAAGAAACATCATACAAACGTGGCCATTGTCTTTAAAAAGAAACTTGCACTCACATACTGAGTCTAGTTAAGTGCAACAATCTTCTATACAACACATCTTACTCTGGCAGGGAGGATTGGCTAGGCCCTGCACTTATGAACTACATATGCACTTTGGTATACATTGTGTGCTTATGTTTCTTTTGGAAGTATAAGGAATAAACTCTGTCCAGACAACATATGGGTTCACGCTTACCTGGATCAACATTGTGGACATTCGTATAAATACTTTTCTCATGTTGTCTTGCTTCTCTACCCATCTTATTTTCACCAAGGGCCACATTGGCATCATGGTTGTTATAAAAGGCCAATAGTTACTGTAATAAACCTTGCTACTTTTTGACAAATTTATTCCAAATACTGCATATACACCAGCATAAGTCTATAAAAAGAATCATGATTTTAATTTCAGAAAACAACTTCATCAGGTTAAGACATATTGAGCTAATGTAGGATTAAAATAAATCTTCTAACCTTGAGACTTTGAGGGCCACATCTGGCTGCGGATCCTGTGTTTGACACGTGTGCTCTACACTGTTTCTAATCCAAAGCCTGACTGAGGAGCACGTATCAGGAGCAAAACTCGTGTCTGTCTCATTATATTAACATGTACTTATGCATGCTTCTGCGTGAGATGTAAACCACCTGTTGCTCAGTTGGGTTGTGCAGGTGTGAATGTGGATCAAATAATTGTGTGCAATCAGGTTTGAGCACGGCACGGTTCAAAAAGTTTAGTATGAGTGCACACTGTTTTCAGGAAAACAAAACAAAAAGAAACAAATTAAGATTGAACAAAATATGTAAAATCTTATATGTATAAATTTCCACAGCACAGCAATAATTCACACTGTTGCTGCTCTTCACTAAAGCTTCCCTGATCAGTTCACTTCCATGCTTGTGTTTTTGTGGTTGAAAAACCATAGCTGTTGAGTGTGTCTAATTCTACCACAAATGCCCAGAGCAGCTTAAATACAGACTGTGGAGGCTCAGGAGCTACAAACTGTAAAAATGTCCACAAAGAGATTTGTGTTAGCACTTGGATGCCTTCATTTAGCCTTTGGAGTGGAGACTGCTTGATAACGGCGCAAAGCAGACTTTGTTTACTCTGCATAATAGCCTCTTTTTCAAACGATAAGCATCTTTTACATGTTGTTTGTAACCACATACAAGTCCCTGTAGTGCAACAGAGATGCTACAAATGAGCAAATTAAACATAAAAATAAAGAAAGGTTATGGTGTAAACATTCAATTAAGAGTGATTAAGAGGTATTTATAGCTTTTCCCATTTATTTTACAAGCATTCCACTTTGGTGAACTAAACCTTGTCGAAAAGGCGCATACTACTGCTGCGACTGTTACAACTACTGTGACTGCTGCTGCTGCTATTACTACTACTACTACTACTACTACTATTACTACTACTGCTGCTGCCATGTTACAACTACTGTGACTGCTGCTGCTGCTATTACTACTACTAAGTTAGACCACATTTTTTCACTAAGCAAGCTAGATTTCACTCCAATAGTTTGTTTGATTTGAAGGTTTGAAGGTTTATTGTCTTTTGGTCAACAAATATGACATAGGTGAAAACTCCACAACTTTACTTAGCAACCACATTGAAAAAATTGGCCAAAATCCATAAAAATGACACAGAGGTTATGATCTGACAAATAAAATAATATACAGAGCTTTCATTTTACTCCACTGTGTCAGTTGTGTGTAAATGTGTTAGCATTTTGGCCTTTTTGAAGACATGTTTAGGACTCACATTACCTTCTGTAATTTTCAATATTTATCCGACATTGTTTTCATGGTTGGCAACATAACTGCTGTAAAACTATAATAAATGTTTACCAAATCTACTATCATGCCAAACTAAGTCAAAATTAGGAAAACTATGATATGGACTTTAACGTAACACAATTTTTAGACGGACTTAGGCTACTAAAAATGTAAATAAACATTTTTATTTTCGTCTAAAATGCCTGATTTTTCTCTGAAGCTTTTTAAAACAAGTTCTTCAATCATTTATCATGTTGATTTTTTTTCTCTTCTTTTTTAACGTCTATGCTAAATAGACGGACAGCAGATATGTTTGATCTCCCACTAAGACAGACAGTAAACAAGCAGCACAGACAGTAGACGGCAGTAACTCATCACAGTGTAAACAGCCTGTGCCATATGCTCAAATTGCCTCATACGTTCCACGCTGGGCCTTTTTATTGAAACACTGACGTAACTCCTGCGCTCGACTGGGAAAAAGGAAATCCTCCCCAGGCTGTACGCTGAAAAACCCCAACTGAAAGAGACAAGCCTGAAATGGAAATACTTTATCCCATAGGTGCCGCCTGTTCCCATAGCAACCACAGCTAAAAGTTTGGTGAGGTTGATCAGGCGTCGCCAAAGGATCGTCCACAAAAGGGAGGTCAGGGATGTCCGTTAATCCACTGTGCAGTCATCATTAGCCCTGTTGATATGGTGCACTCGTGAGGCCTTCGGGGACAGTGCGTAAATATCAGGGTCACACACACATTTGCATCTCGAGCGGAGGGAAGCAACAGCTCAATGTGCGGGGAATATGGCAGGTCAATACATGTTTTATTAAACCGTAGAAGGGGTCACTCTGAGCTGAATGTGTTAGCATCGGGACCAAGGCTAATCAAAATGCCAATGCCTCAAAGCCATTTACTCCCACTTAGATAGAAACGGCTTGTTTTCCCCTGTGGACTGGAGGTAACACGTGTAATCATCTTAGAAGGTGTGAGAGATTTTCTAATTCTAGTCTACAGGAATGCAGGCTGGAAAAGAGATTATCGAAATGTAGAGATGATTGGAAAAGTTGTTTTGTGAAATAGGTTTTGTTCACCTTGCATAATAACATTGTATTAGGTGAAGGAGCAGCTCAAATGGATATTGTTATAGTGCAGTTTTCTTTGTAATACAAAAAAGCTAACAGGTGTTATCTGCAGAAATCATACAAATCAGTAAATTTTATGGTTCATAGTTTTGCTGAAATTGCCTTAAAGTTGGGGTAACTAACATTTTAGGTGTAAATTCATAAACTTTGTGTCTTCCACTAAAAAAATTTCTGAAAAATTCAGCACTTTGTGAAAAAAACACCACTGAATATTGTCATAACTGAATAAAAAATAATTTTCGTTCTAATCAGGAGCGTTCTGATTGGCTGAGTTTATGTGGTCCTCTCTAGTTTCACTTTGTTATGAAACTAAAATCAGCCACATCTTTAATGTGTTCAAATGATTTGTATCGTCACATACTGTATACTAGAAGAATATGAAGATCCAATGTTTGTGTTGTAGTAACTGAACAGAGTCTGCATTATTTATGGTCAGTAGTAAAAACAATAGCATTTGTAATTTTGGTGGTTGGTTTCTTATCCTGTTTGCTAATTTTCTAAGAAAGAAAAAAAGAGAAAGAATGAATCTTGATTTTTGTCATTGTGATAAAATGTTTTTATCTGCAGTATTTAGTCATCTTTTGCTGAAAAGTATAGCACATGTGTCACTAAAAATTGGGCTCAGACAATGTGATTATCCGTTTATGACCACCTCTTGCATCAGACCAGCCTCTGTGAAATATATTGACTGAATTGCTGAACCACACCAGTTATCACCAGCACCAGCAGCACGGTGCTTTCCGGCCTGGCCAGTCCACTCGGCCAGTGTTCCAGCGCTGTGTCCCAGTCAGCCTGACAGACAGCCTGTTCACCCAGAGCACATCGCTCATAGCAGGAGCTGACACATGAAAGAACCCAGCCACTACACTGTGGCATTTAGCTCTGTGGGAGTCTGAGGAGGCACACTTAACTGGGAATGTGGAGCGCGCTGAAGGGAGGAGGCTTATCACCAGACAGGGACAATGCTATCGCTGTGGTACACTCTTACAAGACAATGGAGCACAAAAGTCTGTAGTCTAGTGTGACAGTATTGGCAAAACTGTAATATGAAAGTCCTAAATCCTTGTCGGGCTCCTTTTTCAGTACATGACTTTGTTAGAGAATAATGGTAAGTCACTAAAGGCAATTCACTCTGTGCATGGAAAATCTGTTGGCTCTTTTAAAATAGGGTGATTACTTTCTATGGGGTTTTCAGAAAGTTAGTCTAAAATTAAACCAATTTAGTCATTACTTGTGCTGGTATACAAATATTTACTAGACTAGTTTTCACGTGGGGGTCTGGACGCCTATGGTGTTGTGACATGATGATGAACATTGATTGGTTTGATACCTTTCAAATGCAGTGATGGATTTATATGCCCATTTGCTGGCCTACAGATTAATTTATCTGGGCTTTTGTCTTCTTGAGGCACTTTAGCAGCACAATGGAAAAGTGGATAACACTCTGGCCTCACAGCGAGAAGGTCCAGGCCTTTCTGTGTGGAGTTTGCATGTTCCTCCCAATGACTGGGAGGTTTCCTCCGGGCACTCCTTCCCACCAACAATAACACGCATGTTGAGAACACTTGGTGGTCGGAGGTTGAGGCCCAGGTGTTTAGGAGAATCGCCTGTGAGCTGCCCAGGGCAGCTTACGTCACTGAGTGGGGAGGGGGGGTTCAGCCACTGTGAAGCGCTTTGTGATTCTGTCTGTGAAAAGGCTATACAAATAAAACTTACTTACTTACTGATCACTTTGTGGGGAGCCTACATTTTGTGTTTGGGGCCGCAAATGCAAAAAGAGTGGTTCGCAACTTACAAAAGACTAAGAACCAATGTACTAAATGACTAGTCTCATAACACCACTATTAATCAATACAGCCCAAATTTAATTTTATTTTTTGGATCAGTGTTATAGTTTAGTTGTGTGTTTTTTTTAACTCTAGGTAAGATTTAGGTAAATAATCATGTCATACTGGGCTTAGACTAAGCGGTACTTTGGAAGTTACCATGATGTGAAATTCAACTCACAGCTAATGTCTGAACATCCTTGGCCCATGAACATACAACTAAACACAATGGCGAACAAAATCAAACTATTTCAACACACACCAAGACACACCAAGATTCTGCAATTATGCATCTTTATCCAAGCTCGCCATGGGGACACTCACCTTTGACCGTGGCCGTCCTGGTGCAGTCGTAGAGAATAGCCAGCTCTCCAAACACCTTCCCCGCAGACATCTCCCCGAGCAGGGCAGTCTCCTTGAGCACCTCCACTCTGCCATCTGTAACACACATACAGAAGCTATTATGAATAATCTTATCCAAAAGGCACCTTCATTTGATTACAGGTGTGCCGGGAACCCCACTCGGCTTTTTGGTCAGTCTGCAAGCTTCAGATTCTAAAATTATTGGCACAAAGTCGAGAGTGTTTCTCGACTCACTCATCCCAAAAGAAAAATCTTATTACTTGGCTGTGTGGGGTTTCCAAAGAATAAATTGTACTTCTTAAACTTCCATTGAATAGTAATATTTTGGAATAATAATGATTTGTCTACTCTGCTCGCATGTACTAGAGCTGTCAAAGGTTTGAAGGAAAATCATGCAGTTGGTGATGTTAAACTACTATTGAAAGTAGATACTCATCCAAGTAAATGCTTAAAAATGATATTAACAGAACACGATGTGATCATTCCTGAACAGTATACCTTGTGTTATTTATTTAAAAACTAGTGCACTAGTTGCGACATCAGCATTGATTTGTCCACTCAAAACTGTGCTGATCACAAACAATCCAATCGCACTGCTGCTCTTTACTCTTAGCAACTTTCCGCTGCAGAAAGTTTTGTTTAAAATTTGCTTGTAGGAGGGGTTAAATAATCTTAACAACCATGGATCTATTATATTATCTGGATAGGACATTGCTAGCTTGAGCTGCAGCCCCTTGTGGCCGCTCCATTGGTACTGCAGCAAAAACTGCAGGAAAATCCATCTACTACAGCCTAGAAAGCATAGATAGCATCCCTAGAGCCAGTGCAAACACATATTGTTTGTGTTTGGCAGAAACAACATCTACAGAACGGTCGGATTTTGGAGCAATTTTTACTTTTTTAAATCATTTGTTTTTTCCGGTTTAAAAGGTTTTAGTTTTGTATATTACGCTTTAGCTTCGGCTACCGCTGCTTGTTCTGTAGCTTCCGCTCCGAATGGTCAGAATGTTCCGCTTCTTGCGTAACATGGAAAACACAACTGCGCATTTCCATAGTCTGTAGAGCACCTAGCAAAAGGCTAAAAAATGGCCGTGATGGCAACACCGTGGCGAAGTGTTAAGCAAGCATTTGATCAAGCTTGTAACAACGAGATCTAAGGAAATATTGTGTCAAATATAGAAACGAAGACATGGAGATAAAGTGATCAAGTCAAATCGTAAATATATGTATTAAAAATAACGTAGCTGCGAGCTAATCTATGTGATCTAGCGCGCCTGGAGTGTTTAAGCGTGCGTCTTTAAGTTTCTGTTCACTTTTATCACATAACACCACATCAACAACCTCCATTTAAACTTAATTGTGACTCAACTTGAATTGGTTGTGCTAAAACTAATTTATTTCACCAGAAAACATCTTAAAAGAGGCAAAGGTTTAGCTTCTCAAGCTTAACATAGATTTCCAAGATTTAACCCTTCATCAGCTACGCCCAACTAAGACTCGTTGCAGACTGTATCTATGGAATCATCCTAAAAGTTTCTTAAATCTATGACATCTCACAGTATTCTTTTCATTATTGCGATACTAACTAGGCGTGGACTGCTCTAATTTGAACCCTGTATGCATGTCCCAGCAGATGTGTCCAAAACCGCTGACTGTCACAGAGATAAGTCCTTTTCTCCCCAACATAGAGAAAAATGACCTGAACATTCAGTATCGCAGCGAGAGACACATTTGACTCTCATAATAGGGGTGAATGAGTCGTCAATTGACCAAGGTATATAATGTACTTTTTAATCAGCTTTTTCTTTTTTATTACCTCCCAACTCAGATGTGTCACAGTTTAAAAGTTTCCAAATCTACTCACCCTATGTGATATCCATTTGGAGTATGACAATAATCAGAATCTTACACTTGGTTTATCACAAAATTTGGCCTCGCTCTCTGTTATTTTCCAACATTCATCTATTACAAGGAGAGCCAGTGCATACATGGAAACATATGCATTTAACAAGAATTTTGTCATGAAAACACAATACACCGCTTTGTTATGAAACTAAATATTCTTCCCATCACCCTGGACAATGTAAACATACCAGCATCAGCCAGCCTACAGTACTTAAAACAGTCGTAAAGCTGAGTGTATTACAAATGGGATGTTTGACCAGAAAGTGACTCCACAGGGGAAGATCATTTATAACAACATGAAGGGAGTTGGACAGTTGTTTTCTTACACCGAACAAAGGGCGTAAAGAAAAACAGCAGAAGTAGTGGGTGAGCCAAAGTCACAGACCCTTAACATTTACACTGCCGCATTTCCAATAACAACTTCACGGTTGGTGTCGGGAGCCAGAATGTAAACAGTTTTACCATCTTATAAAGTTGTTGACGCCACAAAAATATACAGGAAGACTGATGTAGTGAAAAGTAGATTATGAACTTGCTATTTCACTTGCTCCGATCATTTCAGTCTTACAGCTACAAATTATCTTTTAAAAGTGACAAAATGTACATAATTCCCCAAAGTTTTTAGTTGGTGTAGACAAGAATTCCCAATGGCTTTTCCTGGGATGGAAAAATCTGACACTAAACAAAGACAGTTTGTGCTGTGACACACATGAAGAGTTCATCTGGAATAAGAGCTATGCCATTTTAACCCCTTCTCATTCCAACCTTTTTCCCTCACACGTCTGACAAAAATCGTCTAAATTTAAAACTGAAACAGTTTCTGAACCCTTTGGAGCACATGCAAATGGCTGGGGTCTTTTTAAAGCTGTATATTCTGTAGTTTTAGCTTCTGATGTCCAAGAGGCTCTCATCAGAAGTGAGAACTTGCCCCAAGCAAAAGAAAAACAGAATCTAAAGCATTATTTATTTATTTTTTTGGTAGATATAAGAATGTAATGGAATGGTAAAGCTGGTGTTGACAGCTGAGACAAAAATGACACTAGATTTGGCATATTTTGGGTTTTGATAATTCCTCTGTAAAAGCTGAAGGTAAGTAAGGTAAAAAATGAGTTTTAGGGACCTGAAATTACTCAAAAAATGTAGGCGGAGCCAATATGGAGACTTTTTTTTATTTGGAGGTTTACTGCTGAAATCTGAGTCTGGATAATCCCATAGGCTGATTTTTCTCTAAGTAGAAGGGATACAATGGGATTTTTATCTTTAACCTATACAGGTGCTTCATAGTATGCTGTTTTCAGATTCTGAACAAAATGAAATTTGTTAAGAATAAGTGGGACGCACCTTCGAAAGGACGCCAGTCATTGTGCAATTTACTCTGTATAAAAGTGTTTTCAAAACATAAATGTAATTAGTTGCAGTTAATAATTCAGTCTTTTAGTCTTACTTTAAAAAAATCTCCAGTGATAATAGCTGATAATAGTTGTTGAAGTTAAAACAAAAGAAAAAGTTTAAAAAAAATTTCCAAGTGACCTCTTCTTTGTTTGCATTGAGCTTGTGATTTAAACATGCTCTTAATGATTTTTATTGCATGTATTTGAACTTAAAACAAAACCTCAGCTGTGTTTTCGAGGAAAAAATGCTACAGGATAGGACTAAAAACTTAAATTGAAATGTACTGCTTTAATCAATTCTTCTATTTTTTGCTATTTTAAAATGGGAAGTTGTTTAAAAGAACAGCGTCATTACTATTGACAGTTTGTACTTTTTTCATATTGTGTTGAGCATCAGTACCCGCACTATCAATTTCATTTTGTGGATTATACTTTTATCCTCCGTTAGATACTGTCAGCTTAATTCATAAGTATTGATCCGGGTGTCTGAGACCTACTTGTCCAGACTCTACGGCACCAGAATATTCGTGAGCAGCATGTCTAGGCAACAGCAAAGTGTAGAAGTGTTTATCTGTCCAGCAGTTGTCAGTATGGCTTGTGCGAGATGTGCTAGACCAACCTTTGAGCAGAAAGTCCCTGAGGTAAACCAGACGAGTGTACTGTGGCAGCTAAGTGACCATTGCTCTCTGTCTGGGGAGATTGTTGCTTATATTGTAGAGAGAGATTATCAAGGTCATGTGTGTGCCTGGAAATTGTGTGAACTCCTTTGAGACTCTTCATGGTTATTCATAATAAAGCGAGGACTGTCTAATGCAGCACACCTACAGAAGACAAGTCCTCCCTAAAGGCAGCATTATATGGGCTGAGTACATTTTTAAAAGACATATGTTATATACTGTAGTGCTGGGCGATATGGAAAAAACTTATATCCCGATATAGATTTTTTATATCACGATAACGATATATATCACGATATACCATAATTAAGTACGTTTTCAATTATTCACTGTAAAGTTTGACACTATTTCATTGCTTACTTTTCTCAACTTTATTTTGAAGTGAATTTAACTGAACTGTCACAAATGAGACTCATTAGAGTGAAGAGGAAAGAGAAAAGTCATGTTTTCTATGTTTATAATTGTATTAAAACATGTTTATGTATTAAAACAATATTTTCCAATTGTGTAAATGCTGTAAATAAAAATAAATCCATTTATAAAACAATTTGCTAATTTACTCATCAAGTAAAGTTAGATTAAACAAAACAAAAATATATATACAGTTTTTATTGAATTTAATAGCATATTTGTGCTGTATTTGGCACTGGCCCTTTAACACCTACAGGTTGGGGCTGTAGTTAGCGCTTTAGTTTCCCCTCGCCAACAACAGCCACACGTCAAAGTAAACTACAGAGCAAAGTGATTAGGAGTGATTTGTCCCGTTCATCAGTGCTGCTTCGCTGGTGTTTAGCGGAGCGCTATTGGGTCATTGGCCACGGCAATGCGTACATGGAGACAGGCGGAGCGCTCCACGAGGCTCTGGCTGCAGACCTGCACCGAGAGCGCGCGGACCGACAGGCAGAGTGAACGTGGATACAGCGGGACGTGCGCACGGCAGGCAGGGCGCGGTGGAACTCTGGCGAGAGTGACAACGAGTGACGAAGGAAAAAGCGAGCCACACCGGCTGTCTCTGTTCACGACTGCGGCGCTGACTGCAGCCCGGGCCACTCCTCCTTCCTCCGGACAGCGGTCTTTACCATCTCTCTCTTCTGACGCGCTCAAAGCCGCGCTGGTGCGGTGGGAGAGAGAAAGAAAGGGCGACTCTGACGATGTACAAAACCACTTTAACTATGTTTTTGTTAAAGTTAAGCTATAACACGTGAGACAAAGCACGTTTAATACCACACACACGACTTATTTGCTGAAATGATTGATAAATTAGGTTACAGACGATAGAAACGATAGAAGAGAAATGGCACGATAGACGCTTTTCTATCGTCCCCACGATATGTATCGTCATATCGCACAGCCCTAATATACTGTATGTTGTTTCTTTATCAAAATCGCACTTGGAGTTGGACATGATTCATTCACACTTGTTAAACAAAATCATGGAAATTCAAGTTGTTTTTCTCTCAAACTGAAAACATGTCACTAGTGATAATTCAGAAAGTGCGTCTCTGTTTTTTTTTTTTTTGGGTTTTTTTTTCCACCTCTGTATTCCTCCTTTTTTTTTTTTTTCTGGATTTGCCCAACTTTGATGCAACAGCTACTGTTTTAGCTAAACTTAAACTGCTTCACTTGGTTGTGCCATGGAATATATTGGAGATTTTCTGTGGTAATATCAACTGAATAAAAGGCAACGCCATTAATATAATTAAAAGAACATGGCAAGGTTAAGGTTATATGCTTCAGGTTATTCAAGTATGTTTTTTTATTTTTTTACTTCTACAGTTCAAAAAAGAAAAAAAAGTGTGCTTATTATGAGTTAAGAACATTAAAACACGACAAAAGTCAACTACACAATTCTGTAGAAGTAGAAAGTTAAAAAAGCATTGGTAAAACCATACTTTATGTTATTCTGAATAGGGAAAAAATACATAATTTGAAAAAATACATCTAAAAGAACATACTTTCTATAGAAACATGGAAGAGACCATCCTCAAGGATAAATATGTTCATTTTGTTCATTTTGTGACCATGCAAGTCCACTCAAAGTGAAAACATTTTTATTATGTGTTTACTGCAACAAAATAAAAAAGTTACACAGTGCATCTTTACAGCAGAACTAACCAACTTCAGGCACTGTAATGTATCAAACCTAAAACACAACTTTTCGTATATTTTCTTGTTTATAATGTATATTTTTTTGCAATAATTCACTAAATCCACATTAAAAGCAAATATGTGTTAATGTATCTGATTCTGATTCATCATGTTGTGTTTATCTGCTTAAGTACAAATGAAAACATATGCAACGCTTCAGCTCTACACGTTGAGCTGCTATGTTAAATAAAACTAAAACCCCTGGTCTCTTCCTCACATGGCACAGTGCAAGCCAGCCTCTCCTGTTTGAGATGCACGCCGGTGATAAGAGCAGACATGAGCTCCCTGAAGGCAACATTTTGACACTGGTTACAAAGGGTTGAGATCTGCTTTGGAAACTCCACGATTCCCTCTTCTCTTCCTCTGGTCTCTGCACACCTGAAGGAACTTACTCACCATTCACGTCCTATTACAGCTCAAGCACCAAGGATAACACGAGTGAATCTCCTAAGTGTGTCAGCAAAGACGGTGGTGGGTGGTGGTGTCGACTCTCCCCGCTGCGAGTCGCCCGGCTTTGTTCTACACTGTTTGGTGACATGCTTTTTTTTATACTTCCACAACTCCTTCAATTCCATGTAACAGCCTGGAGCTAAGAGTCTCTCCGGCCTGGCAGCGGTGCCACATGCAAATCCCTGATACTGAGAAACTTTGCGGAATATCAACTATTTAAAACTGCTGTATAAAAGCAGTAGCATGACTTAGACTTTTTGAATTGCAAAGTAAGATAAACTGTGTAAATTATTGTGAACAGTACAGATATGAAAGGCAGGAGTGTTACTTGGTTGTGTAGAGATGGATTAAAGTGGTGTTTTGGTGCTTCTTTTCAGTGCTTAATCTTTATTAATTAGTATTGTTGTAAAGACTTTGTTCACAGTAGCAGAGTGGTTAAAGATCTGGTTTCCCAATGAGAAGATTGTGGAACCAATTTAACTTCTCATGATCTCTGGATGGAGTTTGTATATTTCCTTGTGTTCCTTCAGGTACTCTGGCTTCCTCCCACCTCCAAAAACATACATGTATAGGTCAATTGGCAACACTGTAAATTTGTGAAAGAATGAGAGATGATTTTCTAATGCATGTACAGATGTTTCTCGCCTAAAACTCAGTCACAGGTATGGGCTCCAGTCACCCGCGATATGTGTTCAGTGACTTCTTTGTCTACACAAATATACTTAGGATTACTTTTCCACACAATTCTGAAACACTGTTCCATTTTTGTCAACCCCAAAAACATACCAAAATGTTTGCACTATTAAGAGCGCCTGAATATAAGTCACATTTAAATTTTTTAATAAGATATAGGCCACACTTGTTAAAAGTAAGTCTGCGAGAAAATCATTTTGCTGCATTATTGTATAAGGCGCAGATTTCAAAATTTGTGGGGGGAAAAAAAGCAGCGACTTATAGTCTAGAAATTACGGTAATACTTTAGTCTATACATTGTAGCCTTGGATAAACAATTTGTATAGTTTTTTTTTGTTTGTTTGGGTTTTTTTTTTTTTTTTTTTACAGCTCACTTATTTTGTCACTCACCTAATGCATTTAAAGTTATTGATGTGTTTTGATAGTATGTTTGCATGCTAACTTGAGCTAACCAACAGCTAACAATAATAATAAGCAGGAAGTGTTTGTGAATTTTAGAGAACAAAGCATTTATTATTACCAATGGGACACTTCAAACTCATTTTCACCCAGTTATTTTGACAATATAGCTGTGCTGGTGAAAAACTGATGTTAAGTTATTTAGTATTAAAAGAAAAAAATATATAAATTAATGAATAGCAAATTTAATTATTAATATATTAATAGAAGTAGGTAAGTTTCTTTAGGGTATAAAACAACTTTCACAGACAGACCATACACAATAATCTCAGATCCAAAACGACTACAAGGATTAACACCAATTGTAAATTCTAGATTATTTGGTTTGTTTTTTTAGCCCTAAACAGGCACACTTAGTGGAACCATTCTCTCTATATTGTCTGCTCGATTGTTTTTCTCTAAAACGGTGAATCTTCCATGGAACTGTACAAATGCAATGCAGTTCATATTTGGTTGTTCTCTTTTGTTTTAGCTAGACAAGAGAGATTTCAAAAGGTTTTCACTCCAGTGCAAATTTAACAATTAGTTGGCCTCTTTTTTTATTTGGACATCATTTTGCTGAAGGGCTGCTGTAGGGGCCAGTGGACAAGCCATCTGCTACAAAGTAAGTGCATGTAAAATAAAACATTTTCATAAGTTAGAAGAGAGAACATTTACTCGTGAAATATGCAAATTAAAGTTATTTCTGAATAGTATAGTGCACATATTTTGGATGACAAATCTCAAGATGTCACAGTGAACCTGACTTGGCTGTTCTAATTTTACTCTGCTTCTATAATCACACAAGGTGAAAAGAAGACATTGAAGCTAAAGACTTTCCTCCCTGCATCTATTTTAATCCGTTCTCCTTCCTTTTTCTGCACTACTTTGTTTTAATTTGCAGCTTTATGAGCAGGCAGGTAGAATCTAGCTCCTTGCATACTGATTTCTTCTTATACTGCCCAAAACTCCAAATAAATCTTAATTCTGTCTATTGAGTTCACTGAGGAGAATAATGAAAAGTTAAACGGACAAGGCTGTGGTGAGATGGGGATTATACATATGCATGTCTTGGTCAATAGACGTAATTGGAAAGCTGTTTTAAAGCATACAAGACATGGAAGTTCATTAACAGGAATAACACGGAAGCTTAATTCAATAATGTTTCCTACAGCTCGTGTAAGGACAAAATGTGTTTTATTAACTTTGAATCGCAGAAGAATCCACATACTGTTTTGGAAGTGTATTTTGCAGTCTCCCACTGTGGATTTTACTACAAGGCTGAGTGACTTTTTAAAGCAAGGACAGCTATGGGTGCTATGTGCCTCATTTGAGTGAGTATTCTGTTCTGATGCTCCCACAGCTTGGAACACTTTTCAGAATCAGTAATTGTCATTTTAGCATAAAATTTGATGTAGGTGTAGATAGGGCTGGGCGATATAAATAAAAGTAGATATTCTGACCCTTTTTTGCCATATCTGGATTATGATATTCTGACAATATTAAACAGGAATATGTCCAAACATGTCTTTATATGTATTATTTGAAGTGTAATGATCAAACTAATAAGGCTGTAGTCGACTTAAGACGTGTGTTTCAATGACTGACCAAACATCTGACCCAAACTGTGTCCACAACATCACAAGCTCTTTATTTTAAATAACTAGTGGTAAAGAAAAAAATACAGCTAAGCAAGATTGTTGTGTATAAAAAGTCTAGTTCCTACCCCTTTTTGAAAGTTAACAATCTAACTTTCTTCATTTGCATTGTTAAACAGCTCATTTTGTAGCATTTTTTTTTTTTTTACTATTAACGATATACTCATTATTCTATATTCTATTTTTGGATATCCTTAAAACGACAATCACAATATTATCTAAGATGTGATATATTTCACACCTCTATGTGTAAACTTTTTTTCGATAGGATAGAGGTTTCCGCTCTGATACAGACAATTTTTAGGCATGCTGTAAGTGAGTACTTAGGCCAAATCATCAATCTTTAATGTGCTGTATTTAAAACAATACAATGCAGTTACAGATCACATTGATTCGGGCCTGGTTATTGACTCCTTATTGATTTTTAATAATTTTATCAGTACAAGTAGAACTGTGAAGATGCCAGGAGTGTTATTGTAGAACATGAGCGTGCAGCTTTTGTCAACAATAAGTCCATAAACTCCATCCTGGTTGATAAAATGGTCAAGAGTCCTTGAGTCCTTGTAGCGAAAGTAATAGGCCCTATGCTCCGCTGGTGCTTGTGTCTAAAAAAAAGTTAATATACACAATAAACACACAAGAACTGTGGGCGACCAAATACTGTATATAAATTCTTAGATACAGTATTTGGCTACATACAATAATTGTTTAGTCAATCAAAAAGCTCAAAAGTTAGTTGGTTTTTATGATCTGACCATATATTAGATATAAACTGCAAAGAAAGATCAATAAAGAAGCAACAAAGAAAGATTACGTTCAAATAAAGTTCTAAGAAACTATGTGAAAAGCTGTTTAAACTGACAAATCATCTACTAAATTACTCTTTTCTGTTTCCATTCCATAAAAAAGTGTATAATCTATAATAAAACAATTACTCCATAATCCATTGACCAATTAAACAACTAAATGATTAAAGACACAAAGCTGCTATCCTCTTGGTCTCTCTTGAAAAAGTTCTTTTTGATTTTGCCTGCTTTTTAGTTCTTGCTTGGTTAAATGAAATTGTGTTATGATTTATCTTCAAACTACTTAGTATCATATTTTCTGCTCTAATAAGTTTTGTCTTAATTACATTAGCTTCAAATTGAATTTGATCTTATAACCGTAAACTTAGAGGTATGATGTCATTGTGTCCTTGTCGGGACACTTGTCTGCACCTTCCTCATGTGTGTACTGGTAATGAAAGTGAATGACACACTTGAACACTTTAAATACAAAAGAATGAAGAGGAGCAGTTATACGTACACATTTTACAGTCTACTTTGTTGTAGAATATCTTGTAATACGTTTGTGTTTTGTTAGCAGATGCCATGAGCTAGTGTTAGTAGTGTTTAGACACTTTGAAATCAAGAGGATGACGGGGAATAAGATGATAATCCAAAGTGCCATTTGTGTTTTGATTGTCGCCGTGGCAGCGTGTTGTCTTTCCTCCAGGCGATGAGGCTTTGCTAATGAGAGATCATTTGAATGCAGAGGAGCTGGAGGGATAAATGAGGAGGCTCCCCTCTGGCACTAGACCGCTTCAAGTCTGGCTCCAGATTGAAAAGATGCAAAGTTTCTTCTGTTAGATACGTATGGTGACAAGAGCTTTTTGTGTGATTAGTGACTTTAAACATTTTGTATATGTTGAGTGTGAAAAAATAATACAATCACAGATGGAAAACTCTGCAAGTGTAAATTACAAGTCTGTACTGACATCTGAGTACAGTGTTTTGGTGAGAGTTGCTTTCACGTGTGCTAAAATGAAACTAAACAATGATTTATAAGCTTGTGGATTAAACCTTGCCACATAAGAGCAGATACTCGGTGAAAGTAAGCTGGTTATACTGCCCAGCTCCTTGTGATGAAAAAAAAAACGTTTGCACAAACTCTGTAAGAGAATCACACTGTGCCCACAAACATGAAAAGTAACTCTACAAATAATCTCGTGTAGAACCGTTACTCACTTGGGTCACATTCATGATATGTTCTTGTGAACACATCTTTTCTTTAGGCCTTTTTGGCATTCACAAAATGTATTCTTAACTGAAATTGTTCTTTTAGAAGAACAGATCTTAAGAACAGTCAGGAGCACAATTATTAATTATTGCTATAATTCAATCAAAAAGTACACTTTCTACAAATTCCTATACATATATAATTTGATGCAAAAATACTAAAACGTTGTGATAGACAGCAAAGGCGAAGTCTTCTTTAAGAGACGTTGTGCCCATCCCAGATCCAGTGTCTGTGAGTGGGTCATAGTTATAACCCCCACAAGACTCAGGACCCCCCTGTGTCACCCCCAGAGTGCACTGTTCGCCTGCTATATCACACCCCGGTCAGAAAACATGCTCCTCACACACTAATTACACTAAATTACATATTCATTTATATGTGAACAAAGATGTAAAGGAGTGGCATACTGTAGCTGGATGTTTTTGACTTTGGTGAAGAGGCTACATAAGAATGAAATGTACTTCTTAAGAATATGTCATGAATCAGGCGCAGAGTTTTCTCAGCATCTTCTGGAAGTTATGCAAATTTTCTAAGACAATGTCCATGAATGAGGCCTATTGTTCTTTATCCCCACTTCTGTATACACTGTACAAGCCTTTACTCTCATTTTAAATCTTCACAAATTGCATGACCGACTCATTTCTGCATTACAACCCAAAATGTAATCATGAAAATGGAATAAAGCATGACAAAATTCTAACTGGATTGTTTAATATGGCTTAGTGGTCATAAAAAAGCTTTTCCATCTTCGTATCGTTGCTGGAAAGATCAAATCTGACATTGATTCTCCAAGGACTTCTCCAAAGGACTCTAATCAAAATTATCTTCTATAGCTCACAAATTACATCTTCTAATTGCATAAAATCTCAAATCATTTCTATAATAATTTCAAAGATAACACATTGACAGTTTCTTTGCCTCCATAAATTTGGGGACCATTGTCAGCCTTGGTGGTGTCCTTTTCAAAAACCATTAGCCTGTGTCCATAAATAACCCTGGTCCAAAGATCAGCAGCAGGTTATTATTAGAAGTCTGCTCAACTCAAAGTGGTTTTATGTTTTCCAAGTCCGGCAAAATGGATTTGAAGAAACAGGATGCTGGGGAGTTGGAAAGCCTCGAAGCAACGCACTTACAAGCACCCACGCCATTTTTATAGCCATGGGTCAAATTTCCCAACAGTTTTTTTTTTTTTTTTTCCAAGTCCATTAGAGAAATAAAGATATATTAGATCAAATTCACCATCTATTTCCCTTTTGTTGCAACGGACATGGTTTTGTGGGTTTTAGTGAACGAGAAACTCAAGTTGACAATTTATTTTGGATCAGTAATGGAGGAAAAATAGCATGTTGTGCCAGTTGACATTTTGAGTGTGCCTTTGTGGGAATAAAAGCCATGGGACCGAGGCAAGAGCTCTTGGTTAAGTGTAGGATAGGTTCAAGGGGGACCAGCAAATATCAGCTCTTATAAATCACCATCTGGACTCTTGTGTTTGCTTTTCGACTGGGCTGTTTTCTGAAAAGGCCTTGCAGAGTACATCGATCCCCGAGGTGAGATTGGGTCTAAAATGGTCAGCGTTTGGTAAAGCGGACGATATGGCTGTTTTGTGCGATGTTTGGCAAGAAACGTAGTAGAAATGGGAGCAAAGATGAAGGTTGGGTCTCGAACAACAGGCCAGCTTTTTCAATACTTTGTTCTCCTAAAAGCTACCATTAACATTTAAAAATAAATTCACACACACAAGATCCATACAGGGCAATGATGGTGAAGTGTCTTGTCAAAGAACATAACAAAAGCTTCTTGTCTAGCTGAGCCCTCCAAGTGCTGCCCAGGCCCAACCTGCTAAGCTGTAAGTTGTGTTCCTCATCAGAAAGTAAAAGCAGATGTGATCAGACTTTTACATGCTCTCTTCCTCTAAATATTAATAGTTTTATCTTTTGAAATGTATGAAACTGAGCCATGTGAATCACCATATTATGAATCTGGGATGAAAGTTGAAGGCTGTGCAGGGGGTTGTAAGCTTTACTTTTGTGTTTTAAAGGTGTTTGTTAGTGGACCAAAAATTCCCTGCATGCTAAACTAATGTTGTGCCAAAGGGTTTGTGAGAGTGAGACATGACTTAGACAGGGTATACACACTGGAAATCGACTTTAAGGATTAAAAAAAAATATTGTAAAATGTATTAAGATCACACATCTGTTAGGAAGTATCTTGATGTACCAAAAACATGAGAAATATTGAAAAGACACATTATGAAACTAATATGAAAGAATTCCTTTTTTGTCTGGACTACCCTGATCAATAATAAAGGTATGTCTAATACTTGCATCAGTGGCAGTTAAACCCAAAACTATTACACTGAGGGAATGTGCTACCCATGGAGACTAAGTACATGCTCTGAAATGAATAAAGGGAGAATTAGATTGCACACAAACTAGCTTGTGAAATGCAATTATAAATGTCTTCTTGTCAATCATGAAGTAATGCATCATTTATTAATTTGATTACAGACAAAGAACTAAAATGAAATCATAAACTCAGTATGTATTCGTCTGTCTGCCATTGCTGTACTTCCTAGGCTTTTGAGCACTTCTCAGTACAAACAAAAAGTACATAGGCCACACTTTACAGGCTGCAGGTGTCCTTAGAGCTGAGAGCACTCATGTCTCCACTGACAGCACATGCACAAAGAGTGACAGTGCTATAGACCCACATCTACTGTGCAGACCCCTGGGTAAACCCTCTGGATCAAGTGGTATTCACGGTGCCTCAGGTGGGAACAGGCTGTCAGGCCACAACACTCCAGGTCCTGACTGGACTCAATCTCTCCCTGCTCTCTCAACAATAGGACACAGCAAGAGACAAATGCTGCTGGAAATCCCATTCATGCATGATGCTGTTCCACCAGGGAGAATCTAAGACTGACACCTGTGAGGTGCTGCTGCTGCTGCTGCTTATGCCAATATGTTGTATGAATCTGCATAGAGATAAGGTTTATGGAGCAGACAGAGCTGTTGTGCGGTCTGATTCCAATAGGATTAGTTCTCCTGACCATAACAACAGGAAAAAGCAAACACTGATGTTTATTCAAATAGCTCCTAAAACCTCCTGTCTACATTTCCTTGTTGTTATGAATGTATCAGCTCTGATCCTTCCCACAACATGTGAATGAATGAAAGGACTGACAATACACAAAGAATTAAATTAACACACAAAGTCTAAATGAAAGAAACTAGCTTTAGTGGATATTTAAGATGTGTGGGAAGGGTTAGAAATACCTACAGTCACACTACGAATGTTGCATGTCAAATGAACACAATAATTATTGTGGAAGATTCTCTGGTAATTCTCTGGTCATTTTTTTCACGTGTGCTTTCTAATTAAGCCTTATGTATGCAGGCCTGGGGTCTCCATTTAATCTCAGTGTCAGTGGGCAAAGTGCATTCCTGTGAGATGCTGCTGCAGAGCTACACAGCTCAGCTTGTGCTTCCTGTCACAGAGCCTGGGGCCGCTGGCTTGTAAAAATATGTATATAAATTAGCCACATCATTGTACATGCCGCAGGGTTTAAAGTTGTGTATGTGTGTGGTGTCTTCTCATCTCTGTCATATTGTGAACTTAAAACATAGCTGCTACTGCAACAGCCAATAAAGCGGAGTGCCAGAAGCAGTGACAGAGATACAAACACAGGAAGGATTGAAAAAGCACTTATAAAGCCATGAGATAAATTATAGCATCGCACTGTTGAAGCTGGAGAATTTCTCTGGACAGGAAACAAATGATGCTATGTGCCAATTCTGATTATTTCCTATAATACTCAACACTAAAACTAATATAAAACCTTACCCTTTACTCTTTAAAGGAACTATAGCTGATCATTAACATCTTAATGATCACATGTTATAAACTCAGAAATAGAATATCTTTTTTATTACTCCCTGCAGTCTGCATGTATTTACCTGCATTCTTACACTCACACTGCCTCCAGTCCAGATCCAGATCCATTCTATGTGTTATGTAGTCGAATATATGTCGAGAATTTGGACATATTTGTATTATTAGAAGTAGCATAATAGTTTTATTTTGAAAACCACTGGATACATTTTGGTTTTACAACTTCACCAAAAAGGGCTCTGGAGTGCTACTGCTGTTGGGAAAAAGTTCCTACCAAAGGAAAAGATCCGGACAACCGGAACAGATCTGTAGGGCTCGCTGGACCGGACAGATCGCTGTGTGAGAACCTCTCATTACTTTTCAGAAAGCCAGAAAGAACAGAAAGCCTCCACACGCCGGAGTACAAACTGGATGCGGTGTTATCCTTATATTATTCATCACGATGAGCCTAAAAAATGTTTTTCTCACATCACAGCATGCTAACTTCCTGATTGAACATTTTTCTTAATTTTATTGAACTAACTTTGTAGATTATATATCGACACTCGAGCATAAATGATTTTAAGTTAATACATTTTAAAAAAGCAGATTAATTGCCTTTATTCTTGTGTACACAGACACTGAGGCAATGTGGGTTAAGTGTCCTGCCCAAGGACACAAGGACACAATCCACTCTTCTCATCCCACTGTGGCACCTGGTTTTCCAGAGGTCTCCCATCCAAGTACTAACCAGGCCCTAGACTTCCTCAACTATCCTTAAACCCTTATATCTATTACTGTTCTCTGTACTAGCATCTGGTTTTAAAGGGACATGTACCTGATTTTTGCATTCTTAAAATGTAAACAAACAAAAGTAATTAATTTTAACCTTTTTGCTTCAGTCTACATGATTTGCTCACTTAGCTAATGCACTCTGAGCTTCAGAATTGTTCATCATGATGTGTTTTAATGTTTTTTCACAGCTGTTAGTGGTGAGGTGAGTCTCCATGCTAACAACAGTTAGCCACAATGCTAAAAACGAAAACAGACAAAGTTGGACACAAACGGGACATTATTAGACATAGACTGGACATTCCAGACTAATTTCCACCTGAATAGATACATTAAGAAGATATTAGTGCTAGGGGTAATTGTTTTTAAGTTATTTTGTTGTGTAAAAATCGAGTATAGTCCCTTTAAGCACCATCTACATATTTCACTACAAACCTAACTCTCATTTCTATCTACAGCGTATAAATCCATTTTATTTTTACAAGAGCTGAAAAAGAAAATAAAAATCAAATAATGGCAACTTCTGATCCTCAAAAAGCTGGAAGGTTTTACTTCCCATGATTGACAGCTCTGTTTGTCTGAAAAATGTCTTGTCAAAGACATTCTGTCGGTAAGTCTTAAATCAGAGTGACTAGGAGAGAAGAAAATGTGCTCCGAAAAGCCTTCGTAGTTCATCCATAATAGTTTCAGAGAATATAGCACCCAATCATGGCATTCCTCTTGGGAATTCCCTGTTTTTCTTTGCTCTGCATATATTTTTTCTTTTTCTCGTTTGGTTAGACAACACAAAACAATCGTCCAGGACATGGGGGCAGCTGCTTTCAACCCTTTTACATCAGCCAGTGTTCGAGATGAGAAAAATTAGCCAAAAGCACAATCGCAATACCGCCTGTCTACCTCTGTGTAGCCTTTCTTTTGCACTGACCTCAAATGCACCCGAGGAACAGGGCACATGAGGCGAGACATCCAATCCCACACGTGCATGCTGTCTCCCCTCTCTCTCTCTCTCTCTCTTTCTCAAATACATT
Source organism: Mugilogobius chulae (assembly GCA_038363315.1). Classification (NCBI taxonomy): domain Eukaryota; kingdom Metazoa; phylum Chordata; class Actinopteri; order Gobiiformes; family Gobiidae; genus Mugilogobius; species Mugilogobius chulae. The sequence goes on from CM076407.1 coordinate 27,197,463, forward strand.
AAAATTCCTCCTGGCTTTTTCCCCGCAATCACCCAACACTTATTATTATTGTCACAAGTGGGCAAACTGATTGATTGCCGGAGCAAAGGAAGACTAGTGAAAATAATAATTGTGTATTCGACAACCGGAATGCCGCGTCATAATTAGCAGTTAGCATCCTTGGCGTGTGCACACAGACAGGGTAGTTAAGCTTTTTTTTTTTTAATTGCAGTCCAGGCTAATTAAGCAGCTTCCACATCAGAATACTAATTATGGTGGCGGTTGAAGATGGACGCCAATCACACACTCATTTCCGTTTTTACAAGCTGTCGGCGCGGCTTCGCACGTGAGGAAGTGACACTATGACACTATGCACCAGACACGATTAAAGCTTGTCCAACAGGCTCGAGGAAAACATGCAAGAGAAAGGGGCCCGAGGATTTCTTTCAGACACTTAGTTTGGAACAAAAGCTTTAGACCTCATGAATGCCATTTAGAGTAAGTTAAGTGAGACACTGCAGGAGATAAGAAAAAAAATGTCAAACTTCTCTTGTAGTTTAGTTACATACATGTAAGAAAAATAAGTATCACTCATTTTTCATCATATCAAGTTTTTATGTAGAAATTTCTAATTTTGCACTTAACAGTGTCAGCTACATGGACCTGGACAGAGCCATGTGTAAACTAGTAATGCATCGATTCAGCTGTTTCTGCTCCAATACCTATTACAATACTTTGGGTTTTAGTCTGCTGATACCCGATATCAAGCGATAGTAGTGTTGGTAAGAAAAATACCTTATTTTTCCTACCAACATTCAGACATTTGGTCATATAGTGTTATATAACTATGATTTATATTGCAAGTCTCAAGTTAACTTAATCTGAATAAAATGTCAAACATTATGAAATGTTCTGGATCAACATCAGCCAGTAAGTCAGTCTCATTATGTCCAATTAAAGGCACAACAATGGTATCGGCTGAAGCGATATCATGGAGCTGATACCCTATCCGGCAAAATTTCCAAGATCGGCACCAATATCCAATCCTACTATTGTATCGGTGCATCCCTAGTGTAAACATATTGAATTAAATTGTTGACATATTGGATACAAACCTTTTTACAGAGGGGATTTTGGATATCTGTTTTTGATACGTAGATTTGTTCAGTTGAACATTGTAAATGTGTTGTGTCATGTTTAGGAGCTTCTTTAAAGCTGATATTGACAACCTCGTGAAGGAAAATGTATTTTGATAAAATGGCCTTTTAATTTACATTGTTCCTCTGAACTCTATAGATAAAGGAGATTTAATTAAGTAATAAAACATCTTAAAGAGTAGATTGAGCAACTTTGTTAGTTAATTTTAATGCCTTTTTTTTCATCATGGCCAAAGGACTACAGATGAGAAGTAGTCTTCTGGGTATAATTCAGGCTTTTTTTTTTTACTCATGTTTTGTTGTGTGTCATTGTCATGAAATTCCACTGTCCCCTGTGAAATAAACTAATCCAATCCACACGAAAGCTTATTTACTAGTAGAGGAAACTGACCAAAAAACAAAAATGGGGGAAAAATATATTTTCAATGTCTTTCTTTACGTACTTACTCTTAAGTAAGTAAATCCTTGTTTGGTCTTTGTACTTTCTTGGTTTAGACCCAGATTTATTCAGACAAGAGGTAATAGATATATTGGAAATTGTTTGTTGTTTAAATATGCACATTAGAATGCCAAGTCCACAAGTTTCATTTACCTCACAACATTGTATAAGCCTTAACCCTTGTATAGGGAAATCCTTTTACTGACTCATGATTTAGCCCAGTTTAGTTCTACCCAATCTTTGTCTCTGATCTCATAAAGTCCTGCTGTAATTCATTCAATCCTGGGCTAGAGTCGGCTAAATCCTGGTAAAATACAGAATTTGAACTGGCTGAACGTACCCCAAGCTCCTGCTGTAGTAGGTCTAATAATGAAGCCAACCAATCACCATCTCAGCACATAAATTATGGAATCTTTCAGTGCTAAATATACAGCGATAAGTGTGGCGCCCCATGGCAGTGACATACAGATAGTGCACAGAAGCCCGCAGCTCCAATCTGGGCACAGGAGAATGGTGCCAGATCAAAGAGTCTGTAATTATGGAAGGAACTTTAAAAGAGCCTTATCGGAGAGCTCTGACATCGTGGAGTGCACTGCAGAGATTGATGACACTGGCCTTTACAGAGACACTAAGCAAACTTCAAGAGAAATATACAGTCACAGGGCTGGTATATCATTAAGTGTTATGAGTGTATGAAAGGCAGCTTATGCAAAAGGCACAAGTTATGAAGACGTCAGACAGTAGATTCAGTTATGACAGTGATAAATGAAAAGAACTTTTTACTCTTCAAATTATATTGTGGACACCATTTTAAGTAGAGCTGTAACAAGTTAATTGATTAATATGTAGCATATGCGTTATAGCTAAAAGTATTTGAACACCAAAAAGTAATTAAACAATAATATCAATTAGCTGTGAATAATTTAATTTAGCTTTCAATGAGAATAATATGAGTAGGCTAGCTCAGAAGGTTAGACTCGGCTCATGGAGAGAGGAGGCAAAAGACAAAAAAAACTGCTTTTGGCGTTATGCCGTGTATTGAGATATTTACAAATATATACAGTGATGATAGGAAGTATTTACAGAAATGAGACTGAATGGCCATTCATTGAATTTGGGAAAAAACCCTTTAGGAAAACCCAATATATACAAAAAGAAATTGTAAGTATTCCACAACAACAATAAAATGGTGTCACAATTTCAGTTGTTGACAAAAGCAATTGTAAGTATTCCAGAACAACAATAAAATAGCAGTGTTGCAATTCAATTGCTGGTAATCCAGAACAATAACAAATAACAGTTCGTCAATCGCAACTGGGTTCAGTGTTGCGATAAAGTTCAGTGTTCGATTCACAACTGGGTTCTGTGTTGTGATACTATTCGTGTCCTTCACACAGAACTAGAGCGACCATATACGGGGTTGAATTGTCCAGAGGTAGGTGCTTGTGAGGAGTGAAAGAGTCTGAAGAGGTCGCTGTGTGTGGAGTGTGGGTGCGAGAGTTCTGTCGGCTGCAAGAGCCGCCTACCAGCCCCTGACAGAGGATGATGCAGATTTCCAGGTAGGTGCTCTTGACTTGAGAGCAGGTAACCAATTCAGTGGTTCGGGCTTAGCTCGCCATCTTAGACCAGGCCAGTTCCTTAATTATTTGACAACGCAACAGACTTTCGACGCCAAACGGGACTGGAGGTCGGCTCCTGCAGCAAACAAATTCGGTTTTCTTTCTCTCGCGCGTGTGTCTCTAACTTCCTGGTCACGTCTTTTATTGAACTGTGATTGGCGGTCGCGGTCACGTGACACGGCGCAAAGACTCATGGGACAGAGAGCAGAAGTGAGCAAGATGGCTGTATGCTCACAACAAAGAGAAATAACGGCCAAGATAGTAATATAAATCGATAGAAACGATCTTTTTGCAAAGAGTAATTAAATCAATATAAAATGCGTTTTTGCACCAGGGTTACACCCTCCCCCTTAAGACCATGCACCTCCGTGTGCATGCTAGACCAATTAACGGAAGGGTCTAAGCTATAGTTTGCTGCTGAGGTAACACTAAACGCTTCACCGTCTGGATAACTGAAACTAAAGGATTTCCCAACTTTGAATAGTGGAGGCGATCAGGCGGCTGTCTGTGCCTGGAAGAACGACGAACCATCTGATCGGGCTCTACAACAGGATTTTCAGTAACAACAGAATGGTTAGGCTCAGGCTCTGTCAATTCAAGTGATGTTCTGCTTGGCCACTGGATTCCACGTCTTCCATAGGAACTTCGGATTGCGGACAAGGACTAGGAGGGCGTCGCTGTTGTGACAAACTGCGAACGTTAGCATAGGGTTCTACTACAGTCAAATCTTGCTTTGAGTTGTCCAGTAACAACTGATCACGAGCAGTCTCAGTCAATTCAGGTGTTATTTCTGCCTGGCCACAGGACTTTGCTTCCTCATCGGGAACATCCAGCACTGGATGGTTCTCTTCTCCCACTAGAGGCACATGGTTGCATCCAGATAAGGGCTCCTGAGTACTTTTCACAAGTGGAAGCAGTGGCGCGACTTCAGTGGAGGCAGAAAACTTTTCA